>OZ007599.1:220483011-221128011 GCA_963931845.1 Maratus michaelseni
ACCCTCAAAGCCCGATTTGAGATTTTTTTAAAATATGATTTTTTCTCATTTAAAATTTTTATGAGATTTTTAGCGTTTTTTTCATGTTTTTCATATTTTTCCATATTAGTCAAGGAATCCGGTTTCAATCTTTTAACGCAAAATAGTAAAATTTGTTCTATTTTCAATAAATTTATTCGGAATTCTTAAAAAGATTTTTGAATTTTCGCGAATTTTTTTATGCGATTTTTAGAGTTATTTAGCATTTTGCGGTGATTTTTTGACATTGTTAAAATTTCACACATTTAGCTTAATATAGTAAATTTTGTCCGACACGATAATTTTAGAGATTTTAAATAGAAATTTTTAATGCGATTTTTCGCGTTCCGCGGCCATTTTTTTTACATTCGGGAAATATTTCCGGGTACAATGTTAGTAAATTATATCCGCTGGGATTTTTGAATTTTTAGTGATTTTTGTTGCGATTTTCCATACGATTTTTAGCTTTTCGTGGAAATTTTTTGACACTCGTAAAGGAATTCTGTTTCAAACCTTTAGTCTAATATAGAAAATTTTGTCCTCTATGAATTTTTACTTCTTAGCGTTTTTCAGGTTCTGTGAAGATTTTTTGACAGTCGTAAATAGAATTCGGTTTCAAACTTTTAGCCTAAAATAGTACATTTTGGCTTTCGCAATTTTCAATGCAATTTTCAACTTATTTTTGCGTTTCACGCCAATTTTTTGTCATTCGTGAAATAATACAATGATTTAGTCTACTGTAATAAATTTTGTCTCCTGCTATTTTTGAATTATTAGCTATTTTTTATGCGATTTTTATTTAATTATTATTTTTTTATTTCGCGTTGATTTTTCCATGTTAATAAAATGAATTCGGTTTTAATCTTTGAGCCCAATATAGTAAATTCTGTCCTTTTTAAATAACGTTTATTAGGAATTCCTACAGAAATTTTTGAATTTTACGCGAAATTATTTTTTTTGCAACCTTTTTGAGTTTTTTCGTGTTCCGCAGAGATTTTTCAACATTCATAAAAGGAATCCTGTTTTAACCTTTTAGCCAAATCTAGTAAACTCTAACATTTGCGATTTTTTGTAATTTTAGCGATATTTTATTCAATTTTTAGTGCTTTTTCGCGATTTGCTGCGATTTTTTTTTTACATTCGTAAAAGGAATTCGGTTTAAATCTTGTAGCCCAATATAGTAAATTTTGTTCTCTTTTCAGTAAGACTTATTCGGATTTCTAAGTTTTTCGTGAATTATCTTGCAATTTTTAGAGTTTTTTCGCGTTTTGTGCTATTATTTTGACGGGTCCGAGCAACCCCGGGTGGGTCAGCTAATAATATAATAAAATGAGGATATTAAATTTTGTAGTTTAAATTTTAATTATATTTCACATGTATTTTTATAACTTTATATAATACTTGAAATAAGTATATATAACTTTGAAGATTCTGCGCTGAATTTTAATATATATTTACTGAAACTATGCAAGTTTTACTTAATTAATAGTTTTGAAGTTATTAAAAATACGGGAATAAAAAAATTCACAGCTTCCTGAAAACACGCTTTGGAATTGATATTTTTAATAACAGCACGATAATATTATAAAAGCAGTATATTAAATTTTGTAGGTTAAAATGTTATAGTACTTTCACGTGTCTTTTTTTCTTTACATACTTGAAATAAGCATATATAGTATAACTTTGAAGATTCTGAGCTGATTTTCAATATATGTTTAACGAAACTGTGTAAGTTCTACTTAAATAATAGTTTTAAAGTTATTCACAATACTGGAATAAAAAATGACAAGTTCGCGAAAATACGCTTTGAAATTAACGTTTCTAATTTCAGAGTGACTTGACAGTGCGATAATATTATAAAATCAATACATAAAATATTGTATGTTAAAATTTTATAGTAGTTTCATATCTTTTCTATCTTTACATACTTGAAATAAGAATATAAAAATTTAAAGATTTTGAGCTGATATTTAATATATATTTAACGAAACTACGCAAGTTCTACTTAATTAATAGTTTTAAAGTTATTCACAATACTGGAATAAAAAATGACCAGTTCGTGAAAATACGGTCTGAAATTGACGTTTCTAATTTCAGAGCGACTTGCAACTGCGATAATATTATAAAATCAATATATTAAATTTTGTAGCTTAAAACTTAATAGTATTTAGTATGCCTTTTTCTTACGTTCGTGTCTTCAAAAGCTTCAGAATTCATGAACTTTAGCATATAGAAAATCTAGCACAGCTGCCAAAATGTCTAGCTAATGTGAATGAAGAATTTTCCATTAAAATCGATACTTGAGAAAAGGGAAGAAGTTAGATTACACTCTTAAGGATTAAATTAAAATACTTTTGTTAACAGCAGGTTTTAGAAATATTGATTTAGTTCAAGTTAGCTAACAAAAATGTATCTTTAGGACGTCTATAATAATGAAAAAGGTATTTTTTGTTCTAAACTAATATAGGTAACTAAATAAAACTTTTCAAAGTTTCACGTTGGTGATAAAAATTATTAAGCCAAACGATGGCGAATTAGAATGCAAATTTATACATTATATAACACTTGAGAATGGGGGTAGAATTTATATTACACTTTAAAGGATTAAGGTAAATTACTTTTGTTAACATCAGGTTGTAGGAAAATTTATTTAGTTTGAATCAACTTAATAGAAATGTATCTTTAAAAGAACTATAATAGCAAAAATTCTACTTTTGCTTACAAAATGTTTGAAAGTTTGTTTGTTGAAGCAGCAAAATCATTAAGCTAAAAATGACTAATTAGAATAAACATTTATTATTTATAGAAGTTATATTTTCTTCAAACATTCAGATTACTTTTGCTACCGTCAGGTTTTAGAAACATTGATTCAGTTTGAGGTAATTAAAAAAATTGTATCTAAAAAACAATTTAATAGATTTTTTTTTTCACAGGATACGGGATAAAAATTTTCAAAGTTTACTTACTGTCACAGCAAAATCATTAAGACAAAAGATGAAATATTAGAATAAAAATTCATTATTTATAGAAGTTAATTTTTTTTCAAATACTTTCAGAGTACTTTTGCTAACACCAGGTTTTAGAAACATTCATTTAGCTTAAAACAACTAACAAACATGTATCTTAAAAAAAAATTAATAGCAAAAAATATTTTTTTGTAGAGAATAAAAAAATTTAAAGTTTACTTTTTGGCGCAGCAAAATCATTAAGCGATTTGGTGGTGACAAACTAGAATAAAAATTTATTGCTTATAGAAATTACATTTCCTTCAAAACTATTCAAAGTAATTTTGCCAACACCAAGTTTTAGAAATATTGATTCAGTGTGACTCAGATAACAGATATTAATTAAAAAAAACTATAATAGTAAAATTGCAATTTTTGTACAGATTAACAATTAAAAATTTTCTACGTTTCATGTTGATGTAGCAAAATAATTAAATCAAAAAATGATGAATTAGGATTAAAAAAACTATTATTTATCGACGTTACATTTTTTTTCAAACACACTGCAACTACTTTTGTTAACAGCAGGTTTTAGAAACATTGATTTAGTTTGAATCAACTAGCATAAATGTATCTTTAAAACAACTTTAACAGCAAAAAACGTATTTTTTGTATGTGTAAGTGAATAAAAAATTTCAAAGTTTGTTTACCGACGTAGCAAAATCATTAAGCGAAAAGATTAAGAAATATAATAAACATTTATTACTTATCGCAGTTACATTTTTCTCAAACAAACTCAGACTACTTTCGTTAACATGGGAGTTTAAAAAGAAAGATCTAGTTTGAGGCAACTAACAAAAATGTATCATTAAAACAACTATTTGTGATTTTCTTACACATAACTAAAAAAATTTCTTTAATGTTGACGTAGCAAAATCACTAAGCCAAAGAATGACAAGTTGGAATACATTTTATTATTTATCAAAATTGCATTTCTTTCAAACACATTCACTCATTTAAAGTTAATTTTCAACTTTTTTTTATTTAATGGACATTATACAAAGGGCATTCCATAAAAACAGAGATTAAAATCATTTACAGCAAAAAATAAAATCATTCTTTTCTAAAATACCTTCCCTCAGATTATACGGAACGGCCCCATCGTTCAACACACTTTTCAAAACAAGTAGAGAAGCCATTTTCTGGAAGCTGCTTCAAAGAACCCTGCACTGATTAAATAACTTCAGAATCTGCATTAAGTGTTCTGCCACGGAGCTTCTCCTTCAACGCCGGAAACAGCCAGAAATCGCATGTTGCGAGATCTGGACTGTAAGGGGGATGTGGCATGATTTTAATATTGCATTTACTAAGATATTGCTGAACAGTCGTAGCGACATGCGGGCGAGCATTATCGTGATGTAATGTCCAATTCCCTACCAGTTCATGCGTTTTCTCGATATGTGTTGTCACAAAATTTTCAAAATTTAAACATAATATTCACCATTCACAGCAGTTTTTGGAGGCACAGCATTCTGATAGATTACACATTTATGATCAAAGAAAATAATCATCATGACCTTTCCAGCAGATTTGAATTGTCGGATTTTTTTCGGAGGCGGAGAATCAGTGTGTTTCCATACACTTGTTGCGGACTTAGTAAGGGGATCAAAATGATGCACCCAAGTTTCATCATCTGTTACGACAGTCTTTAAGAAATTCGGATAATTTTGAAGCGTGTGTGTCTACTCACAACATTGGTGAATTTTTGTTTTCATTTGTTCTTTAATAAGGTGATGAGGGACCCATGTGGAACAAATATGGCGAAGCTGTAAATTATTGAATACAAAATATCGAAGTTTTCGAAATGTTAGTTGATGCCGCTTTCTCCTCGCATGCCATTTGTCGATTTTCTTGCAGGATTGCTCATACAGTGTTAACATTTCGATCATTCACAACACTTTCTGGTCGGCCAGGTTTAGGAGCCAGTTCTGTAGACAAACGTCTTTTTAGGCGCGTTCGTAATTATACAGGGTCATTCATAATTCCCTCCGGGGTTTCGAAACGTTATAGTAAAAAAACGAAGACGAATATGAAAAAAAGAAACATATGAAATTATTCCGAAACTATTCAAGTTTTACTTACATACATTACAGGTGTTCTATGTGTGAACCCTTGGTCACACGGCATACATCCATGCGATAGTCCAGTTCCTGCCATACTCCGTTTCTTTAAATCTGAATCAGTGGTATCAGTTCAACGGGCCTTTCGTAATAAATATCGAAAACAGGGACCAACTGACAAAACAATTCATGTGTGGTACCGGAAATTTAAAGAAACGGAGTATGGCAGGAACTGGACTGTCGCATGGATGTATGCCGTGTGACTAAGGGTTCACACATAGAACACCTGTAATGTATGTAAGTAAAACTTGAATAGTTTCGGAATAATTTCATATGTTTCTTTTTTTCATATTCGTCTTCGTTTTTTTACTATAACATTTCGAAACCCCGGAGGGAATTATGAATGACCCTGTATAAATACATAGAACCCAAAGTCGTCGTCTGATCCGTCCGTCCGTCTGTCCGCATATAACAGCGCAAAAACTACCCAACCAAATGGTTTAAAATTTAAGATATATTATCTTTGCACAATTTTGTTGAGACATTTCAAATTTTATGAAAATCGAATCAAAACTTTAGAAGATATTAATAAAAATATTTATTAAAAAAATAGAATTATAAAAAAAAATCGGTGCTTTCTTGTTATAGGAGCTTCCGAGGTTTAATCGTCAAGTGACCGAAATACTTATTTTATTACAGAAATTAATCTGCAGACGATATAATTCATTTCACAGAATTAAAAATCATCAAGATCTGAATATTTATATAACTAGCTGTAGTACGAACGCACCTCGTTTGTCGCGTTTGACGTACAATTTCCAACTTGTTTGAAATAGCCATGCCATCTAAAACTCGTAGACTCACCAAAACAATTGTCTTTGTAAGCTTTCTTTTATTAACTTAACTGTTTCTGCAGCTGTTTTGTCCAAACGATCGCAAAATTTAATGGTACAACGTATTTCGTATTTTAACTCTGAATTACTCATCTCCATTTCTGTAGGGCAAAAAAAACAGTTCTTTAAACAAGCACGAAACTAGAAAAATAAAATCGTCTGCTTCGTTTCGAATATTTATAAACGTACAGTTAACAGTTTGAAAAAATCGTCCGCATTTTTATTTTTTATTTTTGCGGTGTTGCCACTACATAAAAAAATAACTCTCAGTTTTTATGGACTGCCCTTTGCATTTTTCAGTTAGTTACAGGTTTCATATAAATTTTTATCACAAACAAATACTGGCTCAATGTTACAGACTTAATATTTGTAAAATAGTAATACAATAATGCGAAAATATCGAGAATTTTGTAAGAAATATTTCCAATTTTATGCAAGAATTTTACCTGTATTGGGTTAATGTTAGTAAGTAATACTGCCTATTTTTTAAAAATATATAAAACGTAATATGGAAATGATATTTTAAAACATAAATTATATTTTCAATAATTTCATAAAGATTTGTGATAAGAATTGTTTATTGAATAATAAAACATCATAAATCATAATCAATATATATATAGCTAATACTTAAATAGAGTAAGTCTCAGTACTTCCTTCCTGCTGTGAGTAACGTTACGATCAAAATTGACACTAGATGTCATGATTTGCATTATCAATTGACTATCTGTGACGACGCTACGGCGTGTTACCTTTCTTTCTTCCGTTCTTCCTTTTCTTTTTTTTTTTGGCTCTGCCATTTCGTGTATATATATACACACACTATATACGTGTATATATACACTATGCGGATTATCTGCCGAGTCCAACATATTGTGACAATATTTAATTGCATATTAAACTGCGTTCCTGGAATTTACTTTAAAATATTAGATATTACGTGACTTAGTTAATTATGACACTGAGACTAAAAAAAAGGACTAAAATGCTTATCTTTCGGAGAAATGAGACTACTAAATCTTGAGTTTATTTGATAAAATGTTTCATCGTGGCTGTTTGTATGGTGTATTTCGCCCTGAGTAATCTAATCTAGTGTACCTTGTCCTGAAAAATAGAGTTTTGGGGACAGCTGAGTTGAATATTTGACGAGTTGAACCTATTGTAATTATTGTTCAATTCATAATTAAACTGCATTATTAATTTGATTTAATTTAAATAAAGGAAATTAAGTGATTTAATTTATTAAAATATTGAGTCTTTAAAAAATTGGACCGAAATCTTTTTCTTTTGGAAAAATGGGTAAAACAAATTGTTACATTGCTGGCAGAAAATTGTCACTGTGGCCTACTTTAACTGTACGGTTAAAATAAAATTTCACCATAAATGTCATATTGCCCATTCTGGCTCCAGATGCCTCATACAACAGATTATATATTATTTAATATTAAAAGAAAATTCTTGAAAAATTGTACAAGCGTATTTATTAAACAATATTTTGAAATATATGTAAAGTGGATTAATACGGGATTACATTTATATTTATCGACAAGATTTTTCAAAAAAGTGCCTGTGGTTACTTATATTTGAGCATGTCACGTCCTAGTTAATGATGCAGCTGTACTTAAGTAGGTTTCAGTTCTCATATTTGAGTAGATTATTTTTTAAAGTATGGGTATTTTTTAACGATATACGAAATAATTTTTTTGAGGTTTTCATGCAACAAGTTTTTCTTTCGGAAAAATGGGGAAAAAAAATTAACGTTGTTTGTTGAAAATTTTTAATGTGGCTTATGGTGTGGTGATAGTAAATATTTCACCGAAAATATCATATTGTTCACTCTGGATCCAGGCACCTCATATAACAGCGTATACTTTATTTAATATTAAAACAGTTTTCTTAAATCATTGTACATACACATTTATTAAACAGTTTCTTAAAATCTATAATATGTAAAATGTAGTAATACGAGATTGCATTTATATTCATAGACAATAATTTTTTAAAAGTGTGTATGGTTGCTTTTATTTGAGCATCTGATGTCCTAGTTAATGATGTACTTAAAAGAAAATAGGTTTAGGTTGTCATTTTTTAGTATAATGTTTTTTTTTTTTAAACAGTGTAAATATTTTAAAAAAGATAATACGGTATGCATTTTTCCAATTTTATTTCCATATGAATCTGTATTAGTTAATTTTAATAAAATAAATAATGCGAATCAGTTCATTAAAATATTAAAACTTAAAAAACTGAAAAAAAAATATTTCGTTAAAATCGGAAAAAAATTGACATTGTTTGCTGAAAAACATTATTGTGACTTACCATATGGCGGTAGTAAATGTTTCATAAAAAATGTCATGGTGTTCACTCTGGCTTCAGGCACCTCATATAACAGTGTGTATTTTATTTAGTATTACAACTTTTCCTTAAAACATTGTACATACACATTTCTTAAACGGTTTCTTGAAATCTATTATATGTAAAATGAAGTAATAAGAGATTACATTTATATATATAGACTACACTTTTTTAAAGTAAGTATGGTTACTTATATTTAAGAATCTGATGTCCTTGTTAATGGTATAGTTATACTACAAATAAAGTAGGTTTAGGTTCTCATTTTTTTAGTAGATTTTTATTAAATAGTGAAGTTATTTTTAAAAGTAAATACAAAATACATTTTCCAATTTTAATTCATAATCAAGCTGTATTAATTTAATTTAAATAAAAAAAATAAGATGACTTAGTTCATTAGAATATTGAGACTTAAAAAACTGGATTAAAAAGCTTTTATTTCGGAAGCATGGGAAAAAATAATATTGGTTGCTGAAAATTTTTATTATATATAATAATGTACTTACTGTATGGTGATAATAAATATTCCCGAAAAATGTCATTTTATTCACTCTGGCTCCAGGTAGTACATCATATAACAGGGTATACTTTATTTAATATAAAAGTATTTTTCTTGAAAAATTGTACATGCACATATCTTAAACAAGCTCTTTAAATTTATAATATGTAAAGTCTAGTAATACGATAATACATTTATACTTAACGACAAATTTGTTTTAAGTGCGTATGATTTCTTATATTTGAGTATGTCGTGTCCTAGTTAATGAGGCAGTTATACTTAAAAATAGGTTCAGATTCTCGTTTTTGAATAGATTTTTAAAAATAGTATCGATGGCTTTAATATATAATATGGAATAAAAGTTTCCAAAGTTTAATTTAACATACGATTCCCGAGTTTACAAATATTGTTACTAAGCCTTTTTAATAATTTTTCTAATATAATGTTACGTTGAATTCTTAGCTGTATTGAACTTATATTGGATTGTCATTTCAATTCAAAACATCTGATAAATGAGGATATATACTCGATTTTGTGGAAAAAAATAGCCTACAACGTCTCATGAATAATCAGGGTTATCTATTCACTAGATTCTTTAGTTCTTTTTTAGGTGCGTTCGTAATTATATAAATACGTAGCATCTATAGTCATGGTCTGGTCTGTTTGTCTATCCGCATATAACAGCGCAAAAACTACGCAACCGAATGGTTTAAAATTTAATATAAATAATCGCTACAGAATTTTTTTGAGTCATTTCAAATTTTATGAAAATCAAATAAAATTTAAAAAGTATATTAATAAAAGTTTTCTCCGTTCTATCAAATCCTATCATGCATAATTAATTCAATGGTATCCCATGATAGGTAATGATTCTAGGTTTCCATGGTGGTTACGTACTATTTAACATGGAGTCATATTATTTCCGTATTACGGAATTAAAAAAAATAAATTGTATACTACATTTTTTTAATTATAGCAATCATATAATCTACCGACAGTTTTTTGGAAAGATGTTTCCGGAGAAATAGCTATTAAATGGAAAAAGAGTCTAAATATAGATTTCAAGTTCTGAAATTTTCAAAGCTAGGCTTAAGTTTCCCATTTTGTTTGTTTGTTTGTTTGTTTGCAATAGCTTGAGACTTATGCTACGCCGAAGGCGGCCTTGTCTCTAATACTCCATTGGGATAAACCCATAGATATCCAAGAAAAACTAGCACACCAACATGGTGTTTGACAACGAGGCGAATCCATGTTCCAAGTTTCCCATTGAAATTTTTAACAAATGTCAAGAAAAGATAAACTGTTGCCAACTTAAAATGTACTTATTTTATTACGGAAATTAATCATATCATAATAACAGACGATATAATTCATTTCACTGAAATAAAAAGGATGCTTTTTTACATTGTCTTGCATTGGATATTTGCGAATAGTATAATTTTAATGTAACAGAATTGTAATTAATTGTTTTTAAAAGTGTAAATTCATAAAATAAAGTAATTTTATGAATTTACTTTATTATGTGCAGTAGTTCTGTAATATGAAAATCTGCACATAAAATAAATTTTGTATTCATGCATTTTTGCATAAGAGTGCAACAGCTATTGCACAAAGATCTGAATATTTATAAAACCAGTTATAGTACGAACGCACTTTATTTGTCACGTTTGACGTACAATTTCCAAACTATACACAATATAAGAAGTCACATTTTATCAGACAATTAAATACACTAAAAATTGACCTGGGCCAGGACTCGAACCTGGGAACTTCAGCGTACCGTGCTATGATAAAATATGACTTATATTGTGTAAAATAAAGTAATCAGACGTAGTGTTTATGATTTAAAATATATGTATAATTTCCAAATTGTTTAAAACTAGCTGAGGATCAGCCAAATGTGTTCGGTTTACATTGCACGATATCTTTCGATATTGGAGAAGAAAGTAATTTTAATTTTATTCTAGACTTGGAAAAGGTTTATTACCTGAATAAAAAAAAAATTGTAAATAGCAGAAAGTCATATTTACAATATGTTAAAAGAAAGTTACGGAAATTAAACTTGAAAATTTCGTGTTTTCGATGTTATTATAGTTAGGAAGTCTCACCTTTCTCAATGCAAATATTCGATCACTTAATTTTCACTGGTGAAAGTATTTCGTCTTTTGAAAATCTTATGAAAATCTGCACATAAAATAAATTTGTATTCATGCATTTTTGTATTAGAGTGCAACAGCTATTGCACCAAGATCTGAATATTTATAAAACTAGTTATAGTACGAACGCACCTCATTTGTCACGTTTGACGTACAATTTTCAAATTGTTTAAAACCAGCTGAGGGTCAGCCAAATGTATTGGGTTTACATTGCATGAGATATTTCGATTTTGGAGAAGAAAAGAATTCTAATTTTATTCTAGATTTGAAAAAGGTTTATTACGCGAATAAAAAAAAAAAAATGTAAATATCACAAAACCATATTTACAATATGTTAAAGGAAAGTTGTGGAAATTAATTTTGAAAATTTGGTGATTTCGATGTCATTATAGTTAAGACGTCTCACCTTTCTCAGTGCAAATGTTCAATCACTTTATTTTCACTGGTGAAAGTATTTCGTCTTTTGAAAACATGGTCTCTAATTTCTGAGAGTATTGAATGAAACGTCTGGAAATTATTTTCAGGAATTTATAAAAATCTATTTTAGCTTCACGAATTAAAATACTTACTTTCTTTAAAAAGTTAGATAAGTTACACCCGCGGAAGCATTCCACTTTTAAGACGCCTGAGTATTCAGATTTAAAATATTTTTTCTTTTAACTTTTAATGAGAAAATGGCACCGATAAAAACTAGTCGTTGGGGGCCACCGTAATACTTACCCATCATGGATATGCATAGTATAAAATATGAAAATAAAACATGTGTAAACTACTTACAAAATGCATTGCAATTCCAATAAAATCGTGGCTTGATGACATCATAAATTTTAAATGTTGTATTACTGAATTGCGTAAAAGAAACATCCTTATAATTACAAAAATGTTAATCATATTAACTAACGGTTTATTGCGTCGGATTAAGCGTCTCATTTCCAATTAAAATATATCTTTGAATTGAAATTTTAATGAAATACAGGGTCATGAAAAATCGAAGAGTGAGGAAAATAGGATTACAAATATCTCGGCAACTAATTATCCGATCGACTTCATTCTTTATGCAAAATTTATGTTTTTTTATTGTCTTTTATATTCACTCCTTAAAATAAACAATTTCGAAAATTTTTATATACCTTTCTTCAGAACGAATATATCGAGAGTCTGAAAAAAAAATTGTTCCGGATAATCGAGGTTACTGAAATTCAATAAGCTTCTTCCCATTATTATATACTAAGTACATACCAAATTTCAAGTCTCTATCTCAAATTGTTTGGGAGATAGAGCGTTTACAGACACACACAGAGACAGACGGATGGCAAAATATTTTTTCTAAAAGTATGTTTTTCGGAATCTCCAGTGTGTGAAACGTGTAAATCCGTCAAAAAAATGTTTTCGATTTTCAAAACGATTACAAGATTTACTCTACTATATTACGTATGATGGGTAAGTAATATAACAGTATCCATTATTTCACATTTTTTTTCTCTTTTTTTTAAGGGAATCAATTGCCACCATTTGAATTTATTGCAGAAATTTCTATAATCGTAAGTCACGGCGTCAATTTTTTGTATCTTGTGAAGTATATGATGCATAAGAGTCCCTGGGACCCAACGATGGGGATTAAGGGTTACAAATTAAGGAAATATACTACCTCGAAAATTAATTAAAATTTCAAAATTCCGAGAGCTATTATAATATCTGCAGACCGAATACTTACAAATAATTTGTATGTTCGTTTCAGCTCGTATATTCTCCTATTTTTGAAGACGTAGATGTGCTACACTGGTAAAAGTTTTTAGCTTTTGCTGCAGACACACTCCACCACTTTTAGAGAAAACTATTACTTTACTATATTATGGAGCATTTTGCATTGGTCAAAATAGAGACATTCTATAAAAGCGGTGGAGTGACTATGGAGCAAATGCTGAAGATTTTTTATAGTGTACATACACATTACAGTCATATTTCAAGACGGTTCTATAAAAAATAGCCCCTCCCCTCAACAATCAGGCTATTGTGTCGGATTCAAAACACGAATTTTGACAGTATTTTCTAAAAGATTCTTGCATTAACATAAAAAATGAAAATGTTTTTGGATATAACAGTTTCTGAATGAGAAAACACATGACAGTTTTCGAATAAAATGAATAAAACGAATAAAACGAATTCGGGAATATGTCAGAAAACAGCCAGTTTGAATTTGAGAGCAGCCGTCATATACAGGGTGTCCGAAAATTCTGGAAACGGTCGAATAACTCAAGAAATATACATCGGATTGAAAAACAGAAAATATGTGTTCAATATTTTTGAAAAATCTATTTTGGGTTATAAAAGTTGACCCTCCCCCCCAACTCTGTCCCCTGGAGGGAAAGGGGGACAACTATGAAATCTTAAATGAAAACCCTCCTTTTTTATTGCTGATCCAGATTCTACGGGTAAAAGTACGTAACTTTTGTATTTAACATTTTCTTCGGAAAATCGTAGATGGTGCTGTAATTGAGTAAAATGCAGTGAGAATCGTTTGCATTGAAAAGTCTGGAAACGGTCGAATAATTTGAGAAATATACATCGGATTTAAAAACGGAAAAATTGTCTCATCTCAAGTAATTTTATATCACTTACTAAAGAAATCTGTGTAACGCAAATTCAAGGTTAAGAAGATGTATAGAATATCGGAAGCTATTACAACATTCTGAGACCCTTACAAGTAATTAATGATCATTTCAGGTGACAATTCGACACATTTTTGGAGGTGTACATGTGCAATATATACATACATATACAGTCTAGCCCGGTTAAGATGCGTTTCAAGGGACTGGGCAGAAGTCGCGTCTTAAGCGGTATCGCGTATTAAACATGATTTATATAAAGGAGGAACTGAGCTTAACTCCTTAAGCACCACGACGTACCTGCGTACGTCATGAACTCTTCTATTTGAAATACCAGTACGTATGTGCGTATGCGTACGTCCTCATTTTAAGTCCAGACTGCAATGTTCTAAGCATCTGATTTTTTGCGCCACTAATTGCTATTGGGATTAGTTTTGTACGGGCTTTATAGCAATGATTGTTTTCGTACCCAATAGATGGCGTTACCTGTCCAAAAAAATTCATTAGTTTCCCTATGCTTTGTTTCTTTCTTCGTCGTTCATTTGTTTATGCGTTGGTCATTCTGTTCAGTTGTCTTTAGTAAATTGTAGTGTTTCGGTTTCGGTTTCGCTTTTGCGTTTTTTTTTTATCACTTATAGATAGTGATATTATAGAATAATTATGACAGATCGGACAGTGATTATGTTCCTAATTTTGATGATGACATAGACGATATTGATGATAGCTTTGAATCAAGCGATGAAGATTGAAAATTCGAAACTTATTTCTGTTTGTATAATATCAATAAATCTTTAATTCATCGCCTTACATTACATGTAATTAAATAATTCACATGAAATTAAAAATAATGACATAAACTACTTTTGACGAAATTTAATATATCTGGTATTCAGCATACTGTCAGTAAATTGAAAATGGTGTTTAAGGCGTTTATTACACATCTAATCGTCTAAATGAACTTTTAGAGGTTTCGTTTATATGTTTACGGTTTAAAATGGTGTCTTTTACGCATATATAGATAAAAATTTAACTGTACTCAAGTTTAATTCGTTTTTTTACCCTCAGACCGACTAAAAAAATAGCTGACCAAATATGGATTCAAATATGATTTTAATGGGACAACAATCAAAGTAACACAACGAAAATAATTTTTGTTTTAGCCTATTTTTTAAATACAATCAACAATATAAAATCTTTGCAATACAACCCAGTTATTAAAATAATATTTATTGCTTCTGATAATGGGTAACGCCTTCCTTTTGATTTTATGATAATTCTTTATATTAATAGAAAAGTTGCTTAAACTCGACACACACAGTCAGAGACGACCTGACTCCGTAAAACTCGTGGTGAAAGTAAACAACTAGACATGAATAAAATAGGAGAGGGTAGAAATCAACAGAAAGTGGCGAAAAAATACCGAAAACGAAATAAACTTTTCCATTCCTCTTCAAACACGTTTAAAAGCACACAGTAGTAGGGAGGCTTTATTTACTACAGTGTACCAGAGGAAAAAAATACAAATTAGTAACATGCACAGTGAAAAGAAAGAAGAATAAATAACAAAAAGCGATAAAAATTCGTTTTACTCTACTTCAGTAAAAACATACATAAAGCGAGCGAAATAATATTAGGACGCGAGATTAAAGACGAGTTCCAGTGTTGCTAATTTAGAGAGAATTTTTTATTCAAGTATTTCCCACATTTTTCGATTACTAATACCCTCCTTAAGAAATGTGTCATTCAATAACCCGAATATTACTATTTGTAAATAGTGGTAAATATCTGAATAAAAAAACTTTTCCATTTCCCTTCAAACACGTTTAAAAGCACACAGTAGTAGGGAAGCTTTATTTACCACAGTGTACGAGAGGGAAAAATAAAAAATAACAAGATGCACTGTGCGAAAAAAGAAGAATAAATAATAGTCTAAGAGCTAGCAACGTCAGAAAACACGTGATTTTAGCAAGGCTCATTTTTCTATATATTCTCCGTCTTTATTGTGTAGTACGAATGCGGCCGGTCTGGCTGGTGAAAGTGGTTGCGTTTACCTGTGGGGGGAGGGGCAATGCAGGTAAAAAAGTGACAAAATTACGTCATTTTAGCATGAATTTTGTTTATAAAACTTGAATCTGCTAACTATTTGTGATATTAAGTTATTAGTCTGGCACCGTTTTAACGTTGCCAACACCGTGCCAGACCCTCATTTATAGGCAAAATGAGGTGTCAAATTCACGTCATTTTAGCATAGCTGAAATTTTAGTATGTTATACTGTGGCTATCAGATAAGCCATAATTAATTTGCCAGACCGAAATTCGGTTGCTAAATTACTGCCAGACGCCGATTTAAATCTGTTAGAGAAAGCGCCTATTATGAGAGTTTGCAGCTTTTGTAGTGCTTTGTCTACTTTCAATACACAATAAAGCCGTAATTGTTGCCAAAGCAACGATCCTTGCTTTAGATAAAAGTATCTCTCTCTCTCTCTCTCTCTCTCTCTCTATATATATATATATATATATATATATGAATAGCCGCCCGTCCCGACTTCGTGTGTGTTACTATCAATACACAGCCAAGCCGTGAATGTCGCCAAAGCAACGATTGTTGCTTTCTATAAAAGTACATATATTTATGATTTGAAAAATGCCACGCAAAATATCTAATAAAAAATTAGCAATAGATGTCTTATTCGTTTAGTTTTTCATAACCGAGTTCATAGTCGATGTTGGCTCTAAAATCGCTGGCTCTAAAATCGCTTGTTCTAAAATCGCTTGTTCCAAAATCGCTGAAATATATGTTCTCATTTTTTAGTAGAATTGGTATGCTGAATTTCACACTCCTATCTAAAACTGCTTTTCAGATATGGCGGGGAAATGACCTAAACTCTCAACCACCCCCATTTAACTCCCTTAGTGATTGAATTTTTAAAATCCATGAAATAAATGTTTAACTATTTTTTTAGTAGATTTGTTATCCTGAATGTCATACTCCTACGTAAAACTGCTGCAGAGATATGGAGAAATGACTTAAATCTTTCGAACCTCCCATTTAACACCCGTAGGGCTGAATTTTCAAAAATACTTTCTTAGTGGGTACATATCTTCCAAATTTCGTAGTCCTAGGAGCGGTTGAGACTCGGCGTTGATTCTGAGTCATGAGGACATGCTCTTTTATAAGTATAGAGATGTATAAAATCGCCAAAGGAGCGAAAAAAGAGCAAAACTGAAACTCCACCGTAAATTGTTAACCATTTATTTAAATTCTGTCTTAATTTTTAAGTAATATTATAATTAATCTTTATTAATATTCGCTGTTAATTTTAAACTATACAATATATATTTTTTTCTCTTAATTTTCTAAATAAACTTATAGTGGTTAGAAAGAAATAGGCAATGTTAATGATGATAAAGATGATAATAATTCTTATAATGATGACAGCAGTGACGAAGATGAAGACCTTGAAAATGCACAAGGCGAAATAATTTTGAAATAATATTTTAAGTTAATGTACTTTTTAGCACTTATTTTTCATTATATTCAGCACTTATTTTTATTATTATATATAGCACTTATTTTTCATTATTATATATAGCACTTATGTATAGCACTTACTTTTCATTATAATATATTTTTCGAAAACTCAAAATGGAATGTAGTCACTTTTTCTTTCGTTTACCTGTTCGCTACAGTTCGCTGACCTGTTATTGCTAATTTATGCCTATTATTATATTATTTTTAATTATTTATTATTAGCAACTACGACGTATTTTCATACTTAATTTTATTGCTTTCTTACTTCTTTCTAGATGTTAGCATTAATTTAGCAACGGAATTGGTGTATGGCTAATTAATTATGGTTTGTCTGATACCCAAAGAATAACATATTTAAATTTGAATTGTGTGTAGATGACGTGTTTGACGTGTAGATGATTTATTTTTTACTTATAAATCAGAGTCTGGCACGGTCTTAAAAACGTTGAAACCGTCTGGCATTAATGGCTTAATATCACAAATAGTTTGCAGAAACAAATGTTATAAACAAAACTCGTGTTATCAAAATTTAATGTTGTAATTTTTTCACCTGCATTGCCCTTACTCTCACAAGTAAACACAACATCTTCTGCCAGCCAGACCGTCAAATAAGGTTATATAAGTTTATTCAGATAATTAAGAGAAAATATTTACTAAATTATTTAAAAGTTAAGAGAGAATATTTAAAAAAAAGTTAATTCACTAAGGGGGTTAAATGCAGGTTCGAACGTTTTAGGTCATTTCACCATATCTCAGCAGCAGTTTTAGATAGGAGCACAAAATTCAGGATAACAAATCTACTAAAAAAATAGTTAAACACGTATTTCAGTGATTTTAGAAATTCAACTACTAAGGGGGTTAAGTGGATTGTCAAACGTTTTAGGTCATTTCACCGTATCTCAGCAGCAGTTTCAGGTAGGAGCATGAAATTTAGGATAATAATTCTACTAAAGAATAATAGTTAAACACGTGTTTAAAGCAATTTTAGAAATTCACCCACTAAGGGGGTTAAACAAAGGATATGAACTCGATTATGGAAGATTAGACGAATAAGACAACTACTGCTGATTTTTTATTAGATATTTTGCGTAAGACATTTTTTAAAAGAAATTTATTTAATCAATTATAAAGCTGAGGGATTTAGCATGATTGCGTCAAAATAACATATGTTTTTTTCTGAATGTCATTTTGACGGTTTATGGACGCGGATGCGTTATTGTGATCGGCGTATTTTTAGAATATTGAATTTTTACTTATGTTACCTGGTAGGCCAAGGTTAACTCGGGTGAAGACTGGTGGTTCTGCTATATTAAAATTAATTTATTATTGTCATTATGTACATAAATAGAAAAACATTACTTATCACATTTTTACAAGCTTTTATTTAAAGTTTAAAATTTGTAAGTACTGCAGTTTTTCTCACCTCCACTTCTATCCTATTTAGAATTATTTTAGAATATTATTTAGAATAATGTTTAATTACCTACCATCTACCCTGCATTGTGGTCGACACATTGTCACCCACGCGAAGTCGGGACGGGCGGCTATTCATATATATATATATATATATATATATATATATATATATATAGAGAGAGAGAGAGAGAGAGAGATACTTTTATCTAAAGCAAAGATCGTTGCTTTGGCAACAATTACGGCTTTATTGTGTATTGAAAGTAGCCAAAGCACTACAAAAGCTGCAAGCTCTCATAATAGGTGCTTTCTCTGCCAGATTTAAATCGGCGTCTGGCAGTAATTTAGCAACCGAATTTCGGTCTGGCAAATTAATTATGGCTTATCTGATAGCCAAAGTATAACATACTAAAATTTCAGCTATGCTAAAATGACGTGAATTTGACACCTCATTTTGCCTATAAATGAGGGTCTGGCACGGTGTTGGCAACGTTAAAACGGTGCCAGACTAATAACTTAATATCACAAATAGTTAGCAGATTCAAGTTTTATAAACAAAATCCATGCTAAAATGACGTAATTTTGTCACTTTTTACCTGCATTGCCCCTCCCCCCCACAGGTAAACGCAACCACTTCCACCAGCCAGACCGGCCGCATTCGTACTACACAATAAAGACGGAGAATATATAGAAAAATGAGCCATGCTAAAATCATGTGACGAAAACGTTGCTAGCTCTTAGACTATAACAAAAAGCGACAAAATTTTGTTTTTCTCTACTTCAGTAAAAATATACATGAAGCGAGCGACAAAGAATATTAGGACGCGAGATCAAAGACGAGTTCCAGTGTTGCTAATTTAGGGAGCTTTTTTTTATTCAAGTATTTCCCACATTTTTCAATACTCTCCTTAAGTAATCTGTCATTCAATAAGTCGAATATTACTATTTGTAAATAGTGGTAGATATATGAATTAAAAAAATCCCGCTAAATTGGAAACACTGGGGAAGAGAGAAAAATTTCACATACATCTTGATCTACGAATTCGAGTATTAAGCGATATATTTTGCCTTAAGAGACCGAAACTGTATCGCGTATTATGCCGGATCGCATAATAACGTATTAAACGTGATATTTTACTTACCCATCATACGTAGTATAGGGTAAGTATTGTAATCGTTTTGAAAATCGAAAATTTTTTTTGGACGGATTTACACGTTTTAGACACTGGAGATTCCGAAAAACATATTTTTAGAAAAAAAAAATTGCCGTCCGTCTGTGTGTATCTGTGTATGTGTGTGTGTGCCTGTAAACGCACTATCTCCCAAACAAATTCAGATAGAGACTTGAAATTTGGTTTGTACAGAGTATGTAATAATGGGAAGAAGCTTATTGAATTTCAGTAACCTCGATTATCCGGAACTATTTTTTCGAACTCTCGAAATATTCGTTCTGATAAAAGGTATATAACAATTTTCGAAATTGTTTATTTTAAGGAGTGAATTTACAAAACAATGAAAAAAATAAATTTTGCATACAGAATGAAGTCGAACGGATAATTAGTTGCCGAGATATTTGTAATCCTATTTACCACACTCTTCGATTGTTCATGACCCTGTATTTCATTCAAATTTCAGTTCCAATATATATTTTAATTGGAAATAAGACGCTTAATCCGACGCAGTAAACCGTTAGTTAATATAATTATCAATTTTGGAGTTATAAGGATGTTTCTTTTACACATTTCAGTAATAGATCATTTAAAGTTTATGACGTCATCAAGCCACGATTTTATTCGAATTGCAATGCATTTTATAAATAGTTTACACATGTTTTATTTTCATATTTTATATTATGCATATCCATGATGGGTAAGTATTACGGTGGCCCCCAACGACTAGTTTGTATTAGTCTTATGGGCGATGTTCAAGGAACCAGAAAAATTCGCGTTTTAAGATGGATCGCGTATTAACCGTGATCGTCTTAACCGGTTCCGACTGTAGCTAGCTTTTAATATATAAGATGTCTTCCTTTCTTTACTGGTGTGTAAAATATAGCTATCTATAAAACTTAACATACAATAAAAATTATAAATTATAAACATGAAAATGACTGCTTGAATAAGTATAAATGTAACTAAATTTTTACTTTTTTTATAAGCTAAATTTTTTATCTCACAGCTGTAACTTTATACCATTTACTAAAGTAAGTCGTATAATGTGAATTCAAGGTTTAAAAGATGATTGGCTTTTTTTTAAAGCGACACAAAAGGAAAGAATTTTGAATGGGTAAAAAGGATTTTTCAGCTTTCAAACAAACAATGATGAAAGAACGAAGAAATAAAGAAGGAAAGAAGGAAACGAGATTTGTGCACACGTCGTGATAGAAAAAAAAAGAGATGGATAAGCGTGATAAAAGAACCCTTGAACAGCTACAGTCGCTTATTATTAAATGAAGGAAAAGCTTTTTGGCAAAAATTGCGAAGCATTTTTTTTGGATTGTACAATTACATTTTTCTTAGATGTTACTTGATCATGATAAAGGATGAAATATCTTATCATCTGAAAACTTTTCTTATTTTAAAAGAATGATTTTTCCTAAGTTATATCTGATTTTAGAAGACATTGCATCAGGATTTTTTGTAAATTTTTCTTACGAGTAAAAATAAATTAATATATTACATCCTTACATCGATAGGGAAAATAGAAACAGACTTTTTGAAGTATAATTAAACTTTAATTGATAATGAATTTGGAGAAGATGCATAATAGAATAGAAAATGCTGAAATTTACAGTGTAAAATAAATGTTTCATTTTGATAAAAATATTATCAACTTAGTTGGACACAAGGAGGAAAAAAGCGGTTCTGTATGGATTTCTTTCTTTTTTGGGGAAGGAAGGGGTGACTTTCTTTCTTTCTTTCTTTCTTTTTTAACACTTTCCAACATAGTTGAAAAGTGTTTATGAATTCGGTTTGTCTGTCTGCCGGATGTCAGCCGGATGCCCTCCGTCTGTCCGTACTTTAACTCGCGTAAATATACTCGGATTGCCATGAAACTGATAGATGTTTTTGAGGTTTACTGTGGATTTTTCTTTATTGAAAATGAAATGTGTAGCTTTTATAGTTCATTGACAGGGACACTCAAAAGAACAACGAGGAAAAATCATTTGCGGTGTACTTTTATAATGTTAAACTATTTCAAACATATTGATGAAATTGATATACTTCACTGAGGGGCATTACAACATGCTTACTATAGAATAAGGTGTGCACAGCGGTTATCGTTCATTTACAGGGAGACAAAAAAGAATTCTGTTACATTACAATCTATGAGGAAAAATCGTTTGCGGTGTACTTTTGTAATGTTAAACTATTTCAAACATATTGAAATTGTTATATATCATTGAGGTTCATTACAACATACTGACTATAGAAGAAGGTGTGCACAGCATTCATCGTTCATTTACAGGGAAACAAAAAAGAATTAAGTTACATTACAGTGTATGAGGAAAAATCGTTGCGGTGTACTTTTATAATCTTAAACTATTTCAAAAATAATTGAAATTGATATATATCACTAAGGTGCATTACAACATGCTTACTATAGAATAAGGTGTGCACAGAATTCATCGTTCATTTACCGGCGAGACAAAAAATAATTCGGTTACATTACAGTCTACGAGGAAAAATCGTTTGCGGTGCATTTGTATAATGTTAAACTATTTCAAACATAATTTAAACTGATATATATCACTGAAGTGCATTACAACATGCTTACTATAGAATAAGGTGTGCACAGCATTCATCTTTCATTTACAGGGAGACACAAAAGAATTTGTTTACAGTACTGTCTATCAATAACAATTGAATAACATTTGCTGGAAGTGCGTTTTTAAATTTAACTCTCTTTTTTGCGTATGAATTGATTTATATAAATTCTATAGATCGTATACAGGGCTGCACAGAAGATCTTGAGTATATTTTCGTTTATTGGCGGAATTTTCTGTAGGGGAATTTACAAGTGTGCTATGCGTTTCTTAACTGTAATACATTTTAGAATACTATGTAGCATATATACAAATATATAGATCCTATACAGGTCTGCATAAAAGAATTAGGATTATTTTCTGACTATTGACGATATTAGCTGGCATTGAGTTTTCAAACACTGAGAAAAATGACACTTTCAAATATGAGTAAATCGATGTTTTCATTTTGTTATGAAACTTTTTGTTTCAAATAGGACGATCCAATGCTTTCAATTCTGAAATACCAGAAATACTCAGAATATTGAAACATGGACATACTCAAAACTAAGCACATAGAGGTCAGTTCATACTCATTTTTGAAACATGGACATACTCAAAAATGATTAGAATCAGTTCGAACTCATTTTTGAAACATGGAAATACTCAAAAATGAGCACATAAAAATCAGTTCATACTCATTTTTTTAAACATGGACAAACTCAAATATGATCACATAATGTTTTATTCTTGAGTGTGTGCATGTTTTAAGAAATGAGTGTACACATGTTTCAAACTTGAGTAATTTTGATTCGGAGCTACTTTGACTATGCGACATACTCAGATTTGAGTATTTTTTGCTCAGTTTTGAAAATGTCGTTTTCAGAGTGAATGTGTTATGCGTTTCCAAATTGTTTACATAGACATCATCTTTCACCATACTATATTATGAAATTTTGTTACAGTGTTCAGAATGTCTTGGAATGTGTTTCATAATCTATGCTTGACGCATGATTTTTCTTTCTTTTTTTTAACAGTATAATACTGTACTTGACTGTCGAAAACCTTGTTTTTTACGTAAAATGATCAAATTTTTAAAACAGTGCATTGCAATTGAGTGTATTTCATACATTTTCTATAAGCAAACAGTTATGATCCATTATCAAATAGTTTTCAATTTACAATACTTAAAAATTAAATGGACGATTGTTATTCATCATTTTGTGTAGTTTTAAATACCATCAGTTTATAAATTTTAATCCTTTACTAACAGAACTGGAAACATCTATAATTCCAGATTTTCTGTCTATCTGTGCACACAAGGTTCCACAAAATGGTTGAAAAGCGTTTTAATTTTTTACCTGTAGGAAATAATTAGGCGATGTAAATTACAAAAGTGTTCAAAATAAGGTTAAGAAATAAGATTATGTTAGTACAATCTTACCAACTATTTTTCGAAAAGTTAAGCTTTTAAAATTTTTTATTCGACTTCTCTAAACAAAATTGGCAAATTAGACATTTTTTTCGTTTTTTTTTTTTTTTTGTTAAAAGAGCATAACAAAAAACTTCATATATGTATAGTTAAAGTTGAAGGAATTATGTTTAATTAAAAATTTACTATTGATAAATGCATTTTTTTTAAAGTTCAATTCTGTGGATATGAGAGAAAACACTTTGAAAATGCTTTGAGAACTGTTTTTTTTTAAATTATGTTTAAAGGATTTTAAACTACATTTGTCTCTTTAAACGATTTCTGCTTATGTAACGCTTTATTTAGATGCATTTATGAGGTAATTTTGGTAAAACCTGTTAACATGTTTTGGATCTAACGAACGCCATTGCCAATTTGTTAATGGTCCCAATATTTACTGATGAAACAAAATTTTAAATGGTACGAAAAAGTGGTATTTTAATAATTCAGTTAGTTTTAAAGATACAGGTATTCAGTTTGTGGTAAAGATATTGTTCTAGTAAATGCAAAAGTTTTTTTTTAATTTCCCATTTTTGTCTAGGATGGTCGTACAAAAATTTAAAAATTGTTACTTTTTAAAAATTAACCTAAGGAATATTTTCTTAACATAATTTTATTTTCTACCGTATTTTGAACGCTTTTGCGATTTACATAGTGTGTAACTTCAACAGGTGTAAAAAATTATTAAGTTTCAATCTTTTTGAGATCCTCTAGGCATAAGTTTCGAAAAAAATTTGTCAGCAGGAAAAAAAAATAACGTTTCGTTTAAAGTTACAGTGATCATTTTTACAGAAAATGCTTACTATAAGAATTCACTCTTAAAAGAACAGCACATAAACTTACAATGTTATCATTTCACAAAACCTTTAAAATTTAAGATAGTAAAAAAGATACGAAAAAAAAATAAGATGGTGAAAAAAATAGCCAATACAATTATTGTTTTATATGGTAAATATTATCATTACAGAAATTCTCGTCACTGATGACGTGCAGACATACAATTCATTTTCGTAGTGCTTAAAATTTCTAAAGCTTAGAACCTAATATGATTTGCAGAACACAAAAAATTGGAGATTTCAAGAAATAATGATAACACTTGTAGTTTCATAAGTTAATTTATTACATTTTCTAGATCAGAAATTTATGTTTAATGGTTAAATTTCATCATTACAGGAAGTCTCATCATTGATAATGTGCAAAAATGTCATTCATTTTCCTTAGGATTTCATTAAAAACTGTTATCTCTACTCCTTGAAAAGCTTAGTGCTTAACATACGAGATTTCAGAAATCTGCAATTAGAAATTTCAAGAAAGGATGGACCACATTTAAATATACATAAAATGAATATATTGCATTTTCTAGATTACATTCGGTTCACTAAAGCTTAAATATTTGTGTCGTAAACTGCCTTTAAAATTATCATTTTGAATGGATTAGAATCATTAAAGATTTAACATGAATATATCATGAGAAATATTAATACAATCTAGTAGGATTTGCACAGTGATTAAATTTAAAGACGCTTTACTTTGTAAGTACATAAATATTATTGCTAGTAAACTCTCCACCTTAAAAATATGCTTTCATGTTTCCCTATCATTAATTTATATTAAAACGTCAGCAAATATCCACATTCACAAATTATTAAAACTGCTTTTTACCATATATTTCTTTTAAATGCTAAAAGGTGTAAATTAACAACATAATATTAAAAATAAATGAACAACGTGAAATAGCACAAATAAAAATATATAAAATGGCAAACAGCTGTAGCCCATAAAGCTCCATCATCAGTGCCAATTCAAAAGATTAAAACAGATTCAAAAGTTTAAGCCATGTAAAAGTTTAAGCCAGTTTAAGCCATATGCTTGCGTCTCTCGCACGCGTGCAAGATTGAATGACGACGACCTTTTCAAAAACAACAGCGAAGTCAGGAAACACATGTGACGCACGAACCAATAGGAGAGCCCGGCTTTTGAATCGGTTTTAATCTTTTGAATTGGCACTGATGATGGAGCTTTAGGGGATCCGAAACAGCTGTTTGATATTCTATATATTTTTATTTGTGCTATTTCACGTTGTTCATTTATTTTGAATATAACGGCAGAAAGTTAAATCCACCTTTTTAAATAAGAACATAATACCCAGTAAAATAACTTTAATTAGGTTGTTTGACATGTTTCGGCTCAGCCATTTTAAAAAAACAAATGAGAATATTCCATAATTGCACGGTCTTTGAAGTTATTATTTAAAATGCTATCATTTAATTTTCATGTACTTTTTAAAAATTTCGCACGTTATCTTTTATTTTTACTTGGTTGTTTATTTTTATATCTATAACCATGGAGTAACTCGAGCCACATTTTAAAAAAGTACAGGAAAATTAAATGATAGCATTTTAAATAATAACTTCAAAGACCGTGCAATTATGGAATATTCTCATTTGTTTTTTTAAAATGGCTGAGCCGAAACATGTCAAACAACCTAATTAAAGTTATTTTACTGGGTATTATGTTCTTATTTAAAAAGGTGGATTTAACTTTCTGCCGTTATATTCAAAATAAATGAACAACGTGAAATACCATGGAATATTTTCCGTGGAGAACTATGGAATATTCTCATTTGTTTTTGAAAATGGCTCCAAGTGAGCCGAAACATGTCAAAAAACCTAATAAAATTTATTTTACTGTGTATTATGTTGTTAATTTACATATTTTAGCATTTAAAAAATATATATTATTACAAGGTGTTATAATTTATGATACTGCTTTTTACCACTTAACAGTTTTACCCGAACGCCGCTCGGGCAACAAGTGTTTGTTTGCTTCGTTACTAAAAGCTTTCGGATACCACTAATTTCTAACTGCAATCTTCGCTTTATTAATTAGCAGATATTTTTCGATTATATAAGGGCAAATATTTTAGTACAGAAAAAGTGGTATATCGTCCCTATAATTATTTTATTGTGTCTGAGAAAAAACGAAACTGTTAAGGGGTTTAACCCCTTTGCGACGAGCGTTACGTATGGGTGACGCTTAAAGCACCCAGAATCATCCATTATTCCTACCGGTAATTTTATTTAAAAATTTTGCTTTGTTAAATCAAATCATTTCTGCGATTGAATTAGATAAAAATTTCTATTTTGAAAAATCGGTGACAGAAGATTAAAAACTCTGTAAAGAACGCTCGTCGCGAAGGGATTAATACAAATTAGTTACGAAACTAGAAATGTTTTTTCAGAAAAATGGAGAATAAGAATTGCAAATCTTGATTCATATTCAATTATCCTTTTTAAGCTACTGTACATTCAATGAAATGATGTGACTGAAATAGTATAATTGAAAGACAGATTAGGAATACGGATGAAAATGCATATCAATTTGCAAAATAGATTTATAATTTTATAGTTTCTCTAATTACGGGTTTTTTTTTTTATCAGGAAGAACACATTAATCCTCTTTTCCAGATAAGATAATTGGGAAGTATATATTTCGTACATCAATAAAATTTTAATAAATATAACCACATACAATTCTTGAAATTAGAATTGTCAGAAAATAATGAATCATATTTACATACACATAAATGACTATACTACATTTTGTAAGTTTCATTCTATTCATTAAAATCATGTATCATAAATTGCGTTTTAAACTATCGCTTTAAGTGTATTAGAATTTGTTTAAAGATTTTCGATGAATACATCACGATAATTTTCCAAGCAGTCTCATAGTAAGATTTGCACAGTAATTCATTTTAAAGAATCTTATTACGGAAGTATATAAATATTACAGTAGTAAATATTTTCCCTTAAAATTACGTTTTGATATTTTCGTATCATTAATTTATTTTGAAACAGCTGTAAATATCAGTATTTACAAACTTTTAAAAGTAATTTTAATAATAACCCGTTACGAATGGCGGGGAACATTTTCACATAAATGAAAAGTAATCATTGCAATCTTATAATCAGTTTCGTTTATGAATTTTTAATTGTTATGCATTTAATGAAATGAAGTAGCTGAAATAGGAGTGTTGAAAGAGAGATTAGAAAAGCGATGGAAAAAAATGAGTAATTATTTTAATGACTTTTTCATTTCCACAGAAATTCTAACCTGATACTCTAGAGTAAGCTAGTTTGAGCTGAGGCTATACAGGAAAAATAAATGCATTGAATAAGAGAGAACAGCATTAATGTATGCCATTATGTTGCGTGTTTTATTGCAAAAAGTTTCAGTAAAACAATTTAATTTTTAAACAATAAAACAGAAATCTTACAAATTTATCGTTGCAGAAATTCCTTACAATTTGAAGATCGTAAAACTGTATTTAATAGGTAATTTTTTTTATCTCTCATCATTGATGGCATGCAAAAATATCACTTAATTTTCCTTGATTTCCAGAAATAGTTACAACTGCTATTTTCAATATTTGCAAAATTTAAGACATAATATAAAATTTTAGAACTCTGCAATCTAAAGTGTATAAAAAATAATGGAACACATTCAACAAAACATAAATGCTTATACTTCTTTTTAATTACTAAAAGGTGTAAAATAAAAAGATTATAAACAGTAAAACATGTTTTATTAGACTGCTGACATATGTTTCAGCTCAATCTGAGCCATTATCAAAACAAACAAAAATATTCTATAAATGTACGGTCTGCGTGAAGTTATTTAAAACGCAATCATTTAATTTTTCACGTACTTTTTGAAAATTACGCACGTTATTTTTTTTTACTTGGATGTTTATTTCCATATTTGTAATCATGGAGTAACTCAAGCCACAATTTTGGTAAATTAAATGATGCGCAACGTTACATATTGTATTGTTACGTGTTAAAATGTCTATGGTTTCTTTTATAATGGACTCATAGTATAGAGTCGAGGGAAAAATTATTTTACTTCCATTAAAATTTATTTGAATTGTTTCTTCTTGATATAATCTTGCAAGGACTGTGGTTTTCTATTATACTTAATATCAGCTATATGCTCCTTTTTCTGTAACTAAATTTCCTGCTTGTCATGCCAATATAGTAGTTCTTTGATCCGTCTTCTTTAATAAATGGTATTTCATATACTCCTGAATAATTCTCAAAATTAATTGGGTCAATTTTACTGCAAATGATGTTCTTGTTGATATTGATTGAAATGATAGTGTTGTTATATTTCTAAATGCGTATATTAAATTTTCGAGATTATCAGAACGCTACTCCTGGTAGCTCAGTGGTTAGTGCAGTGCACTGCCACACTACAGGTACGATGTTTGCCTTCGGCTCACTCAAACGGTATGCCCACTGACGATATTTCCTAAATTGCAGCAAAAACCCGGAAACAAATTTTACCCTCTTTCTACGTACAACTTTGTTAATTGTATATCATTGTCATTAAAATATGTTTAGCGCACATTTATTGCATAAAGAAAATGCATCACAGTTCATTTTAGCTCATACTATCGTGATGTTGAATATTTTGAAAATTAATGATCGTCATTGTTCAAAACTATACATTGAAAATAAATCTTTTCTGGAGGTAATTTTTAGTATTTTATGATTCATTGTTTCAGGAATGATCACATATCAGTAGGTTTTGATCTTAAGCATATACAATATTTTTAAAAAAGGTATCACAGAAGAAGAAGTTTCATATTTCCTTACATATATTTATAAACATGTTTCATATTCAACCGAATCTAGTCGAATTATTAAAAGAGAGAGATAGTTTATAATGTTACATTTACAATATGATAAATTTTAATCGCTACTTTTTGCTTTTTTGAGAAAAAAATGCTGTTTTCTTCTTTAATTATTCACTCTCAATAAACGTGCGAAATGGTTTGAATTTTTCACTGCACTTCACAAAATTGCAGTATATGGTACCTGTAACAATACGTTTCATAAAATTCAAATACCACAGATTTAGTAACACAATTCACCATAATGAACAGAGGAAAGTTTTTTCAACTAGGTAAATTAAATTCCATGGTTGGAGTATCATAGTTGAGATTTATTCCATGAGAGCGAAAAATGCCGGGAATGTTCATTATGACCTAATTATATGGTATACAGGAGTTTCCGTGTTCTTTCAGATTCGTCATGTAAAATGCTATAGTTATAGCTCGGATGAATGAAATTAACGCTGAAGTTCGTAGCCCCGACCAACAAATAAGAGTTAAATATGCCAGCCAGGATATTGTTGGAATAGCTCAGTACGAAGAGCGTTGGCACGGCAAGCCAAAGTACCCAGGTTTGAGTCCTGGTCCCGGCATTTTTCGCTCTGTTGGAATAAATCTCAACTATGATACTCCAACCATGAATTTGAACACAATACACCATTTTAACAATTAGTTTGTTCTCAGAGAAAAACTCAACAAGAAAGAAAAATCATCCGTCAAGCATAGATTATGAAACTCTTTCCAACAGATTCAGAATACCATAACAAAACTTTACCTTTTAGAAGGTGAAGGATGATAGCTAAGTAAACAATTTTGAAAACGTATGATATATATGAAAACCTAATTTCAGCATTTACCATTTATAATCGGTAGAGTATCCGAATTCTTATATGCATCCCTGTATATTATCTATAGATTTGTATATATACTACATAGTGTGCTAAAATTTATTTCTTTTAGGAAACAGTTAGGAAAAGTAGAAAATTAGCCTTCACCAATTTCCGTTAATAAACGGAAATATACTTCAATTATTTTCTGCAGCCATGTATATATGATCTATAGAATTTATACACACCAAGTAATATGTCTAAAAAATAGTTACATTTGAAAATGCATATCACAACTGAAAACGCACTTCCAGTAATTATCGCTCATAGAGAGTACTCTCACCGATTATTTCTGTGTGTCCCTGTAAATGAACGATAAATGCTATGCACACCGTATTCTACAGTAAGTATGTGGCAGTGTATCTCATTGATGCATATCAATTTCTATATGTTTGAAATAGTATAACATTATTAAAATACATTGCAAACGATTTTTCCCATAGACCATAATGTAACGGAATTCTTTTGAGTGTCCCTGCAAACGAACTATAAATGCTTTCAAATTTCATTTTCAACACTGTACATCCATGGTAAACCTCAATAGCATATATCAATTACTTGAAAATCCGACAATATTTAGATGAGTTAGAGCACGTACAGGCAGATAGACAGACAGATAAACCGAAGTCATAATTATTTTGGAAAGTGTAAAAAGCAAAACTCGCTTCAAGTTTTTGTCAAAATTTCTGAAAAATATACCTCTGTGGGTCGATAAAATTAGTACGAAGCGTGCTTGCGAATTGAAAACTAGGGGTTTCGCGTCAGCCCTTGATAGTGATATGTTCTATCTATTAGCACCTCCGGGCCGTAGACAAGAAGACGGAGTTGATCATAAAAGAACATGATCCTTTTTAAACTGCTCAGTACTTTTTACACTTTCCAACATATTTAATAAGTGTTTATAAATTCGGTTTGTCTGGCCGTTTGTCTCTCCGTGCTCCAACTCTTCATAAATATACTCGAATTGACACGTAATTTTTATATGTTATTAAAGTTAACATATAAATAATTATATAATTATTACGTTATGTAAACCTAACATCTTTATATATGTTTTTAATATTTTATAACCTTTTAAGTAAATAAATATATGTTTTTAATTATTATACATATATCAAGGTTAAAGTTCTTTCACAGCACTGTATTATTGTAGTATTTTGCTTTTATTGTACTAAGGTTAAGTATAAAATGTTCGGTGTTGTAAATGAAGTGTGTAGCAGTTATAGTTCATTTATAGGAACACAAAAAAAATCCGTTACATTATGATATATGGACGCAAAAATATTTTGCGTTGGATTTTAATGATGTTATAATACTTCAAACATAACAAAATTCATATGAATTTATGAGGTGTTGCAAAGCAAAATTTCTGTAGAATATGGCGTGCAAAGCATTTATCATTCATTTACAGGGTCACACAAAAGAATTTGGTTACAGGACTGATTATGACCGATAATTGCTGGAAGTGGGTTTTCCGCTGTGGTATGCATTTTTAAACTTTCCTAATTTTTTTTATACTACGGGGTATGTATAAATTCTATAGATAATGTAGAGGAATTCATATACGAAGGAATACACGCTAATTATCGGATATGGGCAACAATAGCTCAAAATGTATTTTTATTGATTTATATATTTTTTAAACTACTTATTTAGAAATTTCATTTCATAGTATGAAAAAATGAAATTTCTTATTAATACTCTGTTAATACAGGAGTTGGTACTCTGTTAATGTTGGAGTTGGAAAGTGTTTCATAATATATCCCTGATGTATGATTTTTCTATCATGTTTAGATTATGACACTACAGTATCTTTAATAAAATAAATGCCATCATTACAGATACTCTTATTATTGATGACGCACAAAAATGTAGCTCAAATTCCTTAGCCTTTGCGTAATTTTTAAAACTTCTATTTCTAATAATTGTAAAGTTTAGAGATTAATATATAGAATTTATGAACTTATGAAACTGGAAATTTCATGAAAGGATTGATCATACATAAAAACACATAAGTTATATGTAATATTTTCTGCATTGCATTTGATTAAATAAAGCTTTAAAATACGTCTCGTAAACTGCTTTTTTTAAATATAGTTTTACATGTATCACAGTCATTATATGATAAAGATTTTTACTTGAATACATCATGAGAACTAAACAAGCAGTTTAATAGTAGGGTATACTTAGCGAATAATTTTAAAGATTCTTATTTCATAAATATATAAATATTAGGGAAGTAAATACTTCTTTGCTGCTTCTATGCTTTTTAAAATTCACTTCTACATTTCCACATCATTAATTTATATTGAAATGTTAGGAAATATCTGCATCCACAATTTATTAAAATTACATTTAACGATATTATTTTATGTACGAAGAAGAAAAAAATATCACATAAAATGGAGATAAAGCATTGCGATCGTGCAATCTGTTTCTGTTAATCTCTTTTAAATTATATTACTTTCAATGAAATGAAATGGCTGAAATAGAAGAATTGAAAGAGAGATTAAAAATGCTGATGAAAATGCATTTTATTTTTAAAAATGAATTATAATTTTATGGTTCTTAATTAAAAAAAAATGTCTCCTTCGAAAAGCATTTAATTTTATGAAATGTAACTTTACCAGCTACAATCATTAGTAATTTTAGATTTTTCGAAATTCTTGCACGTATTAAATTTTAGATTAAATATAATCACTTAACTCTGCAAAATAGAATTTTAAGAAATAATGGTAACATTTAAATATACATAAATTACAAGGTTGTAGTTTCTAGATTACATTTGATTTACTAAAGCCTTAATATCTGTATCATAAACTATCTTTTGAAATATCATGTATTAAAGTCATTATACATTATCTATCAATATATTGATTGAATTTATCAAAAAGTCTAAAAGTGTGATTTTCAGAGTCAGGGACCAATTATGACATTTTTTTGAGAGGGGGGGGGGAGGAGGGGGGTAGATTTGACATGGCGTTCCGTGCATTTGCTATGTAGTATTTTGAAATAATTTTCAGAAATTTATCTTTTATATAACTTTTAAATGTAATCATAACTAATCTCATTAAACCTTTTTTTAAATACCAGAATGCCAGATTTATGTATAATAATATAAGTACACAGTGACAGGATACATTAACAACAATATTGAAACCGGAGTAAATGAGTCCCAAAATTAGTGACCTTCCTAAAATGATAAGAATGGTCAGTACTGTTAAGTGTGAATCGGCTTAATTTTTTACAAAAGAAAGATAATACTTTTGAAGGAAAAAAAGTATTCTTTTGAAATCAAGTAAGCATATCTTTCTATAGTACAACATAAAATTATTTAAATGTTGAAGTTTTTGAAAACTTTATTTACATAGGTTTGGAGCCTCTTAAATGTGGAGATCCTGGGCCTGTTCCCGCGTGTACATGCCTTAATCTGGCCCTGTTAGTACTGATTAATTTCAAAGAGTTTTATTTCACAAGTATATTAATATTAGTATAAGTTTATCTTAAAATCATACTTTCTGCCTTAAAAAAGCCCATTTTTCTTTGCCATAACATTAACTATTCATACATACATTTAATTTAAATTTAATAAAAAATCCACATTCATAAATTATTACAACTATTTTAAAAACTAATTTGGTAGAATAAATGAGAAAATTTTCACTATACTGAGAATGAACATTGCAATCTCAAAATCTGTTTTTATTATTGCTTATAAATTGTTGTATTTTCAATGAAATGAAATTGCACAGATGAAGCAGGAGTCGGAAAGTACTATATTTTGACTACCACTCTTTCTAAACAATACATCTTCGTAGATTTCTTTAACATATGCATTAAAAATCTACCACAAAAGTTATTCCCTGGAATAATGGTTGCCAAAATATAAAACGCTTTGACACATAGTTGAAGGGATATTACAAATGCTAGATTTATTTTGAAAAACAGATTTTAATTTTAGTTACAAAACATATTTTTTGGTTCTAAATGTATATTATTTTCTAAAAAGATTATAAAATTATGGTAGATATGTTAAATTTTATCTTTACAGAAATTCTCGTCATTGATGATGTACAAACTTGTCGCTCTATTTTCCCGGATTTTAAAATATTTACAACTGTTATTTTCAATATCTTTAAAGCTTAGAACTTAAGCTTAAATATATATAACATTTAAGAACTTAATTAGAAATTTAAAGAATTAAAAGATCACATTTAAATATGCATAAATTAGATATATTACAGTTCCTTTATTATAAAACTATACTTAATATGTTAAATATTATCATTATTGTTATTCCCAGTATTCATGGTGTGCAAAATTATCGATCAATTTTCTTAAGTCTTATGGAGCATTTACATCTGGTATTTTCAATAACTGGAAAGCTTAGCGCTTAAGATATGGTATTCCAGTACTCTGCAATTAGATATTTCAAGAAATAATCGATCATATTTAAGTATATATAAATTACCATATTACATTTTGTAGATTACCTTAGATTCACTAAAGCCTTAAAATATGTGTCATAAACTGTCTTTTAAAGTATTATTTTGCATGTATTAGGGTCATTAAAGATTTTCCATGAATACGTTAAGAGAACTTATCAAATATTCTAAAATAATTATTTGCACAGCTATTAATTTTAAGACATTTATTTGGCTAGTATATAAATATTAGTACAAATAAATACTTTGTCTTAAAATTATGCTTTCATATTTCCGCATCATTAGTTTATATTGAAATGTCAGAAACTATCTGCACTCACAAATTATTAAAATTACCGTATTTACTCGTGTAAAATGTGCACATCTTTTCCCAAATTTTAAGCCTACAAGGAGGAATATTTCTGACAGCTATATATTTTTATAAAATCACACACGCTTTTAACTAAGTCACTGAATATAGCACATAAATTTCTTGATAAAATTATACGAATGTGGAAGTAGGAAGTAAAATAAGGGAAATAATTACACTCTTATGTGCCGCAGTTTGTGCTTTATAATAAAATTTATAATGATATATATTTTAAAACAAATTTACTAACGAGAGAAAAGTACTGGTACACATTACATATATTTCATTTTATAGTATTTTAGTAAGAGGACAAAATATACATAAGTGAATATGGCACTTTAGGTTCGAGAAATTAAAATGTGAGACAGAATTTCTACAGATTTTCTTCCAAATTTCTGGATTTCCTGCCGATAAAATAGCATGGTGAGTATTATAAATGACTAAATATGATACTTTTAATGATATTATTTTATCAACGAGTAATAAAATTTTAACAAAAATGGAGAATAAAAAAGGGCGTAGGAAAGGGAGGGGTTCATATGGCTTATGTCCTCCCCATTCAAATAAAGACTTTTTTTTTCACATGAGCAGTTCCAAAAACTATTATTTTCTGAATTCAATGTTTGATAATTCATCTCTGAAAATACAATTATGTATCTAGAAAAGGACTATAGAAATTAATTATATTTCTAATTAATATTAGTAATATTGTTAAATAAGCAGATCAAGATCTTCAACGTCAGCTATGTGTTACATTTTTAATTTGAATTGAATTTTTTAATACTTCGAAACTTTTAATTCGCAGTTTTATTTCTTTAATAGTAGTAATTACTGCAAGTAAAGTTTCTAGTAGCTTCAGAGATTTAAGTCTATGAAGTACGTTAAATATGATTGCATGCAGTGATACGCAGACTACTAATATTTTATTAAAACTTTTTATTATATCAGGAGGACTCTGCCCTTCTGATCCTGCATTGTCTCACAATTTGATAATCGTAATTCTATAAAATTTTCAGTATATTTTAAATTTTTACTGAAATAATTAAATTGATTGTTTTGGGATGATAGCAGTAACAATTTGTTTGAATAATTAATTATTCTCATAAGTATTTTACTACTGATTAATATTTCCAATTCGTTAAATCACTTAAAAATGTCTATTTGAACTCCAGATAATTTTTGATTTGCTACGCCACTGAGCATAAGCATTGCAATTTTGTAATAAGTTTCTATCCTTTTAAATGATTATAATTTCAATGAAAAGCAATAATTGAAATCGGAGAGTTGAAACAGCAAGATTAGAAATGCCAATTTAAATTTTTTTTGCGTTGTTAATCAGATTATAATTTTATGGTACTGAAATAAAATATATACATATATTGGAAAGTACTTAATTCAATAAAATCTTTCTTTGATAACATGATAAGGAAATGTGGATTCTTTTTTTTAAATTCATGCACATAAAAACTTTTGGAATAAATGTCTCCCAGCCTAACCACCCCCGACCGTCGCCCGAGACGAACATAGAGCTCGAAGCCGCAAGGGTCAATTCGATAGCTTTAGAGCCCCGGGCTGCGAAATTCTAAAAGATAGTCACGTTTTAGCATTATTGACAAATCCAGCCACCTCATTGGTCCTTTAGATGTGTCCTTTGTAGAGAGTAATCCCTTGGCGGTAGGCAAAACATCGCCAACTCGTTTGTCCATTTCTATGATTAGAAGAACGCAGAGGAAAAAATAAGTTGGTAATTTTGAAGCAAATATTATCTCCAGCTTTCATTTAAAATAAACCATTGAAAATTACTTAAGATAGTTTGATGACATTTTATAGAACGAGAGTGAAACGGTTTAGATTTTAAGCTGCATAAATATTTTAAAGAGATATGACAAGTACTTTTTCAGAAAATGGAAATTAAAAATGAAATTTTGCTTTTTTTGCTTTTTAAATCCAAAAGAATATGAAAATTCTCACATTGCTCTAGAAAATTTAATAACTATCGTTAGAAAAACCCTTTTTTACACTTATAAAAAACATTTTAAAAAAATATATAAGCTCTTATTAAATAAATATAAGCGTCAATAAACATTTTCAAAAAATTCTGTCTAAAAGAAATTAACTAAAAAAACGCTGTAAGTTTTTTAATAAATTTTAAACATGAAGAATAAACATTACAAAAAATAATATATGAAAACTTTTGTATATTTAAGTTGATTTTTTTCTTATTTATGCTACGCTGTCGTTTTATAATAAAAGTTTAATATTATGTAATATAGTATATGTATAATATAGTATTATGTAATATATATATATATATATATATATAATGGGATTTAAAAAATAGTATTTATACAGGTGTAATCCATTAAAGCCTTATACTAATTTTTATTAATCTACTTCAAATAAATAATGCTCTAAGCCATCTCATAAAAGCGCAGATTTTCTTATTATGAATCTGATGGTATTTCACATACGCGTACAGTTTTAAAAATTGTTGGTGGGGCTTACTCTTTTTTACGCAAATACGTGTATTTGAGTATAAAAAAAAATCGATTGCTAATTTAATGTTGCCTTTTTTAACTCCTTTTTAAAGAAATTAAACATAATAGTATATTGATAAATGATCACAAGTTAAACAAAACACTAAGACAATATAAAAAAATCCCTAACAGCTCGGCCTATAGGCACAGGAAGATTTCGAAGACGCAGACCGTGGGGCGCCTGTTCATTGGGAATTGCAGAAGAAAGACCTTTTTGCCATGATGCGGCAGTTCGGACCGCCCACTTCGAACTATACGTGTGCCTGTGGGCGGAGCCAGCAGGGATTTTTTATTTATTTATTTATTTATTTTTGCTATAAGAGTTGGTCCTATAAAAAAAGTATGAATATAAAAGTTGTAGATAATATTAGGGAGATTTATAATAAATTTAAGCGGATTTGATATCTTATGAATTGACGAGGTTATGATTTTTTTCTTCTTAAACACCTATCCCCCCCCCCCCTTGAGGGCATTTTTAATGAAATAAAAAATCTGTCATACATAAATTTTTGGCCCTTTTCCTAGAAGTAATAATAACTTTAAACGGATTTGATATCTTATGAATTGACGAAGTTATGATTTTTTTTCTTCTTAAACACCTATTTCACCCCCCCCCCCCATCCCCCAGAGGGCATTTTTAATGAAATAAAAAATCTGTCATACATAAATTTTTGGCTCTTTTCCTAGAAGTAATAATAACTTTAAACGGATTCGATATGTATCATAATTAAGAAGTTATGGGTTTTTTTCTGTTTTCACAGAAAGATCTTCCATTTGCCCCCCCCCCTTTCCCCGCACCAGGTTCGATTTTACCCATTAACAAACTTTACGGAGATTTTATGCCGCTTGATTTTATGCATCAGTTCGGAAGAGATTTGTGCAGAATTATGGAAGTTATCGTGTCCATAAAAAAGTGATATAGATAGATAGATTGATAAAGTTTTGAACTGGGGATGGTTTTGGGTTCTAGGAGGACTCATAATCGGTGTAGATCTGCAAAAATTTTTCAGAAATTCCAACTTAGGGGAGAATGCAATAGGTAGTATTTCTTACGATATCTACCTAAAATTCGAATGTACAGCCCGTTTATAAAATGATACTCGCTGATATTGGCGAATCGTTCATAATAAAATGACAATAAAAATTAACTATAAATAACGTCTTTTTTTCGGTATAGGGATTTTTTTTTCTATTTTCATTTTTTATATAAAAATTCAAACGTTAAGCATTTTATTTTAATTTAAAAAAAAAAGATCATAAAGTAAAAAAGTTTTCCTAATGCCGTTTATCCTTATAGCAAAAGAAAAATAGGAAAAAATGGAACATTTGCAAATTCTATAAAATACTAGAAAATTAAAAAAGAAAACAAAAAAACTAAACCTGTTTTACATTAAAAGGAAAAAAAAAGAAAAGAAAAAATAAAGGAGTCCATTTCAGCAGTTATTGGTGGGGCTATAATAGAGCCCCACGAACCCATATTTCTATAAAGGCTGTATTTTCCGAATAACCTTAATATGCATAGGCGTACGCAGGAAGGAGTGTGCAGAGGCAGGGTTGCCAGTGGGCTACTTTTTTTAAATTCAGTTTTCTTGATTGCCACCAGTTTTTTGAGAATGCACAGTTCGTCTTATTTAATAACAGTTTAAAAAAGGCAAAAACAAGGCGAATTATACCATTTTTAAAAAGTGGTGCCAATCAAGCAATCTGAATTTAAAAAAAGTAGCCAACTGGTAACACTGTGCAGAGGAAAGCTACGCGCTGTGTCCCCTCTATACATCTTTCAATAAGGTAAGAATTTAAAGAAAAAGTACGTAGAATACAGAAAGCAAAAGGTGCATCTAATTGTGATTGAACATTTTTTCCAGGTTATTGCATGATTGCAATAGGTTATACATTCTTTTATTTAATTTAACTTGGTTCATGTATCTAAAAATGGAATTTTGAAATCGATTTTTTCATTACATTTCCTGATAGGCTAGAATTATAAAAATGATGTACACACGTGTGTTTCCGGTGACAATACAACGTTTTAATATTTTTAGAACGTAATTATAAAATAATCTTAAGGCATTTTAACCTGAGCAGGGCAAAGCTGGTAAATTGCCAGATATTATTTATAGTTACAAGTGTAAACAAGTTACAACAACAATGGATGTTAAGGGTATGTGCCAAACCATGTTCTCTAAAATATGCCAACTGGCTGTGGAAATTCATCAATGAAATATTTAAACACTAAAAAGTAAAAAATATATAATAAATAAAGAGTGTAATTAAAAAAATATATCTGCTTTTATCAATTAATACTTTAAAAATTAATTAAATTATGATTATACGTTGTGAAAACAATTTAGAAATGCTGAATAGATTATTTAAATAATCCTTTTTCTCTCTCCTGTTGCCATATGTTAAAACAAGAAACAGAGCAAAAATTATAATTCTTAATAAATTCACTAGTTCGCGCTCTCTACAAAGCATAAATACAAGCGGTGAATTTTCCATAATCGGGGCCCACATCAAATTAACACATTGTAATAGAAATGTTTTGGAACAACATGATTTGCAGTCATGAAATTAGGTGGGATTTTTACAATAAACATTCAATGCTTATAAAAAAGTGTTTAAGAAAAAACTTTTTTTACTTTCATGCTTATTTTATGGGGAGAGAACCTTATATGTTTTTAGCTACAATGCCTTTATTTAACATAAAAGTACATGACAATTAATTCATTTCCCAATTAATTTGGGGGAGGGACGCTCGTCCCTTCCCCATTTTTATCCAAACTTGATAAAATTTAGGTAATCATTTTAAAAACATAATTGATATTTTTTTCTTACAGAATTTTTCTTTTACCATTTTTCTGGTATTGAAGGTAGATAATTTTCATTCCTTCTCCCCCCCCCCCAATAGCAATTTTTTTTAATAATTTTAATAATATATATTTTATAAATAATTTCTATAATAATAATAAAATTGAAAATTCATTTTCATCAAGTAATATTTATTTTTTACTATTTTTTACTATTTACACTGATATTTAACGAGAATTTATAATATTTAATATATTTTTATACTATCTTAAAGTCTAGAAAAAGTCCTTTCTGATGATACTTATTAACTTTATCTAGGTTAATTAGGTTAACTTCTATTTGCCTTAAATTAGGTTAATTTCTATGAAAAAGCAGAAGCATGACTTAACATTAAATTTATTAAAATAAAATAATGTATTAAAACTTTTATAAACTTTTATTAATTTTTTTATATAAAGTCATTTTATAGAATTTCCTATTTTAAAAGTCTAGATTTAAACAAAATGCACAAAATGCACAAAAAAAAAGTTTTTAAAATAATATACAGTTGTTTGCTGTGGGTTAATAATAATCAACAGTATGAATATAGTGGCCATACTAATTAACATTTATTATTAGTCATGTTTTTTTTTAAATACTTACATTTAAGAGAGAAAAATCGGAATCAGTTTGGATATAGCATTCAAACATTTAAAATTTTTTGACTTCATCTACTTCAAGGGCCGTCATTAAAACGAAACTGAAACTATATTTGTAAACTGTTCAATTTTCGAAAATTTCCAAGACATATTGGAGTGCGCCAAATCTAAAACGCCAAGCACCAACAGCGTCTATGGCACGTGACTGATAACAGCGAATGAGAGCAGAGTTCAAACCAATAATGCTAAAACGTGACTATCTTTTAGAATCTCGCCCCCGGGCTCAACCCTGTCTATATGAACTCTCCATAATTTTTTATTTGCTACGCCACTGAGCATAATCAATGCAATTTTGCAATAAGTTTCTATCCCTTTAAATTATTATAATTTCAATGAAAAATAATAATTGAAATCGGAGAGTTGAAACAGAAAGATTAGAAATGCCAATTTAAAGGTTTTTTGCGTTGTTAATCAGATTATAATTTTATGGTACTGAAATAAAATATATACATATATTGGAAAGTACTTAATTCAATAAAATATTTCTCTGCTAACATGATAAGGAAATGTGATTTTTTTTAAAATTCATGCACGTAAAAACTTTTGGAATAAATGTAACCACAATGTTTTTGATATGAATTAAATTTGTTTCCGATGATTGTTCCACTCATTATTCTTTAAACCATTTAATACAAACATTAAATCAACATTTCCGATGTTTAGAATATAATTTCATAATTCTGCAATTAGAAATTTCAAGAAATAACCAATCATATTTAAGTATATATAAATTACCATATTACATTTAGTGTATTAAATTCGATTCACTAAAACCTTAAAATCTGTATCATAAACTGTCTTTTAAAGTATCGTTTTACATGCATTAGAGTCATTAAAGATTTTCCCCGAATGCATTATGAGAATTTACTAAGCAGTCTAATAATAGGATTTGTACAGTTACTAATTTTAAATGCACTTATTTTGCAAGTGTATAACTATTAGTTCAATTACTGTACCTTAAAATTGCGCCTTCATATTTACACATCATTAATTTATATTGAAACTTCAGCAAATATCCGTTTTCGCAAAATAATTAAAATTTCTTTTAATAGTAACGTGTTACGAATGAAGGAAAATTTTTCACATAAATGGAGAATTATCATTGTAATTTTGCAATAAGTATCTGTTTATCGGTTTAAATTTTTGTAACTTCAATGAAATGAAATAATTGAAATAGGATAGTTGAAAGACATATTAAAAATGCTGATTAAAATGCTTTTTGCTTTATAAATCAGATTATAATTTTATGATACTCAGTGGCTTATAAACGATTATGTTAGAGGAGCTACCACTATTTTCGTATAGTAATATTTGCCCTAATTAATTATAGAATTCGTAAATAATTTCTACCATTAAATAAGGCAAAGATTACGAAAGAAAAATAGTGGTACTCTCTGGCCTCAATCTGGGTAGGCCACTGATGGTATAGAAATAAAGTAAATCTCTACTTCTAAAAGTGCATATTAAAAAAAGAAACACAACTTTGTCTGCTAACAGGATTATGAAACATAAATTTTCAAATTCATGCAAGTTAAAAATTTTTGGAATAAATATATCCGAACGTAATATCTGATTTGATAAGAATGAAATTTTATTTCCGCTGATTGTTTCATTGTTCTTTGAACCATTTACAAATGCTAAAACTAATGTTTCCGAAGTTAAGAACTTAATATACAGAATTTCCAAACTCTGCAAATAGAAATTTCAAGAAATAATCGATCACATTTAAATATTCATAAATTACCATATTGCATTTTGTAAATTACATTCGATACATTATAGCCTTAAAATCTGTGTCATAAACTGTCTTTTAAAGTATCATTTTGCATGTATTAGAGTCATTAAAGATTTTCCATGAATGAATTATGACAATTTACAAAACAGTTTAATAGTAGGATTTGCACAGCTATTAATTTTAAAGGCGCTCATTTTGCAATCACATAAATATTAGTACAAGTACCTTGCCTTAAAATTACGCTTTCATATTTCCACATCATTAATTTATATTGAAACGTCAGCAAACATCCGCATTTGCAAATTATTAAAATTACTTTTTAAAATAATCTCTTACGAATGAAGGAGAAAATTTTCACATAAATGTAGAATAATACTTCTATTCTTACTATAAGTTTCCGTTTATCTCTTTTAAATTATTAAACTTTCAGTGAAGTGAAACGAAGAAATTCTAAGAGTTGAAAGTGAGATTAGAAATGCTGATGGAAATGCATTCTATTTTACAAAACACTAAAGTTAGCAAGTTTATCTATCTAATTTATTTAAAAGACCAATTAGTTAAAATCATTAGGAACTTTGCATTTTTCGCAATTCATGCATGTATAAAATTTTAAAATGCCAAATGTTGCACCTCATTTTATATGAATCTTTTTTTCTGCAGTTTTATTTTTATTTATTGTTCCCAATCTAACTTGTTTTGCCTAGTAGCAAAAGTTGATAGACCAAGGAAAAAATTTTCACCGGTAACGAATGAAGCGTAAATGGGCAACGATCGTAAATCTCACCCTCATGAGAATAATTTTATCCAAATGCCTCATCGGGATGACCTTAATCTATGATGGGCAATTTTCAGATTGGATACCGTAAGCTGCCGATGATATTTGTGTTTAATGTTAAGCATCCTTTCAATTTCATAGACAAATGATAGCAAATGTAGTTTAGATATAATTTTGTGGTAAAAGTTTCTTCATCAGACAGTGCATTTCAGAAACTGCTCTGCAAGGATATCAGTATGCAGACACTTGGTGAGTTTTGGATGAGATCAATACCTGAACAATTAATTCGTATGGGTTCATGTTGATTGGGTGCTGTAATGTGTTTTTGCTAGTTGTGAAATTGTTGCCTTTTGAAATTCTAGATAATTGTTTTTGTCGTTATTTTTACATGTTGTTAGTTGAGTTTTGTTTTTAAATTTATGTAGAATTATATTCAGCCTTTCAAATGCTCTGACTACAGAAACTTTCTATGAAACAAAAAAGTTTGATTTGTAAGACTGATTCAAATATTCTAAAATTGAGTGCTCTTATAGTAAGAGAAGAGCTTGCTTATAATGACATTCCATTTTCAAAAAGCACAGTACGTTGTATAAAAAAAAAAGGATATAATGTACGAGTAGTTCGTTAGACATTTTTTGTCGGCGAAGTGAACAGACAGAAACATTTACAATTCGTAAAACACTTTGTTAAGTGAGCTGCTGAATTTTGATAGATTAATTTTTTTCGTATGAGAGTAAATTCAATTTCACACGGCAATTGGCACATGGCAAAACTGGTGTTCTGTAAGCCAAATACCCAGCTTAAAAAAAAAACACTTGTATCCAACAGTCAGTCACGGATATGGAAACGTATTAGTTTGGGGCGGTAGTCAGGTGTAGGAAAACTGCATTGTATTGTAGGAAAGATGGATCATAGTATGTATATTAAAATTTTAAATTAAATTTAGTATCCAGTGCTGCTCGATTGGGTTTTCAAAACAATTTTATCTTTCAGATAGGCAATGACATAAAACACACGGCTCATAATACAAGGCTTTGACTAATTTACAATACGCTACAAATTTAATAGCTCCACAGGCACTGGACTGAAACCCTAAAGAACATCTATGGAGCATACTGCACTCAAAAGTAAGAAAACGAATAATATCTAAAAATTAAAATATTAGAACAAATGAAAACTGTAATTAATAACAAAGGTAACACAAAAGTTTAAAAAATCAAATTAACATAGCTTTTCTTGATAACCTTTCAACTTTTCGAATACTTTTGACTCACTAAGTATATACTAACATTTTTATTTTCATTAGCTTGTAATATATGTACATACATTTATTTTTTTAATGTGAAATATGTGGGAATGTTAATGTTTTTTCAATTATATTTTCTTTCATCAAACTGCGTTGAACAATATTTAGTTGATCCAAATAGCTTCAGTAACAACGGCGTAAGAATATTTTTGGCGTTAACTGTATTTCAATGAAAATAATATTACTTGATAAAAATATATAAATAATGTTAACGAAAGTCACAAACAAACAAATTCCAAAATCGAATCAATAATTATTCCCTTAGAATGTTGTGACTATATTGTCTTATGCTGACAGCAGAATGTCAGTTTAAGTTTTTTAGCTTTCATTGCATCATTTCCAAGCTTATTTTTCAGTATGATATTTCCCATACTAATTGTAGTTTTCGAAACAAATTTACTGTGTACATTAAAATGCACAAATCAAAATCAATATCATATTGTTTACTTATAGAAGAATAAAAGATTTGGCCGGATTTCATAAATTTATGAACTTATCGTTAAAAATCACATTAGGAAAGTAGGATAAACAATTTCGTTAGACTGTACTAGTTAAATAAAAGAAACAAATAAATTATCATAAAACCTTTTAAGAGCCTACACTAGTCACGCGAAGAAACGCTCACGCTAATGTTAAGTCTATGGGAAGGTTATCCCGCGATTTCTCGCTCGCATTTTAATATTTTTAAATGATTTTTTTGCATAGGATAGCTGACGTCGATATCGATCGTTGTTAGTTTTTACTTTTTTGATTTTTGCTCCAGTTTTTTTATATAAAGGTACTTTCATTTTCAGAACCGGTTCCAAAATTTAAAATTTCCGCTTATAAAAAAAGTTTAACCAAAATCAAAAAAGTGAAAACTAACAACGTTGAAGATCGACCTGAGCTATCTTACGCAAAAAAATCATTTAAAAATATTAAAATGCGAGCGAGAGATCGCGGGATAACCTTCCCATAGACTTAACATTAGCGTGAGCGTTTCTTCGCGTGACTAGTGTAGGCTCTTAACATCGATACTGAAAATGTTTATTTTCGGCATATGTAATCGAAAATAAGTTCACATTATTGGATTGCCCGATCATAGAAACACAAATAAATAAACAAGAAAAGCAACTGCCTTATTCGCAGATTCCATTTGTGAACCAGAGAATTCGAGATTAATAAATACTTTTTAAGTTTTAAAATACTTTCTTCTTGTATCCTCCATTCTTAATACAAAGTATACTTTATTTACATACATCTTTTCCGTGCTTCTATGCTCACATACTTGCAAAATTACATCCATCTTATTAACATACATACATCCTTATATTCAAAACTTTCAATACATATAGTAGGTACAACAATCCATTTTTTCAAAAAAAATGAAAGTGACTTATAAGGGATTTTATATAATCTTAATCTAACAGAATAATCGCTGCAACAATGGTTATTTTCCATAATCAACTTGATTTATAATAAATAACACGATGTTTATCCGACGGTTGAAAGCAATAAGCAATTTTTGTCGTTAAATAAATAAATAAATCTTAAAAAATCACAAACAAACAAATAACCCTATCGAATATTCTTCTGAAAATTACTTCTTTTAAAATGCTTTGCCTACACTTTCTTATCTTAAGCTGCCTGCAGAATCCCAATCGTGTCAGTTTGGATTCAAAGTGCGTTTTTGGGAGCTTCCTATTCTCATTGCATCGTTCCATAAGTTTTTTTTTTCCCAATACGACCTTTTCCTTTCAACTTTCCGTACTAGTTGTACTTTTCTGAACAAAATCAGTAGAAAGTATAGAAATGGGAATTTCCCTCCCACCCTGTCACGCGCAAATCCATTTAACGACTCCTTTTACAGTAGGAAATGATGTCAGAGAAAAGAGATGGGTAAATTTATTTTGCTTAACACTGCTTAGAATTTTCCTAATACAATCGGATATTTGAAGGTAAAGATTGAGTCGAAAATATATTACTGACTTCTGATTCAGTAAAATTCAATTCTTTGTTTCAAAAGATATAAAGTATATGGGTGATTTAAAAAAGTATTTGGTGACCAAAGAAAATATAATTTTTTTTAGCTTGTAAAATTACTTTAGAAACATTATTTAGGGATTTTTTTGTATCTAGCAACATATACAGTGTGTCTTAAAGTAACAATAATGACAACCACGACAACAAATATTACAGTTTGAAGTCCTGTTTTTAAATGATCAAATTTTATAGAGTTCCTGTACTCAGAAAAAAATGTTGAACAGTGCTTTATAGCTATAAAACAGCAAACATAAATAAACGAACAATTGTGAAAGATAAACAATTAAGATGCAGAAACAAATGTGAGATTAACAGCGTACATTAAATAAAACGAAATACACTTATACAGTCCAGTTTGCTGTATGAAAGTAAGGTGGGATGATTCGCCCGCTTGGTTTGGCAAGAGTGGGGATGAATTATTAAACCGTTGTCTATTTTAATGATGAAGTGTATCGTAATCAATCAACTCTTTGAAGGGTGGTGGGATATTTTTTCCCACCTAATTTTAATCAAAATCTGTGGCATAATTTTTGAACAAAATTTTACTTTTATAACTTTGTTGAAAAAGCTGTAAATCTACATTTTGTTATTTTCAAATAATATTTTTCGAAAATTCTGATGTGAATTCAACAATACAGAAACACAATTACTTGTGCCTCAAAGAGCTAAAACAAGATGAATGGTCACATGAGAGACGTAGTAATTCTAGAAATGAATAAAGTATTTTTAATAGAGAAAGATATTTTCCATATGGTTAAATGTTACTTTCTGTATGGATTATTTTGAAACATATTGCAATACATAGTTCTAGACATGAGGCGATGGAGAAGCCTCTTCAAGGCGAAATTGTTAGAAGGGCTAAAACTAACTACTATATTGAAACTCAGGATTAAAATGTGACGTTATAGGATTGTTAAAAATTTGTTCGACTTAGGCGCCAAAGAACATTCCTGGAAAAAAATGTGATCAACCATGCTAAATGAGCTGCAAATAATCGTATAAAAAAGATACAGGTACCAATCGACTATGAATAATGTATACTATTTAATATCATGTATAAAATATACTTCGGGATCCATATGCTTATTAAAAATTGCATAAACTTTAATTTTTCAAATGACAAAAACGGTTTCCTGGAAAACTAAATAGTTCACGCACTTTCTCTTAAATCTTCGCAGAGATATAAAAGAAAATATGTTAAAGAGTCCTCCATAAATAAGGAAAAATAAAATTAAGATCTTGCATAGTGAAGTACTGGGGACATTCAATTAATAACAGAAAAAAATACGGAAATTTTAAATATAAAAAACTAACAGTATATAAAAGAAAAGATTGTCTATTTTTTTCCAATTTATGTCTAATTTTTTTCTGTAATACAAGGTCAAACCGGGCGGGAAGGCCTACCTTTCGGCTTAAGCTCAACTAATGGGAGACGGTTCCCATAGACCAAAATGAGCGGCAAAAACCCATAGCCGTATTTTCGATGACGCTGATTCTTGTCATGTAAGAACTAAAGAGATTTAAGAAAAATGCATACCTATCCAAGCTAATTTGAAAGAAGTTCAAACAAAATGTCAAAAGTGGGTGTTACTATTTGAAAAATGAATGTTGATACTATTTTTAAAATGCAGACGGCCCCCCGACGCATAACTTATGCATAGAATTAAATAATAGTAGACATTATTCTCAATCGATTAGTACTTATGTCCTTTTCATACGATTATTTTCAGTAAAATTAGTAGGGGTGATCGCTTTATTTTTCCTGAGTTGTACCTAATATCTAAGCACATGCGCATGTGAGATGATCTCTAAGAATTACAAGACATTGGTAAACATATCATTCTTTAAGTGCGTTTTGACTCAAATAACTAGCGAACCGAGTTAGCTACAGTCATTACTGTGATATCTAGGTATAGTAAAACAGCTACGCAGCTACACGATGAGAAGTTGGCAGCGCGCCCTCACAGGATATTCGTGAGTTAGGGATCGCATCTCGACAATTATAGGCGGTATCTCCAAACGTTCAATGACAAATTTATAGAATATAGAGCATCATCGATTTAGTAAGAAATGATACATTGTGCATTCGGGTACGATAAATCGTTGTCTGTACAGTTCAAAATATCTGACATAGATGCGAAACCTTTTGTTTATGCAAAACACGAATTTTTTTAGAAAGCATAATGCCACTTTTTTAAACTTATGCAAATGCAAATTTATAAAATAAGAATGCGAACGTACTCACAAATATAAAGCAAGTACAATGAAGAAAAGGAACCGTCTGTTTCTTTTATTTCTAAAATAAAATTATTTTTTAGAGTTCACGCGTTAATATGCAAACGCGAGTGTTAAAATAATTTATCGTCGGCATTATATATTTTTTTCAAGGATAATATCTCGCATTAGTTTCGGTTATTTTCGTCTGTACAAACGACTATTTATCATATCACCGTGCACAATATACCGTTTCTTACTAAATCGATGATGCTCCATTCACAGTATTGTCATTGAAGTTTTAGTCCTATCTTCTGTAGTTTTCTACGTGCTACACATAATTCTGTAATTTACTGCTAGAGGGCGCTGCGAGGTATCTCGTTGTATCGCACCACATTCATGTCTGTAGCTAAATCGTTTTACCAGTTATCTGACGCAAAACGAACTTAAGGAATGACTCTTATATACAGGTTGCTTTTCAGTGTACCAGAAAGCACAGGTATAAAGATAAATTTCATGAGTTTTTGTTCAACAAATTACTTTCATTTAAATTTGCAAATTCTGAAGTTAAATCATATGCGTATGTGTTTAAATTTAAAAATAAATCTTTAAAAATGTCTTACAAGTATTATTTACTTATTATTTAATCGACTCAAAACTATACTCTATTCGTGAATTCAGTATAGACAGGAAGATTAGAATTGACCAATATCTTCCTTTGGGGATATTATAAAAATCTACCTTTTCTTCTCCTTAATTTAATGATCCACTTCTTTAAATTAAAGCATTAGAAAGCAAAATTTGTAAAACAATAAGATGTACCTGAATTTTGATTCGGTCAGTAAAAAGTAATGCAAATCGCTATATAAACTATTCAAAGATATAGTTCGGTAAGTTTACTTTTTATAAAAAATATTTAAAAATAAATTCTTTAAACTATTCGGATAAAATATTTCCGAATTGTGTATGTACAGTGATTAAATTATTTCTCTTGAAATTTCTAATATATGAAGGAAGTAATGCTAGATTATATTTATATTTATCTACAAGATTATTTTTAAGAACAGTCTGTGCGAATAAAAGATACATCCCATCTATTTTAATCACCAAATTGTCACTGAGAAAAACTAAAATAGCGATTCAATTGGAAATTATGTCTTCATTCAATTTATGTTAAAAATCAGTTTAGGGGACCATCTTCATACAGAAATTGTACTAAAGTCTGAAATTTTTAATATTAACACCCAATTTTGACAATATATTTGAATTTTTCGGAACATTTTACTTTCGGATACCAAACATGAAATCATTCAGTCCAGTAGTTTAGGCATTATGAAGGTTTAAAATTTGGAACTGATAATGTTAAATTCATTTTTAATCGTTGAAAAAAAATTGCAATGCGAGTAGTTTTTAAAGCATAACTCAAAAACTGCTTGGCAGAATGAGCTGTATTACTATAAGCGCTTACATATTTGAAGCTTCTAGAAATCGATTTCTGTTAAAAAGTTCATTGGTTACAATTGATATTGTTAACGAAAATCAATTTCAAAAATGCATATTTTCGAAATTAATTTTCGATCAAAATATGAAATGTAACCCATTCATTATTTTAAATAAAAATAGATTCCTAGAAGATTTACATATGCGAATCTAAAGTTACATTCCGCCAAGTAGTTTTTGAGTTATGTTTTAAAAATTACTCGCATTGCAATCTGATTTGCTACTATTAAAAAGGAATTTAACGTTAGGAGTTCCAAAATTTAAAATCTTCATAACTCCGGAACTATTTGACCGAATGACTTCTCGTTCGGTATCCGAAGGTAACATTAATGGAACGAATTCACATTATCGAGACTTTGTGTGTAACATGGCGGGATAGAAGGATGCAATTCGTCACGCTCAGCAAAACAGACCAAATGGTGACATTTAAGAGAGTTGCAGCAATAAATTTTAACGTTGAGGAAGGTATGTTTCTGAGAAATAAAGCTATAAACGCCACACTAAGCCTTCGGAGAATATTTTCCCACCAAAAGGGGAATAGATAGAAGGCAATTGGTTTGGATAACGTACATCAGAAATAAAAAGTGTAAGTAGATGCGAATACGAAAAGCCAATTGAAGAAGGAGAGGGCTGGACAGCTGAAAGATATGCAAATTTGAGAGAAAGAGCCCAAGGCCTCTGTCATGCAAATTTGCGACCAGTGAGTGCTGACTGAAACCCAGGAGGGATTTTGGAAAACATAAGAATAACAGAATTCAGTCTTTCCTAAAAAACAGTGCAAGGAAGGTTGTCTTCCTCTGTTAGAGAAAGGTTTTTTCTTTCTCTCTGGTCGGAAAGGCGATAGACCATAGTTCGGTTTTGAATAAACCATTGACGTCCTTATTAAAAGACTTAGAAATTATGTCATAATATTATTTTTAAAATGTGGTGTCATGATGAATTCACAAGAGCATAAAGTGCCTGCCATGTCGAAAGGATGACTATCACATCCGACTCTCAGAACTGATGATCGAGAATCCACAAAGCTGTTTCTATTAGAAATCAGATGTAATCATCAATTATTATCTTATGTATTCCCCTGTTAAGGCGGTATTCAAATAAAATATTTTTCCACGCTCAACAACTCAAAATTTTCAGACACATTTTCAGACTCATTTTTAAAAGTAACAACGGGAAACTTGGCGGCGTGATTTATAAAGACATTTATAAAGGCCCCATGTTTTTATTTTTCGTTCAATTAATTAGAAATTGATTTACAGACAATTATTGTCACAGTACGATCATTGTTTTCTTTCCAGCGCTATCGCTTCGGGAAATTCGGATCAAAATGTCCACTTTGACAGCATTTTTTGAAATATATTCTGCCTTTATCAAAAAATCGAGACAATACGGACATTATAAAGTTTATGAATAAGAGAATCTGCCAATTGGATGCATTTTAGAACAAAAATGAATTTACAAATGTGTCTCAAAATAAGCAGTTTGGATTTGAATACACCCTTAAGGCTAAATATATTTATTAGAGACTCCTGGTAGTTGAGCCTAAATCTTTTGAGGAAGATTTTAAAATGTTATTGAGTTTAAAGTGAATGAATTATTGTGAAAATGTTCAGTAAATTGCAATTTCTTAAAAAAAAAGCTAAAATTGAATAATATTGTTAAGAAGAGAAATGTAATCACTTTTAGCAATTTTTATTTCAACAACAATCAGTCAAATGAAAGCTGATTTTTCCTTTTTCTTATGGTTTGTAAATAGCTGTAAATAAATGTTAATGGAATTTAATTAGAAGACTTTACTTTATTTTGCAGTAATTCTTTATTTCTTTAGGTTTTCAAGCTTTGTAATTTAGTATGGGACAAAAATTGATTTTTCTGAAAAAGGGTATTAATTGGTTACAACGAAATCACACAGCGCAATGTTCTTTGTAACGTATAAATTTAATCTTTCAGTTATTTAATTTTTAAACTTTATTGAATTAAAATTGTTTAATTAACCAACCCCAGTGAAATCGCCTGGTGCATCAATATAAGTCTTAACTTTTAAAATCAACTTGTCTCTGAAAAAGGTTTATGATAGAATGGGCAGAAAAGAAGGTAATATTCAGAACAAGACTAATAAATATTAGTTGTTACTGAGCCATGCATTTTTCTCTTCAACAAACATATACCACAAAAACCAAACTGCTGTCAAAACTTGGTTTTCATATTGAAAACTTTAGAGTTTGGTACAAATTCAATATGAAGAATTTTTTTAAAGCTAAGTTTATTCTTTCAACGAAAATTGAAAGAAGATATAATTTCCAATCAAATGGCTATTTTCATTTTTCTCTGCGATAACTTGGAGATTAAAATGTATCGGTGTAACTGTTTTTTTACACTGTATATATGGTTACTTATATTTTAGCATGTTATGTGATCGTTTCTGATATAATTGTGCTCAAAATAAACGTGTATGTTCAGGTTGACATTTTAAGTTTTTACTGACAGTGCATTTTAAAGAAGAATAATGAATTGTAGAAATTTCAGATTCCGTTAATTTGATTGATATTTAGCTCACTTCATGAATTTTTCGATTGGAGCTTGTAAGAAAACTACTGAACCAATTTGCTATTCTAAATATCTTGGAAGCAGCAATTTCAATTAATAGTACTTAGGTGCAATTTTTTTAAGGAAAAATTTCAACGTTTAACTGTTAGGTTCTACATATTGGATAGCTTCTATCTTGCTATGACAGCTGTTTAAAAATAAAGCTATGTAGTATACAGTTTGATTAATGAAATATTTGTAAAGGATAACAATCAAAAATATTTCTTATAGTAAATTTTAAGTAGATGCTTGTATATTGTGGGAAATTAACTATTTTCATCAGATGATTTTTTAAAGTACCTTTTTAAAGAATAAATGGTTATTCTTCCTATTTTATTTAGGCTAAAATATGTTGGGAGTGCGACATATCAGTGTGAAATAAAAGCAAATGTTTTCGTCATACATTTAATAGAGGATGAAATCTTAATTGATTGCCATATGCCTGACTATGTAGTGTAGTGTTAATTACAAATAATATGAGTTCCTAATTATATCTTCTTTATATAGTAAGTGCAATAGAAATGAATTTTTTGCTTTCAAATAAAAGTAAAAAAATCGAAAATGGGAAAATAGTAACCTTTTAAAGAAGTGTCTTTCGATTCCTGAAATTCTGTTACCTTCTAGATATTTTCTTGAATTTAATTAATAGTTTAAAAATAGGGAGCTTGACTGCATTTTCGAAAGATTTTTGAAGAGTTTTTGGAAAGTAATGGAACGAAACTAATTGGCTCTCGTTACACGATTGTACTTTTCAAGAAATCTGCTATCTGTCTCATTAAATTCTTTTCATCGAATCAGATGTAAAATCGTCTTTAAAGAAAATACTTTTGAATTTACAGCTCACTGAAATTAACACCCTGATAGTAATAAATTGGTAAATTTCTAATACATGCGAAAAACAGGATAACAATTTAAAGAAGAAAATTGAGTATTACAAAGTTCCCATTAAGTTAAACTGATTGGAATTTGATTATCAATTTTATACGTTTCGAATTATACTTCATTTTAGTGAGAAATTCAAATTTCTTACAATACAGACTTTTCTGTCATCGCCAGAAATGAATAGTTCACTTTTGAATGGCTGCCAAATAGCAGAAATTTTTTATTTGGTTCTACATATACATTATGATTTGTTTACTTAATCCCAAGGATGAATTGTCGTCATAGATTGAGAAAGTAGATGTGACTACGATTAAAGGTTTTAAAAAACACCCATGGGAAAAATGACATTTGCTCGAATACGGCATTTGTCTATGCACCAGATTACTGAAGATTAACCATATTGCACTTGGGTGCTAAGTTGAAATCTGTCAACTAAAAGATAGATTTTCTTTTTATGTTGAACATAAAAGAAGTGTATCAAGTTAAGTTAAATTCGATAAAAGTTACTTTGCATCCTAATATGCTCAGAATTTTATTTTTATATTTAATGGTTTAAGTAATAATAATATATATTTTTATCTGTATGTATATGAGGACGATTCAATTAAAAATCTTAAAATTACAATAAAATTCAGAAAATTTGCACGTTTGATATGAAAGTTAACAGGAGTTTGAGGAGTTGACAGTTCCTGTAATTAATAGAATGATCGACAGGTGCAGCATGATGCTGAAACACTAAAAAAGCATACATCTAAAAGTAAAAAGCATAACCAAACCTGTAAATTGGTGATGCGTTTAACGGTTACGGCAATACAGGATATGGTAGATAAATCTCTCACCTACCCATCTGATTCACCTGACTTCGTCCTCAATGACTTTCCATATGTTCGGATGGCACAAAGAGGTAACACGACTCAAGCATTTAAGAAGTGCTGAATGAGTTAAAACCGCAATGCACGAGCGGCTTCAGTCTCAACCAAATGAATTCTTCTTTATTGCACTTCCGAAGCGCTGGAATACATGCTTTCCACGTCATAAGAAAACGTAGAAAAACATGTGCGTATGATTTCTTGTATTTTTTTCCTTTGCCGCAAAATAAATAATTAAGAATTTCATCTCATTCACTCTCGTAGTAATTGTAACAGAAATAAACTTTTGCTTTCGAAACTTCTAACTATGTCTGATTTTAATTAATCGTTTAAATTAAAGTTTCTAAAGACCTTAACAGACTTTCGAAGTGTATTTAAAAAGTAATGGCAACGGAACTAATTGGATATCGTGAGCCAATAAGTCTTCTAAAGAAAAAATGCGATCTTTCACATTAATTCCATTTATTCGACAATTATGTTAACTAGCTTTTAGAGAAAGATACGTTGAATTAAAAGCTCAATAGCATTAACACCCTGACAATAGTTAACGGGATAAATTTTATTACATGCTAAAATGAAGAATATAATTTAAAAGAAGAAAAATGAAGAGCAGAAAAGTTACTATTCAGTTAGATGTTTTGATATTTGATTATCAATATGAAATGACATTGGAATTATACTCCACTTTTATATATGTATGAGGATGGTTCAAATGGAAAATTTTTAGATCTTTGCAGATCAAAGAAAGATCAACAGGTAGCAATATAAATCTAAAACACTAAACAAAGTAGCAACGTCAATGGAAAGATAATCGCCCCATTGTCGACTTGCATCGTATTAGAGCAGCGACTTGTGATGAGTTTAACGGTTGAAACAATCAAAGATATACAATTTGAATATCTCACACCATCATCGTATTTTCTTAACCGCACTCCCTGTAACCTTATATGTTCCGATAATGCAAAGAGGGAAAAGTGCATTTCCGAAGCATATATATATATATATATATATATATATATACAGGGTGTTCCAAAAGTCCTTGACACATTTTAAAATTCAATGAAACTTCCAGCAATTGGCGTAAGAGAGTGCGGTTTGGACGAAAATTCTTCTTATGACCTTAAATTTTGTTTAAGTAAATAAAAAAAATTAGTTAACCACTTGTTCTGTTGGCTCTGAAATGATTTATTGAAAATATCATACATTATGATATATATATATATTTATTGAAATATAATATTACTTTATTTTTGTTTAGGAAAAAAAAACAGTATTAAAGTGCTTTTTTGGAAATAAATCATGTCTTTAGGGATTCTAAAAATCCCTTTATATTCAAAAACTGTAAATGAAAAATGAGTAATTTTTATTCATATTTTTTATGAAAAAGTTATTTTCCTTTGAAATTTTTTATAATTTTGTCGAAGTTAAAACACCTGCTAATATTTGAATGCAACGGACACAATCGCTAAACTCTTCCAACGTTCTTGTAAAATTGATAATATCAAATAAATTTTGATCAGTTGCAACTTAAAAAAAAACTCCTTTCTACAGATGGCACACTGAAAAAACTGAGTTCTCAAAATTGGGTAAAAAGTACTCAATTTTGAATACGTCACATACTCAAAATAGCTCGGATCCAAATGTTCTCAAAATTGAGAAACACATGTACTCATTTTTGGTTCCATGGATGAGTTCAAATATGAAGCATTATGTACTCATTTTTGATCTCATAGATGTATTCAAATATAAGCTGCTGTGTACTCATTTTTTATCCCATGGATGTATTAAAATATGAACTCTGTGTGCCGACTGTTAAATATTCAATACATTTTTTTTCTTATTTTATGTAATCAGCAGTTACCTTCTGTAAACATTAATTTTATATAAATATTAAATTATGCACAGTATTTTAAAATAAGATAAAAGTGCTCTTGGTCATAAGAATATGCAGTAAAACAAGATGGCGTACAAGATGGCCGATTAGTAATACGTCGGAAACTAAAATGTAGGTAAAAACATGGGCTAAAAGACATTCAATAAAACACTTTGAAAACTAAAATAAGTTATGGAAAAATATATATTTCTTGTCAAGGGGCTCATGCCCCGAACACCCACCCCCCCGTTTATTACGGATAAAAATAAAAATGTACTGACATTTATTTCCCTCTTAAAAGTATTGTTACGATGATTTTCAATAATTAAATTTTGAAGAAGACCCAGTAATAAATTTTAGTGAAATATAGTAATATAAAGCATTAAATCATTTAAAGATTTCCTCAAATAAATAAAATACTACTTCTTTAAAAGAAGTTTAAAAATTAAGTGTGAATTTAACAATTAATAAACAACAACAACCAATAATTTTAGTTTGTGTGTTCTTAGACCCTTATATTAAAATTAATATAACCCAACAAAATATCCCCTGAAAGTAATCAGGAGCCTTGGCAATCTTATTTACTCACTTCAAAATAAAATAAAAAAAATAATTACAAAAATCAGTTACTATTTATATATCAATATAAATAATTTCTCTTATAAATCTCCAAAGTTTAAAAGTATTTAATACCAATTACAGTAGCAGACATTTACTTAAAATAAATAATCCTTTTCTAGCTTGTTAATGCTTCAACAAACTTTACTTATTTCAGGTATATTTAAAGAAAAATCAATCTGGCCTTTCTTTCAAATTTACTTATTGGATTAATTAAAAATCATATGTTAAATATTAAAGAATAAAAACATTTAGATCATAATTCAACACTTAATTTCAATTAATAACCAAACAGCTTTAACAATTAAATTACTTTTAAATTAGAAAGTTAAACTTTAAATGTTTAATCCATCAAAATGTCAAGAGATCTGAAAAAAATCATACTTTTAAAATTCCTCTATTAATGGGTAACAAAGTATTCTCAACTTAAATTTTTGAAATAAATAATAAATAAAAATAAAAATTGCTGAGGCAACTTTTAATTTAAATTTTGAAATGAATGCAGTTAAAATTAATTATGATAAAACATTAAACACACAAAATCATTAAGAATAAAGACAATTTGTACAGGTTAAAATTTGATAAAGTTTTTTAAGATATAAGTAGAAGAGAAAAATCTCCAAAGTAGAAAAAAGGTTATTTATTGCATGACATTGGGTAAAATCAGTATAAATGAAATATAGTATAGTTATAAACACGTATCACAAAGTATAACAAGAATATTTAACATTCGAATTTTGAGAAACTTCAACTATTTTACATAAAAACGTTCTGCAGTGGTCCAATTAAATTTTTAAATTACAGTTAATCATCTTATAGATAAATATTAATGACAAATAAATTAGTTGGTAGGTTTTACAGATCAAAGTTAAAGCACAGAAAACCAGTTCACAATCTTTGCAGGATAGACTTTGCAGAATAGATCAAAAGATTAATTTTTGAAAGAACTTACCCAGGGGCGGGCGGATAAAGAGCATAGCACACTTTACATAGTCTAGGGATAATTCGGGGTTTCTTTCGGGTGTCTACTTTCTTCGACCATCGACGATTGGCAATCTAAGCTCAAAAGGGTTATTTTCGGCACGTTCAAGCAACTTTCAACCGGACACAGACGAGAAAATATACCCAAACTCCAGCGAGGGGGCTCCTTTTGGTTATACTTCAGCATGAACTCTCTCTAACCACATAAACAGGGGCGATTGCTCCACTCTGTAGATAACCTACTAGTGTATGAAATCTGAGCAATGTTGCACTTCAGGAATAGTTAATTGACTCCACCGAAAGGGGCTCCGTTTTGTTGTACTTCAGCGTGAACTCCCTCAAACCGCATAACAGGGGCGCTGGTTCCACGCTGTAGATTTTGTTACAAAGCCGGGAGAAAAGAGCTAGTGCAAAGAATCTCTAGGCTCGGGGGCATCAACCCCTACTGAAGTCCGCCTTCCTTCTCCTTCAACGATTCTTATCATTCTGCTCAACTCTTAAAAATAAAAACCCGCAACCAAAAAACTGGGGCTACCCTTTCCTACCACAACAAGGACACCTGTCCAATCACGAACACAAGGGGCGTAACATTTCTAGAACTCCTTGCACTCCACATTCGATACAAAAAACAGATTGTCCCCTCTGCTTACCGCATTTTGAAACATTTATAAAATGTGTATTTCAGACTTCCCGGGGAATACACGGGACCTCCATGGAACATTTCATTTCTCAGAAACGCGTCTGGAAAACAGCCTGTTTTGTTTCTTATTTCTGTTTGTTTACGAAGGTTCGTTCACCGCTGTGAGACATTTCACTTTCACAGGCCTTTACCACAAAAAACTCCAAAACCTCCCACCACCTTTCAGACCCAGGGAAATAATTCTGTCAAGATACTCTGGATCCTCAGGTCTTAACTGCAACCTGCCACCCTCGTCTACACTGTAAAAAAACTCAGAAGCGTTTCGGCACAAGGCGGAAAGGTTTCCGGAAATTTATAGTAATTTTTGTGTTCTCCTCAGTTACTTGTTATTTCAGAATCGTTACACGTATTTTCGGAAAAATATTCAAAGCGGTGAATTATTCTGAAGAAGTCAGAAACGTTACATTCCATATCGGAAATGTTTTCGAATAGGTGTAAAATGATGGTTACTGAAAAATTCGGAAATGTTACACTCATTCCGTGTAAAGTTTTAAAATGGAATTCGAAATGAAGTAATATTTGCGCATGCTCATCTACTCCGACCTATTGCACATGTCATTATCACGTGATTTCTATTGTTCTTGAGAGGAAAGACAGCTTGAAACAGATGCAGATGCAACGTATTTATATGAGCTGTAAGTATTCTGTTTTATACTTTCTTTTATTTGAGAGAACAATATGCTTTTAAAAAAAATTAATATTATCAGATTCTATTTTATTGCATATTAATATTACATTTGCTGTTAATCTTTTTTTTGTATACACAATGTTAAATAACTCGTTCGATAGTTTCTTTATAATCTTGTTCGATGAATCTATAATAAATATTAGCTACCTGATTGATGAATAATAATGTAGTACTAGTATTAATGAAGTACAGATAGCACCATATATACGTCTTTAACATCTTTTCGTTTTGAGATCGGTTCCGTTTCATAACTTTTCTAATGATGAAATGTATCGTTTATATGACAGAACAAATTCCTAATTTCACCTATGCTATACGTTTTTCCCTCATTTTTTATGAATCAGATATTTATAAATAAATATAATTGAAAATTTGATTTATAAATCTATAAATAATTCTTTTTTTAAAATCCGGTCTCGTGAATTCCATGCTGTAAACAGATGCATATGCATTATGAAAATGCTTTATTTCCCAAAATAGATGTATCATTTTTAATACCTTTAAATAAATATATTTTTTAATATTGTAAGTATAGATATTATGTCAAAAGATTTCGTATCTGTAAATAATTATTTTATTTTATGAACTGTATACTTATAAAAATATATTTATTTTCTCAGGTTATCTCAGCACTTCTCAAGTTATACGAATAAAATAATACCTTTAAATGAATATATTTAGAAGCATGATAGTTGTAAAACACTGTATTAAAAATATTTACAAACAGACAAAACATTTTTATCAATATATCTATTTATAAGTATACAATTCGTGAAAATAAAACAATTACCACAGATATAAAATATTTTCGAATAGTATAACTATTTACAAGATTAAAAAAAATGTTGAAAGGTATTACTAAAATCTATCTATTTATAAGTATAGGGAAATTAAATATTTTCATTGAGTATCTATTTAGAGGATGGAACTCATGAGGCTGCATTTAAAAAAAGAATTATTTATAGATCCATAAATCAAATTTTCAACGTTATTTATATACAAATATCTGATTCATAAAAACTGAGTGAAAAACGTACAGTATAAGTGAAATTAGGAATTTGTTCTGTCATATAAACGATACATTTCATCATTAGAAAAGTTATGAAACGGAACCGATCTCAAAACGAAAAGATGTTAAAGACGTATATACGGTGCTATCTGTACTTCATTAATACTAGTACTACATTATTATTCATCAATCAAATATCTAATATTTATTATAGATTCATGGAACAAGAGTATAAAGAAACTATCGAACGAGTTATTTAACTGTGTATACAACAACTTCTAAACTTGTTGTACTTGTAAACTTGTAGTAGGTAAACTAAAGAAGTTTCCAGACGACTCAACTCTGTTCCTACAAAGGAAAATTTGGAAGCCTCTCTTCAGTAGAAGGACATACTCTCAAATTTGGAGTTATTTTAAAATGACAGAAATATTTGTCATAGAATTAAGTTTTTTCAAAGTTTATTTCGCTTGCATAAATAACTTTAAAGTGATATCTTGAGTAGCAGTCTAATTATAAAAGGTGAATAATAAAACGAGTTTAGAAAAATATAGGTTTCACACCAGAAATTACAGAAAGTTTATAATATTGCTAATTCTGGAGTATAATTAATCTACAAGATCATACTTCATAGGATCATTTCTATAGTATGATTAGCGAGTTCGCTCACCGAACTTCGCAGAAAACCCAACCACGATGATGTGGAGTGGGGTTTCGCCTCGAGCGAATGTAATATTAATTTTTTTTAAAAAGCATATTGTTCTCTCAAATAAAAGAAATTATAAAACAGAAATACACAGAAACATTTCCAAAACACACGGAAACATTTCCAAAACACACAGAAGCATTTCCGATGTATACAAAAACATTTCCGATATATGCAGAAACCTTTCCGATGTATACAAAAACATTTCCGATATATGCAGAATCGTTACTGAATATCCGACTGAAATATAAAGAAATGTTTCCGAAATGCACGTAAATGTTTCCAAAATATACAGAAACATTTCTGAATATCTGACCGAAATATGAGGAGACTTTTACGAATATCTGACCGAAATATGCGGAAACTTTTACGAATATCTGACCGAAATATGCTGAAACATAACAGAACCGATGGGCCACATTGCTGCCCCACCAGATAGAGTAACGTTTCCGAGTTTTTTTTTTTTTTTTTTACAGTGTACAACAGAAATCCAGGCGCAATGAAATCTTCCCCAATCTTAAAACGGATATTTACATTCCTACCAAACTAATTGACTAATTACATTTTATTTAATGAACAACCCTTAAAATTTTGTTTATTTAAATTATACTTAGAAAATTATTTATTTAAGTTTATCTCAACCATTAAATCCAAAATTCGTATGAATTTCCGCCTAACAGTATTAAGCGGAAACATTTAATTGATTATTTATTTTGGAAAAATAGCAAAATTACTATGAAGATATCCAAATCAAATATTTTTATGACAAGAGCATTGTTTACAAGCACTTTTAACTTATTTTAAAACACTGTGCATAATTTAATAATTACATTAATTTAATATTTACAGAAAGTACAGCTGATTAAATAAAAAAAAAAAAAAATTATTGCATATTTAAGAGAGAGAGCACTTACTTTCAAAGTTGTCGGAGAAATCATGAATCTAATTTTCTTTTCACAAATTACTCACTTTGGTTGGTCCGGCAAACCAAAGTACTCAGGTTCGAGTCCTGGTCCCGGCATATTTTCTCTCTGTTGGAAAAAATCTCAACTATGATACTCCAACCATTGGATATATGACACTATGTTTGTGTTTTTAGAAAGTGTCATTTAAATTTAAAAAAAAGTAAAGGAAATGCGTTAATTATCTTCGAGTAAGTTCTAAATTCGGGGGATCAAACTGGGGCCGGTGGGATTTTGATGGGTCACTATTTTGATAAGTAATTTTTGCCATATCTGATCACAAAATTAAGGCGAATAAATAAGGCTAAGATTACTATTCGGAGATACTGGTGCGGTTGAAACCCAGAGGAACACAGTTTTACACCACTGTTCTAAGTAACTTATGTTTATTTTTAGCATTAACACGTTTTTAATAATTTATATCTCACTAACTAATCAATCAAATGGAATGAAGCTTTACTTTTTTCTGATTAACTCTATTCAGTATGATACAGAGATAATGCTTAGCTCTAATTACTTCTTATTGAAGAAAGATATAATCACTATTATTGATTTCATTAAATTAATTTTATCCCAGTTATTGGAATTTTTAAAGAAGATCCACCGAAAGATCAATAACGATTTGCTCAATCCAATAAAGGTATTGAAAAAAAAAACTTTTATTTTTCCTATTTAATCTAATTCTATATTTTACAGCTTATACAATGTGATAACAGATAAATATTTAAAACTTTACTTTGCTTCGAGCTCTTTCGTACATTGCAATAAACTTTCAAATAACTTTAGAATACCTCACAAATGTTTTCTGCAATATCCTTAGCTGTTCTAGGCATGTATCGATTTCTGCATCATCTTCTGAGATAAGGGAAATTTAAGCTTATTTCGTATTTGGCAAGCGTAAATTTCGGTACGACTGAATTTCATGTCTAGCTTTTTAAGAAGTATTTGCGATAACATTCTGTTTATTATTTCAAGAAATAAATGTTTGCTAAAAGATTTCTAAAACCTCTAAATAGATACATATATTATTTGTTTAGTTTGATAGCGTAAATGTTATAAATATTGCAATAAATTATTCTTACAAGAAAAGTCTTAGAATAAGCCTACGGCGTATTTAGGAATAATAATTATATTTTCTGACATTTAATAAAAGTAACTTTCTGTTTATTATTTCGATAAATAAACGTTTGAAAGGAAATTTTTAAAGCGTCTAAGTAGCTATATCTATTATTTCTATAGCTTGAAAGTGTATATATTATAAATATTGTAATAAATTATTTCCACAGGAATGAAAATTTAGAATGAGCGTAGGTATTGTTATGAAAAATAAAAATGTCTACTCTTTAATGATCTTATTTAAATATTTTCTGAAAGATTTCTGCAGCCTTTAATAAGATACATATCTTATTTTTACAGTTTTCTAGAGAAAATAGTGCAATCTAATAAAATCTAGTGCAATACATTTTTATTGCAGAAAAAAATATTTTAAAATAAGTGTAGGTGTTTTCGGCAAAAATAATTAAAATTTCAGCCATTTAATGAATTTTGTTATAAATATTTGCTAAAGGATTTGAAAAATCGTCAAGTTAATCAGTAAAAGATCTGAGAATGGGCGTAGGTATTTTTAGGAAAAACAATTAAAATTTCTGCGATTTAATAAATTTTTTATCAATGTATACAGTAGTATGAAGAAAAATATTTCAATCTTTGTGAAAATGGATAGAAAAAATTATACTTAAAATATAATTCTGTTTATTATTCCATAAAATAAATGTTTTCTAAGAGATTTCTAAATCCGCTATGTATAGGCTATTTACATAGCTTGATAGTATAAACATTATAAAGATTGTAATAAATTTTTCCTAATGGAAAAAGGATCTTAGAATGAACGTAGGTGTTTGTAGGAAAAATAATTAAAATTTATGTTATTTAATGTAATTTTTATGAAAGTATAAAGTGGCATGAAGAAGATTAATTCATTTTTTGTGAATATGAAAAGAAAGAATTTAATAATAAAATTTGCTCTGAGTGTTTGATGTGTATTCTTTGCAACTTCTAATACCGAAATTGTTTCTTATATCTAAAATCGCTGATGTATAAACAGAAATATTCATAAATAACAGACAAACAAAGAAATTATTAGTTTTTTAAACATAAAAAAGATAAAAGATAAGAAATTGAGTAATCTGTTTATTGATACACTTTATGCATAATGTTTGAAAGTGGACTACAATCTATGAGCTGGGTATAATTTTTCTTGTTATTGTTTTTCACAGTGATTAAAATTATTAATAACTGAATTTTAACTTTTTTGTGATATATTTTTGTTTAATTTTGTTTTATATCACGAAAAAACTGCAATTTTATGTATATGTTTGCGTATATTTATGTATAATGATTAGAGCAAGATGATTATTATACTTAATATTCCATTATTGTCCGTTCCTACAAATGCTTCTTTAAAAGCGCGTTGAACGCTTGCATAGTCAATAATAGCCCATTATCTTTGTAAAGTAAAAGTCTTAAATTAACTCAATTTCCAGCTAAAATGATATTATAACTTACATCTGATCGATTTATAATTATCCGAGAAAGTTACCTTTAATATGCAATTCTTAAATGCGATAGTAAATAGCACAATAATCATTCTTTATATAGAATATGGAGTATAAAATTACTTTAATAGGTATTCATAAATGTTTCCTCATATCATAAATTTTATTGTGAAGTGATTTGCGTTGCTCTGTGTATTACTTTGTGTAATGTTAATTCTGTCGTTATATCTTGTTATAAGTATTTTAGTAAAAACATGCTGTTAATTTATACAAACATAAAATACTATTAAATCATATAGTAATATTTTAAATTAAATTCAACTTTAAATTTTCTTAACAGTTAAATTAGAAAAATGCATAATGTGAATGGGAAAAAATTCTGAAGAAAAATGTTCATTTTTAAAACCTAATTGAATTAATAAATAAATGACAAATGTGATTTCTTAAATTACTTTCATACAAGTTTTTCATACTTATAAATTCAGAAATTAAAAAGTAAAATCAATGTCAAGCCATCAATAGTAATTTAATTTTATGTTCCTTATTTATATATGTTCCTTATTATTCCTCAGTACCTCTCATTTTGTCAAAAATGTCGATTTTCAGATTTTTATCCGAAAATTAACCTTGTGCCTAAAGTTTTGACGATCTGATAAATAGTAAAGGAGATATGGTTAATACATTTAGATGAAATTATAATCTTTGAAATGTATGAAATATTAAAATCTTTGAAATATTTAAACTCATTTTTCTCATATTTTCTATGTAATCAAAATGCTAAGGGTTCCACAATAATGGAATAAATTGTCCGAAAGTTTTTAAATTTTATCTTTAGATTCTATGATCGATAACAAAGTATCAATTTTTGATATCTTTGCAATTTTTGTTTTAAAAATATAGGAGCGATTTTCATAGGTTTATTCCATATGCATCCATTTTTTTCCTTTCTTATGTAATCTTTGTATTAAAATTCCTATACTCAGATTTGTAGAACAAAGTACTCTGAGTATAAGATAATAAATGCTCTGCATCCCATATTCTACAAAAAACATGTTTCAATGTGCTTCATATTATATATAAATTTCATTATGTTTTAAATGACGTAGCGTCATCAAAACGCACTTGAAACGATTATTTCCCAATGACTGTAATCTAACGGAATATTTTTGACTGTCCCTGTAAAAAAAACTATAAGTGCTACACACTTCAGTTGAAATAGGGGACATGCTATAGTAAACAGCAATAACATATAATAATTTCAGGGCAATCCGAGCATATTTACGGGAGTTAGAGCACGGACTGACGGCAGACGGCCAGACAAATCGAAGTCATAAACACTTTTCAACTAGGTTGGAAAGTGTTAAAAAGAATCTAGTTTGAAATATCAAAATTAGAAAAGAAGAAAGAATTTTAAAATTATTAAATTAGAAAAATCAATTAAAAAAATTATAAATTTATTAAAACATTTAAGACCTTAAATGTAGGTGTTATTTACAGAATAAATTTTTTTGCTACCGGGTCTCCTTACACGAGCAAAATAACTCATTATCAGTGTAATCATTCTGTAATTTTCAACAATATAAAGAATCTTATTTTCTTATATTTCATAACTGAAAATCTTAAGCTTAGTTACTGTGAGAACTCTATTATAACGAGCAAATGCTGTAGTCCCTTTCATACTCGTTATATCAGTGCAGTACCATCTCGTAAAATCCAAAGAGATAGACGTCTGTTTAATTTTTATTAAAATTATATTAGCTTGTATCTTGTACATAGGGATCTTTTAACACTTATTACTAATTATCGTATATATTTAATTTACTTAAGTTAAAAACATTTTACAATAGTTATCTGTGTTTTTATACACGAATATCCTTCACTGATATCAAACGTTGTTGTAAAATAAAGAAATAGGTAGAAAGTCATGGCAATTAATAAAGAAAACTTTGTGGAAGAAAGAAAATAATCTACTAATATATAAGAAAGTAAACATAGCGTATAGCGAAACTTTTGCACTGCATTCCAGTAATCAGTAAATGGGAAAACAAGATTTGTGTAATTAGTTTATTCCAAAAATAAAATTATTATCCGAGACCTTCCTTTCTTTGGGGTATTAGTTTATTTTCTTTTACTCTGATATGCTTAAAAATGGTTCTTTAGATTACAGCTTCAGTAACTGGCTTTTGAGTTTTTCAATATCTTGATTTTTTTCAGAAAACAATCTTTGCAATTGATCACGTGTCCCCATGTTTATTTCCTTTACTCTACAGAAAATTATATCCGCATTTATCTTATATTAAATGGGTTACTCTGAAAAAATGTTCACCCATTCAACTTTTTTTTCATTGTTTAGAAAAGTTATTAAGAAGACTAATTATTTATATACTATTCTTTATGATCTATTTTTTAGCTTTTCAGCTATAATAGCTCCGAATATTTAATTCTCAATTTTGAAAAAAAAAAAAAAAAAAAAAAACATACGTACTAATTTTTCTTTTGAATATATATTTCGCATATATAAATGAATTCATGATAACCACGTGACTATGATACAAGATATGTAAAGAAAACAAGACACAACTATACTAACACACGGTTTCGATGTATCCGCCGTAAACTATATTTCGTTAAGTGAGAAATATGCAAATTTATTATATTCTTTAAATTGTTCCTACAAAATGTTTTCAAATTGTAGAAGACACAGAAAATTCCAAGAAAAAACGAAAAATACCGTTTTAATTCACATACAGTTCTTTATAATCATGTGTGGTTTATTCCGTCATAAGGTGAATTAAGTATTAAAAATTGAATCTAACTTTTAAAAGTTCTATAACGCCTTAATTTTATTGCACATCTAGATTCTCCATGCCTAAAAATGAGGAAATACAAATAGGCTTCAAATTTGAATGGTAAGTTATTGAGATACAAATTATTGAATAATGAACCAATCTAATATAAACGTCCGCTAATTGTGCATAACTCGAACTATAATCTATATTTTTCATTACATGATGTTTTTGTATTTTTCACAAAGATAACGCGTATGCACATTTTGTATAAATGTGTTTCTGCAATATTAATTATTAAATAATAATGCGATTATATATATATTAAAAATTCATACATAGAAACAAATACTTTTTACGTCAGCACTAGAATCCCCATGGTCGTCCCCCCCCTCTCAATATAATTTTTTTTTCACGTTTGATTGTTAGTTGTCACCAACGACTATTTTTTATTTTTTCGTTTTAGATTTCTCTTTAAAGAATCCTAGTATAAGTGCATGGCAGAGATTATGTTTCAAAAAGTGGTGCGTGTAGAATAAAGAAATATTCGCTAGGACGACATATGTCCCAACTCTGTATTCAAAGGGTTAAATGGTGAAGTTTCGTTACAGTATTCCGAATGCGTTGAGAAGTGTTTAATAACAATAACGTGTAATTTATGCATGATTTTTCTTTCTTGTTTAATATTTAAATAGATTTTTTAAAACAGTGTGCATATAATAGTTTCAACTTTAAAATTATCAATCATCTCTCGCGCCAATTTTACTTAACTGCATTGAAATTATCTTTAAACATTTCTCTCAAAATTTTAGATTCTTCATACATGAACTTGTTGAAAATGTTTAAAAACTGTTTTTTAAATCTTTTTAAAAGTTCATTGCGCTGGTTTTAGTGAATTAGTTTGTACAAACTTCAAAAACATACTGTCAGGAAATGTGATTGATGATGCGAATAAGTTCAAAACGTCGCCAGACGATACTTTGTAGTCTGAAAGATTTCAAACTAGAAATAAACAAGGAAATAAATCAGTCTACATGAAGAAAAGTGACAATGATTGAAAATCATGTTACCGGATTCACCATTTCTACGAGAAAAAAAAATGGCTGCTCGTTTATTCATAGTTTAACCCTTTCGGTACGGGTTGGTACAAATATGTTCCAGTGGATTTCTTATTATTCTATTCGTACCACTTTTTGATATCTAATATCTGCAATAGACTTATATTAAGATATTTTCAATAGAAATTTAACACAAAGAACACTTTTTGTAAAATGTGATGTGACTGAATTAAAAAAAAATCCCTTACGGCTCGGCCTACAGGCACAGGTAGATTTCGAAGAAGCAGACTGTGGGGTGCCTGTTTACTGGGAATGGCAGAAGAAAGACCTACTTGCCATGATACGACAGTTGGGACCGCTCACTTCGAAATATACCTGTGCCTGTAGGACGAGCCAGCAGAAATTTTTTTGTTTTTTATTTTTTTTTGCTGTAAGAGTTGTTCCTATAAATAACTTGTCAGTATAAAAGTTGTAGATAATATTAAGAAGATTTATAATAAATTTAACCGGATTTGATACCTTGTGAATTGACGAAGTTATGTATTTTTTCTTCTGAAACCCCTATTTCCCCCCCCCCCCTTGGGGGCATTTTTAATGAAATCAAAAATCTGTCATGCAAACATTTTTGCCCCTTTACCTAGAAGTAATAATAACTTTAAACGGATTCGATATGTATCATAATTAAGAAGTTACGGGTTTTTTTCTGTTTTTACAAAAAGCCCTCCCCCCCCTGATTTGATTTTGCCCATTAACGAACTTGACCGAGATTTTATGCTGCTTGATTTTATGTATAAGTTTGGAAGAGATTTGTGCAGAATTATGGAAGTTATCTTGTCCATAAAAAAGTGATATAGATAGATAGATAGATAGATAGATAGATAGATAGATACATAGATATATAAAGTTTTGAACTGGGGGGTGATTTTGGGTTCTAGGAGTCATGATCGGTGTAGCTATGCAAAAATTTTTCAGGAATTCCAACTTAGGGGAGAATGTAATAGGTAGTATTTCTTACGAATTCTACCTAATAGTCGCCAGTAATGGCCCATACTGAGAGGGTTAAACTAAAAGATATGCTGTAGTTGCACTTAAAAGCCTACCATAGTTACATGAAGAACACTCGAAAGCTAATGTTAAACCAATGATAGTGTTCTTTTGAAATTTCTAGTTTGCGTTTAAAAATTTTGAATGAGGTTTTATTTTTTTTTATTTTTTTTTCTTTCCATAGGATATCGGAAGTCGATGTCTTGTTCCCCTTTTATCAATTTTGGTTTCAGTTTTTTTCTGAGGAAACTTTCAATTTCGGAACCGGTAACAAAACTGAAAGTTAAATGTTCAAGTACTTTTATTTTGTTGCTAGAGAATTGAATAAAGTTTTTACTTTTCCTATAAATGTGTGACATCTTTATCGTTGATTACTACTTGATGATCCCATTTTGGTTGATTCAAGTCTTAAAAATCATTTCAAAGCATTGAATTTGGAATTGCTTTGCTTTTAAAGCAAAATAAGAAATGTTATTTTACTTTTGAAAAATGAAAAATAATATGTGTTTTGCACTGGAACGATCCTTTATCCGAAAAAACAACAACTTGGGAATGGAGAGAGCTATAGCTATGCAAATGCGACAATGGTATAGTGAAGTGACTACGCACGACCTAATGTAACCAATAATAACTCCTCTAATAACAAAATTTGGAAGTTATCAAACTATTAACTAGAAAACTATGAGTGATGGCGATGAACAGTTAAATACAATTATGTAGAGGGTAAGTATTTCGATATCCAATCACCGTCTTAAATACGTCAATAATCGCATGCATAAATGTTTCATTATAAGGTAAATGCACATTTACTAAAATTAAAAACCCAGATAAGCAAGGTACAATTTATTTTAGGAAAAAAAATCATGTTAAATGTGCTCAATGTGTCCACCACAAGCAGTAATGAATGTGTATTCTTTTGAGTGCACATGTATTCATGTCGACATAGAAAGAATAAGCATTATACAGCCCATTTGTATCGTTAGTTTTTGAGCTATAGAAACATTTGAATTTTAGATAATCTAAGGGGACCTTTTTCCGTTATTGCTTGAATATACAGAAAAGATAAACCTAGTCCAGGAACAGCGAACCTATAACAGGTATGGCACAGGTTCGCTGTTGCCATAGGTTGCATACAGAAGATTAATTTCGGCACGACATAGATCCATGTTCTAAATCAATGTATAGTGAAATTGCACAAAATGCCTGAATTTAGGGCAGCTGAGTTTGTGGGAATTCTATTGGATCGATTGGTTGTCGTTGTCATAAGAAGAAAGTGAAATGCATCTTAATGAATACCAATCTAGTTCAATTCTGCAGAAAAATGTTTCAGATTAAGAAATGATTAGGAGACTATTGGAAAGGAAATATTATACGTTATTATAAGAAAACAATGACGTTGGTAAAACTGTGAGAATTCAGAATTCAATTCCGGACACGAAGAACTGTTTAAAGAAGCCATTTTGGCAGTTTAATCTGCGAGTAAACTAAAAGTTGTTTTCAAAAATGAATAATATGAATAATATGAAAATCTCAAGAAGAAATCCTTTTCTTAAATCTCAAATAGTCAGATGATTATAATTCAGCTTGAATTATCTTAAAAATAAGTAAATACGAAGCTGATATCAATTATTTGGTATCTGAGATGAGCAGCAGAAACAGCATTTTTTCAATTATTTTCCAAAAACAACACGATATATTATCCATATTTTTTTATCCTAAAATCTCGACTTTCAAAAAAAGTTTTTTTTTGACGGAAATTAAATCCTTACAGTGTGTAGAATTATAGGCAAAAAGATTTAAAGCGATATCTCAATTATTAACAAAGATATGAGCAAAAATGTGACCGCGGGCACGATCGATAAAACCGACTTCGTCGAAAAGATTCTACTAAAGATTCTACTCTCTTATTGAAGCTGCAGAAAGACACAGTAGGGTTCACAGTAAAGCTCAGGAATAGCAATTTAAGTGAAAGTTGAAAAAAATAAATTAGTGTATTTTTTCCTTCTAACACTTTAAACGCGATTTTCTGGAAACTACATTTTTCAATATTGGCAGCATGATAAAATGAACAATTTTTAACATTTTTGGATAAAATTTGTGCTTATCTAGGCATAATTAAATTGTCTAATGGCCATCGAGCCATTTTAAAAAAATAATTTTTATATTTTTTTAATAAGTTTAAAAGTCAAAATTTTAGACGAAAAATGAAATTTTTCTTCAAAATAGTGCATTTTTCTTATTAAAAAAAAAATATATATATTGCAGCCGATGGCCCTCAGCTATAACATTACAAGAAGAAATTGAGATTTTAATATTTTTTGTTTCTACAGGAAATTAGAATTCTGTCCATCGAGCCCGGATATTTTGGTACAGATCAACGCGGCTGCAAGTTTCCTACGTAACATGTGACCAAATTTAAGAACAAAAAATAATTTTAAATACTTGAAGCAATAAAAAACATCGTGGAATTATTAGTTTTTTAATTAATTTTACTCTCTTCCTAAAAAAAAAAAAAAAAAAAAAAAAAAAAAAATCCAAAATATGTCAATTTTTCGCCACTGTGAACATATGTTACCCCTTTAGAAATTCTGATTCATCATTACTTTATCAACAAAATGTTTTAGTTGTTCACATGTCATGATCTGACACACGGACGAAAAAAGTTCGTCGTCACTGATCTAAACTTTATAGGTACTTTTAACGGTAGTTTATTTTATATTTAAAATTTCTGTAATTTTTTATATTCCTATGTGAATTTTCCCGGTATTTTCCGCTGTAGGGTCTTAATTTTATTTTTTCTAAATTTATGTTTAAGCCCCTAATACATTTTATTTTAGTATCATGTGAAGATTTAAGAAAAAGTGCAGAATGTATGTACTTTCCCGAGCTGCTTTGATCCAAGGAGCTAAAATAAAGTTACAAAAAGGGTATTACCGTTTGAAAAATTAAAATTGCTGCAGCTTTTAATAAGCAGACAGCCACAGAATCATAATGTATGCATAACATAAAATAGTAGACATTATTTTCAGTTGATTACTACGTATATCTTTTTAATAAGAGTTTTACAGCAGAATTAATAGGTGGTGATTCATTTTTTTTTTTTCGGGACTGTACAATTCGGATATAATTTGTCAAAAAAGTTAAAAAAAAAAAAAAAAAAAAAAAAAAAAAAAAAAAAAAAAAAAAAACTTGAGCTCTTCAGAGTTAACGTTGTATGTATATTATTGAAATATAATGAATACGTATATGATTATCAGTATCTAGATTTATTTACAGTTTTTTGTGGCGCAGTAGTTTAATATGAACCCACTCGTAAAAGCGAACTTATAAACACATACAGCATATATCAGTGTAGCGATACTTAGCATAAATGCGACCACAGATGAGTACGCGTGCTTTTAAATTCAGATTTAAATCCTAGTTGCTAAGATACCGATATCATATGGAGCATTGTACCGATATCGTCTACAGCAAATAAACATGTTTCGAACACAAAAATATTCAGTAAATTGTATCTTGTTTCTTTGTGGTCCTTATTTAATAGTATTTATTAAGTAAAAATTCTTCGGCCTAGGTCAAATGGAAACTGCTCCGGAATATTTTTTAATACTCAAATCTATTAGAAACCCAGAAAGTAATGAAAAATTTGTACGTTTTGCTTATTTTTAGGTACTCTTTTATAACAGTGGTACATTAGTAATAATAACCCAATCATTCAAACTTTTACGTAAAATATCGGTAAAAAACAATATTAATCAGTAAATTTGTCTTTTTCTCATCTATTCGTTTTCTAAAATATTTCCTTTTTATATAATGCAATATCATTACGAAAATTTTCATAAAAGTTGTCTTTGTTAAAGCTAAATTAATTTTGACTGTCGTGCATAAATTTTCCATTAAGGCAATTACTATAAATTTTATACATCCGTTTTTAAAATAACGGCTTTCAATTTCAATTTGTTGATCAATACATTATGAGGCATTCCCAAATATGTGTTTAATTGATTTTTATAAAGGCTAGTAAAATAAAGTTACTTTCTGGAAGAAAGGAAATTTTGTTAAATGAACGGTTATCATTCTTTTCAGTTTTAGCCTCAGGCCTTTCCTTTTATTAATATATTAAACTATATAAAGAATTATTGATTTAGTCAGAGAGAAATTTTTGCATTCAAAGACTGTTATAAATGTGTACTTAAAAATTCATGTACTCATTGTGAGTATTTTTTTAGCTTATAGCGTTAGCTTTTTTTAGCGAGTATTTACATCTAAAAAAAGAAAAAAAAAACACGCATACACGCATATTTAAAATAGCGGGTTATGGTGATTTTCTCTTAAACTGCTGATGATAAAAACATTTTTAAAGTATATAAATCAAGTATAGCTTTCAGATATGACATTTGTTTTACAAGTTGTTGTATACATAAAAATATAAAATTTTATTTTTATATGGCATCATTTTTCTATAACTTATATTTAGAAAAATGTTGCCCTGCGGCTAAGAAAAACATTAACACCGCCATTCTTGTATTATCAAAAAAATTACTGAGTTATGAAACTTTGAATTTTATGAATTCTCAGTGTTTTCCGTCAATGTGAAAACGCACCTTTCTGTTTCAAGTGATTGAAATCACTAAAATAATAAATTTCAAAGTTCTTTAAATCAATGAGTTTTGGTCGTAAAAGAATGTGATTTTTTTAATGTCCCTTTTAAACGCAGGATAACATTTTTTCAAATATAAGTTATAGGAAAAGGGGTCGTATACAAAAAAATTTATTTCGTATTTTAATATGCATGCAAAATATTGGAAAACAAGTGCCATATCTGAAAGCTATACTTGATTTGTGAATTGGAATTTTGGAAGTGGAAGTATGTTTCTGTCATCAGCGATTTAAGAGAAAATCATCATAACCCCTACTTTGAATCACCCGGTATACTAAGCTTTTATATAACGTCGGTATTATTTTTATTTTTAATATTATTTGTCAATGTAAAATATTTTTTCATAGAACATCATTTTCTTCAGAAAAACTTCTCAATATCATCAATGTAAAGCTATTTCAATCATTTACATCTTTTTTCTACTGAAATTCATGAAGTTAATGCAATTAAATTAAATGAAAATAACAAAAATGTAAATTTCGTACATCAGTACTCATATATACTGGACGAAAGGTGAATGAAGAGTTATAAAGCTAAGATAAATTATTGTAATAGATTGGAAAGATACACTGATAGATTATTTACAAGGACTAGAAAAAGTAAAAAAAAAAAAAAAAAAAAAACTTTTTCTAAGCAAAATTAGAAACTGCAAACATGAAAACCTAACAGATCGGAAAAGGATATCCTATCAAGCAGGACGGTCGTTATGCCAAATTAAGCTTAAAAAAAATAATAAAAAATTTAAGCCCTCCAAACGAACAAACGTCAAGAAGCAAACGGCAGACCACTTTCTGCTTATTATACAGGAAACAACGTCTCTGTGTTAATTCAACTAAACATACCAGCGTAAAATATCACATAGCAAAGGAACCAAGGATCGCAGAGAAATAAAATGAAAAGTAGATAAATATAATGAAGAAGTTCTTTAATTTGAGACTAAATATATCTTTATAAGTAAATTATAAACAGATTCAAATGGATTCAATTGAGATATATTGAATTTTAAAAAAGCTGTGAAGATACTGAAAATCAACTTTTTCCTTTCTTCGTCAGTTCAATTTTTAAAACAACACAGAGACTTAAATAATGGACAGAAAAAAAAAAGTAAGGATTGAATTTTTAGACAGGTAATTAGTTAAGATACGTGTTTTATAAAGTTCAGTTTCAAAATATTAATGTTTCTATCCTTAATTAGCAAAAAAATAATTAACGCTAAAATTAACAAAATACGCCAAAAGAGGGATAAAAATGTCAAATAACCGTGTAATACGAGAATCACTTTTAAATAAAAGTCGAGTGGTTATTTTTGTTATCTGACGATAATTAGTGGCAAATTTCGTTCTGAAATCGCGTTTTCTTCATCTAGTGAGTTTAAGTTAATTCTTTGTTTTATTTATTATACTTTTATTATCACAATAACTACATCAAGGATTAAAAGGATTTGGTCAATACAAATATTGGTGCTCAAAAACTTGAGAAATTTTAATTAGAGTGTATTGTAGCGTTAAAATATAAAATTATTAATTATTTGATACGATCTTATATATATATGCTTCTTTAGTTGGATTACAATACATTTTCTGTTATTTAAATTGTTTACAATAAAGTGAAATAGTCTAAAATATTGAAACAGTAAATTAAAATTTATGAAGTGTTTTTATGCATTAATCTACAAACTAATGTAAATATGAAATTTAACAGATTTAATCATACTATAAGTGTATGTATGGCCTGAATAAAGTATGAGACAGCAGAGGGGGAGTGCAGTTCACTAAATTTAGTATGCATTTCTTTAAAGTTTAAATAGAAAATCTATAGACACTTCAGATAAAGTCTTAAAACAATATTTATAAAACGGTTACTTCAAAAAGCAACTGAAAATAAATAATTTAGATTCAAGTGATAACTTCAATCTAAATAGGAAAAAAATGCACTTTTTTATTTATATCGTTTGTAATAAAGATAAATGTTTTAAAATTAAACGATATTATGCATTAATCTACAAACTGATGTAAATATGAATCTGATTTTTTAACTTATTCTTAGTGAGTATAAGTTCAAGTCATTGTAATGTAAGCAAGGGGGGGGGGAGTTTACCAAATTTAGTGTGCATTTTTAAAAAGTTTAAATAGTTTAATTAAAAAATATACAGGTGGTTCTCGTTACGTCTTAAACAAATTTTCGTAAAAGTGTTACTTCTAAAAGCAGCTGAAAATATTCATGAGTAGTTATTTCATCTAATATGGATTAAAAATTCACTTTATGTTATTTAAATTGTTTATAATTAAATGAAATATTTTTAAGTATTGAAAGGATGAAATAAATGTATGAAGCGTTATTTATTAATGTATATCAACATATCATACGTGGGAACGCGACTTATTTACATATGAAAACTAAGCTAATATAAAATGTCAAATAAGTATCAGAATATAAGCTTGAAATTTGGTATCACAACATTTTCCATACACAACTTTAAATCGTTTTTTTTTATTATTAAGCTTGTCCTTTTTTGTCTACTTTTTAAAAGTTATTTTTTTGCGGATTTAGTAAGTTACCGGAAGAAATAAAAGATTATGAAGACTGAAATATTAATAAAACTTTTTAATAACAGAAGCAGAAATGCAATTGTAATTGTTGTATTATTTTCACGGCATCATTTATACAACCATCCAACATTATACTGACCATTTTTCTTACTATGCAGGCCTAAAAAGATGAAGATGTACTTTCTCAAAGAAAGCTAATTTTTTTTCGATTAGTTTTTGTCTGAAGTTGTCTTATATTATATCTTCAGATTTCTAGATCTTTATGAGTTGCATATTCATTTCATTTTCTTATTTAGAATTAAAAGTAGTTTTCAAAATAATATTTAATAATCTGATTATCTAGTTTGAATAATACACTAGTGTGCAAAACTTAAGCAACAAACACGAAATGCTAATTTCTGAACACGTGAGAACTCAAAAGGAGATTCTATAAAGATAAAGTGTAGAAAATAGGTACTACCCTAACAGCACAGACAGTCGATGTGAAGTCTTCTTGACATCACAAATGGTCACAATTGTCACAGTCACTATAATGAACAGAGATGTGATATCTTTCATTCGTCTCATTTTTACTCTCATTTGGTCACTCCGCTGAACAGTCACCATGACTGCTGCTTTTGACGAGTCACCAGGTGACTTTACAATGAAGTCATCTTGTGACTCTTATGTGACTGTCATTTTGACACTCCATTGTAAAGTCATAATGATAGCTATTCTGTGACGAGTTCCCAAGTGACAGAAAATGAAATCATCTGGTGACTTTTCACAAAGGAGTGCAATAATGACTTCCCAATAGAGTGTCGATCACCGGAAAGTCCCCATGCGACGTCATTGTGACATTATTTGGCGACTCATCATAATGCAATGCTCACAATGACTTCAAAGTTCAGTCTTCAACTGACAGTGACTTGAGAATCACAAGGTGACTTCATTGTAATGTCACCTGGTGACCCATCACAAAGCGACAGTCACAGTAACTTTTCAGTGTTAACAATCATTTGAGAGTAATAATGAGACAGTGAAATATCCCATATTTTGATTCACCGTAGCGATTGTGACACTTCTAGCCGCGTGTGACGTCAAGGAGACTTCACATCGACTGGCCGTGCTGTTAGGGTAGTACCTCTTTTCTACACTTGCTCTTTATAGAATTTCCTTTTGAGTACTTACGTGTTCAGAAATTACCATTTTGTGTTTGTTGCTTAAGTTTTGCACACCAGTGTATAAATAAGAAAGGGATCGTTAGTATTCTTTTCATGGTATATTTTATGCAATCTACTACCGTATTAGTCGATATGGTGGTAAATTCGAGGAAGACAGATTTCCGTAGGGGCGAACTTTCATAACTTTTTCCAAATATTAATATTGCCACTTTATTTATGGCAGAAATTCTGCGTTTAAGTAAGGCAACGATTATTATACAGAAATACTGATATGAGTTTGCCTCTGAAGTAATCATGCTCTGTCTCTCTCTAATTTATCGGCATCTCCTCTAATGCGGGAGAATACGGTAACATTTTAATGAAGTGGAATACGGTTACATTTTCCAGTTAATTTGCTTAATGTGTAACCTAAAAAGAGGAAATTGCATTTCTGAAAGAAGAGGCAACTAATTTCTCGAATTTCCAGTCTTTAAATTTTCTGAAAGGAAATTGAACTTTCTTGGATTCTTTTTTATTTGAAGCAAATTATATTCTATCTTCAGATTTCTAAATCGTAATGAGTTTAATATTTATTTCATTTTCTAATTTAGAATGAAAAGTAATTTTTTAAAACAATATTTAATATCTTGATAATCTTTTTTTGCCTCAAATTTAAATTAATGTTGGAAAATAATCATGAAAGTAAAATATTTCTGGTAAAATTCCAAATTAATTAGCCTTTGATTGAAACACATACAACGAATTCTTCTGTTTGTTCAGTTCTGAAAGCTATTACTTTTTAGTTATTTAGAATTTCATACCCTTTTAAATCAACAAACTGTAATTTACTTTGTAAGGTATTATTTTACTTCTTTCCAGTTATTTAATTTACAAAAATCGTGATGTTAAATTATTTTCATTGTATAAAGTAACTAAAAAATGTTCTTCCAGTTAGTCTGGATATGTGTTTCGTTTCTGGATTGAATAGGAAAAAAAGGGTAAATGCTGAAATCTTATTAAAAATTTTCTACATCTCTCGAATTCTTATTCACTCAGAAAATCAATAAGGAGTGATAAGCATTTCGATAGAAATTTCAAATTAATTATCGTAGATTGAAACGCATATAAAGGATTCTATTGTTTGTTCAGATCTGAAAGGTACTATTATCCGTCGTTATTAATAAATTCTTACCACTTGTAATCAGCACACTGGCGGAAATTTGTAAGGATGGAATTTTACTTGTTTCCAATATATTTAATTTGCAAAAAACATGATGCTAGATTATTCATAGGGTATGATATATATTTTTTCAAATATTATAATATATAATTTTGATTAAAATTTTAATTAGGAAGATTTTCATATAATAAGAGATATTTCATATAATACATAAGACATAATTGATGATTTCGCTTCTCTATGTTTATATAAGCTAATTTACTTATGCAATTAAAAAAATTATCTCCAGAAAAATTGAAGTTTTTTGAACTGGATTTTACTTAAAGTCACATTATATTTTATCTTCCAATATCGAGATTTTAGTGAGTCACATGCTTATTTCATTTTCCAATGCAGAATACCAAACAATTTTTCTAAATTAAATTTTTGTCTACTTACCATTTTCAAGAAGAAAAATTAAATAATTTTCATCAAGAAAAATAAAGAGAATTATTAGAGAATAGAAATATTTTATATTATAGAAAATATTTCAACAAGAAATTCTGTTAAAAGTTTTCCTGAAAATTGCCATCTCTTAAATACCAATTTTAGTTGGAAAATAATAATGAAAAATAAACAATTACAAATAAGTTACCCATAATCGAAATGCATTTAACTCTTTGTGGCACAAATAATCGTGTTTCTGTAATGCTGAATTTACACAAGAATTTTATTTGAAAATAAGAAAATGCAATTTTAAAAATTTTTCACCAAAGTAATAAAAGTATAATTTTGTTTAAAACACTCTAGCACACATCTTGATTAAAATTAGGTGGGATAAAAACTATCCCATAAGCCTTCAAAGAGTTAAGGGGAAAACAGATGATATTGAATCCCCCCTTTTTTTTTCGGGAACAACTGCGATGATTTCAATATTTTACTTTATTATTTTTTTAATTATAATCAGCTGTATTTTGATCGTTTTAATTAATATATTAAAATATATTAAATATTGTAAAAAGTATTGTGATTGTTTAAGTAGTTTCCAAGAAAAATTTTACTTCAATATCACCTGTTTTCCATGGGATTTAACAAGTACTGTTGCCCCTTTAAGTGGAGGTTCTAGTTCTTTGGCCAAAAATTCACGAAATTTTTACGATTTGTTTTCGGTTACAAAGAAAAGAGGTATTATTTTCGGACTTTTTGCCTTATATTTATTGACATTTTAGTGAAATAGATAATATGAAGAAAGAAAATAATACGCCTTGTGTGATGGGGAATACCTGCAGGTGCGCGCCATGAACTTGCAATCTGGCGACCGTTTTTTTTGCCAGTTACAAGCATTTGAAAGAAATTTGGTTGCCAAATTACGAAAAAATCATTAAATTCTCTGAAGATCATACCAACATTTAGTTTAAAAAGATGATTTTTGCCAAAATGGTGGTTTTCTCTTTTTTTCTCTATTGCGCGAGCATGAAAAAATAATTATTCAATGAAAATTATACTTTTTGGAAGTATAAATACCAGCAAAAAGGATTGTCTTTCTTATAAAAATGAAGGGAATTGGTTGAATAGTTCTCGAGAGAAATGGTCGCCCATTGTGAAAAGCATGGTTTTGGCATGGTTTTCGACAGGGTTTCGAGAAGTTTTTTTTTACTGTTAGTTTTGAGACGCAACAAACTTCGAGCATAGAGATGGGCGTAGAATGCGTGTTTTCTACCTGCTGCGGAAATCGACTAGCAAAAAAGATAGTATGGAATCGGAATATCTCGAAACCGCTTTAGGGTAACAATCTACACACTTAAAAAATACAAAATGCAAAAAAAAAAAAAAAAAAAAAAAAAAAAAAAAAGTAAAATTTTGACTTAAAGAAGTAGAATTTCCCCTTAAAGAATTCTTTGTGTGTTCGGATTTGAGCGATATCAACTATAAGGTATGTCTACCAGTAACGGGTCACATAACAACTATAACGGGCCACATGCTTTGACAAATCTAAAGCAAGCTTCTATCACAGCCACAGGTAACTAAACTGACAGGTAATAAAGTGCACTGTAAAAAATGACCAATGTTTCTTATTTTATGAAAATGTATTATAACCACGAACGAAAATATAATATAATCTTCTGAGTTATCCGAAATTCCGAATAGCGTGTTCCATTGTCTTTTGTGAATCCCCACAAACCAATACATTTCCAAAATTTAATGAATTATTTATAAAAACAAAGTATTTTTCGATGCCCGTATTTTTCAGAAATGTTTCCGGAGGGTTTTTATAGTGTATTAATGAGTGTCCTCAGCCTGGAATACCTGTTTTTCCAATGTCATCCATTCTCAAGTAGGCGTTTTCAGCCGCATAAGTTAATTTATACATGAAAGAGTACAGAAATAATCTTAATTTTAATGCTATTGTTAACGCTGTTAATTTTGCATGTTTGTCTGTTAAACATATTTTTTGAGCATGAAAATGTTTACTTGAGAATGGATAGCATTCGAAAAACAGGTATTCCAGGCTGAGGACACTCATTAATACATTATAAAAACTTTCGGAAACGTTTCTGAAAAATACGGGCAGCGAAAAATACTTTGTTTTTATAAATAATTCTTTAAATTTTGGAGATGTATTGGTTTCTGGGGATTCAAAAGACAATGGAACACGCTATTCGGAATTTCGGATAACTCAGAAGATTATATTATATTTTCGTTCATGGTTATAGTACATTTTCATAAAATAAGAAACATTGGTCATTTTTTACAGTGTGGCAGTTTCTTTCAATCTCCAGTCAATCTGTTTGCTTGTGAGCAAAGTTGGCCAATTTTTAATTGTAATTATCTGTAACGTGATTACAATTTAATTGCATGTAATTGATTATAGTTACATAGAAATTTCGTGAAATAATGGGATGGGTGGGGGTTCCGACTACAGTGCTGCAAGAATGTTTTAAGGCATGTAATTGTAACTATAATTAATTACATACAATTAAATTTTAATTACATTGCAGATAATTGCAATTACAATTTTACCCAACTCTACTTGTGAGTATGATACATAAGCTTGTGTTTCATTTATCAAAGCAGGTGACCCATTATAGGTATATGGCTCATTACTGGTGCTTTACATTACTGGTACCTTACGGTTGTTTTTATATCCATACATATTTTAAACACCCATTACCGACACTACATTAAAGGTATCTTACAGTTTTTATATCCATACCTACTTTAAACAGCATAATACTGGTTCCAATTTATTTTTAAAATATTATTTCATGTTTCTAGAAACTAATTTGTAAAACCATGTTTTAAAAATATTATTTGAAAATAAGGGTACGGTATAAATACAAATAAACGGAATTATGTATTTGGTGTATTTAATAAACGGTATTACGTGTTTTCAAAAACATTTTATTGATTTATGTTAATTGAAGTTTTAATTAATAATATTTTCAGACATAGTTAATGATTTTATTTTTTTTATCTTTATATCGGTTAATTTATTTAATATGCAACCTAAAAAAAAAAGAAGTTATCCGTTTAAAAGAAAAACTGAACCTTTCTTTTTACTAGTTATTATTTAAAGTTGCATTATTTTTTATCTTCAAATTTCCAGATCTTAATGAGTTACATGTCCATTTTATTTTCCATTTTAGAATGAAGATTAATTTTCAAAAACGATATTTAAGTTTTTGGATACTTATAATTTTCGCAGTCAGAATCTGAAAAAAATGATAAAGATGAAGAAATTTCATTGAAAGCTTCCTCAAAAGATTCACTATCTCTCAAATTCCACTTTAAAGTTCGATAATAACAATGAAAGATAAACATTTTGAACTGGAATTCCAAATTAACTATCGATGTTTGAAATGAATTTGAAGAATTCTTTTTTCGTTCAGGTCTGAGCTTATAACGCTGCAAGTTTCTTAGAAATCTATAGCTTTTTAAAAAAGAATAATGCAGGCGCAAGTTTATTGAAAAGTTGTTATTTTACATTTCTATGATCTATTTAACTTGCAAAGCCATGATGTTGGATTATTTAAAAGGTGTTATATGTTTTCAAAATATTATTCCTTAACAGTTATTAAAAATATATTTATGACTATTTTCAAACATTGTTAAAAAATGTTTAAGATTTTTTTTTTTCAAAAAGCAACTTCAATGGACTTTAAAAGAAAAAAAAGTTTCTGTTTTTGGTTTTTATGTATGTGTGCATGTATGAAGATTTGAAAGTAACTTTTATACTACAGCTCTAGCACGTTGCGTGCACGTTCTAGCACGCATAGTTCTAAAAAAGATTTTAAGCTAAAGAGATTCATCGTATCACATATAGTTTTTTTTTTAAAGGGACACGTCAATTATTTTAATATATGATTGTCTATTGGGTTTCAAATTTGAACTATGAGCAAAAAATTGCCGTTATAAATTTGATAGAAGTGGCATACGAAAATTAAAATTTGATTGGTCGAACAAAATTTGAACAAAATCTTGAGCGATCAGAAACTAGAGTGCCTTTATAAATAAGAAAAATGTTGCATACAATCAATAAAATTTGATTGGACAAGAAGATTTGGGGCGAAGTCTTGAGCTATGGTCATATCAGGGCTACACTACATACCGGGCTTGCTCATTCATTATGATGACGTCACAAAAGGTGGCTGACTAGGAGGAAAGACATACAGCGATTGGCACAAAACGATGGGCGCGTTGCTTTGGACCAATCGCTGGTCGCGGTCAGCCACCATTTGTGACGTTTTGAGAGTGAATGAGCAAGCCCGGTATCTAGTGTTGCCTTGGTCATATGGAATGCCTTTTTATATAAGATAGTGGCGACATACGAGCAGTAAAATTTTATTGGTCCATAGGATTTTGGACAAAAACTTGGCGAGCCTGCCAGTATCGTCAAGCTAATGTCTTTAGACCTGTCTCACTTGTTCAATAGAACTTGTCCAGACGTGTAAGAAATTTACCCATGTCACGTCAGCTGCGGGTATATAGAAATAAACACCATTAGGGTTGAAGGATATTTCAATTGTGCTTCCCTGATGAACAATAAACAGCCTTTTTCAGAGACGTGGCTGTTGCCACTCGTGGGTAATGTCCATTGCCAACTTCTGGAATGTGAGTTGTAACAGTTCTGACAAAAACTTCCTATCTTAATCTGCATATGTTACCACTCTTTTATTTATAAAGACACTCAAATGACAACAACGTAGATTAAATTGAATTTGATTGCCACAAAATATAGTCTATTGTGCCAAACTACTCTTTATAAAATACGCCAACCAGTGCTCAATAAGTAAATGAAAAATTAGGCATGTTAATGACATTTTTTTTTCACAATTGCAAGCAAGTCGTTTATTAAGAAACAGTTTTTTGACATCACGTTGATTTTTTTGTTTCAAAATTACACGGACTAACTTTTGGAAAATACTTACATTAAGACGTTATTTAGGCAAACATTTATGATAAAGATCATATACATATTTTCATTATTAGTATTCTAAATTGAAGATTTTATCAGCACTGCAAGATATTATTTTGCGTTGATTATTAAAAAATTTAATATGAAGGCCAACTGCCTCATCAAATTAACCTGCAGGTAAATGTTTTTTTTATCATGATGATGTATAACAATTGCTAGCATTATATATATTTATGTGTACACCTTAAAAAATATATATCATTATTATACATTGGCCATTTCCTTTATCCGCCTTTTATGACGTGTCTTTATTAAAAAAAAAGGAAAATGATAATTGTGTCTGCATTTTGGAACTATTATACCTATACGTATATATTTTATAAGCAGACAATACATGAGAATGTCATTTGAATTAGTTATACCTTGCACGACAAAGTGCTAAATTGTTTTTAAAAAATCAAGTACTTGTTTATATTTTTATACGGTTTGTATGTGTTTATTTACTATCATAATTAGATCTAATTATTTCATTGAGTTAAGGGAGGCCACCACTCACTTCATCGTAAATCGCGTGCAATAAAAAATACTTTCCATGGAATTTGTCTGTTCTTCAATATGGTATTGTTTGAAATCAATCATATATATCATCGCCTACGAGCGAAATTCATTTAAATTACATTTTAATAAAGTGATACAATTTCAAATACTAAACATATTACATATGAATCAGTCTTTCAAAACTAAAAATACATTTAAAATCAAACATTTAATATAACTAAAAAAAAACATTAATATCGTATAATAAAATCAATTACAGTAGGCGTTACAAGTTTTATACAAGCTTCTCATCAGCACAAATGTCAATCGAAAACCAAAAATGTTGTTTACACTGTTCACGTTCAAAATATGCATTTAAAATAACACGTAACCAAGGAATATACGTCAGACTAGGACCACATATTCTTGTGGAACTGTACATGCTTCGTTTATATAGGTGAAACTGGACGATCATGCAACATCCGCTCGCTTAGAACAGCATAAAAGCGCGTACAAATCCAGCAATTTACAATCGAAACTTGTGAATCATTCAATAGATACTGAATACGTCCCAGATTTCGCAAATATCAAAATGATTAAATCTAATTTTAACAGTAGAATTTTTCTAGAATGTTGATTTATAGGATTACAGAAATCTCCCCTAAAATGAAGCATGTACAATTCTACAAGAATATGTGGTCGTACTGTGACGTATATACCCTAGTGATTTAATATTTTAAATGCATATTTGGAACAACAGCTTTGGATTTTCGGTTGACATTTGTACTGATCAGGAGTTTGTATACAGCTTGAAATGTCTACTCTAATTGATTTTATTACGCGATATTAACCTTCCTACTCTGTGGAAATTTTACTCAACTTTGATAGAAACATTTCACACTAGAATTTTTATTTCAAACTATAGACCATGATTAACTTGGTTCTCTGTAGCTTTTATTTAACTTACTTTTTGAATAAAATTTTGGATCGATTCGAATGAAATAAATTATAGAAGCGGGTCGATTACAACTCATTCAGAGTAGGAAGGTTATGTTGTTTATAGTTATATTAAATGCCTGATTTTAAATGATCTTTTTAATTTTAAAGTGGTACACGTTAGAAAATATTTATTATGATAATTAGGTGAAATCTACAAGTCATCTATTGAAGAGAGTAACAGTGCATATAATCAAAATTATGTACATTCCTCAATTTGAAACTGTGTTATCAAGAATGAAAACATCTAAAGTTATGAAAACCAGGAGATCCAATCCGGGCTTCCCGTGTTAGAGAATATTCAGCCCGGTTTGTAGAACATAGGTGAAAAGCATTTTTTAATTAAAAACGCTTATACATTTTTTATATTTAATATATTTTGTTTAGTAGTCCGCTAAAACACCAAAAAACATATTTATATGACAATAATAATAATAATAATAATAATAATAATAATAACAATTATTTAAATAAAGTTTTGAAATTTATTCAAAGCGATATTTTCGTATTAACCTCATGCCAGGGATTAATAGTTGAAAAAATCGCCAAAGATTTCACTATCTACAGCAACCTTTTTGATTCCGATTAATTCAGTGTTTAAGCGACATAACTATTAAATTTTGCTTTATTTCATTTTATTTCATTTTATTTTATTTTATTTATTTTATTTTATTTTATTTTATTTTATTTATGTATTGATTGACAAAGTTTTAATTTCGTTATACAATATTAGACGGAAACAAATGCTAAAGTATTGATATTGTTTTAAGTGCAAATGGGTTAATATTCCATAATCGGGCTGCACGCGATGGAGATAGATTTAAAAAAATGCTTGGAAATTATTTTTAAGATACCATAAAAAATAAGTAAATTGAGATACAGTTTTCGGACAAATTGCATTTGAAACCACGTTATTCCCCTATCCGACGGTATAAAACTTGAAATTGTGCAATGATTTAAAAGTTAATAAGTTTTCGAAAAATGCGAACGGCACACGGCCTTTTAGTTTTGTTATAAATATCGTTAAAATATCTTTATTATTATTAAAGTTATTACCAAAAAATTTGGGCTCAGATTGAAGTGCAATACCCTGTAACTTTGACTGAATGATTAGATTGCGATCCTGGTTTCCCATACAAAAATTATTTGTTGCAATATACTGTACCATCTCTTAAAGTTTGTTAATGTTTATACTGAGATACCCTATGAATTATTAGAACATATATGTCATATCTAGTAAAAGGATGTCAGTGTAATTTCTTTCGTTGATCATAAAGTGATTGTTGGACGCGATAATTACGATATAGGTTTGTAATACTATTGGACAATATATATTTTGTTTATTATTTTAACCAAGACAGAGAGTTTATCACTTTTGTTTTCATTGTTTTTTTCTATTTTCGTGTAGACTTATCTAACAATATTGTTATCTTCATTTTGTTAAATATCTACTTGGAAACCCATTTATATAGAATTAACGACCAGCGTTAAGAATTGATTTATGTCCAGCTGAGATCAGCATCTTTTAACGGGTCATAAAATGCCATTCAAGAGTCGCTTCCTGATGTAACGTTACGTATAAATAACATGACAAAAAGCCTCATGTTTCTTTATTGTTCTTTCACATCAGAGACAAGAGCAAATCGTTAAATAGATTTATAGTTAATATATTAAATACTTAGGTTTTGAATTTTTAGTATTAATCGATACAAAAATGCTTTCATTTAAGATAGATTCCCGATTATCCCACTCTTCTGGGCCGGCAACAAAGGTTATTTCGGGTAATCAATAGCCTGCGATAAACTGGAATACAAATGAAGAGTAGCATTTTATAAACGTAAAAACATCAAATTATAATTAAAAATGCTCTAAACAAGATAAATACTGATCATAGCAAAAGTAAAAATAAAAATAATCAAAACAAGACAAGTTTAATAACTAAAATCTGTAATTGCATTTTTATTTTTTCAACACTATTCATGTGAGAAAAGGTCAAACTACTACCTCTATCCCTCATAAGTTCTAGACCAATCTATATTAATAAAAGAAAGATGTTTGTCTCTCTGTGTGTGTCTGTCTGCATGTCAGACTATTGGCGATGGCTAGAGAAACCTATCACATGCTGTAGAGGTTTCCAAGTTTGGATAACGTTAGATAAAGACAGATCCTAATGCATCTGAAGCTCAGATTTTGGATTTTTAATATTTTATATTATGCGGAAGGATTCGCGTTTTTCTCCGATGTTCCAACTTCGCTAGCAATTTTGACTCACTTATAAAAACAATCTAAATTCAATCTTTTATGCCCGATATTGTAAAATTTTTCCTATTTTCAATAAAGTTTATTCGGAATAAGTACAGCACTTTCTGCATTTTTCACAATTTTTTCTAAACAAAGTCTCCATTTCGCCGAAAATTAGAAGTTTGTTTCATCAACAAATTTCTATTTGCTACTTTATCTATCCAATCTTATATTTTATATCCTTGTATGGAGCAGACTTTCGGGATTCGATGAAATATATATATATAAGAAATAGTCTTTTTAAAATTAATTAAAAAAACTTTAAGATAATCCATTTTTTCTCTGAAACGCAACGAAAAAAAGAGAATAAAAAGTTCCAGCGTTGGTTTTCTAAGTAACGCCCTTTATTGTCAAAACCGTTTCTATATGATGACACACGTGACGTCGCGGTCGGCAGATTTTTTTTTTTTTTTTTTTTTAATTCGGTGAGTGGAATGAGATGAAGTTCGTTTTGAAAACCAATTAGCGTAGTGAGATCGTGATATATTTAAAAAGTTAAACCTTTAAGCACATGAAATTGCCTCAAACTTTTATTTGATATAATTTCATCCTTATCCACCACATTTTTTCGCACAAACTGTATCCTGAAAAGATTTAATCAATAAATTTTAATATAGAATGTTTCTATTAAAATTTTAGTAACTGTAAATGATAAGGTAATAAGATAATAAGTAACAATAAGCCAAATTTAGGGGGGGGGGGATCATGTAGTAGGGAAATCAGTTAATCGTGTATTCAGTAACGGAGTATGGGATAATCTAAAATCTGCTGTACTTAAATAATTTATCTGTAAATTGTGTTTATATATATAGTTTAGACTCACAGATGGATATTGATGGATATGAAAAATGACATGGTACAAGTAAAACGAAAAAATATTTTACAAGTTTCGCCATTAGTACAATGTTTTGCATTAATATACAGCCCGTATATTAAAAACTGTACCAACTTTGAGTTTCACTTAGTAACACCTACGTTTGACCTTGGATCAAAACAGCTCTTAAAATGTGTCATTTATATACCTTTTCTTAAATTTATGTAGCTTTATAAAAGAGAGTGTGTTAGGAAATTATACATAAATTTAAAGAAATTAACTTAAGATCTCACAAGACAAACTTCCAGAATCATACAAAAAAATAGTTGAGAAAATCCAAGCAGAAAAGAAATTGATTGTATTTAACAGAAAATTTCGTATAAGTTTTCTGGTCTTTCTTTACGTTTTTCTTATATGAGGGGGTTAGAATAAAAGTGGAGTAAGTCAAAATTTTTGAAAATCCAGATAATCATATTTTCAGTGAATGTATATTAATTTTTGTTCCATGTGCCTGTCAAATAAGTCATAGTTCACTTAGGGAGTCGCTACTCGGACCATTCAATGCAACGGAAATACCACAAGTTTCACAAAACTCTTCATTTCTCAAAATTTTGACTTACTCCACTGTCGTTCTAACTCCTTCATATGTGGTTGAATGCTAAAAGGATACGTTTTTATAGACTAGGGGTATTGAAACGTTTTGCCTGAATATCGTTTACTATTACAAATTCCTAAAGATAATCTTCACCTTATTCAATAGCAAAGTTTCTGTCAATAAATAAGACAATTATTTTCTATTCGAAAATAGTGGTAGCTTGGTGGCTCGCGGGCTACATGTTGTAAACCCCTACTTTAGACGCTCTAAAAGTAAATTTCTTTATATATTGAAAAAATAATGATTGGAATGAACTGTAAACTTTCACACACATATTTTGGACGACGCTCATTCGGTTTATGTAAAAGTTAATGCCAGTCTTAATTCAAAAATTTTTAATATGAATTTATTAATAATTTTCGCTAATAAAAATATGTTTTTGAATTTAAAAATGCCTAGATTATATTTAAGTCCATTCATTGTATCTGATATAAAGAACAACATTTCAATCGAAAGGAATCTGCTATTTTCAGAAGCAATGCATCTGGTGCATCAAAAAGATAAAATGTTGAACTTAATCCTAAAGGCAAGCGCGAAGTTAAAAAAAAAAGATGTATAATAATAGCTCAGACGAAAAAAATAATGACTGAATCGACACTGTGCTAGGATGATGGCGACAAGAAGATATGGAAGACGAAATTTTTTTGTATTTGTTGAGAATTTGGGAGAAATAATGAAGGATGTTCCGTTGCATACTGTGTGGAAAGTGTTCTCAAAAATTGTGTGTGTGCGGGGGGAGGGGGGGGGCAGAGGGGCGTGTATGCCTCAAAGAGCTATCTGACTATTGCCATAATTTAGTTGGTTGAAGTTATGAGCGCTTTTTTCCTACAAGGGAGGGTATTTCTGCTCAATACATAAAATTATAAATTAATTAATATCTTTAAAATTGAACTCACTTTTACAAAATATTTTAATGAATAATTTCCACTGTTCTTTGAGGTTCATTTTCCTTAATAAAGCTTGATATTTGTGTACATTTGAGGATCAAATATTGATGTGAGTGACGGTGATGTAAGTGAACGGTGTGACTTAAGTGAACTTAAGTGAACTTAAGTGAAAGGTGTTACCTTACTTTACCCTACATTTTTAAGGGCTGCTTTGATCATAGGAACTCAATTATGCAGTCAAAAAGATGTGTTACCATTTGAGATAAAAAAGTGATAATATTTTTAATATGTCGATGGCCTTTATGTCAAAAAATGTTTTATACGCTGAAAGAAAATGTTATTCCGAGTCTAATGACACCTCTGTTGTGATTTTATTGTTAACAATCTGAGAATAAAATCTGGTGTATATTTTTTTATACGAACTGTACAATAAAGTATCGATTCAATAAAGTTGATCGCGAAATCTCTTAGATCCTGCAGAAGCTTTCACCACCTTTTCCCGAATTCATTCCCCTATTTGAATAACCAATATAACGATAGCTTCTATATTCCTGGAAAGGTAAGACTAATATGTAAGTTATAGATTCATGTCTCGTATCTAATATGTATTCCCACATTGCAGTCTGCTGGATTTATGAATACAAGGAGGGTAGATAGATAAATTGATATATTAATATACACTATATTCCCAAAGGTGATTGGGCACTTGCGATTTTAGACGTTTTGTTAACTTTTTAGAAAAATACATGAGGAATTAACCTGAAACTGAAGGTGTGTAAGCAGTATAGTATAAGTTATATATTTCCGCGAAGATTTTTTCCCGAAACCCCATAGGGGACTGCCAACAAATTGAAAAAGAACGAATATCTTTTGGATTACCCTGTAAAAACTAATGTAGCAAAAGCGTTCAAACTCGAGATTATTAATAAGTGGCTTATTGTAATATACTGTGTTCATTTTTATGAGGATAGCATGTATACTCGTAGAGAAATTAAGGTTTTTATACAAGCAGTTTCTAATTTCGCCAAGTTTTTGCTTATAATTTGCAGAGTTCTTAATATAAAAAAAAGTTACTTTGAGAAATATGTCAAACAACATTGTACATAATACTCTGCAATCAGAATTAAAAAATAATAAAAATTGGATGAAAAATGAGCAGGTTTACTAAAAAATGTTTCACTGCGCATGCGCGAATGCAATCAAAATAATATAATATGCTAAATGTATTAGCTAAGTATATAGAGCAACTTTTGTGAAAGTTTCAAAATCATAGCTTGAAAATTCTGAAAATTATCGTCGATAGAATAAGCTCGAAATCCGTTATTCCCAAAAGGAAGGAAAAAGATGAGGGGTTGTATCCAAATATAGTAGTACGTGCAATATTGTGTACGCTATCTTGGCACTAATCAACAGATATTTGATACAACCCCTCATCTTTTTGCTTCTTTTTGGGAACAACGGATTTCGAGCTTATTCTATCGACGATAATTTTCAGAATTTTTAAGCTATGATTTTGAGACTTTTACAAAAATTGCTCTATATACTTAGCTAATACATTATGCATATTATATTTTGAATGCATTCGCGCATGCGCAGTGAAATATTTTTTAGTAAACCTGCTCATTTTTCATCCAATTTTTATTATTTTTTAATTCTGATTGCAGAGTATTATGTACAATGTTGTTTTCCATATTTCTCAAAGTAACTTTTTTTTTATATTAAGAACTCTGCAAATTATAAGCAAAAAACTTGGCGAAATTAGAAACTGCTTTTATAAAAACCTTAATTTATCTACAAGTATATATGCTATCCTCATAAAAGTGAACACAGTATATTACAATAAGCCACTTATTAATAATCTCGAGTTTGAACGCTTTTGCTACATTAGTTTTTACAAGGTAATCCAAAAGATATTTGTTCTTTTTCAATTTGTTGACAGTCCCCTATGGGGTTTCGGGAAAAAATCTTCGCGGAAATATATAACCTATACTATACTGTTTACACACCTGCAGTTTCAGGTTAATTCCCCATGTATTTTTCTAGATTGTTAACAAAACGTCTAAAATCGCAAGTGCCCAATCACCTTTGGCAATATAGTGTATACCTTTAGACTCTATAAGCTCTTCTTTAACCTTATCCTGCATAAGCTTTTACCGCCTTTTCCCGAATTCACTGACGCATCCTCGCAGATTTGGGTCTCAAATTGAAGTTCAGTCGAAAAACCAAGCTAATCAGAACCGGTTTAGCCAATCAGAACCGAGTCTTAGGCAACCCCAACTCCGTCTGCGGTAGATTGATGCTGAACTCAGCACGAATAATCCGAAACAAAATGGATATGCATCAGCTCGTATTATAGGAGTCTTAATTCCCCTATTTGAATAACCAATGTAACGATAGATTCTATATTCCATGAAAGTTAAGACTAATATGTAAGTTATAGATTCATATCGCGTATCTAATATATGTTTCCACATTACAGTCTGCTGGATGTATGAATACAAGGAGGGTACATAGATAAATTAATATATTAATATATACCTTTAGACTCTATATGTTCTTCTTTAACCTTTTACCAGTGTCGTCCGCACACATTTTGGGCATCTGCATGTTTCTAGAACGATCAATATTTATGATTATTCAAATGCAATTTGATTTGTGCATTCTTTAATTCTTTTGCCTGGCGGCCGATTTGAGTTCGCTTTCCTTTCGAGTAGGCGTTCAAATATATAATTGCCTATTTTCATATTATTCTTGTTATGCATGAGAGGAGGAAAATCTTGATACACTATTACTGGCTTAAAATATGTCTTTTTTTAACATAGAATTTTCGTTAAGATAATTTTTCCTATAATCATACTGTAAATCTGAATATATATTCCACTTGTGAAAGGAGAAATTTTAAACGGGATGCAAAAGCCAAAATTTCGTTCCATTGTTATAAAATGACTTTCATAAAGTTTCACTAGTCTATAGTTTCAGCAGTTTATCAGACGAGTAATTATTGTAGCGTGAGGTTGAATTTTGTGACTAGTTTCAAATAACTACTTCCGTGTTAAAGCTAAATTAAGTATATCTAATGCAAAACCATTTTAGGAAATTAAGAATGATGATCCATTGTAAATCTTTTCCTACTTTACCATTGTAAATCTTTTCCTACTAAGTTTTTATGTGGCCAGTGATTTTTATTTCTTACAGAGACATATACAGCTTCATTTTTATTTCCAGTACTTATGAGGGCTTAGTTCCTTTTGAACAATTTTTAAATTTATGTATTTTACAGTACTCTTTTGGCATATTATTAAATAATTTTATGAAAGAAAATAGTTTTATCATAAAATAGACAATTCTATTTGTACAATTTCAAATGTTTTAAACTAAAATTAAAGGTACATTTAAAACCCTTTTTTAACGTAAAATATTAAAATTTTATCATATTGATAGTTAATTGAACATCATATATATAATATCACAAATCACGTGACTGTACTAAACAGATATAGGGCTAACCGATTCGTGTTTCATATGCCAGTAGGCCTTTTTTTCTCAAAATTATTTTTTGAATAAAGCTGCTTATTTTTAAAAAGCTCGTTTAAAAGAATATATTTTTTCAGAGATGAGCTCAACTCTAAAATGTTCCTATTTGTAGTTATCGGCATTCAAAAATTCATTCCTAATGTAAACAAACCGCTTAAAAAATAATTGATTTGGTTGTAATTTTTATCGTTTCGAAAACCATGGTGAACAATACGCATTTCGTTGGCGTACAGAGAATAAAATCAGAAAAGTCATTGGACGTCATTTGCTTGTGAACCAATGAAGTCCAATTTTAGTTAAAACGTTAAGTTTTAGACAATTCAATTTGAGTTTTTGCGTGTTGATTTCTGAAATGGAAAAGCAGAGAATTATTTCGCGAAGTGGCTATTACTAGCTGGCTGGAAATTATTGCAGAGACAAAAATGATTTTGAAAGTTTTTGTTCTGCTGATAGTTTTGCTAGCTAAGGCAGTTAATTTTATTAGCAATCATTCTTATTTAAATCGCTTTGTAATGAATGCATTCAACATTAATGTTTTGCTACATGATTATCGGATTACTGGATATACTCCATTTAGGTAAGTCATTGTTTTAAGTGCTTGTGAGTTCCGTATATAAAACAAAAAATGCCATTTTCTCGTTTAAAGCATTTTGTGAATTTCCTTTTTAACGAATTATTCCAAATTGGTTTAAAGCAGGATTTGCGTATAGTACAAATATATTGTTTGTGTTTTCTGAATTTAATTTAGTTTCTCATCGCTTAACGTAATAAGATTACGCTTTTAATTTTAAATAACGATACGATGAAATGCCGAGTGTGAATTGTGGCCGGCATTTAGAGATAAATTCCAATGAAATCAAGTGCGTTTATCCTTGTTATAAGGGCCTCCAAAACAACCGTCTAAACGATTGAAGCCTGACACCTTTTTCATGTTCTTAGATGTGTTCTCCATAACTTTAAGGATAAACTTTCAAAAAAGTCTATAAGTTGAAAAACAAGAACGAAAAATCATACGTCAAGCATAGATTATGAAACACTTTCCAGCATAGCCAGAAAACTGTAACGAAGCTTCACAGTTAAATAAGGAGAAAGAAGATATGTAAGTAAACAGTTTAAAAAACATATAACACATTTACTAATACAGTTTTAGAAATTACCTCCCAGTGTCAAAAAAGTAGTCGAATTATTTTGCGCAGCCTTGTATATGATTAATAGATTTGGATATATAGCATGATAAAATTTAGTTCAGTTAAAATATTCACATTTAGCAATGTTCGCCAATCGATGGAAATGAACTCGAAATCTTTTGTACTGCCCTGTATATTATCTGAAGACTTTTGTATACACCACACATATTAAGATGAAAGGTAACATAAAACTCACTCGCAGCAATTACCAGCCGTAAACAACAATGTAGATTTTTCTTTACGTAGCCCTGTATATGAATTTATTTACCTTCCACAAACTTCTATTAGTCTACTAAATATTGTTTAGCAGGAAAATGTGTAACACAATTAAAAACTACCCTTTAGCAATTCACCCCCATTGTCTGTAAAACTTACTGATTCTCTTGTGTAGCCCTGTGTATGATCAACCGAGTTTATAAACATACACGTGGTATGAAAAAATTTAGTTAAACTTAAAAACGCAAACCCCAAAGTTGAAAACGCTCTTATCACACATCGACTGTAAATATCGCACATTTACTGTAACCTATATCTTTTGTGTGTCCCTGTAAATAAGCGCAAGGCACACCACACTTTCAAGAGAGCAATTTACAATGCACCTCAGTAATGCATATAATTTTCATTATGTTTGAAATAGTGAAATATGACTAAATTACACGGCAAACGATTTTTCCGCATAGAACAATGTGTAACAGAATTCTTTTGTTTGACCCTGTAAATGAATAATAAATGCTTTGCAGCCCATATTCTACAAAAAGCATGTTTTAATGCGCTTCATAATTATATATCAATTTCATTATGTTTTAAATGACGAAGCGTCATCAAAATGCGCTTGAACCGATTATTCCCCATTGACTGTAATGTAACGGAATACTTTTGACTGACCCTGCAACAAAAACCATAAGTGCTACACACTTCAGTTGAAATAGGGAACATGCTATAGTAAATGACAGTAACATACAAAAATTTCAGGGCAATTCGAGTATATTTACGCGAGTTAGAGTACGGGCAGACGGCCAGACGGCAGAAGACCAGACAAACCAAAGTCATAAACACTTTTCAACTAGGTTAGAAAGTGTTAAAAAGCAAAATGTTATAACGTGTGTAAAAATACTATAATAAAGATTACTTAACATTTTAATTTTTAGAAAATAAATCTTTCGCATTATTGGATATCCAATCGTTAATTTTATAAAACTCAACACAAGCAACAGCCATAAAGATTTGGACTTCGTCGCAACCGGGATTCAAACCACGGACATTTTACTTTCAAGCCAGTGTTCTACCAACTATTCCTTTCAGGCACAAAGTACTTCTGTTATTAAAATGTTGAAATGATTGAATGACACCAAGATTTACGAACAATTTTATTTGAAAATAAGTACAAGTTTTCTTCCCGTACATTATAAAAAGCAAAATTTATTTGAAAATTCTGGTGCCGTTGGGGCATTTGGGGATTAAAATTAAATGGGACAGAACATTTAACCCACCATGCCGGAAAGGGTAAAACCACTGCGACATTTTGTCCATACGTTCATTGCCTTTTCTATCCTGGGGAGGTAGATGCCAGATCCTTACATCATACCCTCCTGATTTTTCTAGACAAGGCCAGGGCTCTAGTCAACCTTCATCTATTTATTTGTCCTCTACCAGTCGCCCATCGATAATCCTATTGTTCGTGATAATTGTGAAGATTGCCGAGGTTCGAACCACGTTAATCTATCTGCAAACCAGTGTGCTTTCAACTGCATTACTCTGTCATTTCTTCCGTCTCTTCATTAAATTCTTTATCCTGGGGAGTTGAATGGAAGCTGCTACAAAGAAATCAATTCAATTGAGAAATATATATTGGAGTTTTAGCATTTTGAATTTACTAGTACATTGAAAAAACACGAACTCGAATCCGGTCCTTTAATTATTGGCCCAACCAGTGGCTGAGAGGTTCTGCTCTCGAAGCTGGTAGACGAGAGGTGCTGGGTTCGATCCCAATCGCGCCCGTCGGCCTAATCGTTCGGAGTTTTCGTGGTTTTCTTCGAGCCGTGGATTTATCCATGCGTAAATACGGGTTAGGTTCCCTTAGAAAGACCCCCACGAAGGGCACTCCCCCCGGGCCTATATCCCAAGTGTAGATAATTGGCCGTCAATAATCAACCCAAACCAACCTTTAACTATTTTAAGTCTGACACATTTAAGGAACGTGGATGCAGTAAAAACCCTTTTTCATATATTTAAATTTATCGCAATTTTTCGAAATGTCAACAGATTATATTAGGGATGTCTAAATAGATTTTAAGTGAAAAAAAAATCGATATTTTTTCATTTTTCACCAAATGAAGAATGTCGCGTCCTCTTAAATGCACAGTACATCACATTAAAAAATCGGTTTTTTAATTGTTATATCAAATGAAAATATCTGAATATTTGGATGGGAAATAGAGGGTGTTTAAAAATATATATACACAATTTAAATTATAATAGCGTTACGGATTATAATGGTCCAGATCATCTTCATTGAGAGCATGGACTCATTTTGGAATGCAACTTTTCCAATGTAGACGCTATAAAAAGTGATGGACATTTGATTTCATAATTCTGCAGTCAGCTTACCTAACCTAAACTATTATTTGTATTGGCATTAGTTGAATTAGAAAATTAGAAGGGAGTAATGCTTAAATTAATTTGATTATAGTTAATTAGATTATAGTGTTATGAAGCTAGTAAGATTATACAGGGTCATTCATAATTCCCTCAGGGGTTTCGAAACGTTATAGTAAAAAAACGAAGACGAATATGAAAAAAAGAAACATATGAAATTATTCCGAAACTATTCAAGTTTTACTTACATACATTACAGGTGTTCTATGTGTGAACCCTTGGTCACACGGCATACATCCATGCGATAGTCCAGTTCCTGCCATACTCCGTTTCTTTAAATCTGAATCAGTGGTGTCAGTTCAACGGGCCTTTCGTAATAAATATCGAAAACAGGGACCAACTGACAAAACAATTCACGTGTGGTACCGGAAATTTAAAGAAACGGAGTATGGCAGGAACTGGACTATCGCATGGATGTATGCCGTGTGACCAAGGGTTCACACATAGAACACCTGTAATGTATGTAAGTAAAACTTGAATAGTTTCGGAATAATTTCATATGTTTCTTTTTTTCATATTCGTCTTCGTTTTTTTACTATAACGTTTCGAAACCCCGGAGGGAATTATGAATGACCCTGTATATGTAGAAGAGAGAGAGTCAACACTGTGTAAGTATCGCAATTAAATAAATTTAATAAGAGCATAATATTAAATGACATCACTTAAGCCGAGGAAAGAGATTTGTACAATTTTGCCGAAATATGTTGTTTAAGTTTGAGAAGTATTGCATCAACTTTTAAAGCTATTAGTGCGTTTCTTGCCATTTATAATGTTTTATTCTTGTGATATATATTTAATTATGTTACAAAATTTTCATATTGCAAATTTTATAAATTATTTTTTTTCGTTACAGATATTAATGAAAATAACACAGTTTTATGTTTTTTCACGTTGTATTTACCACTAACATAATAACTTAAGAGACTTTAAAATAATAGCAGCATAAACATAATACAAATTATTTTTTGTATAAAAAGCTGTACATTTTATGCCAATCTCAATCATCGAGATAAATTCAAAAGGTTTTCATGGCCAAATACCCCAAACTAATACTATCTATATTAATAAAAGAAAGTTTCGCACTTTGTGTTTGTGTTTGTCTGTCTGCGATGGCTAGCAAAATCTAGCCCACCTAGAAGTCTGTAAATTTAGGTGTGGATAGTCCAGGGTCTGGCCATGTGCACCTGAGTCTCAGAATTTTAATATTTTGATAATTACCCAAAATATTAATTATATTCTCATTAACTATTGCTTCTAAAATGACATCTTTTAAATCAAAATGGCGAAAGAAACGAACAGGCGCATTGGATTTGCAAGCGGAAATGAACGAATTCGAAATTATTTTACTAATTAGCGAATTTTAAGAAAACTAATTGAGATATCAATTTGAAAATTTCTGAGCATATGTAAAAAAAAAATTCTGCATCTGACTATGTGATTTTTTAAAAATTCGGTCGGTTTTCTTAATATATGCAAAAAACTGCAAAAAATCTGCCGGCGCCAGTAAAAACAATCAGAGAAAGTTTCAGGCAGGGATCTGCTATCATTAAAAACTGAACTACAAAGAGATGTGTTTCTCTGGCCGATCCCTCCATTTAGTTTGCGAAAATGAAAGGAAATAATTGCCAATTTTTACTATTGAACAAAAATTTAGGTAACTAATTAAGATATAGATTTGAAATTGAAATTAAGCTCGGGATGAGGTGTCATCTGCCGACTATTTCAACGTAGCGTCCTCGTTATGTTCTAATTATCAGAAAAATGTAATTTTTTTTTAATGATCGCGTTAATGTAGATGACGGTGGTTATCTTGAACAAATTATTCATTATATTTGCGGGTATGGGGAGGGAGGGGGTTAACGCCTTTCTCTGAGATTGTAATTATCTCGGGCCCGGGCAACGCCGGGCGGGTTAGCTAGTAAATAATAAATTAAGAGCAGGAAAGTTGAAATGCTGTTCATGGGTGGTCAACAATGAATCGAATCTCTTATTATTTGAGTATTAATGAAGCCTGAGATACATCATTTTAATAATTCGAAATCTTTAAGCATTTCATATTAAAACTTTTTTGAAATATTTTACGAAATATTTTACTTGTACAGATATTTCACTTATTCCAAACTCTTTGTCCTATGATGCCGTTTCTATGTTAAAAAACAACACGAATATACGGTCCTTTAATTGACCTTTTCTAGTCCAAAAATGTCACACATTTCATTAGTCGACTTCAAATGATTCTTTCAAATAAGTCACGCGCAGTAGTTTCTATTCGTAATTTTGCATTCAGCTTGCCTGACATAAGCAATTACTTGCATGCCGTTAGTTGGGATAAAAATGCGAAGAAAATAATGTTTACATTAATTAGATTATAATGATATGTAGCTAATATAATTAAATGTGTATAAGTGGCAGAGTCAACACTGTATTAGTGTTGCAATTAAACTGAGTAGGAGCATCATATTACAAAACGTAACATATGCCAAGTACAGAAATAATAGCTATAAAGATGCGTATATTTTCCCAAAATATGTAGCCTAGACATCAGAAGAATCGAATCAACTTTTGAAGTTATTAACACATTTCTCACTATTGAATATTTCATTCTTGTGATATTTATTTAACCCCTTAATCGTCGTGCACGATACATTCACGGGCAATGTAGGCTACTTTTATTTAATTCAGATTGTTTGATTCCCACCAGTTTTTCAAAACAGTGTAATTGGCTTTATTCTCGCTTTCTTTTATCTGTCATTACATAACGCGATTATTTCTATTTCAAAAAAATCGGTAGCAATCAAGCAATCCGAATTTTTAAAAAAGTAGCCTATACTTATCGGCCGCGACGATTAAGGGGTTAATAATTATCTTTAACAAAATTTCCATATTACAAGTCATACAAAATTAGTTTTGAACACGTGTTTAATAGTTATACAATTTTTATCTACTCAGTAAAAGACTCAGCATTAGATGTTTCTTCCACTGTCATGGTTATTTAATGAACCCTTTAAGAATTTTTCATGTATGTTTAACGATTCATAAAATAATAGATGTGAAAAGAATTGGTATGCGGATTTTTTTAAATAACCTTACATATCAATATTTCTTATGCACTGAAAAAAAAAAAAACATTAATATAAATTTTTGTTAATTCAACCTTTTAATTCAAAATTTATGTGACGAAAAAACCCGGTTAAGACACTTAAATGGTTTTAAACATCAAAACAATTTTGAACATATCAGTTCTAAATTCATATTTAATACTTTGGAAAATTTTCCATAGAAAATTCCACACGCCGTGTGAAATTTTCTATGGAAAAATTTCCAATATGTTAAATATGAATTTATTCAATTATCGATGCTGGATTTTCTTTGATTTCGTGTTTGCCCCAGGGTTGGTGGCTCACGGTAAATACTCCATCTTATGCTGCGTTTGTAGTCTTACCAACATGCTAACTATAGTGAGAAAGTTCCAGGCTGAGTATCGTTCCCAAGTGGTTCAGTTGGTAGAATGTCAATGCGCTATACTGATGACCCGGGTTCGAATCCCGGCTTGGGTACTTTTTCACTATGCTGGCTTTACGCAAGCAATTCAAAATTTGATTATGTCAGTTTTATACCAGGATGTCCCTTGTTATAGTTGTCCAAACTGCAATAAAAAAGTGTTGATTTTACAGTATAATACTGGCACCGCGGAAGGGTTTTACTGTTTATTATTGTTAATTTTACGGTATAATACTGACAGCTGGGGTGGCAGTATTATACTGTAAAATCAACACTTTTTTTGCAGTGCAACAGCTGATTCCTAAAGTGTTAATTTTAGAGATATAGTTCGAATTACAAAAACGTTTCAAATAATTTTCTACATTATATTGAAAACCACTTACGTCAAAATAGTTATTTTCGTAAAAGATACAAAATTAAAACTTTTATACTGTCCCTGGGTCCTATAAGTTATAAAATTTAGTTATGGTTATTAAAGTTATATAGAGATAAAAATTCTATAAGTTAAAAAATTTACTATCCCACAAAATAGAATGGTTTTCTCCATGCGGTGACAAGTAAAACAAAAAAAAAGTCATATATGTATACGTCCAGAATTTACCGAGTTACGATACTTTGAATTTTATGAAATTTCGGTGCTTTCTGGGCTAAGAGCATATGTTTTCACTTCCAGCGCCACAAAAAGAATGAGAATTTATAAAATTCAAAGTACCATAACTCGGTTAATTTTGGTCGTAGAAAAATGCACATCTTTGTTGTTATTGTTTTATTTGTTAGAATATGGAGAATGGTTTTCTAAATGTGACTTATAGGACCCAGGGACCGTAATAAATTTTAATTTCTTAACTTTTATAAAAATAACTATTTTAACAGAAATAGCAACATTTGAAACATTTTTGCAGTTCTCTAACACAGACAGTTTAAGGATAAGCTATTGGGCACTTCATAAGAGTATACCGTAATTTCCTGCGTATAATCCGCGGGTCAAACAATCATGTTTCAACCCAGAAATTTTATTTTATAAACTGTAGTTTTGTAGATCGCTGTAAATATTTGACTTCAATTGTTAAATAAAATTTCTGGGTCTAAAAATAATTGTTTGATCTGTGGATTATACGCCGGAAATTACGGTACTATATTACAAAAAAAAAATCCCTGACGGCTCGGCCTACAGGCACAGGTAGATTTCGAAGACGCAGACCGTGGGGCGCCTGTTTGTTAGGAATTAGAGAAGAAATGATCTTTTTGCCATGATGCCGCAGTTGGGTTCCATAAGGGACCGCCCACTTCGAAATCTAACTTGTTCGCAGGCTTGTTTTAATTTTTTTTTGCTATAAGGGTTGGTCCTATAAAAAACTTGTTAATATAAAAGTTTCAGATAATAGTAAGAGGATTTATAATACGTTTAAGCGGATTTAATATCTTGTAAATTAACGAAGTTATGATTTTTTATTCTTCTAAACCCTCTTTTTCCCCCTCCTTGGGGCCATTTTTAATGATATCAAAAATCTGTTATACAAAAATTTTCGGCCCTTTTTCTAGAAGTAATAATAACTTTAAACGGATTCGATACGAATCATAATTAAGACGTTATGGGTTTTTTTCTGTTTTCACAAAAAGGCCTTCTATTCCCCCCTCCCCTGGTTCGATTTTGCCTATTAACGAACTTGACCGAGATTTTATGCCCCTTGATTTTATGTATCAGTTTGGAAGAGATTTGTGAAGACTTATTCGAGTTATCGTGTCCATAAAAAATTGACATAAATAGATAGATATATAAAGTTTTGAGCTGAGGGTGGTTTTGGGTTCTGGGAGTCATGATCGACGTAGATCTGCAAAAATTTTTCAAAAATTCCAACTTAGGGGAGAATGTAATAGGTAGTATTTCTTACGAAATCTACCTAAAATGTTAATTCTACAATTTCATTATTATAAATTCTATATTATTTTTTTATATAGATATCATAGTTCATATCGTTGTATATCCTTTGCCCGACTCATAAACTGTAATAATGAAAAATATAACACATACATGGGGCTTCAAATGACCTTTTCTAGTCCGAAAATGTCGCACATTTCATTAATTATTCACATCTGCTTCAAATAATTATTTCAAGTACGCGTGGTATCTTCTATTCATAATTCTGCGGTCAGCTTACCTGACAAAAGCAATTATTTGCACTGTCATTAGTTGGGTTAGAAAATTAGAGGGAAATAATTAGATTATATTGCTATGCAGCTGTAGTAACTCCTCTATACCGACCCGATAAAAGATGGTGAGTGGTAGCGAGATCGGATCGTTGGCACAGAGAATTTCTCGCATAAATTAGAAAATAGAATTTTATTGTATAACAATGTTAATTCTAATGAAAAATATATACAAGACGTCAATACAGCATTTAATTATTTTTCGTGAGTCAATCGCTTATAAATTAATGAAGTCTTGACTCCAAGTGTAACTGAAACAAACAAAAGTCTCTAAACATTACAGACAGTCGTGACTACAAAACAAAGTTCATTCGGACCAAGGCTCGTCCGTTCCTTCTCTTCGGAAGATCTACTAATACTCGTTAATTCTGAGTCTAAGAACTCTCACTCTCGCACTTGGTGTGCTTTTTCACTTCGCTGGGATTTTCAGCGGATACCTGCTGTATCAATTCTAGAGGTCGGACCTCACTAGCGCTTACACCACGCTGAGTTAGAAACTGACGTTTCCTTTTCCCTTCTCCAGAGAGTCAACACTCTCCTTTTCGATCTCTCCAAAAACTGTCCTCTCTCACTTTTTCATTCTCGCAGGAGAACTTCTTCTGGGGGCGGGGGCTTTGTCGAGGCGGGCCCCTCGAAACTCTCCAGCCTCTTAGCAGCCTTGAGATCCCTCTGTTTCGTTTTCACTAAGTCCGTCATTGGACGTTCTAAGACAAAGGGCAAAGTTTCGGGCGCAAACCTAAAAATCGTGTGCAGAGATCGCTTCTCTCGCAGATGAACTCTTTCCCACGAACTCGGCAAGGATCAAAGCATAAGACCCCTTTTTGGGTAACGCCCTACCACTTCATCACTGTCCGAACTTTCCGCTCACAGTACAATAGAATTCGGCGTCTGCTAGTCTTCAAGGCAAAAATAGCGAGGGAAGGTATGCAGTTAAGTGTACTCACAGGAAATGCTAGAATGACACATAGTGCAGCTGGATGTCGAAGCTCAAATTCTTTACACAGCTAATAAAATTAAGTATATAGAAGTGGCGGAGTTTACGTTACAATTAAATTAATTGAATATGGATATTACATTAAATGGCGTCATTTATACCGGGTACAAAAATGAATAGCTGTAGAAATATGTACTGCATTTTTTCGAAATATTTAATTTGTATTTCAGAAGAATTGCATTAACGTATGACGTTATGAACATTGTTACGCAGCATGTTTCTAATATATCATTCTCGTCATATACATTTAATCCTCTGTCATATAGTATATTTAACATCTGTTACAAAATTATTATATTAAAAATTATATAAAATTAATTTTATTAGTTACAGAAATTTTATCCCCCTAATAAAAATATCACTGTTTCATAGTTTTTTTCATGTTGTATTTATGAACTTTAGAAACGCCAGTATGAACTGGATATAAATGTATTTTTATATATATACTTCAAACAGCTGTATAGTCTTTGTTCAAGTCTTATATTTCGCTAACTTTGAAATGCTCAAATTTTATTCTTCAAAGTTCGGATCAGATTCGGATCTGACCCAAAATTTAGAGGATGGTCGCGTCTCTATTTAAAGTGGGAAAGAGGTCACAACTATACATGGATAATTTTTATACCTGATGTTTGTTCACAACTCCAACCTGGCTCTTTCATGATAAATTAACGAAGTTATTTTCATTCGTAAATGCATAAAATTGGCAAGTTTTATTCGAATATTAAGAAATCAAACAGAGTTTGTCATTTCACTATAAAGGCAATGGATATTTCAGAAAATGTTGAGAAAACCGGTATTATAAAAAATGTTCGGCACTCGACAGTCACGAAAAGATTACCATGATGAAGTAATAAAATTATAACAAAAGTTGTATAAAAAATGTAAGAAAATGAAAAACGTTGTTCAGTATTTTGGTGCTTAAAGAGTAATGGCTGCAAATTTAACATTCTTCGTTCAGAGTGGAGTCATGAACCCCATGACCTCCCCCTAGGAACTAACATTGGTTCGGACAAAATATAGCCGAATTATACATGCAATTTTATTAAACAGCTAGCTGATCAACCCAGCGTTGCCCGAGACCGTGACAATAGCTTTAGCAATACCTAAAAGCAGTAATGAATTTATTCGACACTGGCAATTTTCTTGGGGAGGGATTTCTGAAGCTTTGTTGAACTGAAAAATAATCCTTGTTATCTTCATCTGTTTAACCCTAACAGTAACACCACAGGCCTTTGAGGTCTATTATGTTTATTAAACAACTATTTATAGATCTCACAGTCTTATAATGTTTTTTGATAACATTTCTTCCATAATACCTCCGATTATGGAATAAAATTTATGGAATTTTTGATGAATCTCTTTGCAGAGGCCTCAGAGGCATAGAGTGTGACATAAGCAGTGAAAAAAGGGTGTTACTGTTAGGGTTGAGTAACATCTAGTCCCAGTACTCTCTTTGCTCAGTCATTTGTGTAGTTTGAATTACCTACAGATCAATGGTGTATTCTGCTATTTGAACTTGGGTATGCTTAGAAGCTATTAACGAAGTAGAGGGGCGGATTAGGGATTAAAACCTTTCCCAGAACATTTCCAAAATAAGGTGCAGACAAAACCCTTTGTGTTAAGATGAATACATGATGCGTAAGGAATAACATAAATGAAAGCATAAACAGTCAAAAATATTAATAGAAAATTGTTTCAAGTCTTCATAATAAAATTTCTTTAGTACAATATTAATGGAAGAGAGACGTACTTTGCTGCTATTTTTTTCTCACTCTCAGAAAAAAAATAGCAGCAAAGTACGTATGTTACTGCTACTACTTTTTGTCCCTCTCTTTCTTTTATTTTTCTCGGAAGATTTAAGAACGGACTCCTTTCATTAAGCCTTGAAGCAGCTGAATGCTAAATTTATTTCGGCTGTTTGTGAATTTTATCAAGATAGTTTTACACGTCACGCATTTACTAAAAAAAACACACGAACAAACAAAATAATGAAATCGTGCATTTTACAAAACTACTGTTTTTAGGTATATTTCGTAAGAAATACTACCTATTACATTCTCCCCTATGTTGGAATTTATAGAAAAATTTTGAAAATCTACAGACTCCCAGAACCTAAAACCACCTCCAGCTCAAAACTTTATCTATCTGTCTATGTCACTTTTTTTATGGACACGATAACTTGAAAAATTCTACATAAATCTCTTCCAAACTGACACATAAAATCAAGGGGCATAAAATCTAGGTCAAGTTCGTCAATGGGCAAAATCGAACCAGGGGGGGGGGGGGGCTTTTTGTGAAAACAGAAAAATCCCTATAACTTCTTAATTATGATACGTATCGAATTCATTTAAAGTTATTATTACTTCTAGGGAAAGGGCCGAAAATTTAAGTATGACAGATTTTTTATATCATTAAGAATGGTCCCAAGGGGAAAAAAAGGGTGGTTTCAGAAGTAAAAAATTCATAACTTCATCAATTCACAAGATATCAAATCCGCTTAAATTTATTATAAATCCTCTTAATATTATCTAAAAGTTTTATATTGACAAGTTTTTTATAGGACCAACCCTTACAGCAAAAAAAAAAAAAAAAAAAAAAAAAACAATTAAAAAAAAATTCTGCCGGCTCCACCTATTTGACACAGGTAGATTTCACAGTGGGCGGTTCTACCTGTCGCATCATGGTAAAAAAGGCCATTTCTGCTGCAATTCTCAATAAACAGGCGCCCCACGGTCTGCGTCTTTGAAATCTACCTGTGCCTGTAGGCTGAGTCGTCAGGGATTTTTTAAATTATAAATATACATTAACGCACAGGTTTTAACATATACATTTTCTTACATGCATTCATATACATTCTCGCATGTACATTCTATCATATACATTCTCTTATTTTTATATTTTGTAATTGGCTCCATGCTTTAAATAGGGCGTCACAGCTCACATCGCTTTCCAAATTAAAAGAAAACAAAACAGAAACTAAAAATTGGCAAATATTGGCTGCTAAACTTTACGTAAATATATTATATAAGGTATATTTTAAATGCGTAAATAAGTAGGATATTGAAATTAGGTGAAACTCATAAATTTATGGTCCAAAAAACATTTTGAAATTCAAAAATTACTTCATAGTTTTCAAGAAATACTTTTGACTTAATTTACTAACTAACTTATGGTATTAAAAATTTTAAAAATATGCTGAGATAAGGATACATACACACAATTTTTGTGTTAATTTAAAAAATATAGCAAAAACAAAAGTAAGCTTCGACACGTGGCAGGAAAATTGTATTAATATTTTGAGACACGAGCACGTAAATTACTCGAAATGAACAAACCTATCTTCTTTGTCCCCTCCCCCCTTTATCGCGCAGTTTTAGAGCTGTTTTGTTTAATAAATTTTATGTATTATTATTTTAGATGTTTTCTAGCTTAGTATCATTTTACAATCCCGAAACCGAAAAAGTGACCTTCGTACTTGTTAAATTAGCGAAAATGACCACTGTGCGACGCAGTGAACGATCTGGACGTTGTAAGAAAACGCCTAGAGAATAACAATGTGGGGCAGAATGTTATCACATTATAAGGAATCTAGAATTATCTTATGTCTTATCTGCTTTGCTGACCGTAAATTTTAGTAATACGTTTCCGTTAATTTCAGAAAACTATTGGTTTCTGATTCGTTTTTTCTCCAAATCAGAGAACCTTTTTTTCATCCGCGTGCCAAATTTTTTCAAAAATATATTTTACTTGATCGTGACGTGCCAACAATTAAAAAATTTAGCACATCAAATAATAATTAATCAAAATTATATCAAATTTTGTTTTTAGAATTAAAAAATATATTGTTAATATTTGGTGTTATGCTTTAGGAAGTAATAAAATAAATAATAGTTTTTTTGTTACATCTTAGATCCAAAATAATTCATATCAGCTTCATAGTTGGTTATTTTTAAGAGAATGCAAGCTGAATTACAGTTATCTGATTAGAGGTATCTACTTGAGTTTTTCAAATTATTCATTTCCGAAAATAATGACTCGCAGAAAAAAATGTCAAAATGGCAAGTTCTTTAAATAGTTCTTTGTATCTGGAATTGAATTCCCATTTGACATAGTTTTACCATCGGAATTTTTGCTCATAATGCCTTATAACCTTTCCTTTCCGGTAATCTCTCAATCCTCTATTAATACGAAAATGTTGTGAGCCAATATTGAGCTAGACTGGAATTCATTAATTTGTATTTCAGTTTCTTCAATCTGTATATGAAAACGACAAATCAATCGAACTAATCGAATTTAGACAACCTCAGCTAGTCAAATTAATGAATTTTGTGCAATTTCACCATACTTTGATTTAGAACTTGAACCTGTGCCGTGCCAAAAATAATCTGCCATGTGCCACCTATGGCACGCGTGCCATATGTTCGCCGTCCCTGCGTCTAAAGGTTTCTCAACATAAGGGAAACGTTTCAGAAGCTTGGGTAACTAAGAGCTGGATTTCCATTACGGTTTCTATCACAGAGTGATTCAGAACCATTCAAACTATAAGGGATGGGAGAGTATACAACGACAAACAATTTTTGTACATGAAGCTATGGTCGTAATCCATTTGCTCACTCAAATATGCAGGCGTGTCTCTCACCAATACAATTATAACTATTAATCATAACTTTAAGAGAAATAAAGATATTTTAAGGAAATCTTCAATACACATACCTTGGTTTGTATGAAATGTAAGGAAATCACGAAAGCGATGGAAGTATACAGTATTTCGATATGTGGAACAGTATGTACTGTCAATTACAGTCTGAAATATGGAGCATCTACACTGCTCAAAAAAGTTAGGGGAGCAAGCAAATAAAAGAAGAGAACCGTGCGAGACAGCATGCATGGGTATAAAATGGAGAGTACACGTGGATCAATGCGCAATATAGAGATAAAGACGCAAAAATAATTGTAAGGGAGCTTTAATTCTTTGCAAGGAGGAGAACATGGAAAGATGGTTTAGGTCAACAATTTGGTTACATGTAAATGACAAAAAAAAGTTTTGTTTAGTAATGATGCAAGTTGTTTAATACGAAGTGTGGACCCTTCGAACAGCTAAGACTGTTGCACAGCTGTTTTCCATGGATGCGATGAGGTTAACGATAAGACTTTGAGGAATACTGTTCCAATCTTCAAAAATTGCAATCTCCTAGTCCCAGGCAATAAAAGAAAGTCTTCGTCTCGCTGCAATGCATCGTCTGAGTGTGTTCCAAACATGCGCGATCGGATTCGGGTCAGTAAAGCATGCTGACCATTCCATACGCTGTAGTGTTTCAGCTTCAACCATGCTCTCCAATAGACGAGCTGTATCCGGTCTGGCATTATCATGCATGAAAATAAAGGAATCACATGGGTGAAGCGTAAGGTATGGCATAAGGTCTCAGCATCTCGTCTGCATGCCTTTGGGCCGTCAAAGTGCCGTTCCAAATGATATGCCGGTCCGTACGTCCACCTATGCTGATTCCAGCTCATACCATCAATCCACCTTGTCTGTAATGTGATCTTTCACGAACAAATGTGGGGTTATTTCGAGTGCCTGTTTACCTCCATACAAAAACACGTCGAGTGTCACACTCCAAACTGAATAGGGACTCGTCTGTAAACAGCATTTGACTCCAATCCGTTGCCTTCAATCTTGACGTTCAGCAGCCCACCTTCTTCGGGCCGCACGGTGTCTTGAGGTCAACGGAATACACACCATTAGCATACGTGCACAGGAGTGGTTCTACAACTTGGACAGTCGAGAGGGGGGTTCTACAGTTGAAATTTTCCACGTTTCACGAGGACTTTCAACTGATTTGCATTCGGGGGAAGAAGATGGTGGAACGTGTTCACCACCTTTCTGTGACATACCTGTTTTACTTGGATAAATATTTATATATATATTTTGAGTGTTTTTTTTAATTTTATAATTATTATAAGTAAATGTTTCTTTTTGCATTTAAGTATAATTAGTAATTACTGTGTTTTTTTATATTTTTTTATGCTACACTGTAATTACCTAAGTATTATGGCGGTACAATGTTTGGTGTAAATTTAAGTAGCAGAATGACTGGCATTTTTATGAATGCTGTCTGACGCAAAATGTGGGTTGGAGCCACTTTTGAAACTTTTACGACCGTAAATTTATGGGGGCTGTCAGTCACGCTTCGTGTGTGGTACCTTGAGTTTCGACAACTACGGGACTCATAGTAGACGCCGAGGTGTCTCGTAAAATTAAGGGGGCCAAAAAGTTTGTGGCCACTGACCGGACAGTTTGCCTGGCATCGGATGAACATTGAAGGTGGGTGTGGCGATTGACGCACAAGGCCATCCAAATTCAAGGATGTGAAATTCCAGGAGATTGGGAGGAGCCCCGCCGATTGGAAAAAGCTAGAACTTAGAGATGGAGGGGAAGTCAGTTGATGAAAAAATGTGGTAAAATGCAGTGTGCAGCGTGAGTGAAAAAAATGTTGAAGATTTGTTTTTACCGAGTGAGGTGAACACGGGATGCCCAAAAAAGGGGCCTCTCTACAAGCAACCACCAGTGTTTTTTAGGACCGGTCAACCCACTTAGTAGAGGACTTGAGTCCACCCCCAATAATCCAGTGACTTCTTGCTATGATTTCACCAGCTTCATTAATGTATTCGTACCGCCAAATACGCATTGTTTTTTTTATTGCAAGAGAACTTGTCATTTAGTAAATAATAATGTTTAATGGTTAAATTAAATTGTAAAAAAAAGCTTAACGTATATATCAAATATGTTTCTTTAAATGTTTAATTTTAATGTAAATAAAGTAATTGTTTTTTGTTTAAAAATATGTTGTTTTAATTTAAGTGTTTGCTTAATTAATTTTAAAACCTAAATATTTTCTCTAATTTTCTTAACTTAAGTATTAGAATGTTTTTTTTTTATTTAAAATTATCTTTAGGGTTGTTTTGGTAAATTTAGGAACTCTATACACTCCTGTCCAAAACAAAAGGGCTATAAATTAGATACTCTACTAACACAACGCAATAAATAATTTTCTTTAAATAAATATTTTATTTCTTATAGTATCTAATTAAGCTACGATCACGGAGTCTTCTACAATCAGAAGCCCCTTTAGGTAATTTCTGGGTTATGGTAAAGGTGCACCCCACACCTTATTTTCTCTAGGTATGGTGATAAACTATTTATTGACAGGTGTAACCGGCCATTAGTAGGCTATGTCTGGAAATTGCCAGCAGTTTGGCTGGACACCCTTCGTCGTGTTGCCAAGAGCTACTGTCTTTGCAGCTGAGTATCAGCCCCTTTTCTGTCTCGTCGAGCTGTTAACAGGATATATCTGCCATCAGTTGTTGTGGTGCACTTGGTCAACCTTGCCCTGGTCGACTTGTAACATTTCCTGTTTCTTGGAATAAATTCCACAGTCTTGCAAAGACATTTCTTGCAACTCCAACAGCGTCCGCTACACTTCGTTGTGTTCACCCGGATTCAAGTCTCTCTCTACTACGCGAAGCTATGGATTCCGGTAAATCACGTTGTGACATTTTCAAATCACCCTTTCTCAAAACAAAAGCTGAGCAATTGAATTTAGCAAATTAGACAGTGATATAGACATTTCTGCAAAATCCTGATTTCTTCACTTATCTCCTGTTTCAGGTTTTTGACGTCATGAACTTTGATTTGCATATGAAGTTTTATTTTTCTGCTTTCTGCTATGTTTTAAATTATGGATGTTTCAATTTAAGTTACTTACTGGTGTAAGTATTTGTGCAATTTCGGTAAAACCATGTGCTCCCCTAATTGATTTGAGCAGTGTAGTTCAGCGCTCTTTGTGTGTGAATGGTGGCCACTTCTACCACTTTTCTTGATATCGTTACATTTCATACAAAACAAGTAAGTTGCAAATTTTGTTAAAATATGTGTATTATTATTACACTTATGAACAAATATCCGAGTTTGGATAGGAAGGTGACACCGTGTATTTTTAGCTGAATAAATGGATTAGGACCCTTGTTTGGTGTAGAATGTAAACAATGTTTGGTGGTAAACAATGATTTACAATGGTTACCACCAATGGCTGCAATGTTACCACCAATGTTTACCACCAATGGTTACAATGTTTGTAATGGAAAACAATGTTTGGTGCAGTATGCTGTACCATCCTTTAAAGTTTGAACGACCAATTCTGAATCACACAATATATCAGGAAAGGTTATTTCAATTTTTTACTATTATCATTCACGGAACGGCCAAAGCATTTAATTACTTAGTAATTCGTTCCATCTATTCGATAAAAAATAATTCTGATATGTGTGCACATGTATTAAAAATCGCTAAAATATTTCGGTTTTGCATGTGAAAATACAACTCTTTCCAAGGCTTATTACACTGGTAAAAATTTGCTGCAAACTGTCCCGTCATTTGACCGTTTTTGTAGAAAACAGTTACATAACCATAATGTAACTCTATTATGACCATATTATTACTCATTTTATGGTCAGAATATAGTTAAATTACGATTATGTAACCATTTTCTACAAAAACGGTCAAATGACTGGACAGTTTGCTGCAAATTTTTAACAGTGTAGTACGTTTTATCACTTTTAGAAACTGTTAGTTTTAATAAATAGAAAGATGTAATAATATTCAATATTTGATACGAACAAAAATATTTAAATTTTATAAATTTAAATGTGGCTTTGAGCTGCACTTTTAAAGTTAACTAATTTTTATTCTTCATTCTATTAATTTTTTTCCCTTAAAATGTTAACTTTTTGCTTTTAATGAAAATGCATCTAATTACACGCTATCACGGTGTTAATTTTATTGATCTGTTAAATCAGCATAACTTTCACCAAAATCTTGTTTACATCTTTGTTGAATAAAAGGAATTAATGAGAAAGATCCCATTTTTTCCTGAGAAGTACAATAAGCTGATGAGAGCCAATTAGTTTCGTTCCCATCACTTTTTCAAAATTCTTTTCTAAAATCTGTCGAGGATGTAGTTATAATCTCCTTATTTTTAAATGTTTATTATTATCTAGACTTTAAAGGAAAATAGAAAGAATAAGATTTTTTTCGCGTTAACATATTAAATTTATAAAAAAGCACTATATTGGCATATTCTTGGCAGAAAGTGTATTTTAGTATTTCTTATAATGGTAAGTAATGAAAATAACATTAATTGATACAAATGCTAAAATTTTGTCAAATATTCAATTTATTCATTTTCTAATTACCATATAAAGTTTTTACTGCAAGTTTTCAAAAAGTTACGTTAAATTTGGTTGAAAATTCCACGTATTTCAAACGAAAGATGTGTGGAAGTTTTTAGAGTTTTAAAATAAACGTTTATATCTTCATAATTGGACGACACAATTGCATACAAAATTTGACAAATTCTATACAATCAATTATCAAGTTACAGATTATTTCAAGATATTTATGATACAGGATGATTGCAAACAATACTTATTTATTAAATTTATTCTTAGTCTCCTAACTGCCCTCGTAACTAAATCCACTGAAAAATATGGGGTCAAATATGTTCTTTACATCCACAAAGTTCAAGTACAATTTCTCAAATTTCTCAAATATTTCTCTAGATATTAAAAAAATCTATCATCTATAATCGAAAGTGTCAAGTGAGTTTTTGACATATATATATATATATATATATATATATATATATATGGCCAAAAGTCGCCGGACACTTTCGATTTCAGACTTCTTTTTTTAATATCTTGAGAAATACTTGATGAATTCTTCTGCAACTTCAGGGATGTAAAGAACGTGTTTTACCTTATACTTTTCAGTGAAACTTTAGTAATCAGTACAATTTTGGGGGTCAACAAATTTAATAAAAAATAATATTTGCGATCACTCTTTCAAATAAAACGCTCGAAATGGAAAGCATTAATCTGTAGCTGTAGCAGATGACTATGTAGGTCCTGTACAGCATTTGTGCTTTTATATCGATTAAAATATCAACAGTTTTATAAGAAATATTCCCACACTCAGGCAAAAGGTACAATAATTTCAATTCAAAAAAACAATTTTTTTTTATTCATTTGCGCATTTTTTATAGGAAAACAAAATCCCGGAAAATGCTTTTAAAATCAAGCTGTATCGGGAGAACCTTTCCTTAAAAAAATCATATGGAAAAAAAATCATGAATGAATAACACAAAAATGCTTATTTGTCAACATTAATTTATTACTAAAATTCAATTAAAACAAAATTTTATATATATGTAATTTGCACTATTTATTATATACATTTCCTTTGTTAATTTAAATTACATTATTTTAATTGCATACAATCAGGTGATATATATAATAGAAAGAGCGAAAACACAAATTAGTAGGGCATCTTCTGAAACATATAAATGAGGAATTACCACATCTTAGATATCTGAGCCACCGCGAGATTCAAACCTCTGCGTTTCTCGGCGCGATATAACAAAAGGAAAAAACATTTTTTTGTATAATATTTTTAATACTGACAAAAAATGGACAGAATAAAAATGCCTTGTTTCTTTTATTTTTTATATCAAAAGGTTTCAAAATATCCTTGAAAACCCTTTTATACATTTTATTGAGCCTAAACATATATATACTTTATCAGCCCCTAAAACTGCCCATTTTTAAAACACAATTTTACAGTTACATATATTTTTGTTTTTAAGAAAATTTTCGCAAATGAAGATTTTGTTCACGTAATTAGAAAAATTAGTTGTGAACATTTGTTTTATGATAACTTTCGTTGGGAAAATAGTATTCTAAGCTTATTTATTTGCATTTCTTAATACGTTATATGTTGAAAATTTGCTTTCTTATACTAAATAATATAATTGTGTATAACGATTAGTATAGTTTTTTTCGGACATATTTTAAATAGAGGTCTACAAGGACCGAAATATTTAGATCTGGGCTCAACCAGACCCGTGCAAAAGTTTTATTGGTTTTGTCCTGTATCAATCTAAAATTCGGTCCTTGCCCAGCCTGGTGCATTCATATTTTCACAGTTTATGGCCCGGTGTGAGCAAAAATAATAAAATCAAGCCCTGTTCAACTCATTTTCTGCAAAAAAAAAAAAAGAAGATATTGCCAAATCATCATTATTCTGTAATACATTTTTTAAAGAACGTTACTTATATTCCTATGCAAAAATCTTAAATTGTAGCGTTTTTGAGATTTTTATGTCTCGAAGCCATGGATAGATTAATAATATTAATGACAACCAAGGTAATTACATAGAAATGGAGATTCATTAAAAAATCTGTATAGGTTAAAAATAATAATAAAAGATGTTTAAAACATCATAATCTTAAGCTAGAGGTGAAAATATCGTACGTTTAAACTTATTTCCGCTTTTAAAATTCTTTTATCTAACTTGCCAGCACTGCGAAAATTTTCTTCCCTTCTCTTTTGCCCCCCCCCCTCCCCTTCAGCACGCAAAAATTAAAAATTTAAAACTCTTTAATTTTTTGACAATTTTATACGCTATTTCTTACTTTGTCGTTAGAAAAAAAAAAATAATCATCTAATTTTCTTTCCTTCCCGACTTACCCCTTTCCTTACCGCCCTCTCCCAAAGAAAAACAAAACATTTAAAATTCTATTACTTTTTTTTAATTTTCTTCCCTATTTGTTTCTTTATTGTGACTATAGATAATCAAGCATCTAATTACTTCTGAAATTTCCATTCCTCTAAAAAGGGGGAAAGAATTCTAGGCATGGGGAAGGAAAGCACAAATTTTGTAATAAACTTGCGACCGTCTAATCTTTATTCACTGCTTTTAGCTTTCGCCTCAATCGATTCCTCAAAAAATGATGAAGACGAAAGATGATAGATATTTTCTTTTTAACTCATTTACTTAATAACTTAAAACTTTTGTCTGCTTAAAAATCGATCTAAATGTGCAAGATTTTATTCAGATTACTAAATAAGATTTCAGTACGTGTAAGTTTTAAAAGAATAATCAGTCATTCACGAAGACAGCACTTTAACAAAATATCTTTCACGTGAATTACGACTTACTAATTAGTTTAATAAACACGCAGAAGAAAAAAGAAATGTTATTTTATCATTTACTTTTATTACTAATTTTGGAGGAAAATTGGTCCGATATTACCTGTGAAAGAAATTTCAGCCCAACATGGCCCAGCAAGAGCTCAGGCCCGGGACCACGCAGACCACTAATTTTTTGTATGTTTCTCTGTAGATTCTCTGTAGTTTCTCTGTAAATTGTCCAAAAGAAGCAATTCATTTCCTTCTAGTGGTTGTAAAATTTGTTGTAAAATTTGTTGTAAATATTATTTTATATCAAGTTCTCTCGAATACTCTTCTAAGTATTTGTAAAGCTCAGTTAGCAAATGTGATTGATATAAGTTTTTTACTTCAAAGCAGGTAAAATTTTCTAGTCCATTCATAGTTAATTATCCATTTTATTTTCTATTGTTCTAATTTGTTAATAATGTATATATGCACCCAGAAAAAGGAATTGATTAAAACAACAAAACATGTTTTGTTGAGTACATTTTAGTTGTTTTAGCAAAATTTTTAGTTGAAGTAAAAAAATTGGTTTTGTTGCTTGGACAAAAAAAATATTGTTAAGACTCTTACAAAATTTTAATAAAATTTCATCAATTTTACTTGAATTAACAAAATCTGTTTTTTTTAATTTTACAATAATTTTGTAATTCCAGCAAAATTTTGTTGTTTTTGAAAAATTTAAATTGTTGTGTAGTAGCCATAACTCTCTCACGTAACTCGATTTATTTGACTTATATAGCTATATAATTAAAGGATTAACATAATTTTTGGATAATTAAAACTTTTTTTTATTGGGACGGACCAAGGTAGTTTTAAAAATCCCCCTGTCCCATTTATTACTTTCTTCTATCTTTACAAGAAGAAAGTATTAGAATCATGAAAATTTTCGACTTCGGGTTTCCGACGGATTTTAGAAGGTCCTGAACACGATTTGACTGTTTTTAGAAAATGACTGTCAATGACTCTTTCTGTCTGTATGTGAAAAAAATTTTGTGAGCGCTCTATCTCAAGAACTAATGCACGGAATTTAATAAAACTTTATATTCAGTTACTTCCTGATATAAATTGTTGCTGATTAGTTTTTGGTGTAAATCGCGCAACAGGTGGCGCTGCTATGTTGCATTTTTCTGCAATAGCTCTATTTCATTTTCAGCAGTGAATTACGCCTGTAACCTTTGAATAATAACCAGTGAATTTTTATCCTGCTTTTTGCAGGCGTAATTCACTGCTGAAAATGAATTAAAAACAAGTAATATAAAAAAAAATTGTAAGTCAATTCCTACTTTTTAATCATAAATATATAAAATAAACCCATGCAGCATTAATGTCCCACGTTATCTTTATTGAACATTTTTTTTTATAATCATCGTTGCGGTATTTTATTTTTGTGGCATCACTAATTTGAGAAAAATATTTCATTTCATTTATGAAAACAATGGGAGAATTTTTTTTCTCTCATATAAAAATAAAATTAATTAATTTAATTTAATTAATTAAATAATGTTTGAAAAAAACTGTATTAACATCAAGTGTCATCCACTAAAAGTTTAAAAAATGTATTTGAACTTGAGTGGATGAATAGAAAATATTTTATTAACGATTGAAAATTTGAACAAGATATATAAATATATGGAGAGTGTGAGCTAATAGTAGGAACTGACTGAATTAAGTATGTATTGCCGTATGCTGGGCTTTGTATTGTCGTCTCATGTTTGCCGCAGAAATTTGCGTGCTACTGATGACATTCTACCTTGTGCTGCGGTTGCACACGTTCCGACATATATAAGAGTGAGAAATGCCGATCTGAGATGTCGTTCCTTGTAGCTTAGTGGTAGAGCCTCAGATCGCTGTTCTGAGGACACGGGATCGACTCCCGGCTTGGGCAATTTTCACTCTTTGGGTTTGCGTTTGGAAAAAAGCAAGATAAAAATTCACTTGCTATTGTTCAATGTTTACAGGCGTAGTTCACTAATTAAAAAAAAATTCAAATTGGTTCATTTAACAAAAGTTTTTGTAGTATAAACAAAACAAGTTCGTAATATAACATATATTATTATTTAAACAAACAAAATATATTTTGTTGAAAAAAGAAAAAAAGATTGTTAAAATAACACATAGCATATATCTATGAAACAAAAAGAATTTTGTTAATTCAAGTAAAATTGAACCATTTTACTTGAATTAACAAAACTTTTTTTGCTGACGATAATTTTTTTTTTTTTTTTTTTGGAACTGCAAAAAAAAAAAAATCAACAACATTTTTTTTGTTGATTCAAGCAAAATTTCCATCGACCCATATTTAAACGAAAAGTTTTGTTGGGTCAAACAAATTTTTGCTGATTCAACAAAACTTTTTTCTGGGTGTGCGTACTTTTTATTATTTTTTTTTTCTAATATATAATTTTGCAAATCTTTCTGTTTATATCGTCGAAGTGTACATTGGTAAAGAGAATAAGAGGCCAAGCAGACATATTCGTGGGAAGAGAAAATTTAAGGAAATACTTATCGAATGTTACCTATTTTAATAAGATATTACGTAATAAATAACTGCATACTTTCCTAAATATTCTAAGAATAATAATGAAACTGTTAGGGACGCAACAAAGGGAATTTCCGCTTAAAAATTAAGAATTAAATTAATAAAATAAAAGGAAGATAAGAAAAGCAGAATATAGAGTAAAATATAAGCAATGATCGTTATAGATGAATCTAAAAAGCATACAGTTTGAAGGTAAGCGTATTTCGTTATTTTGTCTATCACTATAAAAGGATCTTTGTAAAAGAAACAAGAATCAGTGGACCGCTGGACATGAATATTTTAAAACATGAATTGTGAATGGCTATATAATATGCTTCAGTTATTTTAAATAAAATAATTTTGAGCCTCATGTTCATAAAAAATAAATTAACGTAAAATAAAACAAAATAGTAGCAGCTTATCAAGCAGACAGAAAGTTCGCTAATTTGTGCTTTATGTAACTTAGCTTCTTACGAAATCCGTAACAAAATTTTCAGAGGTATTATCATAAGAATTGAAATAAATGTATTCGTTTAACCCTTAGTATTTATTCACCATTTCACCCTCTTTCCAAACTTTTATTAAAAATGTGCGTTTAAATTTAACATTAAAAAAATATTTTTTGTATTCAAATCACAAAATCCAATGAAAATAAAATCTTTTAGTCTAGAAAAATATGCGGAAAATTAATTCATTTTATAGTAGTCGGCTAACTGTAAGTTTTAAAACCACGCCGGGATGCGCCACAGCCACCGCCGTCGCAATTTTCCTCTCGGCGCTACATCTACGAAGTTTTTGTAGTTCTTCAATACGTCACATTTCATTCACATTTAAAAATATTTCTGTTTCATCACACAGTTTGCATGCAAACAATGCACAAGTAATCATATTCGAAAATAAATTGCAGACGATATTTTTTTATGTATAAGATAATGTATTTTTATAAATTCTGGAATATCATAAGCTTCTTCCTCTTATATATTAATAATTTTTTTTAATATTAATACTATACGTTTTGAATTAACAAAAAGTAATTTTCATCTGTAATTTTTTTATGATATTTTAAAATAATACTTATTCAGCAAAAGAAATAATTCATTCTTACACTAAAATGACGGATAAAAAAATATCCAAGAAAAATAAATTTTTAGTATCGGCATCGATAAGCATTCACATCAAAATTAATTTTAAAAAATAAAGCATTTCTCAAGCGGAATTTTGAACAACGTGAAACAGTGATGAATGTTGTAAAAAATAAATTCATTTTTATTTCTGTTAGATAATTCCGAATTCAATATTATTTCGATATTATTATCAATAACAGGCAAAAAGATATTATAATGACCAAATGCTTTCTACCTCGCATTTAAATAGATTACTTTTATCAGATTCTTTTACAGATTTGCGAAGCAGTTTGAATATTATGGGATATCACCAACGGCACAAGTTTATATCTTTCAAGGCTAAGTGAAAAACATCTTCAAAACATCCTTATGTCAGTCAGAAATATCTTATCGGATGATAATAACTGAAGCGCTAAAATTTGTAGAAAAACACATTATTCTTTGATTAAATGAAAGAAAACAAGAAAAAAGTAGAACATTATTTAGATTATTTGGATGGGAAAGCACTTAAACCCTGAAAGATTTAAGTTCCATCTCTTAATGGCTGGTTAAATAGAGATATCGAGGGGATTTGCTAAGAATATTTATGAAGACTCGTTATGAGTTACTTTTTAGAATTCACCGTTCCCTGAATTTGAAATATTTTTTGTAGATGCACGAAATTTGAAATAAATCCTTTGTGATATGTCCGTTCTTATCTTTGACCAATAACTAATTCCTGAACCGTTTGTTTTAGAAGTATGCTTCTAATTGCAAAATAAGTTTCAAATATTGTTCTTCATCATATAAAAATTGATTTACATTCAAAACATCATTATTTTTAAAAAAGTTATGAAGTTAAAATATTTATACGGCTACGGTATCTTATAAGTTTTACTTAAAAACCTCTCTCTTTGCTCTAGAAAGTAAAACATTTAAAATGCCCTTTTTGTTTCGACCAAAACATACCAAGTTATGATACATTGAATTTAATGAAATATCATGTTTTTCTGGCACTAAAAACAACGATTTTGAGGGAATAAAATGCTAAAAATTCATAACATTTAAAATGTTATAACTCATTAAGTTTTAGTCTTAGAGAAATGGAATTGTTAATGTTTTACTTTTTAGAGCATGAATAATGCTTTCTAAATATATTTTATAGGGCTCAGTGAAAATTTAAATTTAGTAACTTTAAAAGAAAATAACTATTTTGATACAAATAGATTTTAATATAATGAGGAACAACATTTAAAACATTTTGTAATTACAACTATATGTTTCTAAAACTAACGGTTTGGAAATGACTATTGGTAAGCGATAATAATGGAAACTAGGTGTATCCCGTCATGTATCTTCTAATACTGGAGTCTCTGGTACATTAAGAGACTGGTACATTTGGACAGTTTTTGAGCAAATGAGAAAGGTATGCTACCAGCTCTTGGTGCTATCCAGAAACCAAAGCTGGATTTATAGTATATATTCAGCTTTTCCAGAAACACAGCTAATAGAAAATGCATGACGGAATCCAATGCCTGGATAAATAAATGTATCAATGATTTGTATTATATGAATAATTATTAAGAATCATTACGATTTACTTCCGAAAATTCGATATTTGCGGAATTTTAAATAATTTTTTTAATGCATGAAAGATTTTAAATATGAAACTCTCGTATTAACCCAATTATTTAGCGAATATTTACGCTGTACTATTAGCTTCTTGTATTATCCTAGTTATGACCGAAGTTCCTGTATCAGAAAATAGATGACGGAAGACCTATTTTTAAAGATTCTACACCTCAAAAAGTGGAATTCAGACATATATGTATATCAAAAAGTAATTCAGATGCTTATGTGTCTCTTTCCTATTCTGAACTCGCTATGTTGATGACACAATCACCTTAATTTACAACTTTCTTCACAATCTTGATAACATCTTTAATATGATGAACTTGATCGACAGCAACATTCGATTCACTTATGAATATGAAAATAACGGTTGACTCACTTTTCTGGATATTGTTGTCATTCGCACTGAAAAAGGGCTTCTCTACACTAGTCTATTGCAAAAGTTTTGCTGTCTCTCTGCCTTAAAGCTCTTGTCCATCCCATGCTCACTCATGTCATCCTCCCAGCTAAAAATGGCCGATTTTGATACTTTTATAAATCGTGCAATACACAATTGCTCTGATTCCTAGTCACTTAATTCTGAAATTCAACATCTTAATGCCATTGCTACTGGCAGAGGTTACAACCCTTCGATCATTGATACTGCTTTATTTAAACTACGGTTTCCTCATTCCTTGTGTTCACTTAATCTTCTTCTGTATCCAACATTAGCATTGTTTTACCTTACTTTTACAAATACAGATTTCCCATGGTTAAAATTCTTAAAGAATGTGACTTCAAAATAATACCAATAAACTTACTCTCAGCAAATTAAAAAGCCCAGTTGAGAATTGATATCTAATTCATGGAGTATCTACAGCATTAAGTGTCAGCGTGGTCTTTGCAATATTGGACAAATCAAACGTGATTTAAAATACCGAATTAAAGAACACAAACAAAATATTCAAAAACAAGAAACTAAGAATTCGGCCATTGTAAAACACTGCTGGGAGATGAACCACACCTTTAACTCTAACTCAGCTAAAACTATATCTAAACCTACCTACTTCTATACTTGAACTCAGCATTCTTGAAGCATTCCATATCTAGACAATTCATAAAATTATTGTTAATTTTGAATTCGCTGTTCTTCCATTGTCAAATTGTTGGTAATATTATATAAAATATCCATTTCCTAAATTCTACCAGCATTTTCCCACATTACCAGTTCTTTTCAATATATGTAAATTCAGCATTACAGAAACACGATTATTTGTACCTCAAAGAGTTCAATGAGTTTCGAATATGGGTAACTTACGAAGGAAAGTCATTAAGTAAGTCACAAAAGATAATTAAATAACAACTTACAATGATATTCACTTCAAAACTATTTTTATTTCTCAACATATTCTCCACCAATATTTATGCACTTATATCACCATTTTATCAGTGCCCCAACACCAGCTGCATAAGATTCTCTGGGTTGCTGTCTTAGCCACATTAGGGCTTCAAGTTGAACCTTTTCATCATCTGTGAACATCATCTTGCAACTTATTCAACATTCACCATACAGCTTCGACAAAGTCCCTAGCAATTTTCATCTATTTAGTCCACTAAAAAACCATCTTGGAAGCAAGATGATGTTCACAGATGATGAAAAGGTTCAATTTGAAGTCCTAATGTGGCTGAGACAGCAACCCAAAGAATGTTATGCAACTGGTGTTGGGGCACTGATAAAACGGTGATGTAAGTGCATAAATATTAGTGCAGAATATGTTAAGAAATAAAAAGAGTTTTGAAGTGAATATCATTGTAAGTTATTATTTTATTATGTTTTGTGACTTACTTAATGACTTTCTCTCGTAACATGCATCACCCCTTGCAAATTTTCAACGGAAGAGTATCGAACTGTAGTCCTTTAGCTATGAGCTGGATAATTGAATCATTCAGCCACTGCGTTTCTCTTTATAATGTCTTACATGCAACATTATTTTATGAGATTATTAAGAGATTGCTTAGAAAGTTTCAAAGTAAATATTATGACAAAATTAGTTTTGGACCCACAATTTTATATCTTACCTACCATTTTTACATGCGTAGTTATTAGCAATTGTAGATGAGCAGAAAATTTTATAGCCCAGGCATGTAAACACTTTCAATTTGAATACACTAAATAGTAACAGAATTACTGAAATGATTTCCGCAAATGTCGATTTATCTATGAAAACGCTTTGGTTTTAGAGAATTAGAGTACATTTATGCATTAGATTGGTGAAATACGCACAGAATGTATGAACCGATTCAAAGTTTTTGTCCAAACTGGAGCGACCCACATTAGAGGGTCATACGCGTCGAGTTCAAGTAAACAAACACTAGATTGATGAGATTGGCAGAGTTGCCAAGTCTGTCTTTGCTCCTCAGCTAATTAAATTTTACTACTCGTATATCGCTACTCTGATATATAAAGGCACTTTATAGAGAATTAGTGAAGTTGTGGAGAGAAATCAAATCACTCAGACCTGGTAATTAGGCATTTACTTTAAGCAGCATGAGTCCGGTTGTTACATTTTAGAAATCACGCTCAAGGCCCATTTGGAGCCATTTTCAGTAATGGAAACAATATGTCAGAAAGATAATACTTCATTTTAATGTGTCCATATCATCATATGATTAGTTATACAATAAAAATATAAATAATTTTTCTGAAAAAAAATGTATTTAAAACCATTTGAGAATGTTTAGGCTGAAATAAGTGTTAGAATTTTAAATACGTGTTTTAGTGTGCTTTATTTATTGAGGTATTAATAATCGTAATACACAGTTATCAACTGGGAATCAATTAAGTGCCAATCAAGTGTCAGTTTAATATGTACATTAAGTAAATATACTTAATGCATCAATTAAAAATGTATATATTTAAGGAATTTTGCATAAAATCTGGACTAATGTTTTAGATACAAACTCTAATAGAAGGTTTGATGTTGATAGTTAGACAGAATATTAGAAAATAACTTTAGATAGAACTGTAATAATTCTTTATCTCACTATGATAAACCAAGTCATGTCATGAAGATTATATAGGCATTTAATTTTTTCAGCATAATTCTTTAGTTACAGTAAATTGTTTTTATCATTTTCTCGATTTTTCTTTCTTTAGCACTTAACTCATTTAAGCAAAAAGTTATCGTTTTGAGTGTATCCTAAAATAGCAATGGAACGTTTTACTCGAATCCAAGAATGCAAATTACCGTCAATTAAACACTGGATTTTTTTCACAGGTATAATTGTGCATTAATTTGTAAGTAATGCAATAGCAACTCTTCATAATGAACAGAGAGAAAGTGAAGCAAAAAATTCGAAAGAAACATTTCATTTCCAATTGAATGAAAAAGTGTTAGGGCCAGGAGTCGGACTCAGGACTCCTGGGTAAGTTTTCTTGCCTTATAAGTTTTCGACTTATAAGTATAAGTATAATTAAGAATAATAAGTCTGAATACTAACGCATTTTCTAAATATTATTTTATGAAACCTTAAATAGGTATGAAAAATTTTGCCTAATGTTCAAAAAGTTAAAACGCAAAAGAAAAAAATCAAAGTTTAAAAAATTACAATTTTAAAGCACTGTAAAGTAAAAAAGGTAGATTTAAAAAATATATTTTTTCGAATTTATTAAATTTAAATAATTCTAAGGATTCCTTTAAAAATATACATTATCAGTATAATTTTCTCAAAAATAAAAGGCCGTCCCAAAACGGCCCGGGAAGAATCACATAGAAGCACGGATCGCCACGAGTCTGCAGAAAAAAACTAACCCCAAGCCTACAAAATAAAATTAATCATGGCGCTGGCAGGACTGAACTAATGCTTTGGGCGAGGCCCATGCCAGTGCAGACCTCTACCCTGTATATATGTTTTCTTTTAACGCTAAACGGAGAAAATATATACTATTTAGAATTCAGTGGAATCATAATAAACAACAAGAACTAAAACTCCTTTTATTATTAATGTTATAATTATTATTTCTAATAACTCAAGGAAATTATTTCCTGTATCTTTTAAGTATCGCTCTTTTCTATCCGATATTACTCAACAATCGTGTAATTAATGAAAACTTTGCTGTTGGTCGATTAGAATAGAATACAAACATCATAGGATTTCCTTTGTTAATTACAAAATTATATATTTGGTACAATTAGGTTATATCTTTTCATAACTATAAAATTGAATTAATTTGTTAGAACAATAAAGTAGGAACAAAAATTAACTTGCAAGAACTCTCCAAAACTTAATACAGCCCAGGACCCATACATATGTATTAAACCTGCACTTTCCCGATGCACCTTCCAGGGTGCGCCATTTTGCTCTATAATTCTGGAACAAAAATGCCATAGGCAAGTTCCGGCTCACTTCTTGGCATCTAGGAGATCTAATGAATGTGTTTATATCTAAGCAACACTTGCTGTTATAAACGGATGCTTTTTATAATTCTAATAGCAAAAAACAAAAACAAAAAACAAAATCAAAAATTTAAACTACGCACATTTGTTTTATTTAGAGTCTCGAGACTTAAAAACAATTGAAAATATAAAAATTGCTCCCATTGACTGTATGTGGGAACTGAAGAATTACGATATCCCTCGTACTGTTTGCAGGATGCTTTGTGTCATGATTCAATAATATGAACCAATATAAAATTTAATAAATAAACATTTTATGTAAACCACTCTGTCAATAAGTTAAGAGCTAGTTTCAATATTCAACAAGTCCTTGAACTGTCAGGGATTTCTACTTCAGTAATCTTAGAAAGTGGTGTTTCTATACTTCACTTATATTGACATGTTCTTATCCTTGTCCTTGAAATGTTGTAAGGAATTACAATTTACGGACAGCAGCTTCAGACGAATTTGCATTTTCCACTCAAGTGGCATTAAAAATACTTCAGTTATTTTTTATGCCTGAGTTTCCTGTGAATTCCTAAATGTTTAAAAAAAATCACTCAAACAGGAGAATTTGAATGAACTCGTTTTTTAAGTACAGTTACATCACAAACAAGTGTTAAAACTCAAATTAATTAAATAATGTGAACTTAAAAAATATCTTGTTGATAAATATAAATATAAATTTGTATTACTCTATTTTACATATTTTAGATTTAAACTGAAATTATTTAATAAATGTATGCATATTCAATTCAGAAATATTTTGTACGAATAATTCAAATAATAAAAGTTGCGCTTTTCAAACTTAACGAACTATATCTTCTTGGTGTATCCATATGTGGCTAGATACGTTGTGTTTACATTTCTTAGATTAATCATATAAAAGTTAAGTTATATTGTTATGACGATATGTAGCTGAGATATCATATAAAAGTAATGTATATTATACTCACAAAATGAGTTTATGTGTTTTTCAAAAACAAGACTTAAATACTTGAAGCTATTATAAGCAAAAAAAAATACTCAAAAATGAGTATATTTTCCTTATTTCTAAGCACTCATTTTCAACATCGTAGCATACTGATGTGGCGGCCTATCGGTTCTGAGATTTCTTAATATTACTTTAAAACTTTAGTCACCCGGCAAAATTACATCCCGAAACAATTTTTGACAAAATTTGTATAGGATTAAATTTGTTTTTCATCTTCTATCTACGGTTTTTAGAGAGCTTTGTGAAGAAATTAAAAACCAATTGATTTTAGTTTGACACATTTTGTGTGCGTGTGTGTTTATAAAAAAAGTGTGCACGTATTTCTCCTATTGATTCATAAAATAGGTTAAAGTACATTCAAGTCGAAAGGAGTTGATTTGGGTCTTTTCATGTTTTCCAGATTTCTTCACCTACTTGATTTTAACCAAAAAAAAATTATGTTAAAATTTAAAATTCACATACTGTCAGTTATTCAAACGAAAAAAAAAATTCCCTTTTTAATTTGTAAACACTTTATTTTCAGTATTGATTTTTTTAATCTGGCCATAGATAAATCACTTATCGATAAGATAACGATGAATGTTAACATACTCATGCTATTTATTCGAAACAGCTTTTCTTTTTCGCAAGAAAATGAATGCAATCATAGACACCGACTTCACGGGGGCGAAATAGGCAATCAGGCATAATTCTACCGTCAATTTAGACATGTTTTTTCGTCCTATTTAATCACTTCGATTTATTAAGCGAAATATATATATTTTTTAATTAGTACTGGTTGTTTACCTGATTTGCCCCCGTTAAATCATCGCCTACTAATGCAATTACAGTTTTATTTTGGTAAAACGGACAAATAAATTAAAAGCCAACATATTTTAATTTGACACATTTGTGTGTTTATAAAACAAATGTGCACATACTTGTCCTCTTGATTCATAAAATAATTTGAGCTACACTTAACATAAAAATAGTAAATTCGGGTCTCTTGGTGTTTTCACTCCACATTTCTTTAATTATTTATTTTTTAGCCGAAAATAAATTCTGCCAAAATTAGAAATTCATAATATGAGTAATTAAAAAAAAACAAATAACAAAATCCTCCCAAAATTTTAAATTCTTACTATGAGTAATTTAAACGAAAAACAAATCACCTCGTTAATTTGTAGACAAACTTTCGTTTCAGTATTGAATTTTAATAAAACTGTCTTCAAAAGATGCAAATAGGGACGTAAATAAATCAATTATTGGTAAGAGAACGCTAAATACTAATTTACTCATAATAGTTATTCACAATAGTTTTTCTTTTCCCTTGAAAATAAATGCAATTATAGTTTTTTGAAACACTTGGCGAATAAATTAAAAATCTTTACATTTTAGTTTGGCACATTTTGTGTGTGTTGTAAAACGAATTTGAACGTATTTTTCCTATCGATTTATAAAATAATTTTGACTACATTGAAGATATAAAAAAAAAGATTTCGATCTCTTGTTGTTTTCACTTCAGATTTCATTACTCCTTGAATTTTAGCCAGAAATAAATTCTGCCAAAATTTAAAATATCCCTACTATGAGTTTTATAAACGAAAAACAAATGCCCTCAACATTTAATTTCAAACAATCTCTCTTTTCTGGATTGATTTTTTTTTAACTGTGTTCAAACGATACAAAATTGGCCGTAGATGTATCACTTATCGGTAAGATACTCGGAAAGATATCGGTAAGATAAGATAGCTGAATGCTAACTTACTCATGATATTTATTCAAAATAGTTTTTATTTTTCGCAAGAAAATGAATCAAATTACAGTGTTTTGAAAACCTGACGCAGAAATTAAGAACCAACACATTTTCGTGTGTGTGTGTGTGTTGGTAAAACAAATCTGCACCTATTGATTCATAAGATAATTTGAGCTACATTCAAGATGAAAATAGGAAGTCTGTTGATGTTTTTACTACAGATTTCTTTACCCACTTGACGTTTAGCCAAAAATAAATTCTGCCAAAATTTAAAATTACTACTATGAGTTATTTAAACAAAAAACTAATCCCCCCTTCGATTTGTAAATCAACTTTTGTTTCAGTATTGATTTTTTAAAATAAAACTGTCTTGAAAGAATTAAAATCGGTTTAATATTTTTACTGGCCATAGATAAATCATTTATTAATACAATAAAGCTGGATTCATTATCGTTATTCACAATAGCTTTTCTCTTTCCAATAAAAATGAATGCAATAACGGTTTTTTGGAAAACTTGGCAAAAGATTTAGAAACTAAAATTGGAATTTTGTAAATTTTGTGAATTATAATTGGATTTTTGTGTGTGTTTGAATTTTTAAAACAAATGCGATCATACAGGAAATAAAATGGACTGGCGGTTTAAAAATGGAATAACAAATAAACGGTGACAGAGCTATAGTTATTTTTGCAGGAGAATAATGAGTGAGCGCATGAATTTGTTTATCATTTTTCCTTATTTCAGTACCAGTGCTGTAATACTAAAACAAGAACGAAAAATCATGCGTCAAACATAGATTATGTAACACTTTACAACACTTCCAAAATAATTTTGCAAATCTTTACCGTAAGGTGTAATATGATATCTAACTAAACAATTTTGAAAACGCATAACATATTTAAAAATCCAATTTCAGGAATTACCAACAATATTCGGAAAAATATCCGAGCTCTTTTGTGTAGCCCTGTATATGATCTATAGATTTGTATACATACTAAATAGAATGCTAAATTTTAGTTCAGTTAGGAAACGTGTAGCACGGTTTAAAATTTCCCTTCTGCAATTTCCGACAATAAACGGAAATGTACTCGAGAACTTGTGTGCTGCCTCGTATACAATCTATACAATTTATTACACACCAAGTAATAGACAAAAAAAGAGTTATATTCAAAAACGCGCTCAGCAACTGAAAAAGCATTCCCAGCAATTATTATTAATAAGCAGTACTTTAACCGAATTCTTTTGTGTGTCCCTGTAAATGAAAGATGAAAGCTAAACACAATAATTTATAGTAAGCCTCTTGTAATGTTTGAAATTGTGTAACATCATTAAAATAAACCGCAAATCATTTTTCCCCCATAGACCGCAATGTAACGGAATTCTTTTGAGTGTCCCTGTAAAACAACTATAAGTGCTACACACTTCATTTTCAATACCGAACATGCTACAGTAAGCCTCAATAACATATATCAATTGCCTGACGATCCGAGCATATATTTACGCGAGTTAGAGCACGGACAGACAGACAGACAGACAGACAGACGACAGACAGACGGCAGACCGACAGACTGACAAACCGAATTCATAAACACTTTTCTACTATGTTGGAAAGTGTTAAAAAGAGGGTATACGCTACAGGCAGATGTTATAAGAAGGTATAAGAGGGTATAAGAGGTGCATAAAAAATCCAGAAGGTGTATGCCACCGTATACACACCCACTATAGCCTTATTAAGTACCAAATGTCACCGACAGATGTCACTTCACTGTCTCAAACTATAAGAATGCTCAAAATAAACTTACGATTTGAAAACGCAAACCTCCTTTTTTTCGGCGTTTCAACAGCTAAATGGAATGAAGGGTAAAAACTGACTGAACTCTGATCCAACTTTATACGTTAGCTAGTTTAAACCTTCCAACAGATTCAGGCATGACAGTGCATTTGTTCGGTTATATTTGGTTCTAAATTAAGACTGAATACTAAGAAATTCACGTCTTCACACATTAATCTCCTGCAAGAAAACAATAGTTACCGATTGTTTGCTATTCAATTTAAAAACCATCAATCCATTTACAGAACAACCAGTTTTCTAATATTGATTGCGAAAATAGCTCTAGTTACATTCACGATCAAAAACTTGGTAGTTTCGGCTCTTTGCTGTTGATTTACCCTATAGATATCTCTACACACTCGACTTTTAGCTGAAAACATTTTTGTTAACTTTTATTCTTCAAACTATCTGGACAAAATATTTCGGAATTGTACATGCACATATTTATTAAAGAATTTCTCTTGAAATATGTAATATGTAAAATGAGCTAATACGAGATTATACTTATATTTATTGGCAAATGCATTAAAAAGTTTGAATATTTATATTTCATAATGCTATGCTCTCATTCATATTACTATAATTACTGAAAACCCGTCTTCATTTTTCAATACATTTCTTTTACTCGTGATAGTAATTTAAATAACGAAAGGATTTCTGACCATAAGGCACAGGACCCATTGCACCACACATATGCGTATGATCACATAAAAATATAAACCATATTTGATTGATACAGAATTGAAGTATTGATATTTATATTTCAGCATGCCATGCTCTCGTTCATATTACTATAATTACTGAAAACCCGAGTAAGTTGAAGTTTTCATTTTTCAATACATTTCTTTTCCTCGTGATAGTAATTTAAATAACGATAGGATTTCTGACCATAAGGGCATAGGACCCATTGCACAACAAATATGCATATGATCACATAAAAATATAAAACTTATCTGATTGATACAGAATTTGAAGTAACAGATTATATGTCACGTTTGTCACTCGCAAATGCTCTAAAAGCTGTAGAAGCATACCGCCGCTCTTTTTGAACATCTGCCAGCTGGTATGATTTTAACTACATTTCTACGCCAGTTAAAGTGTGGGAATAATGACAGATGATTCGAACATACGAGTTTCTCTACAAAGACATGAATGTTACATTAAAGAACAGTAAAATTTAAATACGAATGAAAAATATTTTTATTTTTAACAAAAAATATTACTTAAAATTTTTTAAGTAAAATCTATCCTATCTATACTAATAGAACAACGTTTCGCTTTGTGTGTTTTTCTGTCTTTCTGTCGGCGATGGCTAAGATAGTCTAGCGCACCTAACGTCTGATATTCAGATTTAGGTAGTCTAAGGCATGCCCTGATGCACCTGAGGATCAGAATTTTAATATTTTGATAATTACCTAAGATATTAATTAAAAAGTCATTAAATATCGCTTCCAAAATGCCATGAAATTCAATTTTTTTAAATGGTGCAAAAGTCCGTATCTGACTAAAATAAGACCCCGAAGCGAGGCAAGAAATATTCAACTAAAGTACACAATTCAGCGACTACAGACTGGAAATGAAATTGCCTTTTTGAAAAAAAAAACATTGAAATAATGGGTCTACAGACTCGAAAATCGGTACACAGGAATTAAAATATCGCAATTTCAAAAAATCAAATAAAAAAAAAATCCATCCACAACTTTAGGAATTATTAATGAGAATTTTTTATTTTTTCGAGAGATTTAATCTTGCAAAGTTTTGGATAAAAATTTGAGCAACGACAGGTGTCTGCCATAAAAGAAACAAAATTGTTATATTGGACAGCTGTCGGGGTTTATATATATATTTTTTAAATACTGATTTTTTGCTTTTGAACGTTATATATATACGTATTTTTCAACGAAGAATCCAACGATCTAATTTTCTTAAAAATCCGGCCGTAATTTACAAAGATAACAATTAAAAAAATTTAATTTTTCAAGCTATTTTAACTTGCACATAATAAAAAGTAATTCATTTTAATTGAATGCGAGACAGGTGGCTGAGAATGAAACCTCAAAGAAAGAGGTTACTAATAGATTTTTTTAGAGGACAGAAATTAACAGTTCTAATTAAGCTACGATTTTCAAATTAACACCGTTAGATTCTTCTCTGTTTTCACGTTACAAGTTTGTAAAAATTTAGATTATCTAACACTTAAAACCCAATATATTAATTATTTTGCATTCATTTGGTTGCAGAAATATAATTTATTTTAACGCGTTTTTTCATGAGTCAGACATAGCGGACAAGATGTCTCTTATCTCTTGAATAAAGAAAGATACCAAACAAGTAATAAAAAGTTGGAGCGGTGTTATTAGTAGCTCTATAAAATTATTAAAAAGCTTGAATTTTTTTATTGGAAAATTATGCATCCTTATTTAAAACAGGCTGAGAATTAAGATTTTTCAAAAAATTTTCAGCTCGTCATTTCAATAAATTGTAACTACGGTCTAAACATAAATAAATAATCTAAAGACATTTTACATTTTCAAAGTGCTTGTGAACGTATTTATTGAAAAAATCAATTTAGGTATTCATCATAAAGTCACCACGATCATCATCAGCCCGTCTGGCTTCAAACAGACAAGCTTACGACCATTGGATTGCGATGATAACGGAATCCTTATCCCCCCCCCCCACCTCCGTTTTGGATGTGATCGGTATGGCTGAATTAACGTGGGGGAATTCAAGTTTCTTCACAGATGAAAGTTTAGGTACATTTTGAAAAATGTTTGTAGGCACAATAGAAGAATCAGGGATATCGGAATAGATATTGTTTAAAAGTATCAAAAATATCATCAGGTGTAGGTATAGGTGGCAATGTCACTCGTTTCTACCGGTCCATGATCATTAATTTGAACTGGTACAGTACTGGAGAAAAAAAAGTGTTCACCCCTAAAACTACGCAAAAAAATTGTAATAAAATCTATGTGTACCAATCGGCTGGGAATAATTTCTACTAATTAATGATACGCATAAATTATGCTTCGTATACAAATTAAAAGTTGACCAACTTAGAATTTTTGAATAGTAACACCCATATTTTTATTTATTTCAGCTCCTTTGATCGAGGCAGCCCAGAAAATGGTATTAGTTTATATACTTTATCTTTTATATTCACATAGTTAGAAGAATTCAAAGTTTGAGGATGCTAATGTTATATCCATGTATCAAACTTTAATTTACATTTTCCTAAAAAATCATCGATTGAATTTTTATTTTATTTAATGAGATTCAATGACTAAAACCAAACATATGCCAGGATTTTTTTTATTCAAAAAATTAGGCGGGCTGTGTCGGGACGCAAGACAGTTGGTTTAATGTGAAACGTCTATGGGCAGGGAGTCTCTTTCAGTGTACTGGATTGAAATGAAAATGAGACGTTGACTGCGTATAAAATTTTATTTTAGCACAAAACAGATACTCAACGGTACATGATATTTATTTCGACTAGTATTTGACGACAATATTGTTTAACAGTGGCCTGTGATATGAAAAGTAAGAGCTGTAAGGCATAATATCAACATCTATGTGTCTGGTGAACGTACAATCGATCATGCTATTGTCCAGTGTTGTTGATTCTGAAGGCACGTAGTTGAGGCCGAACCTTTTTGAAGCGTTCGTATTCTGCGTGTCAATGGTCCTGGATTGCATCGATTAGACTTATGTTGATATCCATCAGCTTGAAAACGTCTTCGACAGATTTATGTGGGTCATCTTCACTCGCTATGTCCATCGATTCGGGTAGAGCCATGGCCAACTGAAGTGCCGTAGGACGGAGTTCATGCCATCAAATCATGCGATATTCGCCTAAAAATCCGTCTAGGAAGAGGAGAAACAAACAAGAGCTTTCTCGGCTGATTGGCTCGGCGTTAGATCACATGATCTAAAGGTTTACCCAGACTACTTTTCTTCTGATCGGAAAGTCTGTTGTGGTATTTCGCTCTCTTTATAGTTTTATGACTTTCTTAACATGTCTAAAGTTCAGAGGTCAAGCAGGAGACGTCACTGACAGCTCGGTCAACGTCTTTTCTTTTGTCGAGACTTCCTTTCTTTTGTTGATAACCACAGTCACTTTGCAGGCACTTTCTCTCAACGCTATAAAGAACGTTTTTAAATGCAGAAACCTTAACCTAAGTCTCTAATAAACGGTCATGTTCTACGAAATTATTATCTTTCTTTTTGCATGATGCACACTTCTTCAATATTCCGCGAACTCTCTCAAAATGAACACATGAGGCCTACTTCTTGCAGGCCGACAAATTCTTTTCGTCGTTCTGGAAATGTCATCGATCTGTATCCGGGAAAGTCACAACGACATAAAATGAGATACTTGTGAAGACTCTTTGAAAACCTAGGTTCACAGCCTACATTGAAATAGGTAAATACGCAATGTTTGCACTTGGACGTGGTCAGAAACCAAAGTCATTTTTACTAAAAAGAACCTGCTTATAAACCGGAAATAAAAATTAATTACTAAATAAGCAAAAAGATAAGATAAATTCAGCAATAATTATTTAGGAATATTTCCGCAAGCTAAGTATTCTAAGTTAGCAATGTTTTCGCAAGAAAAACATGTCAAGTATACCAATGGAAGCTTTCTTTTCAAATTACTCTTTTGCATTTCAATATGTTTAAATGTTTTTTTTTATATAGGATACTTGAGGTACTTACCGGGCACTTTTTTCGGTTCTGAAAGTCAATGTGCCTTCAGAAAAAAAAACTGCGACTAAAATCGATAAAGTAAAAAGACACCCGGTAAGACATCAATCTCAGATATACAAAAAAATCATTTAAAAATATTGAAATGCGTTAATAGCGTAGGCTCTTAAATTCCTACGCCAGTAACGCAAGACACTCACATTTTCGATACGAAGTTGTTACTTTACAAAATTTCCTTTTAGCCAGTAATGTTTAGAAACTTAACGATATAAAAATTATTGCGAAAGAAACTCATTTAAAATTTCCATCCATAGCTAATTAAAAAAGAGGATTCTTTGGTGATTAGAGAATAATAAAACAGAAAAGCCTTTAATAGGATTTGACGATAGACTGAACAACAAAGAAACAAGCAGTCTTTATTTTTTCATCAATAGGCAGCTTTGCTAGATTAAAGAAATAAATTGCTTAGAGTTATGCTGTGATTTTAGTATGCAGTAACATAGTTGATAACGTACCTGGTTTTTATATAAAATAAGCACACTTTGAACAACAATTAAAACCTAGTCGTTGGGAGCCACCGAAATACTACCGAAATGAATATGCATAATATAAAACATGAAAATAAAACGTGTAAACTATTTATAAAATTCATTGCAATTCGAATAAAATCGTGGCTTGATAACGTCATAAATTTTACATGCTCTATTACTGAATTGCGTAAAAGAAACATCCTTATAACTCCAAAATTGATAATCATATTAACTAATGGTTTAAAGCGTCGGATTAAGCGTCTCATTTCCAATTAAAATATGTCTTTGAATTGAAATTTGAATGAAATATAGGGTCCTGAAAAATCGAAGAGTGTGGAAATTTTGATTACAAATATTCCGGCAACTCATTATCCGATCGACTTCCTTTTTTATGTAAAATTTATGTTTTTTTATTGTCTTTTATATCCACCCCTTAAAATAAACAATTTCGAAATTTTTTAAATACCTTTTATCAGAACGAATACTTCGAGAGTCCGAAAAAAGCAGTTCCGGATAATCGAGGTTACTGAGATTAAATAAGTTTCTTCCTATTATTATATACCAAGTACATACCAAATTTCAAGTCTCTATCTCAATTTGTTCGGGAGATAAAGCGTTTACAGACACACACACAGACAGACAGACGGCATTTTTTTTTTCTAGAAATATATTCTTCGGAATTTCCAGTGTCTGAAACGTGTAAATCCGTCAATTTTGTTTCGATTTTCAAAACGATTACAATATTTACCTTATACTACGTATGATGAGTAAGTAAAATGAAATCTAATACGTACCACAAAGACAAAAATCACATTATTAAATAAATTTATTATACAAATTTTATGGTATAATGCAAGTTTCCGAATTGAACAAACTCCGAAAGATGGCAGCTATACAGTATTGAGATAAATAAAATAATTGAAATATTATATTAATAAGGGTAAATTTGAAATTGAAATAAATCAAGATTGGCTGTCTTATGTGTTACGGTCAATTTTATGCACGTCTGCTCAACAGGATTTCCATCTACATCTTAAAGTGGATTTCCAACTAAGTCTAAACACGATAAACTGTCCAATGAGTGACGCAAATTTCGATGGTTTTGTTAATTAAGCTCAGAATCAATACTAGCAACTAACATAATATATTTTTTAATTAAATACTAATGCATTTACTTCCTCATTTGTGTCTGTTAGCAGCTTTATTTCCCCGTATCATCACGAAATTTTTCACAGTCACCGGCTAACTTATCGCGGACAGGGTACACAGAAAACAATCAAGCTTTAATTAAGGTTCGTTCGCAGTACATCTTAAAGATCAACTAGGGCCCCATTTACTAGAATAAGTGATGTAATCTTACCCCTACATCCCTACACTTTAATAAATAAATTGAGTTACAGGCTACTAGTATATTTAAATCTACAAAAACAACTTTTCAAAAGTAAAAAAAAAGCCAAGCGTAAAAAAAGAAAAGTTGTGGCTAAAAAATGGTGTGATATCAAATTTCCAAGCTATTATATTAATTTTTTAACTTTTTTCCATTAAATAAGTTATCATATATATAAGTCGAGTGCCTACGTATATGTTAATAGAAATCGTTTTCTCCTGTACTAAATACATCCTAACGAGTTTCTGAAAATTCAATTTTTTTCAAATTATGCATGATGGGCTTGGCGGCCATCTTTGCATATTATTCACAAAATTCTAAGCATCCAAATCCGTAGTTAAAATCCGAAGTTCAAAATTGCTATTTAAGCAAATATTTTAAGCGTTTCATTTATAGATTTGTATAATCTGAAAATTGTGTCTTAAGATAATGAGGACTTATCTTAAAGATTCATCTTATGATTTATTTTTTACAGTAATTAATAATTTCAAACTAGTAAAAATCAATTTCTCAAAATATCAGTCTTATCTAATTTATCTGTCCGTAGTTAAAATCTGAAGTTCGAAATTGTTATAAACATATTACATTGCAAACATATTACGCTTTTACTTTAGAAATTTGGGTGCTTAGAAATATGAAAAGATGGCCGCCAAGCCCATCATGCATAATTTGAAAAAAATTGAATTTTCAGAAACTCGTTAGGATGTATTTAGTACAGGAGAAAACGATTTCTATTAACATATACGTAGGCACTCGACTTATATATATGATAACTTATTTAATGGAAAAAAGTTAAAAAATTAATATAATAGCTTGGAAATTTGATATCACACCATTTTTTAGCCACAACTTTTTTTTTTTTTACGCTTGGCTTTTTTTTTACTTTTGAAAAGTTGTTTTTGTAGATATCATTTCTTTTTTTTAAACAGAATAAACATAATTTAAATAATCTAAACATGAGAAATAATTTAAAATTACATTTTACTTTCAGTCATTGTTTAAAAGGTTAACTAGAAATACCAGTAGATTTTTCAATTAAACTAATAACAACATACTAAATGTGGCTTGTTATAATACTTGTTATCCCCCGTTAAAAAATATCACTGACTTATCGATGAAATGAATAAAAATGCAATACGTACATAGCGTGTCAGCGCTGCATTTGAAATCAAACGTGATACCACGCTCTTTTATTATTAGCACTAGCTGGCTTCGCCCGCTAGCGGACCCCTAATTTATATCGGGGCCTCGAATCTTGTAAAACCTCGAATAAGATAAACCTCGAACCGAACGAACCTCCGACCTGGTTCTCCGCTGCCTTCGGCACTGGATAATCCCTTAATTTGCACATCGAATAGTATAAACTTCTAACCAAACTAACTTCCGACACGGGTCCCCGCTGCCTTCGGCACAGTATAGCAGTCGTGCTGCGCATGCTCAAGTTCCATCTTCCACCACCAGGTAGCGCAATCTGTTCTGTATGAACCTCGGGCACTGAAATCGTTAAGGCTATAGATGTCGAGTCGAATGAGCTATACCCCGTCGTGATCTAGCCCATAGAACCAGAGATAGAAAAGTGCCCCCTGGTGATGAAAAAACGAACTAAAATCGGAAAGCTCTATTGATGTTGAGTCGAATGAGCCATACCCCGTCGTGATCCGACTCGTAGGAACAGATATAGGAAAGCGTCTCCTGGTGGTGAAAGCTAATCGCGCTTTGGGGGCAAAAGGGGGGATGAACACCGGAGATGCATAATAGGATTAAGCGGTCACAGACCTTTCCAACGATGTATCACATGAGGGGTATGTGCAAAATTTAGAAAATCCCCCCCCCCCTACATATTATGATTAAGCGTTCACAGACTTTTCCAACGATATATCACATGAGAGGTGTCGGCAAAATTTAGAAAAGTGCCCCCTTTGGGTGGGAGGGCTGAAAGTGGGATAATGGACCCCGAAGATACATAATATGAATAGCGGAACAATTTTTAGAATTTCTGAAAGCTGATTTTTATTTATTTATTTATTTATTTATTTGTTTATTATTATTTTATTTTTTTTTGCGTTGCCCGGTGCATGTTTGGAATTTCTTAGCAATTTCTTAGATTTACCTTATTTTATTCAATTAAACATTGTACTGTTACAATAAATTTAAATGGAAACTTCACTTCTAAAACAAAAATAATTTAACAACTGGATTTCATTAATTTATAGGAAAATGACGTGAAAGGTATTCCTGCGAACGAAATGCCTGTCCTTTACCGTGTTTTTTTATTTTTAGAAATAAATGTATCACATTTAATTCATTTCAAAATTTTTGTTTACGTTTGGAAAGAAATTTTAAATGGCGGTAACTCTTAATGTATACATTTTAGAAGGTACATCTTCCCTCAAAATCTAATTTATTTTTAAAGATCTTTCTAAAAACGTAAATTATATATTTAAAATATTTTTAAAGCATAAACCCTGCGTCTGATTACTTTATTTTAAAATATTTATAAGAACACGCATTTTAACAGACAATTAAATACACTAAACAAACATGAGTGAAAAATTGACCTGGGCCTGGACTCGAACCTGGGACCTTATGCGTACCATGCCGACGCTCTGCGACTGAGCTACCCAGATCCATATCCATAACCGCCAATTTCTCATACTTATTCATGTTAGAAACAATCATCTGCCACAGTTTGCAGTCATATTTAATTATTTGATAAAATATGTGTTCTTATAATTGTGAAGTTTTATTAAAAAAAAAATATCTTCAGAAGAAAATGGCTGACTTGCAGATGAAATTTGATGTGGTTATATTATAACCTGTAACTGATTTGTGCTATTTTAATACAGATGGTACATGGTCGTTGGCGGGTTTTATCTCTGTTTTGGCATAATTTTTTAATCGCCAAGTTAATTAACAGTTTTTTGCTAATTAAGGATAGAAAATAATTTTTTTTTACACTGAATTTTATAAAAGCACATAGATTACGTAATTACTTGTCCAAAAATGCAATCCTTTTTTTATTCTGCCCAATATTAAGGCCTGTAGCTTGTTTGAAAAAAAAAGTTTGACGAAGAAAATAGTGATCATTTTAAGTAACTCGACGTTTTTTAAAAAAAAGCTATATCTCTGTTTATAAATCACTTATGAAGATGAGTTTGGTCTTAAATTGAAGAAATTCTTCCTTAGATTCTTCTAGTTTTCGTTTTTTTTTCTACGACGCTTGGTTTGTTTGATATCTGATATTTTAATCTGGCATGTTTTGTCGATTTAACATTGCGAAGTTGCTTTCTGTATATAAGCATTAGCGGTCTTTATTCCAGTTCTTGGCGTTGTTTGTGTGGCGTTTTTTTTTAAGCTTGGCTTGGCAGAGCGACCGCCCTGCTTGATAAAAATGTTCGTCTTATGTAATCACATATACTTGCGAATAAATAAGGGAAATAATTACTCTTTAAAATTTGTGGTATGTAATCCTAAATATGAGTATAAAAAAACATACTTGCTAAGGAAAAATTCGTGCAGTGTAGGACTATAGTCAATTAAAGAGGCTCTACATTGCATAATAAATAGTTGTAAATAATCATAACACGTAAAATTAAATATGTAGAAAGTTGTAGAATTTAATATCCTAAAATCACAGTACAACATATGACATTGTAGGAGCCATTATGATATAAAATTTGGACAATGGATATAAAATTTGGACACTTCAAATCATGCCCTTTAGATTTACCGTAATTTCCGGCGTATAATCCGCAGCTCAAAGAGTCGTTTTTCGACCCAGAAATTTTATTCAATAATTGTAGTTAAATATTTACAGCGATCTTTTAAGTTACATTTTATAAAATAATATTTCTGGGTCGAAAAACGACTCTTTGAGCTGCGGATTATACGCCGGAAATTACGGTATTTAAAAACAATGGATTACAACTACTGATTTTGTCTGTACAAAATTTTCGATGCATGTAATAATTTCGTCCCCTGATCTATAAAAAAGTGAAATATTCGATAATCTTAATCGAATTCTTTTAACAAACAGCTGTAAATATACAAAGAATCTCTCTTTCTTTTCTGTGCTTTTGCAAAAATTCGAACAATGTGCGACGAATACTATCTAAACTAATTCTATAGTAATAAATCTATTCCACATAAATAATGCTCAAACAGACAAAATTGATATTTAATCACTAAATTTGTATATAAATTAAATATGTGTATATACGAGGTGTACATAATTAAAGTTTACTTACTCAAAGCTGTCTGTAAATCAGAACTATTCATCAGAAAAATATGAAATTTGGAATGCGTCTAAATGAAGGGATTCGAAAGACATTTAGCAGAAAAAAAATTAATTTAAAAAATGACCACTAGAGTGCGTTTTCTGATAAAATTTCGGTATATATGCAAATTTTAGCAAACACATTTTAGCATCTGCTCGCGCAAAATGAAAATGTTAAATAAAAAGATGCAATGAATCTTGTCAGTAGCCTGACTTTTCCACGGAAAAGTGTGCAGTTTACAGGATCGGGCTTTGCTAATGAAACTTTTATTTATTTTTATCAAAATGGTGATTCCGCATTAGAAGCTTTGCGGAGGTTTCGAGCTCCGAAAAACATTTGCATAAATAATGACTGCAAACAGAACATTGCCAGAATTCAAGGACTATTTCCAGTCACGCTCTCAATATTTCCAAGAATTTTCTTCGCTCGACTGTTGAACATGCTACCTGGTGATTTCAAACGGTACTTAACAATAATGGTCAATACATTGAACAGTAATTGTCTTGATAAACCAGATTACAGTATAAGCTTGTAATTTTTTTATATATCGAAAAAAATCAATAAAAAGCTCTCTGGTAGCCATTATTGAAATTATTTTTTTTCTGCTAAATGTCTATCGCATCCCTTCATTTAGAAGAATATCAAATTTCATATTTTTCTGATGAATAGTTTCAACTATAGACAGCTCTGAGTAGGTGCCCTTTAATTATGTACACCCTATAAATAATTTGTTTGCTTATTAAATAGGATGTATGAATAACATATGTAGGTTGTGTTTTAGAAAACCTAATTTACTTTTAGCTTCGAAAATGCAGTTATTGATAAAAAGATTATCACGCCTATAATAATCTTTCTTTTCTCACAGATAAAAAGATTATGAAGCTGTACGAAACACTCAGTATCACTGAAAGTGAGCAAGAAGAAAACAGAAATGTTATTTGAGATTAATAATATCAGCTTAATGCTTATCAGTTTATCTTCACTTTTCGTTAGTTTTCTTCTCCTGTGAGAATATTAACTAAAAGAGAATATTAATCATTAATGTATGTTATTTTGAATATTTTGTTGAGTTCTTTTTTCTTATTTTGAGTAAAATAAGAAGCTGGGAAAAATAAAAATTATGTTAATGCTATTATCTCTTGTTTGTCATATAAAAAATTTACATTCAAAACTGAGAACCTGAATCAACTCGTTTTTCTTTAAAGTACAGTTATATCATATAAGAGTGAATGGTATACACAAATATAAATAATAATAAAGTATTTAAAAATAATCTTGTCCATAAGTATCAATAAAATCTCGCATTATACTGTTTTACATGATTTCAAGAGAAATTTTATTACAAATGTGTATACATGTACAATTCAGAAATATTTCGTCCGAATAGTTTGAAGAATAAAAGTTAGGCATTGTAAACTTAATGAATTATATTTTATATACCGAATGTAGGGGAACTTCCGGTAATATGGAACAGACAGGTACTATAGAATACTAAGGCTTATATTTGCAAAGTGCTGCGACCAAACGGCAATATAATAAGCTACTTAAGAATGCTTTCAAAGTGCTTCTCAAGACGTGCTGCTCGTTAGTTGGCGTCCGTACACATTATGTGAATATTTGTTTTTCGTGTTTAGAAAAATTCAGAAGGCAAATTTCAATAATTTTTATTCTTTCACAGAAGCATATATTTATATTGAAATTAAGCATAATGTACTTCCAAATAATAACAGTTTATCATGTAATACTCGTTTTTTAGTTTGAGATTCAACCCAATAAACAAAGGGTATGTTTTTCAAAATTGTGTGGTCGGGTTATATTGGATATCAGTAACGAATACCAGTCTCTCATGTCTGATAAGAAATCATACTATTCCATGTAATTTGACAAAGCATGTATTACTACTTTTAATAGACTGTAAAATGCGAACAATAGCATAAACGTACAATTTTAATTGGAAAATTTCAATTTTAATCCATTCTTGCGAGGATTTTGACAAATGCTGTTAGTTTTCTTCATTTTTATTCCCCTATTCCATATTACTCGACTATCTCACAATAACATCCAAATACGTTTAATGATTAAATTTCGTAAACTATTTTTTGCTTATAAATGACTAATTACAAATAGTTGAAGTTTGTAATTGTATTCGGTTTTCGCGTTTTAAAGAATATCTGCCTATGGTATTGCTACAAATGTGAATGATAATCAATAATGATTGAAGTTCCCCCATAAAATCCATTAGTGGTCTATGTCTCGTTTTATTTAAATTTCTTGCTACACAGTTATTTATCATTTACGCATTCATAAAAGCAAGTTACATATTAGCGAAACTATACGTATGCACAGTATATTCTAAAAAAAGGGAATAGGTAAGTTTTTCAAAATTGAGACTTAAATACTCGGAGCAAATATAAGCCAAAAAAGTACATGAAAATGAATATAATTTACTTAATTTCATGTACCTATTTTTAACCAGGTGGTAGAGTTGTGAAGGAGTGAATTTAAAGTTTAAAATTCTCCCCCCCCTTTCCGACACAGTGGTCCCACTCAGGGTACACCTAATTTTAATTCCAAACTTGCATGTGGCACCAAGAAAATTTTAATAACATTTCGCTTCTACAATGAAAGCTTAAAATAAGGAGTTCTTATTTTTTAAAAAAGTCGTTTGTAAATTCCGGTGTCAGTCAGTAATTTCGCATTTTACGAACAAAATTTGTCTGTGCCGGAAAGGGTTAGTAAAACAAGTTTAGCATGATGTTTATAATGATGTAATCATTTCAAATCATTGGTCTCAGTCACATGTACCTCCTAATTTTGAGATACTACTTTATTTCCAAAAAATATTACATTATACTTTTACTTACCCATCATACGTAGTATAGGGTAAGTCTTGTAATCGTTTTGAAAATCGAAATTTTTTTTTTGACGGATTTACACGTTTCAGACACTGGAGATTCCAAAAAACATATTTTTAGAAAAAAATTTTTGCCGTCCGTCTGTGTGTCTGTGTGTCTGTGTGTGTGTGTGTCTGTAAACGCTCTATCTCCCGAAAAAATTGAGATAGAGACTTGCAATTTGGTATGTACTTAGTATGTAATAATGGGAAGAAGCCTATTTCATTTCAATAACCTCGATTAACCGGAACAATTTTTTTCGGACTCTCGAAATATTCGTTCTGATAAAAGGTATATAAAAATTTTCGAAATTGCTTATTTTAAGAAATGAATATAAAAGACAATAAAAAAACATAAATTGTGCATAAAGCATGAAGTCGATCGGATAATGAGTTGCCGAGATATTTGTAATCCTATTTTCCACACTCTTCGATTTTTCATGACCCTGTATTTCATCCAAATTTCACTTCAAAGATATATTTTAATTGGAAATTTGATGCTTAATCAGATGCAATAAACCGCTAGCTAATAGGATTATTATTTTTGGAGTTATAAGGAAAAACCTCTTTCAAGCAATTCAGTAATCGAGCCTATAAAGTTATGACGTCATCAAGCCACGATTTTATTTGAATTGCTATGCATTTTATAAGTACTTTACACATTTTTGTTTTAATATTTTACATTATGCATATCCATGATGGGTAAGTATTACGGTGGCCCCCAACGACTAGTTTCAAATAGTCTTCCTTGAGATGATATGCAGTGGTCTCATCGTTCAGGCTACATTTCAAACCAATTTGTAAAATTTTTTATGAAGCTAATTCTCTCAACCCTTCGCAGCTGCAATAACGTGCGTATTTTATTCTAGGAACTATTATTTAGTCCAAACAATTGCAGAAAAAAATAATTAAATAAAAAAAAGAGAACAAAATACAAGCTTTCTTATTTGACTGTTTTTTAAAGGCACTGTCTAGAAACTCCATGGAAGAAATTTCAATACAGACGGTCCCATTACTTCAACACTTTATGGTTTAAACAAGTACAGGATGTGTTTAAAAAGATCGGTTAATTTTATGAGAAAACAAATAAAACAGAAATTACAAATAAGTAACATTTAATCACCCTCAAAATAATCTACATGCGTTACAATACATTTTATAGACAATGTTAGTAATGCTGCTTGAAACTGTCAGTGAAGCCTTAATTTGGAATCGATGGAAGCGTTGATATCATATTTTTCTGGCTAATCTTTAATTCTTCAGATATATTTCTTCGATATTAAAATTTATTTCAAAAAAATATTTTTTGAAATTAATATTTGAAAAATAAATATGAATTTTAACCTATTAATTTTTTAAACAGATATTGACTTCCAAAAGCTTCAAATATGTAAATCCAAAATTACAACTCAATTTGTTAAGTACTTTTTGAATTATGCTTAAAAAAATTTCCGCATCGCAATTTGTTTTGAAAGATTAAAACTGAATTTAACATTAGAAGTTCCAAATTTTAAACTTTCAAAATTCCAAAACTATTTAACAGAATGACTTTTCGTTTGGAATACGCAGGTCAAATGTAAAAAATAAATCAAATACGGTGTCCAAATTGGGTGAAGTAATTCAAAGTTTGGTACAATTTCTGTATGAAGACTGCCTCTAAGCTTTTTGTTTTTTTAACATCAACTGAAAGAAGACATAATTTCCATTTGAGTGCTATATTCGTTTTTCTCTGTGACTTTAAGAATTGGCGTAATGATCCTCATTTGGACATCTTTGGGGGAGAAGGTGGGTATTGTACATCATCCTGAAATAAAGTTTATTACAGGAGTGTCCTAAATTATTCCCTGAGAGCAGTGGCGGCTTGTAGGGAAAAAAAACTGCTTCAGAAAACTTCTACCCATTGTTTTATTTATGTTAAAACGAAAAAAATGATATGATGAGTACTTCTTTCGAAAATAAAAATTAAATCGAAATTTACATTTTTGGCCAAAAGAGAGCTTTTATATAAAAGTTCACAAAAGGAAATCGCACATTGCTGTAGTAAAACGCAAGAACTGTAATTTGAAAGGACTTTATTCAGGACTTTAAGATGGCATAAAAATTAAAATTTTTATGAGTTCTGGTTAAATAAATATCAGCGTAAATACAGAACAATTTCAATAAATTCTGTTTAAACATAAAATATATCAAACAATATTCTAAATTTTAACGCCAGTTTTAAAAACTAACAATAAATATGTCATGAAAAGACTACATAGAAATATTTATACATCTAGTTTGATTTATCTTTGCTCCAGGCTGTCTTTTTAAATAAAAAATTCAACATTATATAATAAAAGTTTTAATTATGTTATTTTTTATATTAATAGTTTTAAAAGAATTTATTAAAACACAGTTTCATCAATTTATTTTTAAGATATTACTTTTCTACTCTAACTAAAGATTGAAAATTTGCCTTGAAATTTTTCTTAACACCACAGCTTTTACCATAACTCTATCAGAGTAGGTTTAGACGAAAAATCATAAACTATCTCCGGCGGAATTGTTAGTGAAACAGTGCAAACCTTTCCCTAATGTTCTGTTTTTCACCTCGGATATGTGCGTGCGCGCATAATGGCTAAAGGCAGCATTGCAGGAAATGTAAAGCACACAGTTCCATTGAATGAGTTTTGCAATTTTACATGAACTATGGGATAGGTACTGACACTTAGAATTATGTGATTTGAGAGTATAAAAATAATTCAAGTAAGAAACATTTATTATATTGAATGTTATTGATAGTATCGAATGAAAATAGACAGTTCTGCAGTTTCGCATTGTCTCCACACGACGTCCTTGCCCGCGAGCCGCTAGTCATCACTTTTCCGACGTATAATCTTCGCCATAATTAATCACAGAGTATTTGTAATTAAATAAAACGAATCGTACTATGCGAAAATAGGGGAAACTCTGCGACCCGCAGGCCAAAGGTTAGACAGCCCTGGTCTATCATTTCATAATTATTACTTCTTAAATTTTGCTTTGTATCAGTGTCTTCTACTCTCAAAATTTTGAACTATTTTTTCATGTCATAGAAAATTACAATCCAAAGTGATTTTCTATGTATCTGAAAACTTCATATCTCTCGGATCTATAGATATTTTTATAGCATGAATTACTTTTGATTTAAACACTTGATTCACTCGGTATATATATAAAAAACAAAGATATCTTTTATGAAAGAATTGGTTGCTTCCCCTTAAGAATTAAAAAAATAACAAGTAAAGTAAGTAGATATTATTGCTTTACCTATTTTTAGAAATGCAAAAATAATTAGAAAAATAAAAATTATAAAAACATTTGAAATGAAATCTGCATATGCCATTAGTCATAATACCGACAAAGAGGTTTTGTAATCACTTTATTCATTCGCTGTAACAATTTCTTGTCTGTAACAAGCACGCACTTGAAAACTGACTGCTGTAGGAATAAAGCCAAAATTCGAATTCCTTCATTCTTTTTTTTTCACATCCCGTAGTTGAAGGAAAAGTAAACATAGCTTAAAAGTAGTTATAATTTAAATTACCTTCTACCAAGAAAAATCGTGTATTTTGGATGCACTTTCGTATTTTTAAATATTTATTTGTATTACCCTCTTAAATCCCATTGTGAAAATCTGTATTTCGATATTTTATCATGCTAAATTAAATAGAGGAAGGTGGAGAAATAGGAGAAGAAGGTAATTAGAAACGGGTAAAAAAAACACATTAAATAAATAAATAAATAAATAAATAAATAAGTATACAGGGTGGTCCTAAAATATATGTAAAAAATGTAAAGGTAGGTAGAGGGGACCTAAATAAGCATATTTCGGTTAGGAATGCGTGTGCGGTAATGACACATTAAAGCTCTAGCTTGCAAAGCAGTATAAATCAAAGGAAACTGAAAAGACAAGTAACGACAAAAGAAAACAAAAATTAATTAACAGTTTACAAGAGGTGCTCGAAAGAGCGGCCACCAACAGCGATACAAGATTCACAGCGACGGCGCATAGATAGGCGTACATTAGAAAAGACATCAGGCATGTCGAGTACATGTAAAGCAGCAACAGACAAGTGGGCAACAAGATCTTCTTCAGATGTGACGGGACTCTCGTACACCAGGCTTTTAATATGACCCCAAAAGAAAAAATCCAAGCAGGTTAAATCAGGAGAACGTGGTGGCCTTTGAACTGGACCGCCCCGTCCTATCCAATGCTGGCCGTAGACGTCTCGACTGAAGTGAGCTGGGGCTCCATCTTGCTGGAACCACATTCGTCTGCGAACAGCTGGAGGAATATCTACCAGAAGTTCAGGTAAAACCTCCTGTAGAAAGATTTTGTATGTATGGCCAGTTAAACGACGAGGTAGAATGTACTGTCCTACTAAGTTATTGTGTATAATGCCTGCCCAAACGTTAATGGAAAACCTTTCTTGGTACGCGTGTGCTGTGCCATGTGGGTTGCCATGAGCCCACAGGCGAGAATTATGGATGTTAAACATACCCGACCGCGTAAAGGTAGCCTCATCAATAAATAAAACATCTGCTGGGAAGGTTGGATTGGCTGCCGTCTGCTGTAGGTACCAACGAGCAAAGTTGAGACGCGGAAGATAATCGTCAGGGGTCATTGCTTGCACTCTCTGTAAATGATATGGATGAATTCCGTCTTCATGTAAAGTCCTCAAAACACTTTGATGGCTCACACCCAACGCACGTCCTACAGCTCTCGAGCTTGTCGAAGGATTATCTTTTACTGTGTTTAGTATTCTGGTTTCCACTGCAGGAGTTCTACGATATCTTCCAATGCCAGCTCCACGCCTGGAGGCATAAAACGATTCACTTGTGCGTAACTCCCGATGAAGACGCTCGAATGTTCGACGATCCGGCTGATTCTTATCCGGGAATCGCTTCCTGTACATCCTTTGAGAAGCTAATCCGTTTCCTTGTGCAGCCCCATACATGAAATGCATGTCGGCAATCGATGCATGCTGTTTGAGATCCGTGCGGGAAATGATAAATCCAGCTAGCGAAGCGCTTTTATAAACCGCAGTCATCAGCGCTCCCTACCGGCTCAAGGCGGCATTACCGCACACACAATCCTATACGAAATGTGCTTATTTAGGTCCCCTTTACCTACCTTTACGACCTTTTTTGACATATATTTTAGGACCACCCTGTATATATATATATATATAAACACCTTTAAATTATTTTGACCTTTTAAATTTACTTTTGACTACCTGTTTACTTTTAAATTATTGTTCTATATCTAATAAAAAGTTACCATGATTAATATATATATACATATTCGCTTTTGAAAAATTTTACTTTGAACTATTTATAAGAATTCACGACTTTTCAAAAATAAAATTGTTTCGTTTAAAAGGGGTTAAAATCTTAGATATTATCGATATGTCAGTTTTTGAATAATAAGTTGTTAATTCACATTTTAGTTTGTAAATTATAGGGAAGTACATGCGATTCCTGCACAAAATTGAGCTGCTCGAGTTAATTTGCAAACATTCGTTTGATAGCGTCAAGCAAACATTTATAATATCTAACTTTGAAATGAAAGTTAAGATAAATGTAGTCGTCTAAAAAAATTTGTCTTAATCATTTCAAAAACTTTGCTTTTCATATTTGCGCTGCCATAAGATTTTGACGCGATCCAAACTCTATGCTTCAAGGTGGACTGGAATATTTTTCCTGCCTACATCTTAAAATTCGATTCCTATGCAAAAGAAGATGCTGTCGTTGGAACGAATCGATTTTACTTTCAACGCATTGACAATTTAATATTGTATCTGGGATACTACAAGCAAAGTGCTTGGTCGACGATGAACTTCTCAAACGTTCAACTCCTATGGAAGGACAGAGTCGCCGTAAACGCCACCAAATTATTGTTTAGCATATTGACAATAACAACGTATCTGCGATAGCTCTGGTACCGCTATTCACCACTTTTTCCGACACATAACCTTCACCATAATTAATCACAGAGTTGGTGATCAAAGACTGCGACCAACAATAGGCAACTGGAATCTTTCATGGCCACCCCCTATTGTGCTAACTTTTCTGACAACAAACCCTGAGATGAGTTAGCTAAGCGAAGCTCTTACGGACTTTTGTGAAGCGATTTATCCCAAACTGTTTAGCCGATGACCATCAAATTCAGCCCAGTGATACCTGCCACGTAAAATAAATCTGACACAATCGTGCCATCGAGGAATAATTGCATATCATAAGTGCCAGAGACGTAATGTTAAAAGCTTAAATTGAAATTTGCGCTCGCGATCGTTTGTATAATAAGGACACGAATTGTGTCACATTTTCTTTTACGCGTTCCACGCCAGCCATAGCAGCTGTCGCTCTACTGAATTTGATAATCATCCGCCGAACAATTTAGAAGGAGTAGCATCACAAATAAACTATTAGCTTGGACGCAAAAGAGTTTTCGAATATAAATACAATTTTTAAAATAGGCGGTGTCATCTAATATATAAAAAATTATACCAATTGTGAATTTTCAAATGGTAGCATCTACTTTTAACACTATAATTAAGTTTCTTGGATAAAAAAAAGTGCAACAATGGCTTATTTTATACTTTTTCTTAATTCTTCATAGAGTTATAAAAAGAAATATGTAAAGTGTTTACCTCTAAATAAAAATAAAATAATAATAAGGTCTTAGAAAAAGCGAAAACTGGGTTACAACTATTTTGGTTACAGGTAATAAAAGGTTTCATTGGGTTGAACAAGCGAAGCTGTTATGCGTTTAATGGTTTCTTTGTTACGCTACTCTCCTAAATTGTTATGCGGGCGACTATCAAATTCAGTACAGTGACAGTTTCTATGGCCTGGATGGCACGCGTAAAAAAAAAAAAAAAAAAAAAAAAATCTGACAGAAATTGCGTCTAATTATGCAATTAATCACGAGCAAGAATTTCAATTTAAGATTTAAACATTAAGTCTATGGCACTTGTGATCTATAATCATTTCTGGGGGACACGATTTGTGTCAGATATTTTTACGCAAACCATTCTGGCCATAGAAGATATCAGCGTGTTAAATTTGATGGCCATCGATGGGAGGATTCACATCACAAAGAAACCATTGGAATGGATGCATAAGAACTTCGCTCACTTAGCTAACAGCTCTCAAGGTTTGTTGGCTGAGAAGTTAGCGCAAAATGCGGTGGGTATGAAAATTCCGAGTTGCCTACTATTGACTGCAGTTTTTGACAGCCAAGAACTTTACCAGAGATATCACAGACAGAGTTTGCATTAATCGATTACTTTTTTAGTCAATTGATTAGTCGACTAAAGGATTTTTCCAAAGAAATTTAATCGTGAATCCTTTAATCATGATGGAAATTGAAAAAAGTAATTATTCTTTAATAATTTTTTTATGGTTAATTCAATCTGAATTAATTCAATCGTGATTAATTTAATCATTAATCTGATTGCTCAGATGAAAATTAAATATGCCGCCATTTAACTTTCTTAAATTCACTTTCATTTCTACGGGATTACCATTAAGGTTCACTATACGATTTTCCCTATTGAAAATTATACAGGGTCACATGAAATTGTTCAAATACACCATGGTCAAAATGTATAACCCCGACTTTGGGGTCTTTTATCTTTCTTTTCTCTCAATTTTTTTTCTGGTTTTATCACCCTGGGTCACTGTCTACAGTGGATTTTTCCTTCAGTTGCATGCATATGTATTTTCTATTGAGGAAACTTTCTTTTTTTTGCAGTTTTTCCTTTTTTTCGTGATGTTTTTCAGTTGCCCCTCCACCCTTCGTTTTTCTCTGTTATCACGACCCTGACATCTTGACTACATTATTCCCTCTTAACCCCTCCCTCTCTTATACATGTTATGCATATTGTATATAATTTAATTCTATCTTTACCCTTCACTCCACTCTGCTTGTGAGGGTATCTCAAATTAGTACCATTCGGTCGTCGTCATTAAGTCTGTCTTTATTTTTTCGATAGGGACATTAATTTCCGAGATATTAAGGGCTTTTGCCTCTCATTTTCAATTTCTCCCCTCTTTTCTCCATTATATTGTTTTCAATTCTGGGTTTTTACCTTTTTAGGCTCCTGGGCCTATTCTCTCCTTTTATTTTTCTCTAAATATTTTTCCCTAAATTTATATGAAAGTCAGATAATTAAAAGACAAGAAAACTAAAAAAACTATGTGTATAGTAAGAAAAGCACTACATGCTGATGGGGGCAACAATCTGCTAAAGTTTATGATAGTTATCCGAATAAAATAAAAATTTACGGAAATATAGGGAATAGGCTCAGGAGCCTTAAGCAGTAAAAATCCAGAATAATAAAACAACATAAAATGGGAAGTAGGGAAAAAATGAAAAATGTGGGCCAAAAGCCCTTAATATCTCAGAAACTAAGGCCCCTATTAAAAAAATATAAAGGCAGATTTAAGGACAACGACCAAATGATACTTGTTTGGGAGACCCCACAAACAGACTGGAGTGAAGGGTAAATATAGTGTTAAAATATATATAAGGGAGGGAGGGGCCAAGTGGGAATAAAATAAAGTATCACTATCAGGGCAATGATAAGGGCGAAAAAGATTAGTGAGAGATGAAAAAGAGAAAATCTATGGGGGGGCGGGAAGGGCAACTGAAAAAGTGCTGAAAGAAACAGGACAAACGTCGAAAAAGAGCCAAAAAAAGAAAGGGCCCCCATAGAAAATGCATATGCATGCAACTGAAGGATAAATACACTGTGGGCAGCTACTAGAGTCCTATCCCAAATTTCTGCTGAAAGGCAATTCATAATCCGACCCGAATGCAAAATATTCAAACCCGAGCTCGACCTGAACTTGAAGTAAAAAAAATTAAACGATATTTTAATACAATTATGGGAAAATTGTCTACAATTATATCTCTAATATTAGTTTTAAAATTTTTGTATAAAAATGAACACATATACACTCATTGGTATTCAAATATACAGTTTTTTTATTTGAAAAATATTGACTTTCTTTTGAAAAATCGGTCAACCCGAACCCGACTCAAAACAGACCCGGACACGACTTATTTAAAGTCGACCATACCCGAACCCAATTCACAAAAAAAGCATAAATACAACCCGACCCGAACCGAAGGAATCCCGAGAAGACCTAGTCAGGTTTGGGTAAAATCGTGTTACCCGACCTGATGCCCGACTCTAGCAGCGACCCAGGGTGATAAAACCAGAAGAAGCTAGAGAGAAAAGAATGAAACTTTTTGACCCATGATTAAAGGCTGCTTATTTGTAATTTATGTTTCATTTGTTTCTGATAAAAGTCCCCAAAGCTGCGGAACAATCGTTAATCATTAATTAGATTGAGAATGGATTTAATCATTAATCAAAAAAAGCCACTGAAATTTATTTAATCATTAATCATTAAGTAGGATTGAAATTAATTTTAATCCTTCAATATTTAGTCAAGAATAAAAATAAAATTTTTAGTTTTCAATCGTCAATCTATTTAAAGTTTGCACAACCCTGATCACAGATATGGTGCTACTCTGAATATGCTAAACAAAAATTGGGTGGTGTTAACGGTAGCTCTGCTATTCCATGGGAATTGAACTTTTGAGAAGTTCATCGTCGACCGAGCACTTTTCTAAGATTATTTCAGATATATTATTCAATTGTCAATGTCTTGAAACTAAAATTTGTTTGTGCCAACTGCAGCATCTTCTATCGCATAGGAAAAGAATATATTCGTCTATCGCACAGAATACGAATGCCTGCACAAATATTGAGATATAGGCCGAGAAAATATTCCAGACCCCTTGAACCATAGAGTTTGGAATGCGTCAAAATCTTAACCAAAAAGCGCGTCAAAAAATCTTGAACCATTATGAATAGTTGAAAGTGATGGTGTTTTTCCAAAACAAAATTATCTATAATATAATTAATCATGATAATATTTAGTGAAAAGGCAACATTAATGTAAATATAAAAACAACAAATATATATATATATATATATATATATATATATGCAGAGCTGCCAAGTCTCCGGCTTTTTAGATACCAGTATTTTAGTACAGAAAATTTTGTTTTGTTTAATCGGAGCATTCTTCGATTTAAAACAACAACATTTTCTCTAAGAAAATACTGGCGTACAAAAATCCAAAGACTTGGCAACTCTGATATATATATATATATATATATATATATATATCTAGTGTGGTTTTTTATGGTTTGTAATTACCCTTGTCTCTTATTACTCCACCTTCCTCTATTTAAGTTTAGCATAATACAATATCGTAATGCACATTTTCGCCATGCGCTGTAAAAGGATAGTACAAAAAATATTTAAAAATATGCAAGTGCGCATCTAAAAAATAAAATTTTTCTTGGTTGGAGGTAATTTAAATTATAACTATTTTTAAGCTATGTTTACTTTTGTTTCAACTACAATATGTGAACAAAAGAATGACGGAATTCGCATTTTGGCTTTATTCCTACAACTGTCAGTTTTCAAGTGCGAACTTGTTAGAAACAAGAAATTGTTAGAAACAAGTGATAATAGCTGAAGCAATAATATCTTCTTACTTTAATTATTATTATTTTTAATTCCTTCAAGGAAAGCAATTATTTCTTTAACAAATGAAATCTTTGTAAAAAATTTTATTTTCATAAAAAGTGCGTGAATCTATAATTTGGATTAAAAGTAATTCATGATTAAAAAAAAAAAAAAAAAAAAAAAAATCTATGGATCAGGGAGATATGGAGTTTTAAATATTAATGATCACTTTGGATTGTGATTTTGTATGAGGTGAAAAAATAGTTTGAATTTTCATTAGTAGTGGAAAATATAATGCTGAAAAAAATATTATATTGATTTTATTTAACAGTTTCTACCTACTTTATTAAAAAAAAATACATCGTTTAAAAAGTACAAAAAACACAAGAATAAAAAGTAAAGTTTCGAGAGGGGCACATATCTTAACGCAACTTTTAAACGAAATTTTCCCGTGTTATAGGCGCAGGTGTGGAAGACCTTTCTCGGGGCCCCTTGAATACAAATTGAAGGGGTGTTTATGAATATCTTCCCCAAGCGTGAGAGCATTTTAAAGAACATATGTATAACATAAATAAGGAAATAGCTATTTCGTGCTTTTGGTTCTTCAGTTTTATACGTAAAAATAAATGACTGACGAAAGATCTGCAGATTTACAAAAATGAAGTTTTCTGATGGATCAACTTATCTCGTAAAGTATAAGTAACTGCACTGCTAAACTACTCATAATTGATAACTTTAACCTACTCGTTTTTCATTTATTATTTATTTATTTTAATGTACAGTTTTGTCATAATCCGGTGCCTGATGTATATGCTCAAATGCAAGGAAGCATAAGTGATTAAAAAGTTTTCGGTAAATATAATAAATATAATCTCTTATTAATCTTCTTTTTATATTACAGCTTTCCTGAGAATTAAAAAAAAAATACGCATTTACTATTCAGGAATACTCTGTTGAAATAGTTTAAAAATTAATACTTGTGTAATTTAAAATTAACGAAGTAATAATTATTGATTATATTCCAGATTAGTAAACATGCATATCAGCCGTTTCAACTTGAACTTTTCAAGAAGTATTTTTATTTGAACTCATTTAATAAATATTTCAAACTTTTAACCTGAAGTTTGTTTTTATTCATATTAGTGTTACTGCAAACAAGATTTTATGTAGGTTCACAGAGTTGAACTCTTATTAATCGTAACGGGAAATGAGAGTATGCCCTGACACTTCAAACTTTTTTTTCCTATGAAAACGTTTCATTATATTAGAAGGGGGTGAGCTCTGACACATGAACCTCCCGTTTTCTTATTAATTTGATAATAGTAATTTTATCGCATTCAGTATTTTAAATCGTCCATAGGTTGATTCGCTACCGTGTGTACAAACTTCTGAGAGGGATGAGTTATTATTTTTATATATATTATACCGCTAACCAGGCCCCTACCTGCCGGGCATGAGTACATGTACATGGGGCGATAATCGCCTGATCACAGCATGGCTGTGATCTACCTGACAAGAGCCTTGTTGGCATCACTACAGTATTCTCTATTGGTTTGCTACAGTTTCCTTTGTTTGCCGGTTCATGTGGTTTCTATTTAACTTTGTTGAATTGGTAGATTTTTAAAAAGCAAAAATTTAAAAAGAGAAAGGAATTGGTCTAGTAATTTAGAACCTTGATCAGGTGACGAGACCTTCATCTGACTAATCCCTTCCAAAGGTATAATTCATAGGGAACTTGGAGGATTTTGCACTCACGACGGGTTTTACATGCACAATGCGCCATTAGCGAACATGTCTTCGTATCTGCTATCTAAAACCGATGACCAGACCCCTTTTGTCTGGCAACGGGGCGAAGATCGCCTGATCGACGCTTGGCGTCGCTCCACTTGACATGCACCCAGGCCGTCATAATTTCAGGACTTAATTGTTAGAGAGGGTGAGTTACTCAACGACGAATCAGAATCAGATAGCAATGTAGTGTTGAAAAAGGACATTTAGTGTTTCCATTTTCGCGAATTATTTATTCTGAAATTCGAGTTTTATACCAAAAATCCTGGATAGTAATTTTTGCTTAATCTAATGACACACATTCTCTGATTACACAAAATGAACAATTACTATTCATAATTTCTGGTGTGATTTCGGAATTACAGAATAAAAGTATCTTTTAAATTGACAACACTGATTACCGTGCTATCTCATTTCGTTTCGTCTTTGAATAACCTATCCTCCCCAGATATTAGTACCCATGGCAGGGAATCACCCTGTATATGAAATAACTGAAATGTTGATTTTGTAGTATAATAGCATCAATAACTAGCTTGAACTATTTATTATTATCATAAATATTTTGATAATTATTGATAATACTATTTATGAAATTTAGTTAAAAATGACTACTTTAACATCTCCCATTTTTTGAAATTTTTACACCACTTGTGAAACATATACAGGGTGTCCACTCTCAACGGTGTCCAGTGGCTATTTCCTAAACCGTTAGTCATAAACATGTAGTTCCAATTACAAAAATGTTTTAAATGAGGTAAACAATTATTTTAAACGTCATTTGGATCAATAAAAACATTTCTTAAAAAGTTACGGAATTTAATTTTTTATATGGTCCCCCGGTCAAACAAGTGATACTTAGTAAACATTTTCTATTACACTAACAATTAAGACAAAAAAAGTCCCATTCGTCTAACACTAAAATTGACCAAGTTATAAAACATCCATGACTTATACCAGTTTTCTGCATCTAAACACAGACAAGTAGGGCCAAGTTTCGAGGGATCGTACAGAAAGTGCTTAAAGTATTAGAAGGACTTTTTTTCACGCGTACATTTCTGCATTACAACCGAAGGAAGTCACTTCGAGCAAGTTTTAAGATAGCTTTATTTTTTATTAATTAAGTTTTAGATTAGATAATCTAATAGCATTTTAAAATATGCATCATTTAAAAAAAAACTTAGACTGTTTGATTTTCATCATTTCATTAAAAAAAAATTCTGTTATTTTTTCACATATATTTTTAGTACTCATTGTATATTTTTGTTTAATATGTCAGGATGACAATAGATTTCAAATTTATATCGTAACGTTAATTTTACTCTCAACTATTATTATTTTTTTTATATTTGAAATTATTTATATTTCTAGTAAATTTGTGAATGACCCCTATTTCGCAGCAAAAAATATGCTTCAACTTTAAACAGCTATTACTCGGTCAGTTTTAATCGTAGAAGAATGGGACTTTTTTGCCTTAGTGTAATAGGAAATTTTTATTAAATATAACTTATGGAACCGGGGGACCGTATCAAAATTTTAATTTCGTAACTTAAAAAAAAATGTTTTTATTGACCCAAATCGCTTTAAAATACAGGGTCATTCATAATTCCCTCCGGGGTTTCGAAACGTTATAGTAAAAAAACAAAGACGAATATGAAAAAAAGAAACATATGAAATTATTCCGAAACTATTCAAGTTTTACTTACATACATTACAGGTGTTTTATGTGTGAACCCTTGGTCACACGGCATACATCCATGCGATAGTCCAGTTCCTGCCATACTCCGTTTCTTTAAATTTCCGGTACCACACATGAATTGTTTTGTCAGTTGGTCCCTGTTTTCGATATTTATTACGAAAGGCCCGTTGAACTGACACCACTGATTCAGATTTAAAGAAACGGAGTATGGCAGGAACTGGACTATCGCATGGATGTATGCCGTGTGACCAAGGGTTCACACATAGAACACCTGTAATGTATGTAAGTAAAACTTGAATAGTTTCGGAATAATTTTATATGTTTCTTTTTTTCATATTCGTCTTCGTTTTTTTACTATAACGTTTCGAAACCCCGGAGGGAATTATGAATGACCCTGTACTTATTTATCTTATTTAAAACTTATTTGTAATTGGAACTATATTTCTATGACGAACGGTTTAGGAATTAGCCATTGGACACCCTGCATAAAATTTATACAGAGTATATTAAGCTTTCAAAACGTCATAAATCTAGACACAAATGAGACACTCTCACGGCATACTTGTGTATCGCTAAATACTGATTGAGAAGCGTTGCAGTAAAGGGTTAAGCTAGAGAAACAAAATGGCTGATGCCAGAGACTGCGTTTAAAAGAAACCTCATGTTTGACCTACTACAGAGATCATGGCACGTGGCTTTTTTTCAAGCACAAAAATAAGAATTCTCGCTACTCGATATGTGTGAGTGTGTGTGTGTGTTTCAAGGATCATTTCTGTTTCACTTTTTGTTTTGAAGCTTCTGATAACAAGAGCCCTGACGCGATATTTACAAAGGAATCAAACTGTGTTATTTTTAAAGACACTTGCGCAAGCTAACATTGTACGTTTACAATAGCAATTCCAAATACATAAATTCGTGTTTTATGAAAGAGTTTTTAAAAATTGTTATTGAGATTACATTACATTATTATTCAAAACATTTTTGAAAGCTTTTAAAAATTCCTTTAAAATAATACAAAAAAATATGTATTTCAATTTTGTACATTTGACCTGAAGGTTCTGATACTTTAACACAGACGAGATATTTTCAAAAGAATTTATTTATGTTATTTTTACAGATCACATTGTACGTATAGAATCGGAATCTCAAATACATAAATTTGTGTTTATTTAAGGACTTATAAAAATTGTTATTATGATCAAATTATATAATTATTTAGTCCATTTGAAAGCTTTTAAATCTTTCTTAAAAATGAAAGACTTTTTAATTTAATAAATATGAATTTCTTGTTTTGAAGCTTCTGGAAACCTGAATTCTGTCGAGATATTTACAAAAGAATCAAACTGTGTTATTTTTAAAGACACTTGCGTAAGATAACATTGTACGTTTAAAATCGCAATCCCAAATACATAAATTCGTGTTTTATCAAGGATTTTTTTGAAAATCAAATTTCATCGCCATTGAGATTATATTTATTATTATTCAGGGCATTTGAAAGGTTTAAATAAAAAAAAACATATTTTCATCTTATAAATATAATATTTTTGTCTTGAAATTTCCGGTTATTTGAAACCTAACGAAATATTCACAAAAGAATCAAACTATGTTAAGACACTTGCCTAAGATACATTGTACAGTGATGAAAATAAAAAGGATACCCCTACACTAGTTCGGTCACAAATCATTGCATAAAAATGTTACTGACAGCAACCTTTTAGTAATAACGTCTAATATTAAATATTGTGCAAAAATTAGGATTTAGGGGCCACCCACATATTGAAAATTGCACCAACATTGATTTTTGAAATAGTAATACCTTGTTTTGAGACCATATTTGCGATACTCGGATCAAAGCAGCAAGTAAAAACAGTATAGTTTATGTACTTTTTCTTAAATCTTCAGAGTGATAAAAGAAAATAAATTAGGGGTTTATCCAGAAATTTAAAAAAAAATATCTTACAAGAAAACAGTCAAATATTAACCAGAAAAATTACACAAAAATTCTGAGTTTTAAATAAACTCACTTTATATGAAAGATAATTCTTTAAAAATTTCAGGTTACTTTAAGATTTTCTTTTCTGTGGAGTCAACGATAACAGAAGATGGTGCCCTTAGACCTTCAAAAAGTACAATTTCTCTATATCTTGTAAACTAATGATAGAAATGAGCTTTAAAAACACGTATCCCTATTTATGGCGAATTTGTAAAAAATACTTTTTGTCATAATTCATATTTTTTTATTATGAATTTATTGATATTTTTTATATTTTGGGCCAGGCTATATCTTGTTAAAATATAAATATTTCAGTCGGATGAATTTTTGGGAAGATATCAAATTTGTCGCCTGAATTTAAAATTGGCATTCTCAAACTTTAACCTGTTCTTACTCTAAAAGATAAAATGCATAAACTGTATACTTCTCCGGGCTGATTTTTTCCAAGAAACTGGAATATAGTGTTAAAAGTCAGTTTTTATTATTGGAAAAAACAAAACTGGTTCAATTTTAATAATTCGATATTGTGATTCGTCTACTTACTTTACAAAATTGAATGGCTAACTTTGAACTTAACATTTTTTTTACAATGTAGTAGTAGAACTGATGAATTATATATTTATATACCATTGATTTTGCATTAAAAAAATGTAAAATACAAAATAATAATGGAAAAATATCTGCCTTGTTGTGTTTACTAAAATATATAATTAAAATTGATAATTTTAGCAAGGAAAATGCAAACAAAGATTAGTTAACATATTAAAACAATAAACTGTGAATTTTGAAAGAACCCTCATTTTTTTAAAATTTCATCCCAAATCCCGTTTTAAATTATTACATAAATTATTTTTGTATACTATGATTAATTTAAACATTACGTACGTCCCTTAAATTAATGTCCACATATTTCAAGACAGACATTTAATTTTAATTAAAGTTGTTCAGACAAATCTAAAAAAGAATGTTATTGTAGAAAAAAACTAGATTAAAATTCTGTAACCATCTAAATGAAATTTTTTTTAACTCGTCCTGAATTCCATTAACTGACGGTTATCCGAATTCGATAATAACAAGTACTGCAAATTTAATTTGTTATCCAAGTCTCAAAGTTGCGATTACTTATAAAACAAATTTGAGAAAAAATTTTGCATTAAAAGCACAATTTTTTTTGTTTTTATTTAAAAGAAAATGTCCATAAAAAATTAATTTGCGTATTTGAATATTTCAATGGAATGGAGAAATAAATAAAAATAATTGTGAATTCCAAAAGTGTAAAAAAAGGAAAGCAAAACTTTTTTTCATTAATTCCTAAAAGGGAACTTTTTGTTATATAACCTTTTTTAAATTGTTGTATAATTCATTTTATATATTATGACTATTAAAACATCTCATTTATTCTTTTAATTAATGTACATTTATTTTAATACGAACTTTCAATTTTAGCTAAGTTTGTTAGATAAGAAGCTTGCAATTGTATAAAAATTTGAGCTATATTAAAATATTTTAATATCTGAGCGAAAGTCTTTTAACTAGACCAGAATACTATTAACAGAAGGCTATCCGAATTTAATAATAAAATAACAAAAATTTAATTTGTTATCCAAGGATTTAAATTCTGTAAACTTTCTTTTAATAAATCTAGAATTCCACTAACGATTCACGCTGTTCGAGTGTAAAAAAAAAGTACTGCAAATTTAACTCGTTATATGAGAACTGAAGCTCTCCAACGTTTCTTTTAAGTAGTCCAAAAATCTATTAACATAAGATAATCAGGATTTAATTATAAAGTTTCTCTAGTTAAATTCGTTATCCAAGGATTAAAATTCTTTAACCATCTGAGCGAAATCTTTTAGCTACTCCAGAATTCCATTAACAGACGTTTATTTAAGTTTTAAAAAAATGTACCGCAAGCTAAATTCGTTAACCACGATTTATTATTTAAAAATCTGAACGAAATTCTTTTAACTAGTCAAGGATATCATTAACAGAGGTTTATTCGAGTTTAATAATACAAAACACCACAAATTTAACCCCTTGGGGACGAGCGACACGTATATACGTGACGCATACGATGCTCAGAATCCTCAATTATTCCCACCAGTTATTTTTTATTGTAAACTTTGCCTTATATAATCCTAGCATTTCTGCGATTCAATTAGGCGAGAATTTCTGTTTTGAAAAACCGGCGGTAAAATATTAAAAATTCTGTAAAGGACGCTCGTCGCGAAGGGGTTAATTAAATCGGTGATTTCAAAAGCTACATAAGTCCACTTTTTTTTCCAAAAGGCATTTTTTGCTGCAAACGTATCCTTAAAGGTAGCTCAGATATGTAGATCAAAACTACATGGGTTTATTTATCCACTGACTCTCAAAGTTGTCGTTTACTGCAAAACAACAATAATCAATACCGAAATATATTCCAATGGACATCAATAGAACAAGAAGTAAATGATATCGAAAAGGATGGTGAATATGACTAAGCACTTAATGACTAGGTGCCAAGGAATACGGAGTTTTAATACCGTTATTTTCGAATACTAATCTTCCTATTAATTGATCACAAAATTCTGCGATTTAATGTAGTGAGTATTATTATTCGGTAATAGAGGTATTCGAAATCAGTCACATTTGGCCCCTATACACTTAATGTCAATCCTTAACCCTTAATTACTCGCCTTAGTGCATTTTGTACACCGTTGGTTGTTACAAATTTAAAAATGCATGTTACAAATTTACATTGTTCTAAAACATTTTCCTATTTGTCGATGTTGAGGAGTTATTATAATATTGTATAACATGGTTACTGAATAAATAAGAATGTATTCATAAAAACACACATATTACTGAATGGTACACAAAACAAGAACCTTTATATGTACTTGTACAAATAAATATGATGATAACAATATACTATCTACGTTTCGAACTGCTTCTGCAGTCGTATTCAGGATAAAATATGATGTTGAAGTGATCTAAAAGTCTTCAGACGAAAGCGTCTCATTTGAGAGACAATTTGTTGAGTCCTGATCAATTACATGATTGGCAAACTGCAGCGGCGCTATCGAGTGATTACACAAAAAAATTAAAACGAAAAGTATTTTATCTTGAGGAAGACTGCAGAAGCAGTTGAAAACGTAGATATTATGTTTTTATCGTCATATTTATTTGAACAAGTGCATATAAAGGTTCTTGTTTTGTGGTATCATTTATCAATTAGAGTGTTTTTATGAATATATTCTCATTTATAATATTCCATGGTGCAATTGTCCAACATATGTTAATGGTTACTGTATTTGACTTAAAATTAATATTATAACAAATTAATCCATTTGCATTTGTGTGTAGCACCGTGTTTATTGATTCCTAAAAAATCTTAATTCTTGGACTTGTGTAGTTTTTGAAATCACCGATTCAATTCGTTAGCCAAGCATTAAAATTTTCTAAACATCTCAACAATGTTTTTTCTTTTATATATATTTCTTTTAAATGCTAAAAGGTGTAGATTAACAACATAATATACAGCAAAATAACTTTTATTAGGTTGTTGACATGTTTCGGCTTACTCCGAGCCATTTTCAAAAACAAATGAGAATATTCTATAATTGCACGGTCTTTGAAGTTATTATTTGAAATGCTATCATTTAATTTTTATGTACTTTTAAAAAATTACGCACGTTATCTTTTATTTTTACATGGTTGTTTATTTTCACATTTGCAACCATGAAGTAACTCGAGCCACAATTTCGGTAAGTTAAAAGATGCTGCATCGTTACATATTGTATTTTTGCGCATTACTATCTTTATGGTTTCTCTTGTTATGGATGGATAGTATAGACTGGAGGAAAAAATTATTTTACTTTCAATGAAATTTATTTGGATGGTTTCTTCTTGATATAATCTTACCAGGGCTGTTGTTGAATAATTTGAATAATAATACAGCCCTGGCAAGATTATATCCAGAAGAAACCATCCGAATAAATTTCAATGAAAGTAAAATACTTTTCCCCTCCAGTCTATACTATCGAGCCATAATAAGAGAAACCGTATAGATAGTAACACGCAAAAATACAATATGTAACGATGCAGCATCTTTTAATTTACCGAAATTGTGGCTCGAGTTACTCCATGGTTACAAATATGAAAATAAACAACCAAGTAAAAATAAAAGATAACGTGCGAAATTTTTAAAAAGTACATAAAAATTAAATGAAATCATTTCAAATAATAACTTCAAAGACCGTTCAATTATAGAATATTCTCATTTGTTTTTGAAAATGGCTTGGAAAGAGCCGAAACATGTCAACAACCTAATAAAAGTTATTTTACTTTATATTATGTTGTTGATTTACATCTTTTAGCATTTAAAAGAAATATATTATTATAAAGTGTTATAATTTATTCTACTGTTTTTTTAGTTAGTCCAGAATTCAATGACCATAAAGTTATAGGAGTGTAATAAAATGTACTACAACTTTAATTCATTACCCAAGGATTAGAATTCTCTAACCAAATAAATGAATTTTTTTTTGTCCACAATTCCAATGAAAGGAGATTATCTGAAATTAATAATAATTACAGCTAAATTCGTTATTCAAGGATTAAAATTGTCTAACTATCTGCGTGAAATTAATTTTAATTACTCCAGAATACCTTTAACAGAAAGTTGTCCGAGTTTAATAATATAGTACTACAAATTTAATTCATTACTCAAGGCTGAAAGTTATGCTCACTTATGAAACATATTCGTGAAAGAGAAACATGATATTTTTTTGTGCTGTTTTTGGTTGCAACATTACCGACCTTCATCTTTTTTTGTGATGAGAAAATGTCGCTTGACTTCAGGATAAGTTTTCTGTTTAGCATTTAGATATTTTTTCAGTGCAAAAAGCTCTTTTTTATATTTTTGCTTTTATCAAACCAGTTTCGTGTTAAAAAAGCGTGCGCTTTGAAAACATCTTATGTTACAACAAAAAATAATTCTATTCATCAAAAATTGTTCTTGATGTTGTTGATTTACATATTTCAATAGAGTATAAAAAATATGAATTTCTTAAAGAAGAAACAAGACCAGACACAAAAAATGTGAAAAATATATGCTTAAGTGTTTTAAAGGTACTTAAAAAAAATACTCATTTTTGTTTCAGTTGTGTTAATACACTTTATACATTATTCCTATAAATATTAGGTTCATTTTTGAAAACGATGTACAGTAAGAAAAAAAAAAACTTCTGAACAATAGTCATAAGTACAATTCTCAAAGTCGCAGAAAAAAGTTGTTTGCTTCAAACTTCCTTATTAATTATGAATTATGTGCTATCATCACAGTTAAATTCCTTAAAGGTTGATATGCATATTTATTTTTATATGAACTTTGAAAGACCTAATATGAAACCCTCTGTCTTTCATTAGATTTCTGATGTCACATTCACCCTAAATACAAGTTTTCATTGCTCATCGCTAAATATGAGTTAAAAGTCTGTTTGGGAGTTGTATTAATTTTGAGAAATGCATTTTGAAGATTAAAATAAGTCTAGTTTAGACTATTTTCCATCTTAGTAGGTATAATTGCTTGGAATTCATTTCTTCTTGACTATAAAGTTTTCCCTTTTAAAGCAAGATTCGGTTATAGACAGAATTCATTTTCACAAGTTTAAATATATCTGCATGGACCGTAAAATATAAATAAAGGTAAGGTCGATGAAAAAAAAAAGGTTTTGTTTTTAATTTTCAAAAGGTACATACAATAAATCGCTTTTTAATTTATGTAGCAAAACATTTTATAATCAAGGCTGCATTTAACATTGTGTTATTTTTTAAACCGATACCCATTTCCATTTATTTCTAAAAAGATTCTTTTTATGAGCCCTTTCTGAAAACTGTCTTTGCCACAAATATTTAAAGGTTTGAAACAGAAAATAAAATTACCTTAATCACTATTAAACAAACTAACTTTCATTCAGTTCTTACGAAATTAACTGCATGCAAATCACTCAAATTTCAATAATGAAAGAATATGAAATAACAAACTAACAGCGTTATCTTTACCCATTTAACTCGCGATCTATAGAATATAAATAACTTTTGACCTTTCCAACATAGATTTTATCTAGTTTTAGTTAAGGTCAATTGAGCCTTCAATTACTTCGGTCATAAAGATAACAGCATTGACATTGCGAAATAGATATATGGCCAAAGTCAATAATAGTAGTTCATTGGTATGGCTGAGTTACAGTAAATTATTCAAAGAAACATTTTGTATAAAAAAGAATGCGCCAATATATACAGTAGATTTGCGATAATTAGAACTCGCTTTCATTAATTCGAATAATCGTACAGTCCCGCAAACCTTTCATTAAAACTAATATTAAAACTAGTTCGTTTATTTGAATTAATTTTTATCACATCAAATAAAAAATTTCAAATAAAAAAATTTCAAACTAAAAAAATTTATCTTCAAAAAATATTTTTTTTAAATTTTCAAAAGTAAAAAAAATAAAATTAACTGTGATACTGCTAGAGAATAATGAATCCGTTTATTTTTTATTTTTATACATACAGAAGTGTAATTCAATAAAATATAAGAAAATATTGCACAATTATTAAATTATGGCATGATAAGTACATGAGAACCCAAAACAGGTTTAGTGTTTGACTTATGGCCTGGAAATGCCTAGTTAGGGACTAGCATATAAAATCTTCGATTATGACATGGACATGTCATAATTTTTAAATTTCATACGAAAAAAAATCAGGCTGCGATGCTATAGCATTATCTGAATAATGGTAATAAATAATAATTTTGGAATTTGTTGGAATTGCGGTGATAAAGAAATTATTAAAACCAATACAGACAAAGAGCCAGAATACATTCCCGATTAACATCGGACTGAGACTCTGGATCGGATGATGACACTTCTAACGCATTATCTGTCAACTTCTATGCTTTTCTTACCACAAAAATGTAACAGAAATATTTGCCTTATTTAAACATCGGATTTCGGCGATTAAATAGGCACAATTTACTATTAAGTTTTAGTGGTTAGAAAAAAGCGTAAAAGTGGCTGTGCTAACGGCAGCTGTGCCAATACACCTTAAATGTTCTGTTGATAAACCAGTAATGGACGCAATTAATATTTCAAAACATTATATGGAGGTTTCACCTTAGAAGACAAGAAACTGAAATGTTCATTGGAAATATAAAGATTGGCTTAAAAACGTAGAAATAGCAAATTACAGCAGACGTAACTTGACCATTTTTATTTAAAAAAAGTAATAAGAATTTTTATATTATTAGAATTTTTATCTCAGTATATATTTCAGTTTCTTCTGTTGTGATTAAATTTTCGATAAGGTCAGAAATTTTCGTTTGTTTAACATTAATATGTTTCCAATAAATTTAATTTTAGCATGTAGTATGCTTTTATAATTGTATATGTCTAGTTTAAAAGAATTCGAATTATAAAAAAGGTATTTTCTGATGCTACACAATTATTTTTTCTTTGAAGATAGCATGGAAATTCATTTCCTTATTTAGAGTGGCATAATTTGAACTTTTTCCCAGTCCGGGTAACCGAGCGTCGACCGTAAATATATTTATTTGTACTGAATTTTATTTCTAAGTATTTGTAAAATTTATGTTAAAACTTTGTATTAAATTTGAGTAAATACATGATTTTCTCCTTTGATTGGAAGAAATACTGAAATTCTGTGTCAATATACTATTAAAGACTTATTGTTCAATTTACTTATTCATTAATAACAATTTATTTAACTTTTCTTTAAACTCTTTGAAGGGCGGAGGGATATTATTTATCTCACTTAATTTTAATCCCTAAATGCCACAATCGTACCGGAATTTTGGAATAAAGTTTTGCTTTTCCAGTGTACGTGAAGAAAAGCTTTTACTTATTTTTAAATAAATTTGTTTGAAAATTCTGATGTCACACAATCATTTCAACATTTTCGCAACAGAAGTACTTTGACCCTGAAAGAGTTACAGTAAACAGGAGAAGGTCAACTACTTTTAGCATTTATATTTTTCAAATTACACAGTCTTAAAATGATTTATTGCAATCGAAGTGTATTTCTAATTAAGTTTGATAACGTTTTATATAGTTTAATCGGATTTCTCGCATAAAAACAACTTTTAAATATATACAGGGATTTGATTTATTTCATAAAACTAACTACGTATAAAAAGTGTTATCAGTATTTGTTATAAGGCTGAACAAAATTTCAGCAAAAGTGTTAGGTAACCTTAAAATAAATTAATGATAATCTGTGCCCTTACTTTTAGATCTAAATTTATCATGTCATTTTTAAATTTTGAAATTACATATAAGGAAATGATGCATGCAAAGAACTGTTATAATATGGAAGTTTTCTTTATGATAATTACTGATTCAACACTAAATTTCCTAGCATTGATAGCATATCCACTTAACTGAAATTCTTCGTTTTGATAAGTACTTCAAAACTTTTATTATAATCATTTCATCAGTACGTATTTTAGTGCTTAGTATAATGCATGATAAGTTCTCTCAATCTTTTTTTGCACGGTTTGCAGTACAATTTTCCGCATTAACGTTTTTTATATACAGTGTTAAAATGAAAATAAATCCTAAAGCCTTAGTGGTAATGACGGGGTTGACTAGCACTGTGATCTGTCAATGGCTTTGTAAAATAAATACTCATGATTTTTTGACACATTCACGATACAAACAAGTTCAATAAAACATTTATCTAGGATAGAAGCTATAGTTCACCGAACTGAATGATTCTTGGTGCAAGATTTTCAAAAAATGAGTATTAAAATGTTGCAGGAAAATATTTCGTGCTTGATTGAAAATTCAATAGTTATAGCAAAAGCAAAATCATATTATGAAAGTTCATATTCTAGTTCAGAAACTTCTAACATTAATTTTCAAAAGCTATCTTCATATTAAATCCTAAAGCTCTTACTTATTACTTAAAATTAATGTGATTTGATGAATTATTTCCTATTGAGCAAAGGTAAATAAAGCAAGAAATAAAGAAGTATACTAATGTCTCGGGATTTATGAATTGCTTTAATATTAAAAGTAATAAAAGTAAGTCAAAATGTTTATCTTTATTTGTTAGCTTAAAAAAGTTATTCATTATGATTTTCGGGATTGAAATGTAGGATTTTATTTGTGAAGGTACAGGTGCAAGAATCTTGAAATATAAGAGTATTGAGCGCAAAAGAAAATTATTATTAAAAGTGAAGATCTAAATTATTTTTATTCCTTAAGTAAATGCTTCTCAAAATTTTATGCTTCCCGTATCTTTTGAAGAAATGTACTATGTACCTGGTGTACCTCCGATACTTTTATTTTACTTGTAAGAGTTCTAAATTCAAAAATAGAAACCCAAATAGCAACGAGCGGATACAAACACTAAACATACGTTTTTTTTTTTTTTTTTTTTTTTTTTTTTTTTTTTTTTTACATTTAGTGTATCTTTACAAGTGGGAGTCTTAATGTATCTTTTTGTAATGTGACGATCGCATTTGTTTATACTTTAATATGTGTTGAATTTTCGGTGTTCATTTTCTGAGGTAGAAGTAAGTCAACTTTAACGTCTAGTCCTGGAATACTGATATATTTTGATCAATCGATGCGATGAAAAAACCTTTCACTGACTCACTTAGCTGAACAGTGTCGTATTCGTATGTTACTCTTTCACACAAACATCTTCACATATCCCCAAGGTCTACGCGTACCACAATTTGGGAAACCCTCCCTTAAGCTTTTAAATTCTTTTAAAATCAAATGAAATGATCGTTAAAGAAAGGGCAAAAAGATTCCCCTGTTAAGCCGACAAGACCGGTTTAAAATGATAAAAACATTTATTTATTATTATTATTTTTTGTAACATTTGAACATTTAAGAATGTTGTACAGTTGATCCCAAAAGAAAATTTCTAAAGCTACTGTCGTACCGTAAACGTTGAGCCGCGCAGACCGGCGATACCTGCGAAGGCAAAACTTTATACTCAACTAGCTGACCCGCCCGGCGTTGTCCGAGCCCTTGTAATAAACTTAAATCTCTTAAAAAACGGAACTCTGGCCATGGTCTACGATGGCTTCGGAACCGTATACCAGACATGCTCGTACGCTCTAGAAAATCCTTTATTTCCCCCTACCACCGCTAGGGAGCATTCTGTTCTAAACAAACCTCTTTCCGAACGAACTTCTGAGACAGGTCCCCGCTGCCTACGTTACTGTATGGTAGGCGCACTACAAAATTGAGCTGGTTTCGAGAAGATTGGAACATTATTAGCCCAGTTATTGCAATAAGGCACAGTTAGAGAAATTAACCTTGAGTGAGGTGCCGAAGGGAGGAGATGTTCGAGTGTCCTTCAGAAAATGACTAATTAGGAGGCCCACTATGCATGCATAAATATTCGTTCGTTTTGTTAAGCTAGGAACTTAATTACAAAGTTGGCTTAAACTCTTATTTGTAAATAGTGGTAACCGCTACTCATAAATTTAATTTAATGTTATAAAGGGTGACTATTAAGTTAAATATAATGTTTGGAATCACTTGCGTTGAAATCGGAAAGATAGTAGCTGATATATAGAAACGGGGCATAGTTAGAGAAAAACCTTGAATGAGGGGCCGGGGGGGGGAGGGTTGTTCAAGTACCCTTCAGCAAATGACTAATTAAGAGGAGCACTATGCATCTTTCGAAATTCGTTCGTTTGCTTAAGCTAGGAACTTAATTACAAATTTGGCTTACCCAATTATTCGGAAATAGTGGTAACCGCTACTCATAAATTTAGTTTAATGTTATAAAGAGTGACATTTAAGTTAATTATAATGTTTGGAATCACTTGTCGGAAAGATAGTTGCTGAGATATGAAAACGGAGCATAGTTAGAGAAAAAAACCTTGAAAGGAGTGCGGGGGGGGAGGGGTTGTTCAAGTGTCCTTCAGCAAATGACTAATTAGGAGGACCACTATGCATCTTTCAAAAATCGTTCGTTTGCTTAAGCTTTGAACTTCGATGCAAATTTGGGTTAAACTATTATTCGTAAATAGTGGTAACCGCTACTCATAATTTTAGTTTAATGTTATAAAGAGTGACAATAAGTTAATTATAATGTTTGGAATCACTTGTGTTGAAATCGGAAAGATAGTTGCTGAGATATGGAAACGGAGCATAGTTAGAGATAAAACCTTGAAGGACGGGCCGGGAGGGGTGGGGGGGGTGTTCAAGTGGCCTTCAGCAAATAACTAATTAGGAGGACCACTATGCATCTTTCAAAATTCGTTCGTTTCCTTAAGCTTTGAATTTAATTACAAATTTGGCTTAAACTGTTATTCATAAATAGTGGTAACCGCTACTCATAAATTTAGTTTAATGTTATAAATGGTGACTATTAAATTAATTATAATGTTTGAAATCACTTGCGTTGAAATCGGAAAGATAGTTGCTGAGATATGGAAACGGAGCAGAGTTAGAGAAAAAACCTTGAAGGACGGTCCGGGAGGGGTGGGGGGGGGGGGGGTTGTTTAAGTGGCCTTCAGCAAATAACTAATTAGGCGGATCACAATACATCTATAATGATTGATTCATTTGGTTAAGCTAGGAACTTAATTTGAAATTTGGCTTACTACTTTTACACTACTATTCGGAAATTCTGGTAACTGCTTTCTAGAAATACACCTTGAAGCTTAAATGTAATTAGACCCTTGTCCCTCTTAATTCCCGCAAATATAAAAAAGAATCTGTTAAATAAAGTTTTCTGTATTAACAATCTCCATCATAATAATAAATGTCATGTAAAAAAAACTTAAACCCGACTAATTGTCATGAAGAAAAATATGCCTGCAAAATATTTCAATCAGTGGGACGTATGTGTAATTTGTCATGTACAGGTGGCGTGACATTCGCATGGCTCCTCTACGCTAATAACTTCAATCCATGTTGACACTATTTAGTTAGAAATCCTTATTTGTGCATCGCTACTCTGGTTTATTTAATTACTTCTGTGAAGAATCGATGCAACCAACCAGTGAACCAACCAACCCAAGAGAATAAAAGCGTATTTTTAATGAGAGTTCTTTGTGCATTTTAATTAATATTTCAGAAAGTAATTAAAATATTAAAATTCTGAAGTAATGTTGCACCAGGAGAGGGTTTGGACTACCTAAATCTAAATTTCCAGCCTTCTAGGTGGGCCAGATTTCCCCAGATTTTCCATCGCCAACAGACACACAGAGCGAAACTTTCTTTTATTAGTTTAGATTATCTGAAAACACTCTTTATCATCGCTAATGCCGTGATAACGTTTAAGAAGTCAACGGATTTAAACGTTTCTTTTTCTATAAAGGACATTTAATTTTTTGTCAATTCTGTACTTTTCAATCTTTCGTCAATAATATACTTTTCAATCTTTTGCTATAAAGGAAATTAAATTCTCTACACAATTCCTCTATCTGAAAAACAAATATATTTTTTTCAAATTATAACAAAAAATAATGATATTTTTTTACGGATTTGAAATATTTATTACATTTAATTTTTTTTTCTTTCAGGCGTAATCGATTGACAAATTAATAAGTAGTATAAACAAGAAATGAAGGCTGAAAAATATGGATCCTAGATGGTAAAATCGTGGCAAAACTAATTTCGCATTATGAACTTTGTCGTACAATATTAAAATTTTTGTTATTGTTTTTACAACTTCACAAATATTTGTTATTTAAATAAAAAACACAGTTCAATGAATTAAAAAAGAAGTAATAGTCTAGTTTAATTACAGGCTTCCTTATCCACGGTCAAACAAAAGCCAATTTTCGTTATTTCAAACCTTTTTGAACCCCTTAATATAATTAATTTATTATTTAAATGTCCTTAACTTATGAAAGTGATGTCATCGTGCACATAACTGCCTAACTCCCGTATTTTTTTTAAAATTCAAACACATTTATTTTAAACCAAAATTTTTACTTAATAAATGAAATCAAATAAATAATACAAAGAGACAAGCCGCACTTTATTAAATACATTTTCTGGCTCAAAATAGGGGGAAATGTCGGGAAAAAATACTGTAGATTAGCAACTATACCAACATATTAATGTACAAGTCAATGTTTCACTGTAATGCTTAATACATTTTGCGTCTAGTTGTAATATGTAATAAGGGTATAAAATGATACTGTATTTTTCTATTATTCCTTAAAGGAAGACGATACCCTTTGTATATCGAAAAACTGGCGAAAATAGTAGTTTCTATTTTTTGCTTAAAATTTATTTAGACATCCCTACTTTATTCTGGAGAAGTTACGTAAAGATCCGATAAATATAAAATACGTGAAAAAGGCTTTGTACTGCGTCTATTTTCCTTTAAATGATTTAGAGTTACAATCTTTAAAATAATTTTTCTCAGTTTGCGTATTTTCACTATATCAATATGTTCAAAATACTAAACCTTCAATATATTTCAAAATTTACTTGATATCTTTTGCCGCTATTTATTGAAATTTTTATGAAATTAAGAATCAAATTTGGAATAAAATAATAGTTTATATAAAAAAAAAGGATACGTAAAATGTTCTTTTTTTCTCTCTTTTTTATATATGTCATGACATTTTATTTTATTTTTTTCTTAAAATAGTTAAAGTTTTGGTAAACTGATCCGTAAAGGTATAGACAACACCTATAAGAGAAGTATAAAAAATGCTGCAAAATATTTATATCTACAAGTGAAGAAAAATATTAAAAATTTCTAAATTTCTTTAAAATAATTAAATTGTTCATATTGTACTAATAGATTTTGCTATTTTCTTGATAATTCTTGATAAGATCATTTTACTTTATAAAATCATTTAATTACTGTCAACAGGGACAACATTTTTCATTATTAATATTATTCACTATTAATATTAGCCTTAAATTATTGAAATTGTACCATAAAGTCGTATAAATATACAAGCCAGTGTTTCACTATGATGCTTAATATCTTTTGCATGCAGTTGTCATTTTCATACAATAAGAAAATATATTTATGGCCCATTACTTTAAGAAAATATACCTTTCTGGTCGTTTGGGATCATTTGATATCCTTTTATGATAAGAAAACTTTATTGCTTCTTTTCCATTGCGCAGGAAAGACACTTCACTGAGTAAATTATAGCTAAACCAAGACAAAGGTGAGCGGCCAGTATCTATATCAGACATACTCAACACATTTTTTCTCCCGGGCCGCAAATATATGTTGACTACATTGGGTGGTCGCCACATACTATACGTACATACTAATATAAAAAGGGTAATTAAAATAGTCAGATAGCAAATGTAATATAACAAAACAGCATAACTAAGTTAATGCAATCGGTGTTAGCTATATAAGTATAAAACGTAATAATATAATACTGCAGATTTCCAAAATCTAAAGATAAAAAAATCAAGGTATTTTCTATAATAGATAAGACTTTTCCTCAATGCAGAAACATTTTATCATTTTAAAATGTATAAATATAGAGTGCAAATTTAATTATTTTGTAATAATGTTTGAGAAGTGTTGAATATTAAAAATATATATACACCATTGTAACACGGTAAGGATTACATGTAAATAAACTCTTTTGGACTAAGAAAATGACATTTATGATCATTTAACATAATTTTAAATTAACTATAATTAACTGAGCAGATCTTGCCTCCCTATAAAAATCAACAAAATGACAGTGACGGTCTTAAATACCTTTTATACACATGTCAAATTTTTATAAGTACTGATTAATTATTGTATCTCAGGGCCGCACATAAAAGATGGGCGACCCGCAGATTTAGCATAGCTGCTCTAAATCATTTTCACGTTATTAATTCGACATTGTGTTGTCTCATTCAGTTAATAATACAAAGACCCAGACATATTTTATTAAAAAAAAACTGATAACTCCAGGTTTCCAAACTTTCTTAATACTCTTCAATTTTTTCAAACTTTATTATTTTTTTAATAGAGTGAGATTCAAAATGAAAAATAACCTTTCCCTCTTCCCACTTCTAAACTGCTTATGATATTTTCCCTTAAGGGGTCTGTGCCTTTAAATCAACCCAAAGATCGATTTCTTTAAATTCACACGTATTAAAATTTAGATTATTTGTAACAAGTTAAACAAAATCATATTCACCATTTTGCGTTAACAAAAGTTGTGTTAAAACGATATCAGTAAGTTATAGCTGTGTTTCACTGTAGTGCTTAATCCCTTTTGCATGCAGTTGTCATTTTCATACAATAAAAAAACACTATTTTTTATGGTCCATTACTTTAAGAAAATCTACCTTTCTGTTCGGTTGGAATCATTTGATATCCTTATACGATAAGGAAACTTTATTACTCCTTTTCAGCTGCGTAGGAGCGGAACTTCACTGAGTAAATTATGGCTGAACCAAGAAAAGAGTAGGTGGTGTGTCTCTATATCATTTTCATGTTAACAACTTGAAATTGTATTGTCTCATTCTGTTAATAATACAAAGCTCCAGACATGAGATATTTAGAAAACTGATAGCTCCAGATTTCGAAACTCTTCTACTACTCGCCAAATTTTCAAACTTTGCTATCTATCTATATTATAAAGGACAAACGTGTCCGTGCGTAACGCTGACGTCACTTTACGAATGGCAACAGTTGACGGTGAAATTTAGGTTTTGCGTATTTTGCTACTGCAATTTTTTCAATTCTTAAACATCGCACATTTTTAATTTTTACACCGTTATATAGGGAAAAAAAATCTACTTTCAAATGCAATTTGTTTGAAAACTGCATCTTAGTTGACTGATTTATTATAGCATATGAATGAAATTTGAAGCATGATTTAAAAAAAAAATCTATCTCTATTGCTTGCAGACGATTACAAAATATTAATCCGTCTGCACTTTAAACTATGTAAAAAGTTCAGCATTTGTTTCCAGCTAATATTCCATGACGAAATTAAAACTTCATCATGCAATAAATAAAATAGTATAAATGAAACACAAACTTAACAGACATGTAATCGAAATAAGCGCTTAAAACTACTGAAATTATCAGAATAATAACAAAAAAAACTGCTGTAGATAACGAAATTTTTAGCGATATTTTCGGCTATTAATTTCTGGCTGGAGTACAATACGAAAATACCGCTTTTACTAAATTTCAAAATTTTATTTGAATATATAATTGACATATTTCATATAAAAATGCTCTTTGGTATTGTTAGGGTGCAATTTACAAAAAATATTAAATGTAAAAAATCTATTATAGTTTTCAATAAAAAAAAAGTGGTTTTTACATATATTCTATATCCCGGGAAGCCCGGGTTTGATGCCCTAGTTTATTTAATAGACTGATAATTCATAATACAAATTAACCTTTCATCACCTTCCCCCTTCTAAGCTGTTTCTAACATTTTCTTTTAAATGGTCAGGCTATGTTGCCAATTAGGCAGTTTTTTTAGTTCAAAAATCTACCACTATTTCGGAATAATAATATTCACTTTATTTAATATGTCATTAATTAAGACGCATATTGCTATTCAGAAATAGCAGTCGATTTATTAATTAAAAATAAATTAAAAATAAAATTAAGATTTTACAGAGAAAATTACCAGGAACATTTTATTTATTGCCAAAAAATAATATAGAAATTCTTAAAAAAAAAAATTAATGAAAGAAATTTTTATAAAATGTTTCCGGACACAGATTAAGGTTTACTTTTTTGAGGATGTCAACGATAGTAGGAGACGATCCCCTAGAGCTTTTCAACCTTTTTTTTTATATCGCGGTAGATTGAAAGACTTAGTTATACTTTCGCAGCAAACTTGAGTAAATAGTTATAATCCTCGGTTAACTTAAATTACGATAATAATAATAATAATAAATGTGAAAGAAATATTTTTTTTAAATTATTTATAAACCCAAGAGAAATGCTCCATCACAAGACAATAAAAATATAATATTTTATTCTAAATTGTATTTTAAAAATAACAAATTAATTCTGACAAGCTTATTTTTTTCCCTCTTTATTAGATATTGTATATAATGGGGGTATCAGATATTGATGTTTTAGAATATCTGCGTTGCAAGATCGAATGTTTAAATAGACGTACTTCTAAATATTATACCAAGAAATGTAGATGACCTGAAATTTCTTTAAAGTTTGAATAAAATACTTAAAATTTGTTCAAAAGATTTTCATCCAATTTAAAGTGCATAAACATTAGTTCATACCGTATATTTAGCTCAGTTTTTTCGAGACCAATAATTTTTCTCAGAAAGTATGAACTTTATCTGAAGATGCGTTCCTCGCATATTCTTACAAAGAATATTCAAACGCTGAAAAAAAATATATGCAAAATTCTATCAGATCCTTTTGCGGTAAGCCAGAGTGTCGCGGAACAACATTTTAAAAGCCTAGCTCTGGACAAAGGAAAAGTAAAGTTTCTATATATCTCGAAAACTAATTATAGGAATAAGTTGTAAAAACACATAGACATTTTCTGGACGACATTCATTCTTTTTATATAAAAAGAAAGAAAAATCATGCGTCAAGCATAAGTTATGAAACATTTTCCAAACATTGAGAATACCGTAAAAAATGTCTCCGTTATAAGGTGAAGGATGATGTCTAAGTAAACAAGGTCAAAGTCAAACCGGGCGGGGAATCCTACCTTTCGGCTTAATCTTAACTAGCCCCGTCAATGTCTAAGTAAACAATTTGGAAAAAGCATGTCTGATGTCGAACGAACAGTCTACCATTTTCTTCACTGCTTTTCGCCATGACGCTGCTTCGCCATGTCGATTGCGCCACCGGTCCAATCGAAAGAAGAACTAATTTCCAATCGAAGGTGACGCAGCGAAAGTGACATTGTACGCGTCGCAAAGTGGGTCATTTTAACGATCCAGGTGAACAAAATTATTGCGTTGAAATTTAATTAGGTTTTGCTGGTTTTTCGAATGTATCACTAATAAAATACTCAAGAAGTAATAAATATTTGGCTTATTTATAGTATTATTATTTATATTAAAATACACTGCAAACGATTTTTCTTCATAGACCATGTTGGACAGAAATGAACACGTTGATATAATTGCTCGTAATGCTAATTAATTCTGTCCATCATACACCAGAAACCACCATAATGTTGTGTTGATAATTTTATAATACTTTAAATCTAAATAAATGTGATCGTAAATTAGAAAATATCGTTCTGGCAATAGGATACTGTGAGCTTTACGAATTAAAACAACAACGCTCACGTTAAGAATTAAGTGGTTAACAAGAAGTAAAATAAAAGATTGCGTTGTGTTATTTAGAAAAATACTATTGCTTATAAACCTTCTGCCACAATTAAGTTTAATTAAAATTAACATTAATAAATTCCTATTAAAACTTAAAATTAAACTGGTGGGAAAAAGTAAAGTAAAAATTACCTGAAAAAAAGACCTAATTAATTAACTTATTAAGAAAAATACACACTCATGAAGATCAATAAATACCGAAAAAATTATTTAAATGAATTATTTATTTACAAAGTATAGACATAAATATTTACAAATAGAATAAAAGTGAAAAAGAAAATAGTAAACGGAAGGAAATTCTCTTCCTTTAACATCATTATCAGCGTATCGCTGAGTAAACTTTTTTTACTTTTAATGTTTGGAATTTCTTTAGATAAATATGCCTCGTTGACATAAAATTAAGATAAAATTATTTCTTATAATTTTAAGACTTGAATATATCATCATTATGTCGAACCATTGCAGTGTCAATTTCATATACATTATTAATAGAAAATAGGACAATTGTAATTTAACTGAGACATACCCTGATTATCATCAGGTTTAGATAGGGAGTGGCAAACATCCATAGTAATCTCCATGTTGTCTCAGGAACACAAACAATTTATTTAAAATTCGTCATCGTATATAAATAAATCAAATATAATGATGTTTTTGCATTATAAATTATTACAGAGTATTTAATTCTTAAAAGTACTATTTAGAGAAAAATGCAGAGGTCCCATTAGTAACTGAACATAATTTACTACCGATTTCTTGGGAATTTACATCGTACTTAAAATGAATAAGTCTACATGAGACTTAAATGAAAACTTCACTTAGACGATAAGCAACTACATTGATGATTACACTTAGACGATAAACAACTACATTGATGATTACACTTAGACTCAATGAGCTACATTGAACGCTGAAGACAAACTCAATATATATTTTTTTACAGATGTAGAAATCTCCTGGTTTTTCCAAGATGTGGTACCAAAAATAAACAATATTTTCATTGGTTAGCCTTGTCGTTGGCCGACTGGATTTCCAATGAGAGAGAGATACACTTACATCATTTGATGATTGAAATTAGCATGTGGCCTGAACCCTATTTACAAGTAGTTGCCTCCCATGAGGTCACAGGTCATATGCTGTAAAATGTCTTGTGAGTTTTATGATTTTACAACATCCTAAAATTTACAGAGGTCATAACTTTCCCCTTGCTTCTATTCTTTGTAACTGCAAGGGTTTGCTACAATTTGTCGTGTGGATGTCTGTAACAGGTGTTGTTTATTTCGCTATACGCGAAAATGACGCAGTTTTTAAAATATTAATTAATTACCTAATTAAAATGTTCATAATTGATTTAATTAATATTTTTGTTTAATTCATCAAACATTCTAGTTCATTATGAAACCATTTGTTTTCTTCTACTGTTTGCAGAATACTTTGTAGAAATTGTTTATTAATTGTTCTTTATGCAAATACGGTAAATGTCCACTTTTTCCGTAAAAAATGTTGGGATACTAAAGCGCCCCAGCAGACCATAATGTAACGGCACTGTTTTGAGTGCCCCTGTAAACGAATTATAAATGCTACACACTTCATTTTCATTATCGAACATGCCAAAGTAAACATGTACGCATAACATACACCAATTACATGGCAATCCGACTATACTTACGCGAATTAATTTGCAGACGGACAGGCGGAAAAACAAACCGAATTCATAAACACTTTTAAATTATTTTGGAAAAGTGTAAAAATGATTGCTGGTCATAATTCATAAAGTTTTTTTTTAATATGAATTTATTAGGGTCATGTAGAGTGTTTTAGACCGCTTTTAGCAGATTTGTTTTTCAATATTAAATAATGGTTTAAAAGAACATAAACAGCTGTTTCTCTCATTTTTTAAAAGTAATTTAATCTAATCTCCTGTGAAGACCATAAAAAGGTAAAAACTAGGTTAATTTCAAATTTTAAGAGGGTGGTTGCAAATACCCCAGTAAAATGTAAATTTTTAAAAAAATGGGTAATTCCTATCAATAACAAGTAATTCTATCCACTATTACTTCCGTATGTAAAGTCTTAAATCTGCAAGGGACAAAAGTTTATCAACCCTTGTTAGTTACCGTTAGTTACTTTCCTTTGCTTTGCAACTTCAGCTATTTTCAATCTCTTTAACATACTTTATGTTATCAGAACTTCTCCATATTTTTGTAAATTATGTCATTCACTTTTTTGATGGTGTTTTTGAGAGCTTCTTTTGCTGTTTCCTTACACATTTCCTCCATTTTTATGCAAACAGTCTCTTACAGACTTTTATTTGGACTGAAAAAAGCGTCTTTTAGCATCTTTAAACATTTAGTAGGTAAATTGCTTGTATATAAATTATCTAAATGTTTATTTTCTGCTGTTAGTAAGGGATAGATTGACGCTTTGATGGTGAAACAAGTTGTTGAAGGAATAGATGTAATTGAAGTATAAATAAATACATCTAATGAGGTCAAAAAACAACACTGGACAGAGTTTGTGTTTGTTGACGCCATCTTCCATTCACATGGTATTTCCAAAATTGCACAAGTTAAATTAAACTGATAAACTTGACACTTTTTTTTGGAATGAGTCATTTTGATTAACAAATGATAGAGTAGAGGCTAATTTTTGTATTAGGCATTTTCTGGTACCATTGGATTAAAATCGTATTCTAGAAATTGTGTTTTGTCAAGAGGAAAAATTGCAGTATTTCTGTAGTCTGATATTGTGTTTCTTGGTTTCATAGCAGTGTCTGTCTTACTTCTCCTAAGGGTTGGACAAACATAGACTTTTGCAGACCGGATTTTAGCCACGAATGGCAACAGCCACGCCCCTGCAGGTATATGCCCTCCAAAAAAGACTCTTTGTTGAACGAAGGGGTGGCAGTGTTAAAATGTTCTTCTATGTACCCACAGATATCGTGACATGGGTAAAGTGTGTAGTGATTTTACCGTAATCCACAAACTTGATATCTCAGTTAATTTTTACAGGACCAAAGACACATTTATCCAATAAATGTCGTGACTTTACAGACGTAACAGAATTATCTTATTTTTTATTGCTTCTAAGCATATACTAATGCTTATATAACATTAATAACAGTTAAAAATTACAGTTGGACTCACCCTACAAAAATTTTACTAAAAATTATAGTAATAACGACCTTCGAATAAAATTTAACATTAATGCAGATTTCATGCAAATGAACTTCATTTTTTTTAAAAACTAAATTCAACAAACACATTTCCTACAAATATTCTAACTTTAAATAAATTACTAGAGCATTATTTTGTTTCCAGTATCAGGGGATAAAACTGTTTAAAAAAAATTACACTACTGCAAATTATAAAGTGTTATCTCAGCAGAACTTGATACTACTAATACTCAAGAATCCTAAAACATAAAACACGAAATGAGGATGAGAAAACATATATATATTTTTTTAACTTTACAAAGTTTATTTAATAATAAAGATGGCGATTCTATATTATCCCGCGGTCGGAATTGCCCCCCAACTGATCCTAATAATTTTCATTATTAAAAAATTATTTCTCTCTATTCTAAACAAGTTGGAAATTGTACGTCAAACGTTACAAACGAGGTGCGTTCGTACGCACGTTTTAGAATTAAATTCATGATATCCCGTGCGTAGAACGGGTTAAACAGCTAGTTAAGTATATATTTTATGACACTGTTCATACAAATATCTTAACTAGTTATATAAATATTCAGATATATATGTATCAGCTAGTTATATAAATATTCAGATCTTGATGATTTTTAATTCTGTGAAATGAATTATATCGTCTGCAGATTAATTTCTGTCATAAAATAAGTATCTCGGTCGCTTGACGATTAAACTTCGGAAGCTCCTATAACAAAAAAGCACCGATTTTTAAAAAAAAATTCAAATTTCTTAATAAATATCAAGAACGCAGAAAACCTTGTGCTCAACAGTATCCATCTCACTCACAACTGACAGGGAAACGAAATCGTGGCCTATTGCCGCGCGACCTCTACCGGCCGCCTCTGGAACCATCACCGCTTTGAAAGCCGTGCACTTAGTAACAGCAGATACGCTTTCTCGCGTGTGGGACGAATTTGGCTATCGCGTAGATGTTTGCCGGGCAGCAAACGGTGGAAATATTGAACATTTATACTTAAAAAAACTCTGAAACTTCCTCTTTTCATTGGTATAAATATTGTTCATTTTGGATTTATACTTTAATAAATACAATTTTTTGAAAATGGGTCCATCATTTAGAATAACCCTGTATATAAACACCTTTCAATTGAAAAATGTAGTTACAAGTGGATATTAGAAAAGAAATAAGTCTTTAAAATTATTATCTTCGAAAAAAATTACGTCCGATTTAAAACGAAAAAATTAAAACGTGATATTTAAAACGATACATTTAAAACGTCATATTTTAAACGCTTTTCTTATAGCGTCGTTAAAAGTCCGGGAGGCTGCGACATATTTTACTTAACCATTTTACAAAAGCTATTTTTCAAAAGTGCAATTTTCTTACTTAATCAATGACGGTCTTACTTAACATGCTCGCTACCGAGGAGGCATATGTGGCGTCGCTTGGTCACTCATTTGACATTCCATTTTTAATCCAAAATTACGAATTCATACCGAAAATGTTGAAAGAAGAATTTTTATTTTATCTAATCACGAAATGTTTGTCATTAAATAGACCAAATATAAAAAAAAAAAAATTATAAAATTTATTAACGATAAAAATTCCCGTTTGTATGTATGCATTGTATTGGTATTTTCTGGTGTGAATTCGAAATTTCTGAATAAAATAAAATTTTAATTAATTAATTTTAACCCGGTAGTGAACGTGTTAATCAATCACGAAAAAAGCCGTCAGCTGTCGCGACAGCGGCTGATTCGGCCTTAAGAACTGAAAAATCCGCCAGTCACAGGAAAATAAATGGTTATCCGATTATAGAAGATCGCCACTTGTCGTGATGATATATGATTAAATCTTTTGCAATTGGGTAATATTTTTAAAAGCGAACAAATTAGCGTGTTTTAGAGCGTTTGGTCTAGAGTTAGCGAGCGTAGATCGTAAGGGGCAGACCCCCCCCGTAGTTTGAGTAAAAAATTATGCCTATAAAATGTTTGTATCTATTCATTTCATCTCATTTAAAAATTCAGTCGTCTAATTTTTGGTAAGATATAAATTAATGATTGCTAGGAGCATTTAATCTTAGCTTCTTCAATATTTGACGTCTTCAAAGTCTATCAAAATTTAAGGAAAAGTATGTAAACTATGCACTTTTCCGGGCTGATTTGACCATGGGAACTCAAATATTTTGTTAAAAGTGGTTGCTATCATATGGAAAATGAAAACTGGTACAAATTTAAGTATGTAGACCTCCCGCTTCCCTCTATTATCAAATTTGCATTTATATTCGGAAACTAGACATAATGTCCAGCCAAACTATGTCTCTCGCATCTCTCTACCAAAATTTCGTAATAAAATAGAATGGGATGTTTCATTTTTTTCTACGACTGTTCATATACATGGTGTCCGAAAAGTCTGGAAACGGTCAGATAACTCGAGAAATATACATCGGATTGAAAAACGGCAAAATGCATATTCAATATTTTTGAAAAATCTATTTAGGGATATGAAAGTTGCCCCCCCCCCCCAACTTTGTCCCCCGGAGGGGAAAGGGGGGCAACTTTGAAATCTTAAATGATGACGGATTCTACGGGAAAAAATACTTAACTTTTTCATTGAACATTTTCTTTTAAATATTGTAGATGGCGCTGTAATCGAGTGCAATTCTGTGAGAATCATTACCATTGCAATGTCTGGAAACGCTCGAATAACTCGAGAAATATACATCGAATTGAAAAACGGAAAAATGCATGTTCAATAGTTTTGAAAAATCTGTTTAGAATCTTCAAAGTTGCCATTTTTCTAAAATATTAAACACGTATTTTTCCGTTATCAATCTAACGATTCTCACAGCATTGCACTCGATTATAGCGCCATCTACAATGTTTCGAAAAAAAATGTTCAATACAAAAGTTACGTATTTTTTCCCGTAGAATCCGAATCTTCAATAAAAAATGGGGGTCATCATTTAAGATTTCAAAGTTGCCCCCCCCTTTCCCACCGGGGGGGGGGAAACTTTCATACCCCTAAATAGATTTTTCAAAAATAATGAACATGCATTTTGCCGTTTTTCAATCCGATTTATATTTCTCGAGTTATTTGACCGTTTTGAGACTTTTCGGACACCCTGTATATGTATATGTATGTTTGTTTCTGTATGTGTTTGATTATGTATCTTCTCTGAATATCTCCGAATTTTATTATTAATGACATATAAAAAAAAAACATTTACATTGTATTCATTCACCCTTTTATTTCTGTTCAGAAATAAATCATTTTCCGTTAAATTATAAAAAAATTTGTGTTAAAACGGAAGAACTATAAATGCGGTGCCGGTATTATCACCACTATTACACTTTTTATAAAATTAATAAAGTCACCTTTATATTTTTTCGGTAGCTTATACGCTTTTTTACGCATATTCGACTTGTTTCTTCTTTAAAAAATAATGAACGAAATTACTCTACAGTATTTTTCTATTTTATATATTTACTACAGTGTATTTTATAACATTTAAGTAACTTTATAGAAGAGAAAATAAATGGAGCATGGCGGAAAAGCCATAAACATTTGTTGAGGTGACGTAGGAGCTCTGCGTGGGTTGCTTGTGATTCTTGGCTGGTAAAAGGCGCCACCTAGGTATGTTAGTACCAGCTAATTTTTGGATAAATAGAGATAAATGTTCGTGGTATTTTTGCATATCTTAAAATGAATGAATTCGTTTCTTTAATACTCGTTATTATTGTATAATGGTTTATTATAGGATCGTTTCTTCAAAATTCATTAAATAAGGTTAAAATAAATATGAAAGTTTGATAATTTGACATACTGTCTCTGATTTAAATTTTCCGTGATATTATGTCGTACATTTTTTCTGAATTTAAAGTCGCTTTGGACACAAGGGATAAAGAATACTATTTGATATGAAATACGCACTGTTAATATTATATTCACCAGTTTCTATTTTTTTTTTTTTCAAAAATGTTTCCTTAATTAGATGAACTCAAATTATATAATTATCTCCTTTGAGATATGCTTTTTTTTTTTAGTATGTTACAAATGATTTAATTATGTATGCAATATTCGTTATCCTTGTTAAGGGACTTTATGTGGCTGCGTTTCATTAAAATTCATTAATTAAAACTTGAAATAGAGACATAAATTATTATGATAATTTGACATAAAATCTCGGGTTTTCATTTTGCGTGATGTAGTATATGTCTCAATTGGATATAAAATTGGACAAGAGATCTAAAGTACTATATAATATAAAATACACAGTATCTTATTATGTGAAAAAGTTTCCAATATTTTCAAAAAAGCTTCCCTGAAATTCGTAGATAGAGGTACACAGATTATATAAACATCTCTTTTAAGATAAGATTTTTAATATACTTTTATTGAAGTACATTTGTTGTCTGTCTGTCTGGGTCAAATCTAGCAATCGATTTTTGATCCACTTCCGTCGAACCGATTTTCCTCAAATGTTACACACGAGTTTATTGTCGATGGCAATGAAATAATCCCGTAGTTTCAGGGTCACACCTCATCAGGGGAAGGTTCTAGGGGCAAAAAACTGCTTTTTGCAGTGACCGAAGTTATTACGGAAAGAGGTCAAACAAGAGTGATGGTGGCAACAATAGAATTACAACAATAGAGTCACATAATAGAATCACAACAATAGAGTCACAACAATGAAATTAATTTTCCACCAAACTGCGTTTGCTAAAACACAGCAATAAAATCGTTTTAACTATATTAGAGTTACAACAGATGTTAAAACAAGGAGATTGAGCAATAAAAGCGTGTTATTTAAATTTTATAAGTAATATTTCTTGTTTTTCTTTATGAAATAAAAGAATTTTTAAAGCGAAAGCAAAACCGATTTTCTTCAAATGTTACACATGAGTTCATTGTCAATGACAATGCAGTATTTAAGTATTTCCAGGACCGTACCTCATCAAGGGCTGGCTCCAACCGTTTTTCGTACAGGTAGAAAATATTACAGAAACATGTCAAAAAGAGTAATACTGGCAACAATAGAGCTACATCAATAGAATCACAGCAATGTTTACAACAATGAAATTAATTTTGTACCAAAACACACTTGTTAAAATGCAGAAAAAATATAATTCTAACTATATGCGTGTTACAACAATAGTTAAAACAAGGAAATTGAGCTATAAAAACGTGCTACTTAAATTTTTAAGTTATATATTTTTTAATAATTTTTGGATTTATCAATATTGATATGTTCATTTGGTTTACACATGTTATCTTTGATGATTGATTGTGTGCCTGCGTTTTCACGAAATTCTCTAATTAAAGCGGAAAATAATTATATAAACATGATAATCTCACATAAAACATTTTTTTTTTACATCTTGCGTAGCATTATGGACAACTATCTTTCTCAATTAGAAGTAAATTTGAACACCAATAATGTAAATACTATTTGAGACAAAAAAGACACTATAATTGATATGTTTGCAAGTTCGTAATTTTTCACACAATGTTTCCTTTAGATACGTAGATAAAGCTACATAGATTATACATAAATTTCATTGTGATAATATTTTATTTAGTTGTAAAATATTTGAGAAGAGAATCATTTTGATGGATAATACATGTTTGTTCAATAACTTTATGATTGTGTTTTTTTTTTCAAAATTCATTAATTAAAGCTTAAAAGTAATACATAAATTAATATGATAATTTGACATAAAAACTTTACTTTACATTTTGCGTGAGACATTGCGCTCCACATTCGTTCTGAATTTAGAGTAAATTTAGGCACAGGCAAAATTGGTACTTTAGACTAATTCTTGGCAGTGAAATAAGCTTAGTGTCTAAAAATGTACTATAAGTATTTACTCTTTTATAAAGGTAGTCTATTATCAAGTGAGCTTTGAGTTTTGTTTGCGATCGTGGTGTGTTGAATTCTATCATTTGTGCAGGAATAAGGTCAATATTCTGTCATTTCTTTAAGTTTCACAAAGTATGTCTTCATCTACAGGGATCTTATTTTCACTTTTATTATGTGCAACAATGCGTTAATTAGGTATCTGTGATGATCTATCTGGTATAAATACGGTGATAGGAATTAGATTTTGTCGCCTCTCGCCCATTGTAAAAATCAAGACTAGATTTGAGCATTATCGTGTCCCCCACGTTCTGTGTTTTCCAGAGAGCTGTGTTTGGGAGTAGAGTTTTCAGTTGAGAGTTAGCCAGCGTGGTAAGGTGTTACAATTTGGTATTTAAAATAAAAGAGTATTGGAATCCATGGAGTTCCTTTAATAGTGCTATTGTAGTATTTCAAAGTGACATTTTCTATAGTGCTATTACAGAGTTTCTAGTGACATGTTTTTGTAGTGAGCTTGAACCTGCCCTTGATGATCTCTCTTAGATTCCGGTTTATTATCAGCGTAGTCAACTTATTTTGAGGAAGTGTTAGAATTTAGTACATTTCTTAGAGATAGCATTCCCCCCCGCTCATTATTTTAGCATTCAAGCTTATAATTTGAGCATCTATAGTTTAATTTTGCCCGCTCCACTACCATTCGACTTTATTATCGCTTTTAAATAAGCTGTTATTGCTTTTAATCTTGTGGCATCACTACTTTCCTAGGTGACGTGCCCGGATAGTCCGCCACAAAAAGAAAGAACGTTTCACATAATTGCGTATAATTTTATGGAATTTTTATTTCCTATGACTAATTTACTGGCATAGAAACTAAAGAAAAAAAAACCGTTTATGTTATTGTCTAACATTTTATAGAATTACTGTTTTATATTCCATGAACTTTTGTCATTGGTGGCAAAAATCTGAACTAACGTTTTCTTCTTAAATATATTCCGGATTTTCTAAATATTATTTGCACCAAATTGTGTTGCGTTTGGGCCCAGTAAATGTTTGATAATCGAGCTGAAAACACCTCTTTTTAAATATCACCACCATGTATATGAACAAGGCCTGATCAAGTCAAACTGCGACCCAAGGATTAGTGTTCATTCGGGTCCCTCCTTCTTATACTGTCACAAAATATTAAATATTATCGATGCCTTAGTAAACATATATCACGTAAATACGTATTTAGAGAAATATATATTTTGCCTTTGACGTCAGCCTGTTTCCAGTTTTTGACAATTGAGATTTTACATATTACGTGACTAATGAGCACGTATATGGAATTATTAGTTAATGGATTAAAAGTAGAAAGTTTTGATTATAATCTGAACTGTTTCAAAAACCAATTAAGAAATTCATCGCATAAATCTCATATTTGAAGATGAAGTAAAATAGTGATATTTAGCACAAAAACATACATCACACAACAAGGATATAATTGATAACATTTCAATATATTCAGATAAAAGCCTAAATTGCAACATAGGTACATTCTTCATCGCCAGGCACACGTAGATGTTATTATAATTTCAAATACCATAACCAGAAGTATTTGCAGATTTTTTAAAATTTAATTTATTTAAGATTCACAATAATCGCATGCGAAAATCATAGCACCCCAATATATACGGGTCCAGAACCAAGGCACAGTTGTCACGTGCTTTAATCAGTCCTTGTATAAATATCTATTTGTAATAAGCTTTCGCTTAGATTTTGTGTATTTTAAGAACATTTATTCTCAAGAAAAATTTCATGGCTGATTATTTTTTTTAATTTTGCGAACTTCATTAATTAAAATCAAAGAAATAACTAAATAAATATGTTAAATATGGCATACAAGTTAGCTTTGAATTTTGATTGGCGTCTGTATTATATATCATTTATTTTCTGAAATGTAAATGTATTTAGTCTCAAAGAATAGAGAATATTATTTTTTACAAAATAGCTACTCTTGCGTCATATTTATTATATAAAACATTTTCTAATCATTTCTAAAATGTTGCCATCAAATCGCCAAATAATTATAAAATATTACATAAATTATTTTTTATAGATGATGTTGAATAAATTTTTACATACATTGTAATATAAACAACATAAGGCAAAAGAAAAATTATATTGGACTTTTTCACTACCCCTTTTTTCATTAACTATTGAAAATTAGTTAAGCGTAATGTACTAAATTAGTTAAGCATACGTTAATCTTCATTTACGGATTACAAGCATCTAGATCCCAGAGAATTAGTCATCCGTCAGGAAAAGTAATTATAATAAAGAAGAAGAATTCTTCTATATTCTAACAGTTAATGTTTACGTCTAATCATACATAAGTAATTCTCCAACGCTTATTTCTAAATTTATATCTGCCTGGCAACCTCTTTACGCTTGCATTAACTTGGGCATCATAGGAACTGTCTGCACATAATTATCTTTTCAACAAGAAAAATGTTATGGTTTTATTAATAAATTTTGCATAAGGTAAAGCTAGGAGAGTCTGCGCACATTTCAATAGAATGATAATAAAAAATTTAAATATTAATTTTTTGCTAAACTATCCATGAATAATTTTGACTTCATTTGTTTTTTATGCATTTACATTGCTATTTTGTTGTTATGCTGTAATTTAACAGAACAGTTGTAATAAAACCGAGAAAGCTATTTTGCGCAATCTGTCCTTACAGGGTTGGTGTGATTGCGCACATGGGTAGGAGAGATTGTTATTAATAATAACTACAATTAAATTGTTAACAATAATAATTACACTTATATGACATTCTTGTAAGGTTTTTGTGAAAAAATATTGTTGTATTAAGAGTGAATATTTCAACCTAATGATTAAAGAATCAAAAAAAGGAAAGAATTTTAAGAACAATTAAAAGAAAAAAAATTACAGAATAAAAAAAAGCAAGCCTAGAAAAGATTGCAAAATAACATTAAGTTATATGATAATACGTTTAACTTAAAATTAGTCCATTTTCATTTCCACAGTTTCCATGTTTTATTGTTTGCTTACCGAAGTTGTCGTCGTCCACAGTCGATGCACTTATTGTTGTAAATGGTGCAGCTTTCGTGCAACTACCTGAAATCAGTGGCGTAGCCAAGGAGGGGGGTCCAAATACTTTAGATACTAGTAATATTGTAAAGTTTTATTTCTCCTTGATTATCGCAGAAAGTTCTCTGATTAGATAAGGCAAAGAAAACTTTACTACAATATTAGTGGTGTCCAGATCATCTAGACCCCCCCCCCCCCCTGGCTACGTCATAGCCTGCCACAAATAATACATTGAATACAGCCACTGATCAAAATTGTATCCTGGAACATTTCTCGACATTCAGTGCACTCATCCTTATTGCCCTTTGTTTTCTTTCCTTCAGTTTTTTTTATCGCACTTTTACTGGAAGCATCTTATCTTCAGCTGTTTGCTTTTTGTTGTAGTTGCTTCCTTCTTAAGTCTTTTTTCATGTATATTTTGTGAATCAGTAACATCCGTTGCACACTGTTTCCATTTTGATTTCAATGGCATTAAACTACTTTGAATAGCAGGTGAAAGCTTTTCCAAAACTTTCGTAGGTGTATTTCTGAGAGTAACATTAGACTCCTCAGAAGTTAATGGTTAACAAATGCATGTAGCTGCTGCATTTGTTGGCCTAGAATATGAGAAGTTTGGGTTTCAGTGTTTGTAACGAGTACTATTGTTGAAATGGATTGGGGTGGATTCTGGTGGTAACTCAACGGTTTCAGGGACAGTTTAATTCATACCTTGATCACAGCCTAGCAAATATGCGCTGTAGAGTCACTTTAATATTTAAAGGGTAAATTTCAGGTTTCGATAATTATGTGTTTTTCGAAAGTTATTTAAAAATTGATTCATTCATATGTTTTACATGTAATTTGCAATTTATGCAAATTTACCAATAAGCTGCACAATGCGCCATCTCTCCTAAGTAGTAGATGCGCAAACTCTCCAATTTCTGTAGGAGAGATTGCGTGGTCTTTTGTTTACCCATGGCTGCTTCTAAAACTAACCATTGATGTTCTCACCGTTAGTCTAGGTCAGTAGCATATGAGAAATCGTTTAAGTTTAAATAATTTTGTACTACTGACATTCTATAAAAATTCTGACCAATTTTTATGAAAATTCAAGCACTTACCTAGGAAAATAAAACAAATAGCAATGATTTATCCTAGACGCTTGAAATAATCAACGTGCACATTCAAGTATACACTCCAGTTCTGCTGTTCTGCAATTACCTTGAGTCGCTGCACGCGCACTTTATCCCTTCACCTTTAATCTCTTTGTGCGCAATCTCTCCGAAAGCGTCATTTCTCCTGGCTTTACCTAAATATAAGTATAGAGAGGAAGATATGCTTTATGTTTTTTTTTAAATTGGGATTTTTTAAACATATAATAAGAAATAGAATACAAATAACACAAACGAATGCAGTAGCCATACCGCAGATATGGCTCTTATAATATACTATGGGTATAACTACTACGACCATTTAGAAATAGTATCACATAGCTCAGCAATTATGGTTTTCTATTTGGCATTATGTACGTATTTATTATACTGAATTATCCGATATTTGTATGAAAATAATTCTCTTTATTTGACTTCCGAATAAAGTTTATTTGCTTTATTTTAATAAAACGAAATCTCATTAAATCTTATACGTCTTCTATTGTTATTTTAGATAAAGTTTTATTCGTTTGGAAGTTTTGGATTTATAATATACTTTTGAAATAAAACTGGTAGGGAACTCTCTTAAGCGTAACTTTATATTGTTTAAGTTGTTGAAAAAAGGATTATGAAAGCATATTTGTACATCCAGAAACACAAAATAAATACGGCATAACGTATGGAAGTGAAAATTTTATTGCGCCCAATCTAAATTAAGTCATCTGCAACAAAATTTAAATGACAATTTATACGTTTTTCAGATATAACTATCTAAGTATATCAAAAACAGACCATAGCAGTGATATCTGTTGGGCGGTATACACCGAAACCTAATAAGGATCTATTTTTGTAAAAGTCTAACAGAATATCAAGTTTGGTGAAATTCCGTGCTTGATCTCATGAAATATAGCTTGTTCTTGAAATATAGCTATGGCGGAAATCGTGAAACATGCAGCGTAGCAAAGCTACCTGTTGGGAGATTTACATCAAAACTTAATCAGCGTCTACTTATGTCAAGTTCAAACAGAATATTAAGTTTGAGGAAATTCTGTGCATTATTTTTATGTTACATATACAGCTATCGTGAAAATCATGGAAAATGCAGCGTAACAGCTCCAAATATTGTGTTATTTAAACCAAAGTCGGATCAGCAACAACTTATGTCAACGTCTAACTGAATCTGAAGTTTGATGAAAATTCTAGCATTAGTTCGTGAGATAGAGCTACTGAAGTAATCGTGAAAAATGCAACATAGCAGCGCCACCTTTTGAGCGATTTACACCAAAAACTAATCAGCATCAATTTATATCATGGGCTAACTGAATCTAAAGTTTTATTAAATCTCGTTAGTCCTTGAGATAGAGCGCCCACAAAATTCTTCTCACATACAGACACACACACAGAGACTCACAGACAGACAGCTTCTAAAAACAGCCAAATCGTGTTCAAGACATTCTGAAACAAATAGATCCATCGAAAACTGGAAGTTGAAATTTTTCATGAATCCAATACTTTCTTCTTGTAAAGATAGAAAGAAGCAAAAAAGATATTACTTATACACGATTACTTTATTTGTATTCCTTATATAAGATTTCATCTTCGAAGACATCCGTTGCGTTGTTCAGTTTTTCAGGCAGACATATGCAATTTAAAATTTGCCTGTGTAGAAATACTTCGGGTAGAAGATGTTTAGGGAAATTGCACGTGTTTCCATGTAACAAACCACCTTTAAAAATCTGACAAAATTCTTGAAAGCCGAAACAATTCATGCAAAAATGAACAAGATAAGAATTCAATATTTCAAGTGAATTAGTTCTTTTCCTTGTATTGCAGTATTTTCTTTTTCAGAGACGAAAATGTAGAAGTTGGAACAAGTTAACATATTTTTTACTTTTATTCTGTTTCCAGTTTCCAGTTTTGATAATAGACTGAAAGTTTTCACTATTGGCTAAAAGAATTACACCAGTGAAATATACTGTTTCAAAAATGTTGCATGAAACATACTAGAAATATTTGAAAAAAAAAATGATAGTCAGAAAATGATTTCAGAAAAAAAATAACTTCTATTTGTATTTTATTGTTTTGCGCATATATATATATATATATACGTTACTGTTATATACTTATTACTGTTTTAAATGATACATTTATTTTTTAAATAATTTGAAAACAAAGAATCGTTTTTGTTATGCTTGCTGACAAAATCTTTTTTGGTCTGCAACAAAACTTGAGCAACGTTTATTCGTTTATATCCATAAGAGTTGGAAGAAGTTAGAAAATTTATTTTTACATATATTCCGTTTATGTTTGATAAGATACCAAAGTTTGATCTACCTTGAAAAGAGACTGGAAATTGTTGGCTTCTATCTAAAACATTGCACCGATAAGGTATATTTTTTCATACATGCTGCATAAAACATATTAGAAATAATTGCATAGTCAGCACATCGTTTAATAAATGACTTCTATTTGTTCTGTTTATTGCAAACAAGAATTGCTGGTAACAGCTCGGAGATCGCAAACCCAGTGATCATTTGAGAGTTATACAAAGAAGGGCTGAATCCCATATTGATGTTGGAATTGTTTCTTTCGCATTTACCATCATACGTACAAAGTATTTTAGAGTCTATTTCACAAGTATCACTTCATAAAGCTGCCGAAGTTGCTGACCGTATTTTGGAATATAATCCAACCGCATTAAATGCTATTTCAGAGCCATCAGATACTAATTCAGAAATTTTATGCGAAATTAAAAAACTGAATTATCGAATTAAACAACTAGAGTTACACAGGTCACGTAGCCCTTTTCGTTGGCATTCATTTGGGAGAAATCGTAGTGTGTCAAAGGATTCCAAACAACTTTGTTAGTACCATAAAAAAGTTGGCAAAAATGCTAAGAAATGCTCTGAATCTTGTTCATTTTCAAAAAACACAGACGGCGAGGTGTAGCAGCAACAACCACCTTGCACAAAATATCTAGTTGCCTCTCTTTAAAGGACAGAAAGCATATAACATATTTATGCATCAAGATGATATAGATCTACGTAACTTGCAAAATGACAACAAATCCTCCCTTGTGTCGAAAAGTTTGCCGTCTCCAACGGCTGCCACAATAACAACCGACCAAGGTCGACAATTTGAATCAGACCTTTTAAAGGAGCTGACAAGATTTCTGGGTACAAACCGCATTCGAACAACATCATATCACACTCAGGCGAATGGTTTAGTAGAGCGTTTTCATAGAGTTTCAAAGAGTTCATTAAAGGCTCATGAGAATACTCAGTGGACTGAGAGCTTACCTATAATTCTACTTTGACTCCGAGCTGCTGTAAAACCTGAAATCAAAGCTTCAAGCACTAAATTAGTTTATCGTAATTCCCTCAGACTGCCAGTTGAAATGTGTTCAGAAATTCCATCTTTAGTATCCCGTGACAACAATTTTATTCAACAATTGAAAGAAAGAATGAACAGTTTAAAACTTTCATCTACATCTGTTCACGGGCACTCAAAAATTTTTGTGTACCCTCACTTGAAGGATTGCACTCATGTGTTTCTCCGAATAGATAAAGTTGTTCCAACATTATCTCAACCTTATACCGGCACACATGAAGTTCTTTCAAGAGATGGTAAACACATAAGCATCATAATTAATGGTTGGTTGGTTGGTTGTCCATTGGGGACAAGCTGCGCCACATCATTAATGGAAAGAAAAGTTGTTTTTCTCTCGATAGAGTTAAACCTGCATTTATGCTTAATGATTTACCAAGTAACGCCGATAATCTGGACACAAATTTTTTTTCAGCAAATAACCAACCAGCAAAATTAGAAGCGCCAGCTACTAAATCAGGTAGACACACTGTAAAACATTTGTGTAACGTTACTCCATAAAACTGGAGGCAGTTTGCTGCCTCCAGTCTTACGGTGGTAATGTTACACCAGTTATATCAGTTAAATACCACCGTAAGACTGGAGGCAGCAATGCTGCCTCCAGTTTTATGGAGTAACGTTACACCAAATGTTTTACAGTGCATGTACGATTTACTAAGAGACTGATAACTGAAATAAACAATATCTCAATCAATTGATTTGTCATAAATACATTATATTATTTAAATTCATTTTGAACTTTCACCTTATTGTTTATTGTATCGTTCCTTCGTCACTGGGGCGGGGGGGATACTCTTGTAGTATTTCTCTCATACAGAAAATACGTTTATCTTTTTATGCGCATGTGATGAAGTTTTCAAAGATGTAAATTTATACAAGCCGTATAGCAACAAGCTGTATCTCTTACTTTTATATTTTTCATGTTCCATCATTGTGTGTTGTGAATGTTATATTAAATGTTGTTAGTGATAATAAAATAGTTGGTTATTTAGCACATTATATTCACGCACTAAAAATATAAGGTTATTGAATCGAATGTCACCCTTTCTAACTTTATACAACAATTACCAGCATGGCCATCCGGTTTACTGTATTTGCATTGTAATAACATCATTATTTGGGGGAAAAAAAGGAAATATAACTTTTTTTTTTTTACATTGATAAAATATTTATAATATTGATTTTATGAAAATTCTTTTAATAAGTAAGAACTAACAGTAGCATTATGTGGATTAACTGAAAAATAATATTTTGCAAATTGTATAATTTTGATACAATAAAAGCAAACCGTTGTTTCTTCAATAAAAATGCACGATTTTATTGATATTATTTTCAAAGGTAATGCCGTATATCTAAAGTATTTAATCCTTTGAAGATTCAGCCTTCGATTTTGAAGTTGGTGGAATGAAAATGACGTCATATTTACGGAATTGTACAGATGTATGTCAGTTTTGTGAATTGAAATACCCTTTTTCTTTTAAAGATAATGTCCTTTTAATCCTCTAAATCTAAAGCATTCCCCTCCTAGGATATTGAGCACTGTCTTAAAAATCCTCAGTTTAAATTAAAAACACCTTTTTTCACGAGGAAATAGTATCAGTATAGATATACTAACCCCTTCCCTTTTTCACAGCAATGAAATCACCCTATTGTCCCTATTCCATAAATTTCAAGATATATATATTAATATTTCTCGAAACCATAAATATAAATGTGATATAATATAGATCGAATGCAAATTTTGAAATTGCGAGAGCTATTAAAATATCCCGAAATTAGCGTATTTGATGTTCTCGATTGTATTAAAAGCCATTAAAACACTCAATGAGTACATTTTACTTAATATTTAAATGCACTCATTTTAAACAATGTACTAAATTTCAGAAATTCATTTTTATGCTCTTTTTTATAAATTTATGTATTTTTTATGCACCCCGACATCTTAGGTAAATCTTGAAATAAGTAGTTTCTGACTTAACGAATTTTGTAAGAAAATACTAGTTCTTCCACACATATTCTCACTAAGCATTTCTTTATAAAATGACACAGATGAGTAAATGCGTTCATCAGAGCGAATAATATGATAATAAAGGTAAAAGACACCAAAACTAAACAGATGTTTGACTGGCCTTTTTAACCAGGTTAGTTAATGTGAAATAACCCAAAATTAAGCAGTTTATTGAAAAAAGAAACTGAATAAAAATAATTTTACCACTTGTTTCCCTTCGAACATAAAATCAAACTAAGCATAGCATTAAATTAAATATTTTGCGTGTTTTTTGTCTGATGGTGCAGATATCTCGAACTTTTGACGCATTAAAACTATTAAAAATATGTTTGAAATGGCAATAAACATCATTTGTATGCATTTTCTACTTTATTTCAAATTGTAGCCTTTCTTATTTTTGCTGGCATGTACTTAAATTTTATTCCTTAATAGGTGACCCTTCCGTCGTTGCCAGGGCCCATGATAATATCTTTAAACAAACCTCAAGTTTCTATGATTTTATATCTTCGGAAACTCTTCCAAATGGATCTTGTTTCGGGGGTGATATGCCCTCGGTAAAAATGGGCCAGCTGGTTGAGCCAGGCCAGACCTGTATCCTAGAAGAACTCTAGTAAATACAACAATCTTAATTTGCATTTCAAAGAAGGAGTTTTCTGTACTCAACCTTTAAACGTCATTTACGGAAATTACACTGTTTTGGAAGAAATACGGACATTGTACTGTTTTGAAAGAAATACGGAAAAAATCCGTTAAATTTACGGAAAACTTTCTGCATATTTACAGATTTGAAATCTCTTTAACAGAACTAATGTCATTTACGGAAATTGTACTGCAGTTTTGGAAAGATGAAACTTCTCCGTAAAATTTTACGGAAAATCTCTTGTATTTTCACGGATTTTTTTTTAGAGTGTACATTAAAAAATATACAAAGGAATCAGATAACCTCTTTGTTTGAAGTCTTTTAAAAAGTAAAAGAATATCTTGAGAATGATTCTGACATTTTCACGTAGTAATTCGATTGTAAGATTTAGCATACCTTTTTATACTTATTTACTTAGGTATTAGTTGATCATTTTCTTTTCAACAGTACTTTACTATTCGAAAATTTTATAAATGCATGGTCTATCAAGGAAACAGCGTTGATAGCGAATTACATTCAATAGCATTCTTGTCTGTTTGGCATAAGAGAGGAAGGGAATTATTAAGAGAGATTGTAAGAAGAAAAATTCTAACAGTATTTATCTCTTCACACTTTCTACCACTTTTTTTCCGTGCACAGCCTCTTCAGCAAAGAAACTAAGCAAGTAAGTTATTATATCTAGTATAATAACTTTCTTTGAATCCACAAAATCATGAATAACACGACTATATTTTCTGAAACAAATAACAAATGGTCCCCTTCATCAGGTTCAGCAAAACATACATAAATCTTCAGGATACACACACTGACAAGAGTAGGAAGACTTATTTTTACTTTACAGAATAAAACTCATCAACCAGAAAATTTCACGCAGAAATTTTAAAGTATTTTGTCTGTAGCGTAAAGAATCACCTTACGGTCTTTGTATTACCAATTGATTTAAGGAATTCAACAAAATGAGTTATTTCAGAGCACATAAACTAAAAAATTGATAATAACAAGTTAAAGCCCATTACGAATTAGTTAAAAAGACATGTCGTTTTTACGTAAGGAAAAAACAACATGTTACTAGAAATTTCCTTTATTAGAAAATTTATTTAAACCATTAATAATGCGTAATTTTTTCAAATGGATTTTTTTTATATCCATTTTACTTGATTAACATCAGACTGTATTTACGTTGTTATAATTGTTATAATCTCTGACCATTCAGATTACTGCTTTATGTGCGGAAGCGTGTCTTTTTTAAAGGTCATTTGATTTCATGAATTTTGCTTTCGTCTAATTTTTCGGAAGATATTTTCGGACAAAACCGGACGGATATTAAACGTTTTAACAATTATTATATCTTACTATCCGTCTTATCTCTAAGTTATGTCTAATTCTTAATAATAATTAAATGTTATGGCATTTCTCATAACTATTCTTGAAAAAATGCCACAACAGCAAACGCGTTTTTATCCATAAATGAAACAAGAACAGGAAAATATTTTCCAAGTATTTTAACGAAAAAAAAATTATATATTGTAGTTAAAAAAAAGTTGGAAATTGTACGTCAAACGTTACAAACGAGGTGCGTTCGTACGCACGTTTTAGAATTAAATTCATGATATCCCGTGCGTAGAACGGGTTAAACAGCTAGTTAAGTATATATTTTATGACACTGTTCATACAAATATCTTAACTAGTTATATAAATATTCAGATATATATGTATCAGCTAGTTAAATAAATATTCAGATCTTGATGATTTTTAATTCCGTGAAATGAATTATATCGTCTGCAGATTAATTTCTGTCATAAAATAAGTATCTCGGTTGCTTGACGATTAAACTTCGGAAGCTCCTATAACAAACAAGTTGGAAATTGTACGTCAAACGTTACAAACGAGGTGCGTTCGTACGCACGTTTTAGAATTAAATTCATGATATCCCGTGCGTGGAACGGGTTAAACAGCTAGTTAAGTATATATTTTATGACACTGTTCATACAAATATCTTAACTAGTTATATAAATATTCAGATATATATGTATCAGCTAGTTATATAAATATTCAGATCTTGATGATTTTTAATTCTGTGAAATGAATTATATCGTCTGCAGATTAATTTCTGTCATAAAATAAGTATCTCGGTCGCTTGACGATTAAACATCCATCGGAAGCTCCTCTAACAAAAAAGCACCGATTTAAAAAAAAATTCAAATTTCTTAATAAATATTTTTATTAATATCTCCTAAAGTTTTGATTCGATTTTAATAAAATTTGAAATGTCTCGACAAAATTCTGCAAAGATAATATATTTTAAATTGCAAACCATTTGGTTGGGTAGTTTTTGCGTTGTTATATGCGGACAGACAGACAGACGGACGGACAGACAGACGGACGGACAGACGGACGGACCAAACGACGACTATAGGTGCTACGTATTTATATAATTACGAACGCACCTAAAAAGCACCGATTTAAAAAAAAAAAAAATCAAATTTCTTAATAAATATTTTTATTAATATCTCCTAAAGTTTTGATTCGATTTTAATAAAATTTGAAATGTCTCGACAAAATTCTGCAAAGATAATATATTTTAAATTGCAAACCATTTGGTTGGGTAGTTTTTGCGTTGTTATATGTGGACAGACAGACAGACAGACGGACGGACAGACAGACAGACAGACAGACGGACGGACAGACGGACGGACCAAACGACGACTATAGGTGCTACGTATTTATATAATTACGAACGCACCTAAAAATTGAAATATTTTATAGCATATTACCATATTTAAATTTCAGTCTGTGACGTCACAATGAACAAAAAAAAATCAACGTAATATTTTTCTATTTCTGGAATAATAATAGAAACTGCTGGCTTTCCTAGTATATACATTTATCAATAAATCTCACGCATTTGCATAATTTCAAAATTCTATTACGTTATAAAATATGAAAAGCATTTAATTTTCCTGCGTATGTAAAATAACGTATAATATTTCAATCGCGATCAACGTCTGAATAAGTGATATTTTATTATTTTTAAAACTGCACACTTGTCTAAAAAATAAAAGAAAGGAAAACTTACTTAAAAATAATTGTTCAATAGGCCATAAATATTGATTTAATACTTATGCTATTGTAGCATCGAAATTATTCAGAAATATTCTAAGTTATAGATAAAGATCTTTATCTAAATCATACGGCTTCTATTTGACACTAAAGTATTAATAGAGTAACACTAATACATCATGACGTTAAATTGCCAAGAAGAATAAGCGCATTTTGTTTTTATTCTTCGCCTTTTAGAGCTTATTAACTGAAACATATTTCAGAATGTCTTTATTTAATGAAAGAAAATAAAGTTACATTGCTTAGACATGAATTACGTTGAATAAAATTCATCCTATTTACGAATATATGCCTCTCAAAGGTATTTTTTTGTTGAGAAAAGAATATCTTTATTCTGAAAATATACTTTTTAATCTGATAAAATTTCTCCGCTGTGAGAGGTATTGTATCGGTGTGGTTACATTTCTCGGTGCTTTCAATGGAAATTTTATATTAGCATTAAAGGATTTATGTATTGCAGAAATTGTAAGAGCAAATGCATCAAAAGACAGAGAAAATATTTTGTCATCAAATATGTTGGGATCAAATAAAGAAAAGTATTCATTATACTCAGAAAAATGTTATTTTTTCAGAGTAAATAAATAGAATATATGTACTACAGATAATAATTTTTTTTCAGTTGTATAGCTTTTATACTGTTTCTTTACCGATGTTTATGCGTGAGAATCAAATTAATCATAATTTTACATCTCTTATCAAATTATTATTGATTTTACTTTAGAGTTTTAAAAATTACTGAAACATTTCATATTAGACACATTCATGAAAATTTAATGTAACCATACCTATCCACAATTACGATAACCTTTCTTTTACCATTAGAAAATTTTCGTGGAAGAATCAATCTGAAACCTCAAAAAGCAAAAGGTTTCTGAAATAACAAAAACATATTTTTATTTAGTGACAGAAAAGAAACCTGTATTTTTCATAAACTCTTCTGTAAAACTCGGAGAAACCTCTTCTATAAACCTCGAAATTTCCTGATTGGTCTCACTACAAATGGTGTTTGAAGATAACGGCAAGGTTTCCAGAATCTTGGGCAAAACAGATTACACAAAACTTTCTTAAACATTTTTGTAATATTAAAGCAGTTTTTTGTCAAGATTTTTCAATGGAGTAATATGAAACAATAGTCTAAATTGTATACCAAAACCTTTGGATTATACAGTGCATCAGAGAGCTATTTAGCACATCCCTCAGAGTTTTTTCCTTCCGCTTGAAAACGAACATTGAAACAAAAGTCCTTTCATTCAATCCCTCGTGACACGAGCATATAATCTGTGTACTGTTTAGATTTTTCATTCGACTAAAACAAAAATTTCGTTCAAATATTTCCCCACGTCAAAGGCACTAGAGCTGTAAAAATCAGACATTAGTACAGCACTATCGTCAACATATATTATATGGGTTGACTAAACTAATATATAGTGTGATTAGCACATAGAAGAGTTTTTGAACCTTTTTTAATGTTCCAATTTTTTAGGGTTAAGTATAGTTTTCTTTCCGTACTTAAAAAGTAAAAAAACAACCATTACAAGATCACTCGTGTGCTGCCTGTCCGTCTGTCACAGCCGTTTTTCTTGAAAACTTGTGGAACGCAGAAAGTTCAAACTTGGCAGAGTTATAAAGGCTCTTGACCCACATATTTATAGATTATTAGCCATTCACAGACATTTTTATGAAAAAAATTAGGGGGTCTAATTAAGTTACTTGAAAATAGTGGATATTTTATTTTTTTTTGTGTATCGTGTGGGGTATCATTTGAAAGATCTCTTAGCACCAAACTCACGAATATATTTGTTTTAATTTTACGTATTATATTATCAGAGATATCGTCGAAAATGTACTGCAAAAATATGTCCCCTCCCCTTTTTTCCGTATCTACTGGAACTAAAATTTTAAAAAAATCAAGCGTAGTAGGAGTTTATTTTAATCTTGCAGGAAACTATAGCGACTATCCTAGGTCACGTAGTTTTTTTCTTTTTTTAAAACGTATTTTTTTGTTATACACAAACTTTGCTTTGTGGGAGCTCAGCGGTAGAGTTGAGAGTCGCTCGAGGTACATATCGACGCGGAATTATCCAAAGATTGTGGATGATGATTTTCGAAAAAAAACTGTCGGTGATTAGCGGAGCTATAATTTAAAAACCAATCTGGAAAGATGCGGCTCGGACCAAGGCAGTGTTGCAACTTTGCGAGCCCCTTTCGAAGCACGCTTGGCACACTGCCAAGTTTAAACTTTGTACAAGGTCTTTGATTTAGGTAAAGCGAATTATGATGATAAATAGTCAACGTTTTTTATTCCAATTGAAGGCTATTATTGAAAATTACTTCAGTGAATAATTCCAAGACATTAAAAGTAAATAGTTTTGAGATACCAATCGCTTTTAACTCAATATGTAGGGGATATATAATAATTCATTTATAATGGAAAACTTTTCCATTCTGAACGTTCATGGCATATCCATATATAATTTGCTAGTATTATAGCTATACCCAACCATACGTTGTATAGTTTTTTACAAAGTCTTATTAATATTTTAGCAACGATTTTTTGAAATTTCCCATTAAGTAATTAGTAATTTTATTGTGTGGAACCTTTTGTACGCGAGTAAAAACTCACACTTGTCTGATTTTTATGTCACATTATCCTTAAATGCATAGTTATACTTCCGCGGCGCACTTAAATTATAGTGAGGAAAACAACATATTAAAGGATTGTACCTTTTTCAATCATGTATGTTATAAAGCAAGAAGCTCTCAAAGTGTATGTCCGGGGTATTTTCAAAAACTACCTAATGGATTTTTTGCGATTTACACCAACAGATAGAGAAAATTCCCGCGGTCATTTTGATGTATAATATACCGATATAACCATGATTTTTGATAATAAAATTTGGTATTTTATTCTTATTTTGGACGAAAAGGTTGCCATTGGTATATGTTTTTCAAGAAGAAGAGGAAAAGCATTATATTTTTCATCAAAGCCGATAGATGCAAGTCAAGTGATCCGAAAGCGTTACTAAATACGTTACGAAACTAAAACGTTGAATTCGATTACATTATGAAAAAAACTACCAACCCCAAAACATACAAATCTGGAGATAAATGTATGAGGTCGAGTTTCATTCGAACGAACTCTACGAAACCGCTAAAAACTGCTGGCTACGCTGAAATTTTGTTATAATGGAATAGCATTTCGTTAAAGGGGATAATGCCGTTGAATGCATACATCTCGTTGTAACGAAGACATACATCTGTTGGAGATTTTGTTCTAGGAATTGAACTCGGAATTCTTTTCTGGAATTCGACTGCATTCTGATACTTGAAAATAACATTTTATTATGTAAAAATTTCCAAAATTATAGATATTAGATAAATTAACTATCTAATTTTTTACAGAAGATGAAAATGACTTAATCTGAGAGAAATCTGTCTCATCAAATCTCACTAAGAAAAAATTATTTTAAAAGTAATCCATTTTAATCAGATTATATTAAGATTGATAAAAGCATCAAGGAACAAGAAAACTAACGACTACTCTCCAAAAAAAGAGAGTAAAAATCTTTCATTCATTTTACTGCCTCACATAATTTCAGTAATACTTGTTCATTGTTTTAAGATAATACTTAAAGTCCATCCGAGTATCTTTTATTTGCTTGCACTCGGCTGATTTATGTCAAGGTCTGCTGTATCCTGTCTCTCTGTGTTTTTATTATTTTGATGACTTTTGATAACACATAAATATCGGTTAGTTTAAAATTTTTAAAGCAAATTCCATGTGTAATTGAAGGACTTTGATGTAACATTTTTTTAATGCCCTTAATTTTTTATTCCCATATGTAACTAATTTAATGAATGTTAAATTATAAAAATACTTTCGATTGCTTGTAACAAAACACTACCATTAAATAGAGTAATCTCTAATTGTAAAGGGTCCATTTGGTGAAAAGGATCTATGTCAGCGTTTTACAGGTAAAATACACAGATTGTCGAAAAATGAGCTGAACGTTTTTAAAATTTAATAGCAAATAAACACATATTGAATTTAATATTGCGGCAGGGTAATGTGTGGAGTCAGGAATTTCTTTACTGCTCTTCCCTCTTTCAGTCCTAAATGTCTCCGATAGATGGTGCTGCATTTTAGTAAACTGTAATACTTCTCAAAAAAGAAAAAAAATATATATTACTATTTAAAAATTTTAAAAAAAAATTGGCATTTCAACAGATAAGAGACTGAAGATTAAATGATGTATGAATTTTGATTTATTTTTATACGTAGGTTTGAGCGTTCTAACGGTTTGAGATAGCGAAATCTCACATATCAGTGTTATTTTGAACTAAAACTAGGAAGCGTAATAAAGAAATTTTAAACTTCTCGCAGATACAGCATCAGTATACAATGGTATATTTACATGCGGTGATAAATCTTAAGATGAAACACACCTTCAGAGACGAAAAATCTATTTTTATTGCACCTTTTGATTTTCATTTTGAGTTTCCATTGCTCCATAGACGAAATTTTACCACGTTCCACCTTCCCAATTGCTTACCATGCAGCTTTGCGACGAATATGACAGCACAGAAGTTGTTAGCTTGCCTGTGCTAAGACAAGGAATAAATATTCGCTCTTACAAGAAGCAAGGTCACTTTCTTTGACTCGTTCTTATGCTTACAAGATCTACATATATAACTTTTTTTTTGCTGACACATAGAAATAAAATACAAAAAGACAGGTTGGAGGAATTTGGGCATTACCTGGTTAATAAGAACAATGTCGGCCGTATAAGTTCGATTGCAATGCTTTCGATGAAAAATCCTTTTAGTAGTACTGCCTCAAATTCGAATTAATTAAAAAAGGAGCTTAAATATAATTTACGGTCACCGTCTTTGTGAAAGCCATAGGGAGTATATCTAAGAACCTAGAATGAAGCTTTCTACCGTTCCGTTACTAGAAAGCAACTGTAAAAGAAGCAAGAACGAAAAATCATGCATCAGGCATTATGAAACGCTTTCGAACACTAACAAAACATTATTAAAAAAATTCATTTTTTTCATACAATAAAATGAGATATCTAAACAAGGAATTCAAATAAAATGCGCTGCAAACGATTTTGCCCCATAAACCATAATGTAATGGAAGTTTTTTTTTGTACCTGTAAACAAACTATAAATGTTACACACTTCATCTTCAATAGCAAATATTCTATAGAGTATCTCATTAATATACAAAAATTACATGTCGATCTAAGTATATGTACGGGAGTAAGAGCACTGACTGACGGACGGATGGTCAGACAGACAATGCGAATTCATAATCACTTTCAACTATGTTTCAAAGTGTTAAAAAAGAACCGAAAGTCTGTATTGATATCAATCTTCAGAATTGAAGATCTTGCACAAAAAACAACATATCAAGGCGAGAATGCTAGCGTGTTCAGCAAAAAAATGTGAAGGCCTATCAAGTGATAGCATGATTTTGTACTGTCGTTATTTTTGGAGTTTGACCAATTTGTGTTTCTTTGGAAACAAAATGTCCGAAAGAATTACTTGCGTTAAATAATCTTCAGAAATGGAGATCGTGCACAAAAAACAACTAACTTATCAAGGCGACAATGCGAACGTGTTCAGCATAAAAAAGTGAAGGACTATCAAGTGATAGCATGATTTTGTCGAATAACTGGTCTGATCTCGCAACTGTATTCTGATATTAAGTTACTCATACACACAAGTTCTCTTCCTATATTACATTTTTTTGAATTTTGTGTTAAATTTGGTGTTTTTCTTACAATTTAAAAAAATATATAAGAAACGTAGACTTTTGGAAAATTTACACTAGACCTCTGGAAGAAATTAGTGCTTGCGCCGAAAATTTTATACGAAGGAAGAGAGAAGCTGTAATGTAATTCATTTTAAGTTACAGTTGTAATAGCATAGATTTATATTTATTGGGAGATAATTTAACAACCAGTTTCTCGCATATTTGAAAAATTGCTCGCTTCGCACAGATACGAATCACCCGCATACAATGTGTTATAATTTACTCACAATTTTAGCAACAAAATCATAAATTTCTTTGTAGTTTTTTCATGTAAAGGTAATATTTAATTCTTCGGTATTTTTATGCAAGTAAATTTGTAGGGTGTTGGGTATTTTTTATAGAGATGAATGTACAGAAACTACCGTAATTTTACAGAATCTCGGTTTTCAGTTCCTTAAAAATTTGCTTTAAATTTCAGACATATAGACCAGTAGATTCCTGTTATTTCACTGATTATGTTTAATAGTGTGGGGTTTTAGAATTAAGTGTGGTAAGAAAATACCATACATGGAGAGCCAAATTATTATTATTATTATTATTCTTTGGATGCAATTAAGAACAAAAGTGTGTTTGTAATGATTTCTAAAAAAGGTGCTTGGTTTGGATAAGAATTTTAAGTATTTGATCTTTTTAAATTCTTTGAATTAAACATTACCAGAAATAAAAACTAAAATATAATTAATGTGGAAAGTATTGGAAAAGGATAAACAAAACATAAATAAATGTAACAAAACTTGTACAAGATAAATGGAGGAATCCAATCAAGTGTAAGAGAAGTCGATCGTAATCGTATTTTAATTTGCTTGCCGTATACAGTCGGAATAAGATTTTGTTAAATGCAGATAAATTGATGCTATAATAAATTTATTCCTGCTTTTTTTTATTGCTATAATAAATTTGTTCCTATTGTTCAATGAATATATCCCGTCACACTTAATGTAATGTCGGTTAAAATAATGTATCGCTTTGTATGATGTACTTTCAATGTGGTTCTATTTTAATGCATTTTAATACCATACATACTTTCGTACATATTTTAATGGATGTCCGCTTTATAAACTAATTCGTGATAGTATATATTTTTCCTATCTGAAACTTAATTTAAAAAATTGTCGAGTGTATATCTTCAAAATAATTTTCTTACCATTTCATAAAAAAGTTGTAATCATAAGATTACAATAAAGTCATAGTATGATAGACATAAGGGTGCTTTAGATAGTGTAGAAAGCCAATCATATTCAACCAATCAATCGGCCTACGATAACGTGGGTGATGTGTAGCGCAAACTTAAATGATACACTCACTCATTAAGCAGATAATTTCTACTATCTACTGACAAAATCTATTTTTTAAATTAAATAATGCATTTCCTCCTGCATTATTCACAGTGTTGCCAAATTTGGCGGATTTTTTAATGAGCTCCAATTCGTACCGGAAATTTTGAATAGTAATTTTCTTTTATTTTAATTCACGCAATGTCTATCATTATATAAAGCAAAAATAGCTGTTCAAAATTTTTGGTGAAAATACGGAATTTCTGAATAAATATTCTGCCAAATTTGGTAACACTAACGATTCATGTTTGTTTTCAACGCTTTTCCTCGTAGATCGCGAACTCTTTCAAAATAATCAACGAAGTTATCATGTGATGACTACAACAGGATTGTGCTCTCTAACTTTCTATTCAAAAATCAAACAAAGCAAGTATGTATAAAATCTAACCAGATTCATAAGTAAAATGTATATGAGTCAATGTTAGAAATAGTAGAAAAGGGCGGGGATAATTACTATCAGACACACATCCAGTGGAATAGCCAAGGAGGGGGTCCAAATGCTCTGGACACCAGTAATATTGTAAAGTTTTTTTCTCCTTGATTGTCGCAGAAAGTCCCCCGATTCGTAAAGTCAAAGAAAACTTTAAAAAATTAGTGGCATCCAAAGCATCTGGAACCCCACCCTTGCTACGCCACTGCACACATCTGAATTTTAAGAATGCGGGAAGATATTGCTTCATTTTATACAGAGGCTTTTCGCACATTTTTTAGACGAGTTTGTTTTGGTGTAAAAAATAAATCGTCGCGTAAATATATTATTTTTCACAGCAAATATGTTTTTGAAAGTATCAATTTCTTCTGGCAACTGAAATTTTTCTTTACGTGCAAATTAGTGCTTTTAAAAGACCTATGGAGGATATATTTCCGCACTTTTCGGAAGAGAATTATTTGTATTCGGTTTTTAAAAAGCGCTGTGAATGACATGATTTTTCTATATCTACAGCTGCAGTAGGTAATATTGTCAGTAATACAGGGAAAAACATGAATGTTTGGCTTCAAGTGGAAAAATTTATTTCAAATGTGTACACAAGAACAAAAACGAATTATTCGAATATTGCAAAGGTAAGATCTTTTATGGTAAAAGAAAGTCCTCCAAGTCAAAGAACTGTGTCTAAATCGTTAAATCGCTCAGTGTCAACTGTTAGCAAAATCATTAACACTGATTTGAATTTCAAACTAAAAGTGAAAAAACACAATGTTCATCGTCTTTCTCCACGACCGAACGTAGAACACGGTGTAGAATTCTTTTTGAGAATCATTTATCCGGAGAAAAACGGGAAAATATTGTTACAATAGACGAAGCTTAACCCTATTTACATGATTGTAATGAAAGAAGATTCATTTATTATCATCAAAGATTTAAAAAAAATCTTAAAATATGGTTCAATGTATCTACAAAAAGTTTTAGCAAGGATTTATGATTGTTGCTGGCTTTGCATATAACGGCAAATTAAAAATAAAGAGAGCAGAGAAAAATGTTAAGATAAACTCCACTGAGAAAAATATTTTATCCCAATCTTCAAACATGAAATACCATCTCTTTACCCCCAGTGTCACCAGTCTATTGAAATTCATAAAGATAAAGAAAGCAGCCACAGATCACAATCCACTGTTAATTTCCTAAAAAAATGGAACGAGGAACTGGTATCAGTGTTATACCCTTCAGTGATATACCTGTTAAATCTGCTGATGACCCATGGAATTTTGCGCGTTTGGACTTTTAAAAAGCGCGTCATCTTAACATCATTAACAACACTTCAGGGACTTTGGAAAAAATGTTCAAGAGGAATCGGTCAAAATACCTCTTCCAAAACTACAAAGGGCATTATTGTCATAGAAATTATGGTGTTAAAAGATAGGTAAGAATAATGGTTACCAAATTAACACATATTTTATGTAAAATAGTTCTGTAAGTATAATAAAAATCGTCTAAAAAATGTGCGATTACCCTCTGTAAAATCCTTTATACATTTTTCTAAAACTATTCAACGGTGGGTAGGTATACTATATTGAAATTATAAAATGATACACTGATAAATTACAAATATAATATAATTATACATGATAGCCACTTTTATTATTTTCCAATAGATAATTCTTAAACCGTTAAATTTAGAGATATAGCTTCCAATGAATTTTTTTTTTCAAATGCTGTTCTTCATCATATCAAAAGCCTTCTCTCTTAAAAATGAGAGAAATTTCCTATAACTTATCTTTTTTTAAACTTTTAAGAACGGGAAAACGGGGTTGTGGTTCCCGACAACGCTAAAAATTCATAAAAATGAAAAGTACCGGGTGATTATAATTAAAGTTACGATTTCAAAAATCGATAATTTTAAAACTACTGGTCAGAATGACTTGATATTTTAGCAGAACAATCGTGAGGCAATGGAATTTTGTTTGGCGAAGGAAAAAAAATAGTTCCAAATTGTGCCGATAGATGGCGTTGTCAGGGCAATGTCAGGGGAAAGACCAAAAATGTATTCTTGAACCCTTTCCGGCGCGGAGTAAATTTGTTTGCAAAATGATGAAATAATAGACTGACACCGGAATTTACAAACGAATCCATTAGTAAAAAGAAACTTGCTTATTTTTCTGGTTCTTAATGAAAGGAAAATTTTAATTAAATACCGGGTGATTATAATTAAAGTTACGATTTCAAAAATCGATAGTTTTAATTAAAACTACTGGTCAGATTGACTTGATATTTTAGCAGAACAATCGTGAGGCAATGGAATTTTGTTTGGCGAAGGAAAAAAAAAGTTTCAAAATGTGCCCATAGATGGCGCTGTCTGGGTTCACATTGTCTGAAGATATGCAAATTACTAATACGTGACATGCGCACCGCAGACATAGCAACCATAAAAATGCAGAGCAGCAGCTCTTTGCCTGAATGCTTCATCATGACTCTGACTATGAAGGATCGCGCTCTGCTCTTGAAGCTTTTTTATAAGAACGATGACTATGCACTTACAGCTATTAGGAAGTTTCGGACATTAAAATCCATAAAAAAAGGTCCAATAACAACAAATGGTCTGCAAAAAATGATTGCTAAATTCGAAGAGACCGGTTCATTTGACGTTAAACGGGATAGAGGAAGGAAACCAGTTTCAGCTGCGGCAGTGGAAGATGTGGCTACAGCATTACAGGAACATACTGACAGTGATGCTGGAATCAGCAGTGCAAGGGGGATTGGCCGAATGCTGGATATGCCGAACAGCACGGTGCGTAAAGTCCTACGGAACGTCTTACGCTGTTATCCGTACAAGATAACTCATGTGCAGGAGTTGCTACCTGCTGACCTGGAAGCACGTCAATCTTTTGCACTACAATTTCTTGCCCGGATGGAAGTGGACAACGGATGGCCATGGAACATTCTGTGGTCTGACGAAGCCCACTTTCATTTGCAAGGTTCTGTAAATACGCAAAATTGCAGGATATGGGCGACCGAGAATCCGTCCCAGCTACAGCCATTACCTCTTCAGTCTGAAAAGGTCACTGTGTGGTGCGGAATAACGGCAGCGTTTATCGTCGGTCCATTTTCTTCGAGGAGATCACACCTGCGGGTCCCGTTACCTGCACAGTTACTGGCAAGCGGTATGAAGCACTTTTGCGTAACCATGTTCTTCCGGCACTTCAACAGCGTCAGTGTGTGGATCGCATAATATTCATGAAAGATGGCGCTCCTCCGCACATTGCTACTACTGTGAAGCAGCTACTGAGTGATAATTTCGGAGATGATAGGATCATAAGCCGCCATTTTCCAACAACGTGGCCGCCACGTTCCCCCGACTTCAACCCGTGTGATTTCTGGCTTTGGGGGTACCTGAAGAATGTTGTTTATAGCGGGCGGATTCAGAATCTAGCCGACTTGAAGGCAAGCATCACACAACACACCCATTGCATTAGTACAGATACCCTTCGATCTGTTGTGGAGCATGCCGTTTTGCGCTTCCAATTAGTAGCGGAACAAGGCGGAGGGCATATTGAGAAACTTATGCCTTAATAATCAGTAAGGTGTTTGTTCCATGAAGCTCTTTTTTTTTTTTTTTCATTTTTTGTCATTATCGCTGTCGTCGCTGTAAACACGTAGTCTTGTCTTTTCGGTAATACATTTTTAGTAAATCTCTGAACTCTATTTTTTTCCTTTTGGCAACATCATTCCTATGTTTAACCCTTTAACGGGCGGTGGTCACAAAAAAGAACACCCAATTTTAATTCTAAAACTGACAAACGGCACCAAGAATATTTAATTAAAATTTTCCTTTCATTAAGAACCAGAAAATAAGCAAGTTCCTTTTTACTAATGGATTCGTTTGTAAATTCCGGTGTCAGTCTATTATTTCATCATTTTGCAAACAAATTTACACCGCGCCGGAAAGGGTTCAAGAATACATTTTTGGTCTTTCCCCTGACATTACCCTGACAACGCGATCTATCGGCACAATTTGGAACTATTTTTTTTACTTCGCCAAACAAAATTCCATTGCCTCACGATTGTTCTGCTAAAATATCAAGTCATTCTGACCAGTAGTTTTAAAATTATCGATTTTTGAAATCGTAACTTTAATTATAATCACCCGGTATATTAAATTGGAAAGTTGCAGCCGTGCAAAAATGAAAATTATATAGTTGCTATTGATACGATGAAAACAGCATTTGAAACAATTTTGCAATTGGAACTATACCTCCAATCCTAACAGTTTAGGAATTAGTTATTGGAAAACGATAAGGAAGAGAAACACCGTATAAAAATGATTTTGGTAATGTTTCGAGTTGATTTCAAATAAAATTTTTGCCCCTCAAAAAATGCCAACCTTTTGCCGAATGCAATGATGCTAATGTATAATATACTATATCTTCATTAAATCTAATATTTGTCACATAAGTCTCTTCTCAATTTCTGTAAATGAAAAATTTCTTTACTAAAATCTTTAATTTCTCTTTCAAAAACTAGTGACATTTACACGATAGAATACGTATGCAATAGAAAATAACGATAAGTATTCTTTCCGTATACATTTAAATTACGATTCTTCGTACACGTGTGAGCCGAACTCCTCCATCCTATTCCATTTTTACACGTCTCTAACAGCCGTTTTTTCATTGAGGACTTTTTTTTACGATTGACGAGCTTGCTTTATTTGAGATATCTTTGGAAATTCAAAAGTGAGGAGTCATATCGGTGACCCGATGTTTTTTACCACTCTGCATTATTATGTGAGGTATTGCTAAGGAAGCAATATCGTCTCATGTTTCCTTAACAGCTTTTATCCAACATGCAGCGATTATTTTCATTATGCGAATGGCCTATCTTTGGAAGTTTATGCTCAACCACTTTGAAATATTCTTTAGGAATGAGGTATTGAAGAATAATGAGGTAGAATTCTTGATTTGGTCAGACCAGATAATGAGATGATCTTCACTTCTCAAAGATTCATCGAATTGTCAGAACGACAGAACAAGCCACCTCATTATTTTCCACGACACCAATCCACGTAAAGCAATTACAATAATGTTGTGACTCGTAACGATGAGCACAGGATTTGTGCCGAAATCGAAACTTTACAGTTTTCCAACAAAAAAGCCTTACTCGCAATATGTTTTCGAAGTGGTGTGGTTCACTTTAATTCAACCATCGTATAAGTGACTTCTCTTTTCTGTTTCGGCAACGCCTGGCCGAACTTTTGCATATAAAACACTGAACGGTATTTAGCACCAAGAGTTTCATCATCGTCGTCATGTTTACAAGCGTTGCAGGTGTCATTATGCGGATGACCAAATAATAAATTGAATTTAGAAAAAAATACATGTAATGTTAAACAGACTGTGCAACTTTAAACTGTTCTGGTTTAGAATTTGTACTTACTTCATCTAAATAAAGTTAATTACTTACATCTTCTTCAGTCAGAAAAACGAAGACAAGTGTTTCTTGTGCATATTTTTAGTTCGTGATTAATGTGATTATTGACAAAGGAAGCTTCTTATGTGGTCATAAATTTTGTCCAAAATATCTTAAGCAATCGCATGAGACTAGGCCATGAGTTTATCTCGGAAATCAAGAGCAGGACTTTAAAAAAATGCCATTTGCACTTGGCATGTTCTTCCACCAACGAAACAGCATGAAACTGCGTACATAAATGTTCTTCGACTAGAAACTCCCATATTTGAAAGCTTGGCAGAAAAAATTGATTTATTTTTATTTTTATTTTATTTTATTTTATTTTATTTTAAGGTTAGACCATGCTAATATCTTCCATCCAGAAATCTCCACTTTTTCACAAATGTCACTTAACATGTTCATCCACTAAGCTCTTCATTTATGAAGGTTTAAATTTTAGAACTCCTAATGTTAAATTCATTTTAATGATTGTAAAACAGATGGCAATCCGGAAAGTTTTTTAAGCATAACTCAAAAAGTAGGTGGCGGATTCGCACATTTGAAGCTTCTAGAAATTTATTTCTGTTAAAGTATTTATAGATTACAATTTATATATTTTTCGAAAATTAATTTCAATGTACAGGGTGAACCAAAATTCTTGCACTGATTATAATAATTCATTACAAAATAACCACTTGCTTACTAATGTAACTTGTTGTATCATTGGATAGGTGAGTTTTAGTAGTTTTTTGTGCAATAGATGGCGTGATTGCTTCTTCAAGAGTTACTCAGGAGAACATTTGTAAGGAAGACATCATTTTCGGCCGAAATGGCGTCGATTCAAGAGAAAGCTCAATGTGTGCTTTGGTTTCACGAAAAGAAATCGCCCATTAATGTTCAGCGAACATTTCGATGTTGTTATGGACCTTCTTATGCACCTTTCTTATGCAAAATCAATAAAGCGATGGTATAACAGGTTTAAAGATACAGGAAGCGTTATTGATCTGCCCAGAAATCCTCTGGATTTTTTTTTTTTTTTTGCGCTATATCAAGGAGAGCGTCTTTGCCATACCAATTGCTGACGTCGAAGAACTGAAGACTAGTATACAATCTGCTGTGTGTACTGTAACAGAAGACATGTTAAAGAAAACTTGGCGGGGACTAGAATACCGCTTAGACATTCTCCGAGCTACCAAGGTGGCACACGTTGAAATTTACTGATGTACGTGGTCTCATAAAAAATTATAACAGTACTTAAAATGTATCCAAACAAACATAAGTCTATTAGTTTGAGCATAATAAATATTTATAATCAGGGCAAGGCTTTTGGTTCACCCTATATATACATTTTCGAAATAAATTTTCAACTTAAAAATATGAAATGTAACTTATCAATAACAGAAGCCGATTTTAAAAAGCCTTAAATAGGCGAATCCATAATTACAGTTCTTTCCGCCAAATAGTTTTTGTATTATGCTTAAAAACTACCCGCTGTAGCGTCGTTAAATTAAAAGACTTGCTGGCGCAACATTAATTTTAATAACACTACTTCACAGTACACAGAAATATTACAAAACACAAGAAGCGACACACATTGATTTCAGTTCATGTTTTTAGAGTTTTAAGTTGTCAGGACGCCTGTCCGATTTTGAGCAAAACTTCAACTTTTCACGGCACTCGTGCCGTTGGAATCTCTCGAAGAGAGAAAATTCTCGAAACTGCTCTGCTCAGAGCTTACAACAAATTACCCCATGTAGCCTCTCAAGTTTTGAGTATATAATGTAGAGGAATTTCCAGAAGTTCAATGACTTTAAATGAAAGGTTATGTAGCTGGGAGGCTTTTTAAGTAGGTGGGTAGATGTGAAACTCGTGGTCTCAAGTACTACGGATTTATTGTGCAATAAAGGTTTGTATATAGTCAGATCACAAGATGCATGATAAAATTCATATCCACTTAGTACGGTTTACAGTCTCTTGAGAATATTTACGCGTGTACATATGGAGACCGGTTTTCAGCTTCATTTTGGAGAAGGTAATATTTAAAAGTCATCTTGTATACAACTTATTCTCATCCAGTTAGTGAGTCAAACGTAAATTTTTATACCGCATTGAAATTTGATTTGCATAATAATTTTAAATTTTAGAGATTCAAACATTAGATCTTTGTAATTCGTAAACTACTACTATAAAATGTCATTTAACATGTTCATGCACTAAACTCTTAAATTATGAGGGTTTAAATTTCGTACGTAGCGGATTCATACCTTTTGATACGTTTCTACCGCCAGTGGTATGTGATGTGGTTTCGAATTCGGATAAATTTTTAAATATTTTATTGAGATTACACTATCTTCTGCAATATATTTAAGTAATATTTCAGTCTTTATAAAATGTAAAAATAAAGGCTTGAAATATAATAAAAAATACAGTTCAGTTAATATTTCAAAATTTTTAGAAGTTTTTTCAGTGATTCGTAAGATTTACAAAACACTATTCTATAATCTGCTAAAACTTTACATGCGGCTATCAGTGTATTATCTATACACTGTAAAAAATGACCAATGTTTCTTATTTTATGAAAATATACTATAACCACGAACGAAAATATAATATAATCTTACGAGTTATCCAAAATTCCGAATAGCGTGTTCCATTGTCTTTTGAATCCCCAGAAACCAATACATTTCCAAAATTTAAAGAATTATTTATAAAAACAAAGTATTTTTCGCTGCCCGTATTTTTCAGAAGCGTTTACGAAGGGTTTTTATAGTGTATTAATTAGTGTCCTCAGCCTGGAATACCTGTTTTTTGAATGCTATCAATTCTCAAATAAACATTTTCATGCTCAAAAAATATGTTTAACAGACAAACATGCAAAATTAACAGCGTTAACAATAACATTAAAATTAAGATTATTTCTTTACTCTTTCATGTATAAATTAACTTATGCGGCTGAAAACGTTTACTTGAGAATGGATGACATTCGAAAAACAGGTATTCCAGGCTGAGGACACTAATTAATACATTATAAAAAACCTTCGGAAACGTTTCTGAAAAATACGGGCAGCGAAAAATACTTTGTTTTTATAAATAAGTCTTTAAATTTTGGAAATGTATTGGTTTCTGTGGATTCAAAAGACAATGGAACACGCTATTCGGAAATTCGGATAACTCAGAAGATTATATTATATTTTCGTTCGTGGTTATAGTATATTTTCATAAAATAAGAAACATTGGTCATTTTTTACAGTGTAGAATGAATTAATATTATTGAGATAGTTAAACATTTTATTTATTTGTTGATGACTAATTAATATATAATTTTCGTTTCAAAATATTCTCTTTTATTAAAATTTAATTGCATTTTTAAAGTGTGTTTTGTTAAAGAATTTATATATAATTAATTCATTCTATTAAATATACTTTAGAGGTCATTTTGAAGCAAGTTTTATGTTCATATATGTATTTTAAATTAAGTTATCTGACAGATCGAGACATACCATGTGAAAAAAATTCTGTAAATTTTGCAATATTAATTGAAATGTATGTTTTCTTATATTATATTATAAGTGTATGTTTTTACCTTTTATAAAGCCTGAAATATGGCTTAAATATATTGCAAAGGTTTGTGTAATTTCAATAAGAATTAAAAAAAATTGAGAACTCGAAACCACATCACATTTCACTAGCGGTGGAAAAGTTTCTGAAGGTATATGCGCCCTTAAATTCTTTTTTAATCATTGCGAAACAGATTATAATCTGGAAAGTTTTTTAAGCATAACTCAAAAAACTACTCAGTGGAATGAGCTGTAATTTTGGATTCGCATATTTGAAGCAGAAAGAAATTGATTTCTGGTAATATATTTATAGGTTACAATCAATATTTATTAAAAAAAATAATTTCAAAGTATATGATTTTTAAAATTATTTTTCGATTTAGAAACATAAATTGTAACACATCAGTTTTTAACAAAAATCGATTTTAGACGCTTTAAGTATATGAACCCAAAATTATAATTCATTCCACTAAATAGTTTTGAGTTATGTTTAAAAACTACTCACATTGCAAATTGCTTTGCAATGATTTATGATAAATTTAACATTAGGAGTTCCAAACTTTTAACCTTCGTAATTTTTAAACTACTTAACTGAATAACTTACTATTTGGTATCCGAAGATCAACATTTACCGAATATCGTAATATGATGTCAAAGTTATGTGTTATTATTGAATAATGCAAAGTTTGTTACAATTTCTATATGTAGATGACCCAATAAGCAAAATTTTAATATAGCATTAAATGGTAAACTTTATTACTAACACTGTTCAAAAATCAAATTGCTTCTGAAGTGAAAGAGTGCAATCATATTACTGTACGTCTTCTTGACCGTATAAAATTGAATCGTTGAACACGGTTATAGCCATTTAAAACCTTGATTAGTGCTTGTCTCAGAAATACAGAAGTACAACGTCAATATGTTTGATTTTTTACTAACATAGCAATTATAATAATAACAATTGTAGTTATTTTAGTTATAAAAATTTAATAGAAATTGATCTCTAGAAGTATCCAATATACGAATATAGAATTTTATATCATTCTGCCAAGTAGTTTTTGAGTTATGCTGAAACGAAAAGATCGCTTTGCAACTATTAAAAATGAATTTATATTAGACGTTCAAAACTATACTTATTTATAATTTCGAAATTTCTTGACGGAATGACTTCCTGTTTGCTGTCCGAAGGTAAAATTTACCGAAAAGTCTAAATATAATGTCAAAACTAAGTGTTCGTACTGAAAATTTCAAAGTTTCTTACAGTTTCCCTATGGAGACAGATCTTTGAGCCTTTTTTTAACATAACTCGTAAAGAAGAGATAAATCGCAATCTATTTTTGTTTTAATCTGTGGCAATTTGGCAATTAAATTGGAACTTTTGTATCCAAAGCTAAATTTAATAGAAATGTAAAAAAAATTTATTACATCTTTTAAATTTTTATTGTATCATGCTTACAGTTATTTTTTAATAAATTAATTTATAAGTTATGTTTATGTGTATTTATTTACAAATAACTCTAATCTAACGCACGCAATATACCAATACAGGTATTAAGGCGTACATGTAGCCGTATATTACAAAAAAAAAAAACAAAAAAAAAAAACCTCTAAGTGATTTTATTTTTTTACCGTTATATTTATGTTCAGCACATCGAAATCACAAGAATTAGATATTTTTATATTGGAAGCATTACCTTCATCGATTTTTGTTGCACAGTGTAATCGATTGATACCATTTTAATACGATGATTTGCGGCAAATTTAGTAGGGTGTTTTCTCTTTCTTTTTTACGGCTGTACGTTTATATAACAATTTCTTTTGCAATATATAACATGGGTTTCGGAGGAGATTATATTTGTATTTATTGACAAAATTATTCTAACTACGATGGATTATATAGGGTGGTCATAAAGTATTTCCTTGATTACAATAATTTATTGCAGAAAACTAATATCATTAGGCATATGCTTGTTTGAATATATTGTAAAGACATTTATGAAGTTTTCAATACCAGTACTTACGTCAGTAAATTTCGATGTGAGCACCCTTGGTAGCTCGAAGAATGTTAAGCCGGTAATTCCATTTCTCGACAAGTATTACCTAACATTTGACATTTGGGCTGTCACACTAGAAATAGAATCTGTGATCCTGACCTTGAGTGTTTCAATATCTTTTACTAGCTTTTGAAACACTCTGTCCTTTATTTATACCCAAAGGAAAAAATCTAGAGTAGTTGATCCATTCCATTCGATTGATCTTCTAGGAAATTTCTCATCAAGGAACTCACGAACGATGGTAAAGACTGGACTAAAAAAACCTTAAGAACATGGCTTTTTCATGATAAAAATTCTACAGTATTACATTCAATAATTATTTCGTAATTTTTTTTGTAATCAGGGAAAGACTTTATGATCTCCCTGTATATATATTTCAGAAGGTCATGCACGTCATATACATTTGAGCAGGTTCATGATAAAATTGTACTAAAAAAGGAAATAGATTTAGGTTATCGTTTTTGAGTAATGTTTTTTAACAGTGTAGGAAACCAATATCTGGAATAGAAAATAACCATAAATATTTTTCCTGTTCACATTTAAATTACACCACATCGTTTCTTTGAATATTCCGCACTAACGTATTTTTCAATTACAACAAATTTTTGCTTTTATTTCCGTTATCTGATATCAGGCAAGCTAATTTATCTCTCAAGATGGAATCTCGAATCATTAAAACATACAATTTTCTAGAAATTGATAGCTTGAATACTTTTTGTTAAAATTCTGCGGTGATTTCGTGAGAACAAATAATTGCTTATGGTAAGATGTTGGTAATTTATTGGCTAAAAGCCGTAATAGTAAGATAGTAATTTATAGCCTAAAACATTTTCGTTAACATTGTTCTATCTCAAATGTATATTTTCTTTATTTTTAGACTGAAAATTACAGTGAAATATTTGTTTTCTTTAGAATTGAAGAATTAGGCGAAATAAATATATTATAGAGCCGGTGTAAAAAACAAACAAAACAAAACAAAAAAACATACGTTTTAATAGAAAAAATTGCCAGTTAAAGAAACAAAAATAGCTATTCCTTTGGGAATTATGTCTTCTTTCCATTTATGTTAAACAGAAAGAAAAGTGCTACGTCAAGTATAGATTATGAAACAAGTTCCAACTTTTCTTAAGCAATCGTGCTCATACATACACAGTAATACTTACGAATTATTTTGAGAAGCCCTGTATATGATCGATAAAATTTATACACAAGTATATTCAAAAATTTAGTTTAACATAAAAACGCATACCACATCTTAAAACATTTCTTCTCATACACCGTACTCTAAAAGAAATATTTTGCGTGTCCCTATAAATGAATGAAAACTGTTACGCACGTCATATTCTAAGGTAAGAAACCTATAGTGAACCTCAATAATGTATATAAATTTTATTATGTTTGAAATAGTGTAACATTATTATAATACGCTGCAAACAATTTGTCCCCGTAGACGATTATGTAACCGAATTTTTTTGAGTGACCCTCTAAAAAAATATATAAATGCTTTACACACAATATAACTACAGAAAGCATGTTTTAGTGCACTTCATAAATGCTTATTAGTTCTATTATGTTTTAAATCGTGTAACATCATTAAAATACACCGCAAACGATTTTTTCCCTCTGACGTTAATGTAACGGGATTCTTTTGAGTATCCATGTATACGAACGATAATGTACACTCCATTTCAATGGCGAACATGCCACAGTAAATTTTAATAACATATATCAATTACTTGGCAATATGAGTTTATTTACGAGAGTTAAAATACAGACAGTAGACAGACAGAAGCCATAACCGAAGGAATAAACACTTTTCAACAATGCTGGAAAGTGTTGATAAAAAATAATTTTGTGGGGGGAGTTGGCCTCTCAATATATAAATTGAAACAAACTTTAAGATATTCGATAAAAACACATAACTTTGACATCATACTTGGAATATTCGGAAAATTTACCTTCGGATACCAAATAGAAAGTCATCAGGTGAAACAGCTCAGGAGTTATGCTCATGTAAAATTTCTCAAAAACTACTTGGTGGAATCAGCTGTAATTTTGGATTCGCATATTTTAAAGCATCTAAAGAGCAATTTTCGTTAAAATTGTTATAGATTATAATACATATTTTTTTCAAATACAAATTTAATGATTCATCAAAAAGTTCGGAGACTGTGCTGAAATTTCCAACACCGGATTGGAGGAGAGGAGAACAATTTTACTGTGCTTAGAGACACATTTGCCTTAAGATGTGATCAGAAAGAATTACGTCTGCAGTGCAGGTTTTTTTCCAGACAATGCGTGTAAGTGAACTGCAGTCGTTCTTGTTCTTTGAAATCAGAACTGACCTTTTAGGACAACGTGCGAATAACAATTTCTGCCAGCATTTGAAGAAATCACCGATAGAAACATTGGACATGTGGCAGCAGGTGACAGAGCAATGTGTCCCGTGAAAGTGTTTTCAAAAGACATCAGGTGTTTCAACAGTGCATCTATGGTTGAGGAAGATGTGACGGCCGCAATGAAGAACATCTCGTCCAATGACTTCTAGGGATGTTTTCAACATTAACATAGAAATAGGTAAGGACTTCTAACGAAATAGTGATAATAACGCTTCACGACTTTCGAACTTAATAGCAGCTGTGCAGCTATGCGCACAGTTCTGCGCAGCCGGCGGGCATCCCTGCTACGGTAGCGCCATTTACAAACATCAAACCGAAACTGTCACTAACAATGTTTCGCATTGCAATATCCAGCAGACGAATTGAAGAAGCAGACGAACTGGTATCTACAGGGTGGTTATAATTAAACTTCCCCTGTAAACAGCATCCTACAGCGCAAACGAGTGAACAGAATGCAACGAAATTTGATATATAGACTATACACGAGAGGCGTTCACGGAATATAAAAAAAATTAGTTCCAAAATATCCATCAGAGGGCGCCTTTTACGAAAAAACATTTAATTTAACACAATAAATGACCAAAACGGAATAGAGAAACAATGTTAACAATCCAGAACAAGAATTAAGAGTAATAAAATGTAAAACCGGGAAAAGCTGCCAGTTCTAGAAAAAAATGTCGAGATTTGCATGCTTGCGAAGGAGAGGAAGCTTTATGCAAAACAGGTTAGGGTATAAAATGTTTTCAGACGTTGTCATATTTTATGTCGATGTTTCCGGCTGTAATGATGACGGTCTCTTTAAATGAACGTGCGTTGTTGCTGAAGATGTTTTACGAAAACAAGGGGACTGCTTCTTCTGCAGTTCGTGAATTTCGTTGTATAAGGAATCTACGGCATGGACCAATGTCTACTAAAGGTATCCGGGCCATGATTAAGAGATTTGAAGAGACGGGGGAATTAGGAGTTCAACCTGGAAGAGGTCGTAAACCTGTCACACCGGTACTTGTTGATGCCGTGAAGATAGCTGTTGCCGCACAGTCACAGTTATCAGAGTTTGGGGGCAGTAGCGCACGTGCAGTTTCTCGAGAGATATGCTATTCTTACAGCACCTTCCGAAAACTGCTCAGAAACGTAATGCACTACTTCCCATACAATAATCCACCATACCCAAGAGCTGTTGGATAGGGACAAGCCACAACGGCTCTCATTCGCAGTCAGTTTTCTCAACAGAATGACTGTTGATCTGTCATGGCCTTGGAATATTCTGTGGAGCAACGAGGCTCATTTCTCCCTCACTGGGGTAGTCAACACACACAATTGATGCATTTGGGCACAGGGAAATCCCCGGATGCACACTGAAAACCCCCTACATTCTCCAAAGGTGACTGTCTGGTGTGGATTCACGGCGACATTCAACCTTGGGCCATTCTTATTTGAGGAAATAACTGCACGTGTTTCTGTCACATGTTCCGTTACGGGCCGTCGGTGCCATGACATGCTGCAGCCGTTTGTTGTGCCGCAACTACAGCAAAGGCGGGTCCTTACATCGACCCTTTTCATGCAGGATGGTGCACCCCCACATATCCATGAGTCCGTGAAGGCGCTATTGTTCCAACGCTTCACAGACGAACGTGTTATTAGTCGCTACTTTCGTAATCCATGGCCACCACGTTCGCCGGTTCTAAATCCGTGCGATTTCTGGTTCTGGAGCCATTTAAGAAGTCTGGTGTATCGTGGAGGTGTTGCGAAGTTGAATGACTTAAATAACTTCATAACACTTCATGTGCGAAACATCACAACTGATCAGTTACGATCTGTTGTTGAACACGCTGTCCATCGACTTGAAATTTTGCAGGTGAAATGAGGGTGGTCACATGGAGCATCATTCCCTACATCGTCCTGGACACGATTAACAACTGCTCCTCTTATGTAATTTCGTCCTAATCTGTTCTTGTTTCTGCAAACTGAACTTTTTTTCTCAAACAGTGTACTGTTATTTTTCCTTACCTTTACTTAATGTGTTTCGATGACAAGGTGATCAGAAAATAGTCAATAAATGTTAATATTGTTTCTGGATTCTGTTTTGGCCGTTTATTGTGTTAAATTTAAAGTTTTTCCGGAAAAAGCTCCCTCTGGTGGACATTTTGGAACTAAATTTTTTTCTGGTTGTCTGCATTCATCGTGATTTCGTCTTTGACGGCTGTAGGGATGACCAGCTACACTAATCAGGAAATGGCCGATATGCATTTCATTTATGGCGCTGCGGATGGGAATGCCCTGGAGGCCCGGCGATTGTACGGGGAGCGATTCCCTTCGGACCGAAAAAAATTTTAATGCTTGCATCGGCGTCTCTGAGAAACCGGCTCGTTTGTCAGTGGGATGCACGACACTAGGCGTACCAGGAGTGCGAGGACACCGGAACTTGAAGAGTATGTGTTGCGTCAATTCGAGGAGCAACCGGAGACGAGCACGCGGGCTGTATCCACCCCCGGAAATGTGAGCCAGATGACGGTTTGACGAGTGTCAACCTTCATACATATTGCGCACTACGTGCGTACATAAAATTGTTTCTTTTTATTATGCACGGAGAAATTGCTCATGTCTGTTATGAATAAATTTTTTATTTAATTTTGTCATCCCTCTATCGTTTATTTTACGTGTAGGGGGTAGTAGTTTCTGCCTGGTCTAGGTCACCAAAATTGGGAATAACTGAACTGTGTTCAGGGGGGGGGGAGGGGTGTTTCCAATTTCAACTCCTGAACACAGTTCAGTTTGCGCTACATAACCACTCCCAAGGATTCGGATTTTGAGCTCAAAATTTAAGTTTAAGTCTAAGCTTTTGAAAGCATTTAATGAGATACAAAAAATAACGGTAAAAAATAGTTGTTTGTTACTCCAAAGTCTAAAGCGCTCTCTATCGGCATTCTTTTAACTTTATCTTTAAAATTTATTTTCAAGAAAATACTGACATAAAGAATAGTTTTAGCGAAAACCGCAAACGAATCGACCAATTTTTCCGTTTTTTATAATCATTTGAAACTTTAGACCCTAAACTTTAATGGCGCCTATCTCCTTTGGAAGACGTTTGAGACCCTTAGTTTCCTATTTAATATTGTTTGTCTTGGTGTGTACTATCACCCCTTAAAGTTTTGCCCAAGAGTTTAGATTTACCTTGTATACCAAATTTCGTTCCGTTCCGTTCACCCGTTTGCGCTGTAGGATGATGTTTATAAGGGAAGTTTAATTATAACCACCCTGTATTTCTATGTCCGTGGTTCTCAGCCTTTATACTACCGCTTCCAGAAGTTCACAGCTGCAGAAGTAAAATACTTTGAAGATGGATACGTATAACCCATCAAAAATAATATCCGTTAGGAAAGCCAATTTCCAATTTTTTAATCTTTGTAGTACTTATTATAGATAATGAAACATGGAGTTTTGAAATTCGAATTTCTTTTTTAAACATCTATAAATAAAATTAAAAATAAATTAAAGGATAAATGCATACATATACATTTGGGCATATATTTCAAAATAAATGCCTTTTTTATATTAAATTTTATAAAAGCAAAAATGTACTAACGAGCTTTCATTTTAATAAAGCAGAAGAAATTCGACGTTATGAGATAAATATTTATGTTTTAATTAACAAAAAATCCGTAACAGGTATAGTTCATTACTTGCATTTCTTTATACTGAGATCAATAAAACATCTAGTTACTTTTTTTCTCATTATCTCATCAGTTTTTTTAATTTTTTTCTTAAATTTCCTTCTCATTAAAAATATCATATGTTATTCCAGGTAGAATTATTTGTTAAACAAATACTAAATACAGATCCATTTAATATAATTAGCTACAATTTTGCATTTCTATTATTTAACAAAAATGAAGGTAAATTATTATATTAAACAACGGAGTTTCATATAAATCATTATTCGGTTTATTTTCATTTTTGTCATTAATTGCTTTTAAACTATAATTTCGTTTAATTATTTTTAAAAATTTGCAATTCAGTTTCTTTCATTTTTAAAAACTAATTCAGATCTGTTTTCTTCCACTACAAGACATTTATGAAGCATCAAAATGAGAATATTTAAACAAAAAATTAAAACTAATAGTTTAGTAATATGAAATACACATATCTTCTCCATAAGATTCAAAACCTTATTTATTGGTAGAATGTGTAGTATAATTCTGCGATTAAATAAGGAAGAAAATTTTATAAAAAATTTTGATAAAACTGTACGCACCTTGTAATATGTAGCATTTAAGGTATCACAATACGTTTAAATAGATAATTTTAGATAACAATAACATTTTTTGAATTTTATTTAAAAAGACTGTACATTAAGTTATCTAAAACAGTTTTGTTCATTGAAACTGTAACTATGGCTGCTAATCTTTCACCTTTCAAACCGCGGACTATACTTAAAATTAAATCACATGTGAGAAAATCATCGGAAGATATAGTATAAAAATCAAAGAAAAATATACTACAAAAAATTAACACAATAAAATGAAAATGCAAATATGAAAAACTATGAATATCTCATGAATTCGTCAGAGGAGCTTCATAAGAATAATTCCTAGTAAAGATATGTTATTTCGTCAAATATTATCAGCATTAAGCCTTGAAAAGAAAATATTAAGCTCCTTATAACATATTGAAAAAGCCCCCAAAAATGTGAAAAGAATAAGAAATCCAGAAAATAAATTATAATCCAACTGTAATATATAAAAACTAAATAATAATAGATACAACTCACCAATGAAAAAAAAGAAAGGATATGATTAATTCCGATTCAAAAATATTATCCATGTGCAAGTTCAAAGTGCATGACTAGAAAAATGCTTAGTCATTGGCAAAACGCCCCACCAGTGGCTGAGAGGTTGTGCTCTCGAAGCTGGTAGACGGGAGGTGCTGGGTTCGATCCCAATCGCGCCCGTCGGCCTAATCGTTCGGAGTTTTCGTGGTTTTCTTCAAGCCGTGGATTTATCCATGCGTAAATACGGATTAGGTTCCCTTAGAAAGACCCCCACGAAGGGCACTCCCCCTGGACCTATATCCCTAGTGAAGATAATTGGCCGTCAATAATCAACCCAACCCAACCCATTGGCAAAACAGAGTACCGTAGTTGTAAAAAAAAAGAAGCAGCTGGTGCTGCCATCTAGCGTTAAATAAAAAGTCCTGCAATCTAGATTTAAAAAGAGGAGTATTGGTGTTAAGATAAATTACATACACTGTAGTTATTAATGTAAATCTAGATATAAATAAATATGAAGATTAAAGGGGAATAATATGGTAGTAAACAATAATTAATAGTATTTAAAAATACTGAAAGATGAAGTAGGTAATAACTTAAAAATTGAATAGATAAAGAATATAATATTATTTAAAAATATATAAATAGAAAAAAATAAAAAAGGAATGAATATGTAAAAGATATATTAGCATAAAAAATTAATAATTTAAGAGGGTAAAATATGCAGTCGTGTAGGAGGAGACATTATGTAAATGATAAAATGATTGTGTTAATGAAAGAATGATAAATGATTGTGTTAGATTTATGAAACCCGCCTTAAAAAAATTAGGAATCCCACTTCAACCCACCGTTATTGCATTTCGATTTTACAATATTTTGGAGAAAAATTATATATATATATATATGTATATATATATATATATACACTAGCAGAACCCACGGCTTTGTACACGTAGTAGTTGAAATATGCCAAGTGGTATTTGTGCTTTTGAAATGGATGTGAAATTAATTAATTAACAATATTATGTAAAATTAAATAGAAATCATAATTTAAAACGTTTTTCAGTCATTCCATCCTTTTAATTTTTGAATTATTTTAGAAACCATTCTTAGCGAGCACTTGTATCTTAAAAGTAACCCTTATGCCAAGTTTTAAGTTTCTAACCCCTTCAGTATCACAAATATTGTAAGTTTAGAAAGGTTTTTTCTTCTTAACCCTTTTAAATTTCATTTCTTTTAAACTGTTTCGTGCGAACATTTCCGTCTTAAAAGCACCATTCAAATTTTGAGTTTCTATCCCTATTAATTCCCTAAAAATCGTAATTTAGAGGGTTTTTAGAATGTTTTCCGTTTATTTTACCCTTAGAGCACCATCTACAAACAAACAAACAGACGTTACTGCTTCATAATATTAGTAGAGATTGTTATTGAGGAATTTACAATATATAAATTTATAGTGTTTTCAGAAAATATAGCAGGAGATATTTTTCTAAAATTAATGTTATGTTTTAAGTGTAATGCACAGTCGGTATACATATTTGAAAATTTTCTGAAATTTTAAAGCTATTTTAATAAAATAACATAAACAAATATTGTATTACTATCCCATTTTTTTATTATCAAAAAGAATATCATCAATAATTTATCAAAATAATTTATTTAACGAGTACCAGGATCCACTGGTCCAGTTTTTGAATACCACCTTTTCAAAATAATAATCATCGTATTCATTGTGTTGCTCCATCATGTGTTTCTACAACAATTATGAAATTTAAATACTAAAAACGCATTTTTCTGTTTTAATAAATTAGCATACAAAATTATTGCATTACTCTTGCCTAATTTTTTTAAAATTAAAATAAATTACATCAAAATAATTTATTTAAGAAGTTCTGCGTTCAATGGCCCGCTTTTTGAATGCTACTTTCTCCAAATAATAACCATCGTGTTATGTTTTTACAGCATTTACAAAAATTAAATACTAGAAACGCATTTATCTTATTTTAATAAATTAACATAAAAATTACTGCATTAATCTTCCATATTTTTTTATTAAAAATGAAGTGCATAAAAATAATTAATTTAAGAATTACAAAATCCGCTTGGTTCCGCTTTTTGATTACCACTTTTTCCAGGTCCACTACGAGAGGGAACGTGACTACCTCTGTAGGTTTTCACACCCCTCGAGTTGTGGTAAAGCAAGTACGGGTTGCAACATCCCGAGTTAAGGCCTAGGGCCTGGTTTCCCTTCTGGGATTCCAGCTCCGAAGCTGTTGGGGGACGCCAGCCCGTCTCCAAGTGTCTCGCGGGGACTCCCCGTGGTTTCACCGCGTGTCGCAACAATGCGAGACACTTCATTCTTATTATGTCAACTTTCAGAAGCTAGTATATTTGGATACAACCCCTTATCTTTTTGCTTCCTTTTGGGAACAGCGAATTTTTAGCTTATTCTATCGACGATTACTATCAGAATTTTCAAGGTATGTTTTTGAGACTTTCACAAAAGTTGGTCTATACAGTTAGCTAATATATTATGCACAGTATGTTTTGATTGAATTCGCGCATGCGCAGTGAAACAATTTTTAGTGAACCTGCTCATTTTTCATCCAATATTTATTAATTTTTAATTCTGATTGCAGGGTATTGTATATAATGTTGTGTGTCATCATTCCTGAAAAGAACATTCTTTTATATTAAGAACTCTGAAAATTATAAGCAAAGCAGTTGGTGAAATTTGGAATTGTATTTATAAAAACCTCAATGTCTCCACGAGTATACGTGCTATCCTCATAAAAATGAACATAGTTTATTAAAAGAAGTCTCCTAAGCATGTGCTACCGTTTCAACGCTTTTGCGATATTAGTTTTTACAGGGTTATCCAAAAGATATTCGTTTTTCTTCAATTTGTTGACGGCCCCTTACGGGATTTCGGGAAAAAAACCTTCGCCGAAATAAATGACATCTATCATGTTGTTTACACTCCTAAAGTTTCAGGATAATTCCTCATGTATCTTTCCAGATATTTAACAAAACGTTTAAAATCGCAAGTGACCGGTCATCCTTGGCCATATAGTGTATATGTTATTGTGAAAGAATTCCCACATTATGTTGTTCTGTTGCACTGTTAAAAATAAGTACTTATAATTAAGCAAAATGTAGTCATTTTTGAATATTTTTCCGACTCATAATAGCTCTGAGTACCAGTTTTAAATACAAACGTATTAATTTTTTTATATGCATTTTCCTTTTACGTAACTCCACCGGATTTTTTTTACAATTAATATATAAATTTTTTAGATTGCCCACTAACAACACCAAAAAGCATTTTATATGAAAAATATCAATTATGTACTAAATTTATTAAAAGCGATACTTTTGTATTAGTCGCGAGCCAGGAGTTAATCACTACATAGTATAAAACAAAGTCGCTTTTTCTGTCCCTATATCCCTATGTACGCTTAAATCTTTAAAACTACGCAACGGATTTTGATGCGGTTTTTTTTAATAGATAGAGTGATTCAAGAGGAAGGTTTATATGTATAATAACCATATGTTTTGCTTTGTAATTTCAGATAAATCACTACATAGTATAAAACAAAGTCGCTTTTTCTGTCCCTATATCCCTATGTACGCTTAAATCTTTAAAACTACGCAACGGATTTTGATGCGGTTTTTTTTAATAGATAGAGTGATTCAAGAGGAAGGTTTATATGTATAATAACCATATGTTTTGCTTTGTAATTTCAGATAAATCACTACATAGTATAAAACAAAGTCGCTTTTTCTGTCCCTATATCCCTATGTACGCTTAAATCTTTAAAACTACGCAACGGATTTTGATGCGGTTTTTTTTAATAGATAGAGTGATTCAAGAGGAAGGTTTATATGTATAATAACCATATGTTTTGCTTTGTAATTTCAGATAAATCACTACATAGTATAAAACAAAGTCGCTTTTTCTGTCCCTATATCCCTATGTACGCTTAAATCTTTAAAACTACGCAACGGATTTTGATGCGGTTTTTTTTAATAGATAGAGTGATTCAAGAGGAAGGTTTATATGTATAATAACCATATGTTTTGCTTTGTAATTTCAGATAAATCACTACATAGTATAAAACAAAGTCGCTTTTTCTGTCCCTATATCCCTATGTACGCTTAAATCTTTAAAACTACGCAACGGATTTTGATGCGGTTTTTTTTAATAGATAGAGTGATTCAAGAGGAAGGTTTATATGTATAATAACCATATGTTTTGCTTTGTAATTTCAGATAAATCACTACAGAGTATAAAACAAAGTCGCTTTTTCTGTCCCTATATCCCTATGTACGCTTAAATCTTTAAAACTACGCAACGGATTTTGATGCGGTTTTAGGTAGATTTCGTAAGAAATACTACCTATTACATTCTCACCTAAGTTGGAAATTTTGAAAAATTTTTGCAGATCTACGCCGATCATGACTCCCAGAACCCAAAACCACCCCCAGTTCAAAACTTTATATATCTATCTATCTATCTATCTATCTATCTATCTATCTATCTATGTCACTTTTTTCTGACCACGATAACTGGAAAAATTCTGCATTAATCTTTTACAAACTGATACATAAAATCAAGGGGCATAAAATCTCGGTCAAGTTCGTTAATGGGCAAAATCGAACCAAGGGGGGGAGGGTGGGGGGGCTTTTTGTGAAAACAGAAAAATCTTCATAATTTCTTTATTATTATACGTATCGAATCCGTTTAAAGTTATTATTACTTCTAGGAGAAGGGCCGAAAATGTATGTATGACAGATTTTTGATATAATTAAAAATGGCCCCAAGGGGGGGAAAAAGGGGGGGTTTTAGAAGAAAAAAATCATAGCTTCGTCAATTCACAAGATATCAAATTCGCGTAAATTTATTATTAATCCTCTTAATATTATCTAAAACTTTTACATTGACAAGTTTTTTATAGGACCAACCGTTATAGCAAAAAAAAAATAAAAACAAAAAAAATCCCTGCCGGCTCCGCCTGCAAACAAGTTATTTTTCGAAGTAGGCGGTTCCAACTCCCGCATATTTTCGAAAGTGATACATAAAATCAAGGGGCATACAGTCTCGGTCAAGTTCGTTAATGGACAAAATCGAACCAAGGGGGGGGGGGGCTTTTTGTGAAAACAGAAAAAAACTCATAATTTCTTACTTATGATACGTATCGAATCCGTTTGAAGTTATTATTACTTCTAGGAAAAGGGCCGAAAATTTATGTATGACTGATTTTTGATATAATTAAAAATTGCCTTAAGGGGGGGGGGAGGGGGGTTTAGAAGAAAAAAATTCATAACTTCGCCAATTCTCAAGATTTCAAATCAAGATTTTAAATTTATTATTAATCCTCTTAATATTATTTAAAACTTTTATATTGACAAGTTTTTTATAGAACCAACCGTTATAGCAAAAAAAAAAAAAAAAAATAAAAAAAAAAAAAAATCCCTGCCGATTCCGCCTGCAAACAAGTTAGGTTTCGAAGTAGGCGGTTCCAACTGCCGCATCATCGTAAAAAGGTCATTTCTTCCGCAATTCCCGACAAACAGGCGCCCCACGGTCTGCGTCTTCGAAATCTACCTGTGCCTGTAGGCCGAGCCGTCAGGGATTTTTTTTAATAGATAGAGTGATTCAAGAGGAAGGTTTATATGTATAATAACCATATGTTTTGCTTTGTAATTTCAGATAAATCACTACATAGTATAAAACAAAGTCGCTTTTTCTGTCCCTATATCCCTATGTACGCTTAAATCTTTAAAACTACGCAACGGATTTTGATGCGGTTTTTTTAATAGATAGAGTGATTCAAGAGGAAGGTTTATATGTATAATAACCATATGTTTTGCTTTGTAATTTCAGATAAATCTCTACATAGTATAAAACAAAGTCGCTTTTTCTGTTCCTATATCCCTATGTACGCTTAAATCTTTAAAACTACGCAACGGATTTTGATGCGGTTTTTTTTAATAGATAGAGTGATTCAAGAGGAAGGTTTATATGTATATCCATTAAATAGTGGAGAAATACTGTTATTTTTGAGGTTTTTAATGTGATGTCGTAAATGATTTCATTTTTTCCGCTTATACATTGCAAACGCAGGCTGAACCCTACAAGATTTATCAAAATAATGTACTAATTATTGTACACATTAAAAAGGTCTACAGAAAACACAAAGAGATGAAGGTTTTCAAGGTTAACCGGAAGCAAAGCGAGGGAGGGCCGCTAGTAGACGAATAAATCGCAAAAGATTTCGCTACTTATAGCAGACTTTTTGATTCTGATAATTGCAGTGCTTCAAGCGCATTGTTCGACTATATGTCTGTTAAATTTTGTTTTTATTTATATTATTATTTTATTTATTTATTGTTGAAGGTTTAGTTTCGTTATGGAATATGAACCGGAAACTAATGCTGAGTTATTTATATTCTTTTAAGCGCAAACGGGTTAATCTTCCGTAACCTGTCTGCACGCGATAAAGATAGATTTTAAAATAATCATGCTTGAAAATTATTTCAAATTTCACTAAAAATTAGTAAATTGAGATACAGTTTTGAAAAAAAATTGCCTTTGAAAGTACATTTTTTACTTATTTAAGGGTGTAAAAATTGAAATTGCAAGATGTCTAGAAGTTTTAAAAAAATCATTAAAAGCTAAATTTGTAGGTCAATTCTGCCACAGTCAAAATCATGTCGGCGTTACTCACGGACACGTTTTTCCGTTATAACATAGATTTGAAAGTTTTCATTTATTTTTACCAATATATTAAACGTATGTAAGTGACGTGGATCATGAATCATTTCCAAGTCATTGTGACGTCGATTTATCCAAATTTCTTACGTGTTGTGTAAAATATCGCTTACTGCGACGTCAGAGCAGACTGTCAGTTGAATTGTCAGCTCATTATGTGAAGGATTCAAGTAGTCACATTTTAATAGAAAAAATATTCCTTTGGAAATATATATATAAATAAATACGAAAAACATTTCATTTCAATTGGCAAAAAATGGGTTTGCTATGCCTATTTGCTTCCTCCGAACAAAATCTGAAAAGACGCTCCCGCATACACGAATTCGATATATGTTCCATATGGTATAGTTCGTCGTTTGAAGAGATGTGCTTTGTTATACTTCGAACGATTTGGATAAAATGCATTAATTAATAATCAATATTTAAAAAAAACGTATTCATTTAGAATACGCATGCGCATTATTTTTGTATTCTTACAAAGCGTCGTGTAAAACTAAAAGCGAAAAAATGCATAGATTATTATTCGATGTATGTAATATTTTTTCTTTAAACATTTGCACTGGCAAGTAATTCAGAGATGAAACTTATACATGACTGCCATGTCCTGAATTTTTGGCATTACTATTTTCGAATACATATCGAAGCTCGAATATACAGCTCGAATACGGCTTTCATCTTGTCACCAAAATTTACGACTAATGGAACTTGCTTTACTTAATTGCAGACAATTATCATACTATGCGCGGATATTATGGAGAGAATTCTTTATGACACAATAAAGCACATATAATTATAATAAACTTTATAACATTCAAAAGGACTCTTTTTCCTTCTTTCCATTAATTAGAACTGAAGTTTAGATTAATTAGAACTGAAGCTTTATTTAACGACAGAAAATCTGCGATTAAATAAGACGAATATTACAATTGAAAAAATAGAATTGTGAGATTTGGCAGCTCTGCAACTAATATACAAAAACATCTCGAAACTTGTGGCACGTCTTGCCATCGCAAGTGGTTAACATTGATTGATTAATTTTTTAATAATTTATATCATTAACTTATCACTCAAAATTGATTGAAAGTTTGTGTTTTCATGTTTTTTAGCATACGGAAATAAAATTCAGTAAAATTATGGGGCTGTTATATTGCTATTAAATATTTAAAATGTAATTTATTTCTAAAAGAAACACTCGGGCTTAGGCCAGGTTGAGTATGGCTTTCATCTTGTCACCAAAATTTACGACTAATGGACCTTGCTTTACTCAATTGCAGACAATTATCATACTCTGCGCGGATATTATGGAGAAAATCCTTTATGACACAATAAAGCACATATAATTACACTGTAAAAAGAAATTGCAGTACAATTACGGGCAGAGGCCGGCAGCAGAGATGTCAGTCATACCCCGTAAAGAACAAAAAATCCATGCCCATCATTTTGTGCAGCCGGGGCAAAGTAATATAGCATTATAATGCACATGATATAATGCACTTTAAAACACAATAACACTTTGCTTACTGTTCCGTAGCACGTAGCACGTTAGGTAATTATCACAGAATTGCTGTTTTGGCGGGTTAAAATTTTCGAAACACGAGTAAAATGAAAGGTTACACCCTAGCGGAGGACAATGTACGGGGTCGTACCGTATTTTTGCTAACATATGGGCTAGAACTGTAAGAATATGTGGATTGCTCTTAATTTTCTAAGTATCTAAGGGATAAGGCCGCTTATTTAGTGGATCAGACCGTTTTTCATCAAATAAGGCTGTTGCCCGTGAAAATTGAAGGGCAAACGCTCATAAATTTACAGTTTTTTCTGAGAGTGTATAATAAACTTTATAACATTCAAAATGACACTTTTTTCTTCTTTTCATTAATTAGAACTGAAGTTATTACGATTTTTCGGATTTCTTTTTCACATACTGTAATTTGATGCTGTTCTCTTTATGAATGTACGCATTCCGACTACACTTGCACATTCAAAATATACATAGGCTACATATCCCTTATAGTCCTTTATCAAAATATTACAAAATATGAATACACCGTCATCAAATACAACTCTTATTGTCGTTGCCATTTCCGCCATGTGACGTGGATAATGAATAAATAACACGTCATTGTGACGTCGATTTATCCAAATTTCTTACGTGTTGTGTAAAATATCGCTTACTGCGACGTCACAGTGAAGTCCGAAATGACTGCCAGTCAAAAATCATTATGTAAAAGAATGAAGAAATCATCTTCTTAACATAGTATAAAACAAAGTCGCTTTTTCTGTCCCTATATCCCTATGTACGCTTAAATCTTTAAAACTACGCAACGGATTTTGATGCGGTTTTTTTTAATAGATAGAGTGATTCAAGAGGAAGGCTTATATGTATAATAACATCCATTAAATAGTGGAGAAATACTGTTATTTTTTAGGTTTAAGTCGCTTTTTCTGTCCCTATATCCCTATGTACGCTTAAATCTTCAAAACTACGCAACGGATTTTGATGCGGTTTTTTTTAATAGATAGAGTGATTCAAGAGGAAGGTTTATATGTATAATAACATCCATTAAATAGTGGAGAAATACTGTTATTTTTGAGGTTTTTAATGTGATGTCGTAAATAATTTCATTTTTCCGCTTATACATTGCAAACGCAGGCTGAACCCTACAAGATTTATCAAAATAATGTACTAATTATTGCACACATTAAAAAGGTCTACAGAAAACACAAAGAGATGAAGGTTTTCAAGGTTAACCCGAAGCAAAGCGAGGGAGGGCCGCTAGTTTAATCATAATCGTGAGTGTAGCGCTTGCGACCATTTGACGCATTCGAGGCTAACGAAAAAGAAAGGCTACCGCGGTGCTTTACGCGTATCTTTTTTTACAGACCGCGGGAGTCACGTGATTCTCGAATGCACCAGTGCAGGTGTACGAAATCATCACGTCATTCTAGCGGTCTGTAAAAAAAGATAAGTGGAATGCACCGTGGTAGCCTGTCTTTTTCATTAGCCTCGTGAGGCATTAGTGTGACGTCACATCGAAATATTGTGCTTTTAGGGGTGTATTCTTGTTGTCAACTACAAAACTCTAGATAATTACATTTTTATTAATTCAACAATTTTAAGATTTTTTGGAGGAAGGACAAAAAATTATTGCAATTTCTGCAATTAAATAACATGAAGTGCATGAACTATTGTGAAACAACGGAACTACAATTCAAAGACAGCACGAGCTTTGTTATATTTTACTGTCAAAAATATAATGAAAGTTTAAAAAAATACTATCTATGCATTTTTTTTATTAATAACGATTAAATAAACAAAAATTTTGTCATTCATTTTGTTGCTTTATTTATTCCCTAAATGTTATTGATAATCAGTTGGCTAATGGTGCAAGCACTATTATGAAAAAAAAGAAAAGACTACGGAACCAGTTACATTTGCATATAAATAGTAGATGTAGTTTGCACGCGATAGAACCATTTTGAAGTAGCTCTTCAGCTGTTCGATAGTTCTGTTTCAATGAGGAAGAAAAAGAAAAACATTCCACTACCCCCATTATTATATTCGTAAATTGAATCACGCATTATTATATTATTTATTGCTGTTGGAATATTCGTGTGTAGTATTTTAATCAATTTATTTTTGTTAAAGAATATTATTTATTATTTGTTATGATGTTTAAGATGAATACTGTTTAACCATTCTGTTCACACATTGGATATGACGAGGAAATTTTAACACTTTCCAACATATTTGTTAAAACAGTTTAGGAATTCGGTTTGTCTGTCTGTCTATCTGGCCGTATGGTCAGGGTCTAATTCTCGTAAATATATTAGGTTGGCATGTAATTTTTATAAGTTATTGAGATTTAGTATAGAATTATTCGGTATTAAAAATGAAGTGTGTAGCGTTTACAGTTCGTTTGTAGAGACACACAAAAGAATTCTGTTGCATTACGGTCTATGTGGAAAAATCATTTGCGGTGTATTTTATCGATGTTACGATATTTAAAACATTCAGAGATTAATATGCATCACTGAACAGGACCTGATTATTTTAAAAGGGCCCCAAATGACTGTGAAGAGGCCTCTCTAATTTCCATTTTAATTTTTTACATGGTAATTTTTTATTTATTTATTTATTTATTTTTAAATAAAGTTTGCTTAATTCAAGTAAAAATCCACGCACTACTTCACAAAACTTGTTTAACAAGGAAGTATGAAGGTCATCAATAGGATGTTAATCAATCATATAGCATCCTGATGTGCTTGTTAAAATGTTAGAAACCACCTGGGAAGTTGAGCATACGGCTATATGTACTAAATATATCTGAAACATACACAGGGAACATAAAAAAGCTGTTTAATATAATGAAATATATATGACCTCAACTAAGCTACTCCCGGGAATAATATTAGAATTATTGGTGAGTTTTCATGAAGGAAAAATATTAAGAAAACTTTTGTCAAATGAAAGGGGGGCTCCAAAATGATACCGCTTCCCCTAGATTCAAAAGTTAATCGGACCCTGTCATTGAGGATAACTAAAACATGCTTTCTCAGGAGCATAGAATAAGTAGCATTTATAGTTCGTTTACTGGTACGCACAAAAGAAATCCATTTACATTATGATCTATGGGGAAGAAACTTTAAGGTGCACTACATGCCTTCTATAGAGTATGCAAAACATAGTATTTATAGTTCATTTACAGAGACGTGCAAAAGGATTCGGTTAGAGGACTGGTTATGAATGGTAATTCCTGGAAGTACGTTTTTCACTATGTTATGCATTTTTAAACTTATCTAATTTTTAGTGTATTACGTGGAGTGTATAAATTTTATATAGATTATATACAGGGCAGCACGAAAGAATTCGCATACATTACTGGATATGAACAGAAATTGCTGAAAATGGATTTTTTTTTTAGTTATGTGCTTTTGAAATTGCTTTTTTAGATATCTCATTTCATTGTCTGAAAAAATGAAATTCTTAATAATTTTTCGTTAATGTTGAAACGTGTTTCATGATCTATGCCTGATGCATGATTTGTCGTTCTTGTTTCAATTGTTTTTAGTTAATTAGTCTCCAAATGAATTTTTGTGAGTTATTTAGCGTGTAAATGAATTGGTTTTAGTTATTTAACCTCTAGATGACAATTAAAGCACATGCAGTTATGAAGAAATTTATAAATTTCAAAAGGCACTTTTTTCCGCTTTAAGTAGAGTTAAAATTATAACGATAGTTCGGATTTTTTTTTACATACTGTACTTTCATTCTGTTCTCTGTATGAATTTACACATTTAGACTAAACTTACGCATTCAAACTTATACATAGACTATATATCTCTTATACCCCTTCCCCCAATCCTTATTGTCAAGGGATTATTGCTACAGTGTTTAGACACTGGAGCTATAATTCCTTGACAATTTTCATATGCAAGACTTCTATCTAAACTATTCTACTAACAATATCTTGAGAAAATATGGCAGTACTGACCTTTTCACCTTTTACATATCATGGTAAACACAACACTGAGGCGAAATGTCGCGAATCAAAAGGGCACGAATGAGTTTCGAAAGTTATAAAAAAGCATCACGCTAATACCAATGCCTTTCTTTTTTGTCCTAAAAACCAATAGATTACCCTTAACATGCCATTTTTTCAAACATTATGGAGTGAAAAAAAGGGGCCCATCCAAGAGGATGCATTAGAAACTGGAGGGTTAATATATCATCTTATATCAAGTTATAAAAAAACATCATGCTAATATCAATACCTTTCTTATTTATCCAAGAAGACAATAGATTACCCTTAACTTGCCTAATTTCAAACATTACGGAGTGAAAGAAAGGTGCGCATCCAAGAGGATGCAACGGAAACTGGAGGGTCAATATTTATCATCTTACTTGTTTTTTAACCTGTCTAATAAATATTTTTCATATTAGCGTTTTAAATCTGTATAATATAATCATTTGAGTATTTCTAAATGACGAAACTTGCAGCTTTCCAACAATAGAGGTCAGTGGCGTAGTGTCAGGTTCTGCTGCATCATTTTAGTACAAGTAATATTATATACTAAACTTGGCCTTATTTAATCGTATAACGTTCAAAGATGAAATAAGGCAAAATTTAGTACATAATAATTCTGGTAGTTAAGTGATGAAGCCTCCTCTGACGCTACGCCATACAGACTAAATAAGAGGTTAAAATCTGTAATATATAGTGCGTCTCAAAAGTATATGGACAGGCGATTTTTTGAAATAACAGTTCAAAAAATGAAGCAATAATCACGAAAAAAATAATATGCATATAGTATCATAACATAAATTTATTACAGCAAAGAAATAAAGTATAAGTTTTACAGATTTTTTGTAAAAAAATAAAAATAAAAGTAGGCTGTCCCAAAAATATATGGACTTTTCGAATATTTTGCATTTAAATTCATATTTTATATCCATTCCTTTTAATTATCTTGAAAACCCTATCAGGCATGCTTCCAACTAGTGTTTGGAGTATGTGCGGCTGTAAAGAGAACCAACTCTGCTCTACTTGTTGCTATAATTCCTAAATAGTAGAAAACTGCCGCTAATTGGCATACACATCTCGTGCAAGTACTCCTCAAAGGTTTTCAATTGGATTCACGTCTGCGCTGATGGCTGGCCAGTCTATAACAGTCACTTGATTCTGTTTAAACGAAGCTGTTGTTGAGTGGGAGATGTGAATCGACGCATTGTCCTGTTGGAATTTCCAGTTTTTCCCCTCTAAGATGTTTCCGATTGCAGGTAGATTGCTTTTAAGGACATTTTGATAATCCTCAGAGCACTGTCGACCATTAAGAAAAGTAATATCCGTTGTTCCATTGAAACAGAATGCGCCCCACACTATTAGTGAACCCCCTCTTTTTTGCCGACTAAAGAACTCGCGTGGTTCTTTTCGTAAGTCATGCCAGTAGTATGCCCAGCCCTCAGGGGCATCCAAATTGAATTTTTTTTCGTCACTTAAGAAAAAAACTTAACCATTCATCCGTCCAATGCATGTGTTTTTTAGCTCAAAGAACTCGAGCCTTTCTATGGTGCACTTTCAGCATAGATGACCGACACATTCTGCGATATTTATAATTTTCGCTTACCTATATGCGACGGTGAACAGTAGATCTGGAAATAAGAAACGCCAAAGTCCTCGCAATTTCACGAATAGACTTTTTTTGGGTTGAAACTGCTCGCAAAATTTTTCTATCTTGTCTTAGAGATGTTTTTCTTGGTCGACCTGAACGCTTTTTTGCATTCGTATTGTCACTTTTTGATAAAATTGCATAATTCCAGATCTGCTAAGCTTCACTTGTTTTGCAATATCAGAAACCTTAACATTTTGAGCCTTTAAACGCCAAATTTTAGCAATATCAGCAGCAGAAAATTCAACGTTGCGAGGCATTTTCCAACTATTCGACAATTGAAGAAAGAGCAGTGATTTTATATTTCTAAGTGATTACGTTACAAGTACAGAACGCAGAAAATGCAAATTTTTCTGATACGGTGGTAATAAAAGCAATTCCTTTCATTGTCCATATATTTTTGAGACAGCTTATTTTGAATTTTATTTTTTTACAAACAATCTGTGATAGAAACATAATATTTCTGTATCGTAATAAACTTATATTATAATTCCATATGCTAATTATTTTTTCCGTGATTATTGCTTTATTTTCTTAGCTGTTATTTCGAAAAATCGCCTGTCCATATAATTTTGAGACACACCTTACTGTTAAAAATGTACTGAAAAATGAGAACTTCAACCTACTCTTTAGTTTAAACAATTATATCCTAAACGAGTGCATGATATGCACTCGTATGCACTCTATGTGTAAATGATCATACTTATAACTGAAAAATTGTCTTGTCGATAAATATAAATGATCATACATATACTTAAAAATAGTCTTGTCGATGTCTTTGAATATAATCTCGTGTAACTTCATTTTACATATTACAGATTTCAGGCGAATTTGTTTAATAAATGTGAATCTAGAATTCAGTAAACTTTTATCGGAATAAATTTTAAGAATAAAAGTTTTGCATTTCAAACTTAGCGAGCTTTTTTCTAATGGCGTATTTTGTGAACCCGTTTGTAAGTTGATGTGTGTCGTTTTATTTATATTACTTGTTGTGCGATGTTTTATTATGGGAACACTTGCAAAAGTGAAGCTATGTAAGAGAGAAGTTGTATAAAACTAAGAATGATCTAAAAATAGAGGAGTACATGATTTTTAAAATTGAGGCAAAAACTCGAAACAATGATCAGCCGAAAAGATACTCAAACATTCTACCCATGAGTAAATTTTGCTTACTTTTACCTAACCTTTTTTTCAATATAGTGAAATAAATCTAAATATACTAAAAGCACTAAATAATGGTCTTAATATCTGTGTGAAATTTAGGCATGTTATAACTTTGAAAAAAAATTACCTGAACTTTTTTCTGCTTTTTTGCGATTATTTTAGCACAATTATACAGTAATAATAATGGTTTTTTTAAAATGAAAGAGCATATCTTGAAGTTTTAAAAACAATTTTTTATTTGGAAATTGGTTGAAAAATGGTCCTCTGGTGGCTTTTGATACCGGGGTGTGCAAAAAGTGAAGCGTTTTTCTTTATCAGATGAATCTCGGAATCTGCTTATCTGTAACAAAAAACCAAAAAAAGCCTTAAAATTTACAATATTATAAAATTTACAATATTACAATAAGAAAATGGTGGCTGTTCAAATTTGAAGTTGTCGATTTTAGACAAAAAATTTCGGATTTAAATCGCGCAAAAAATATTTACAATTCGAATATTGAAAAATGCGTCTGTGAGGTACTACAACATAGTATATACTAGAAAAGCATGAAAATTTCAACCAAATCAATCGATCCAATCTTGAGTTATACCTGGTACCGATTTGTCAAACAGAGTTTCGGGAAAAACAGGTTTAAAGTTTTTAAACGTAGGTAACAGTGACAATTTTCAACTTACATAAAATCATCTATACCAGGCTCATATAATGAACCCTCATGGACTTCCTCTTACCCAATTCTTTTGTTTCTACCTACACACCACACACAATACGCTAAAATGAGCCTGTTCACTGCAACACCAAAAGTCGAATAACTGTTGAACCAACACGAATTTTTTAAAAAAAACTACTTTACCACAAAGTTTTTAAGGGTTTAAGAAGTGAAAATATGCAAAATAAAACAAAATAAAATAAAAAATTCGATTTTTTTTAAAAATTATAACATGTTTTAAACTATTTTTCATACTAACTATGCCACAGTACAATTTTTCATAATTCAACTAAATTAATTTTAAATTAATTTTAAAGAAAAATTTACTATTGAAATCTACTCAAAATTATTTGTATTATTTGACACGTATTCACACAAAACACTTCATTATGACTAAATTTAACGCAAAATATATCTCAATAAGATCAGATTTACAGAACACTGAGTACAGTATACCGTTTTCGTGATACTTTTGTTTGAACATAGGCACAAACTCGAAATAGCTATCAATATGTTTTTATTAGGAATATCCTTATTCTTGACGTAGAAACAAAATATAGTGGTAAACACTGTTTAAATGTTATATTATAAAATGTTTGTTATTTTACAACTATTAATAAATGGTTTGAAAAATTAAACGTGGGCATGCTTCATGATAGAAAAATAGGAAGCTTGGATGTATCTAAATTGGAGTATTTGAATTATTTGTATATGGATTAATAAAATTTGTTTCCTGATTATGGTTCGAAGAAAGGCATTTTGAATTTTAAGAATATTTTTAATGTGGAAGATTTAAAACATCGTTAGAAACATTATTTGAGTATTCTGCATTATAATATTTTAATTGTTTTATAGCTCTTAATTACAAATTTAAAAAATTTAACTTACTTGTGTTTTGTGAATGATACATTGTTTTTTAGTTAAATAAGAAAATTTAATGATCTAAATTGAAATACTTGGAATTATGTATGTATGGATAAGCTAAATTTATTACTCGATTGTTGATTAAAGTAAGGTGTTTTAAGAATATCCTTATCCGTGACGAAGAAGCAAAACACAGTGGTAATCTGTTTGTCTTTCGACTATAAAATTTCGGTTGTTTGAAAATGCCTAATAAATGGTTTGAAAGTTTAAACTTTGTTATTCATCGTAAAAATACATCATTTTCTAGATAAGTAACAAACTTGGATAAACATAAATTGTAATATTTAAATGCTTTACATTATGGAGGAATAAAAACTACTTAATGATTGTTCCTCAGAGTAGTAGCGTAGACAGGGTGGGGGTTCACGAATATCAAAATACCACCATTTTAATATCGTAATAAAACTCTTAGAAAAAAGTGGTATCCCGTGCCTCTGAACCTCCACCCTGGCGGCGAATTTGGCTCAGAAAAATGTGCTTTGATTTTAGAATGCACTTACTCCTGCAAAGAATCAAGATGCAATGATATATAAACACTGCTTTAGCGCTCTTATTATAAGTTTCTTTGTTTTGGCAAACATTTTTATGTTATAGATAAAAAAGTAATGTGTATGAATCAAATCAAGAATATTTGAATGGTTTATGTATAGATGAATAAAATTTATTTCTTGATTGGGGCTCACAGTAAAATGATTTTATTTCAGAATGTTTAATATCAAGATAAAGAATCAAAATACAGTGGTGATAAACACTATGTAAATAGTTTAACATTGTTTAAAATTGTTTAACATCTCCTAATAAAACATTTAAAAGTTTAAACTTGTATTTTTTTTGTCGTGAAAAATGCATTATTTTCTAAATAAATTAGATATATCAATAAATCATTTGGATTCTGAATTTGAAAATTTGAATGCTTTTTGTATGGATGCAAAAAAATGTATTCCCGACTGTCGATCAGAGTAAGGCGTTTTAAAGGGCATGGATTTTTTCGGCTTGAAAAAGAGTCATATTTTAAGAAGTATTTTGACATCTAGGAACGAAGTAGAAATATGTAGATTTTTTCATAAAAACACATTTTGAACTTTCAAATTATTTTTTATTGAAAAATACGCCTTTTGGTCTCGTTTTTATTTGATATTGCGCTACGTGTAGCGTTTTGCGAGACCCAAGATTTCTCTGACTAGTTTCATGCAAAACAAATGAAACAGAAGGCCCGTTAAATACATAGAATTGTGTCTGTAGACGACGGGGTTTTGAAACTTTTTATTTTTAACAAAATGACGGACTATCAAACTTAATGTATCAGTTTTCATAAAAAAATCTCATTCTGTTTTGTTTATAAAGGAAGAACAAGTTAAATAATTTTAAAAACATCGGAACAAGGACTAGAAAAAAAAGCTATATAAAATAAAGCTAAATATATAAGGTTTCATTTAAAATAAGATAAGGAAATCGGCTGATCCATTGTCGAGATATTTAGGGACTTCAAAACATACTTTTGAGAAAATCGCGTTCAAATATTTTGCAACAAGTACTGCTTGCTTGGACACTGTGCGACAAGAACCATTATACCTTCAATATATATTTAAAATAATTTATTTTTTGTAGTAAAATAAAGTATTTTTTGAAGTCGAAAAAACTCCCATGAGTTCTTAAGGGGATAGGTCGGTAAAAAACAAATTCGCATTCTGCCGTCCAGAGAAAAAGAAGCACGTCTTCTCAAAATATTAGAAATAGGAAAAATTAATTCGGAATCCTTTTTAAACATCTCTATTCAAAGAATTACCCAGCTTAACCCAATGACTCGCCGCAATGAAGTTTGACTTCTTGGGAAATGATCGATCACCTTAGAAGGGCAAAAGAAGTGAAATGTGAAAAATAAAAATGATTGTTTTATATCAAAAATATCTACTTCCCAATTAATCAATGTAAAATATTTTTATCTCAGTGTGTAAATTAGAAAAAACTAGTTTTTGCCCTTAAAAAAATCCCGAAAATATCTAATAGCGTTACAAAAATTCTAGTTTGAGGTCACTTTATTTTCTTTCTTATCATGCTCTAAGAATTTCACACAAAAATAAATATTTAAATTTACAATTAATGAAAATTGTAACCAGCAATACAGAGCGACAAGTTTAAACAGCTGCATACAAAACTAGTAGTTGGGGGCCACCGTAATACTTACCCATCATGATATGCATAATATGAAATATGAAAATAAAACATGTGTAAATTATTTATAAAATACATTGCAATTCGAATAAAATCGTGGCTTGATGACGTCATAAACTTTAAATGCTCTATTACTGAATTGCGAAAAAAAACATCCTTATAACTCCAAAAATGATAATCATATTAACTAACAGTTTACTGCGTCGGATTAGGCGTCTCATTTCCAATTAAAATATATCTTTGAATTGAAATTTGAATGAAATACAGGGTCATGAAAAATCGAAGTGTGTGGAAAATAGGATTACAAATATCTCGGTAACTAATTTTCCGATCAACTTCATTCTTTATGCAAAATTTATGTTTTTTTATTGTCTTTTATATTCACTCCTTAAAATAAACAATTTCGAATTTTTTCTTTAAATGCCTTTTATCAGAACGAATATTTCGATAGTCCGAAAAAAATAGTTCCGGATAATCGAGGTTGCTGAAATTCAATAAGCTTCTTCCCATTATTACATAGTAAGTACATACCAAATTTCAAGTCTCTATCTCAATTTGTTCGGGAGATAGAGCGTTTACAGACACACACACAGACGGACGGCAATTTTTTTTTTTTTTTAAATATGTTTTTCGGAATCTCCAGTGTCTGTAACATGTAAATCCGTTAAAAAAAATCGATTTTCAAAACGATTACAAGATTTACCCTATACTACGTATGATGGGTAAGTAAAAGAAAATTCGATACTTCGGTGCCATAGGATTAACATGAAGAAAGAAAAATGAAGATCTGACTGATCTACAGCCTGAATTTAAGAATATCCTTAATCCAGTCGAAGAATCAAATTATGGTGGTGGTAAACACTATTTCATAGTTCTGAAACAAACAAAAGAGAGAGAGAAAGAGAAAACAACTCCCACTTTCTCTTTTGTTTGTGACCAGAAAAGAAGTGGTTTGACCTCCACTTTTTGTAAGTAGGTCAATGAACTGAAGGCTTCACGTCCCTGCTGTGATAGGTTATCTCCAGCATTAGGTAAACTTCGGAACTTGAGACAATGGTTTGTCGTTTTTTAAGTAAATAAACACATAAAATGTACATCTGATCTTTTGTATCAAGTGTAAATATTTAATCAAAGGTTCTTCATTTAATGACATTAAAACAGTCATACTCTTCAAATCGCAATAAAATAACTGTGAGAAATTATAACTAACTTAAATTTAAAAAATATTCATTTTAAGCATTTAAAATGCATAGAAAATGATAAAAAAAAAATAATAAGTCCGACCTTGTCGGTAAAGGATTACGGTCAAAAAGCTTCAAAAGCGGACCTAGCAATTTTCGTGCAACATGGAACAATCATTAACTAACAATACGCAATAAATATTATTTTAGAAACCCCAATAAGAGATATGTTAAAGGTATTAATACTGACAACAAAAACTCGTGATGCAGTGAAATAATTTAGTTATTGGCATTACTGACATATATGTATTTTTTAATGAATATAATTTCAAATGTAACATTTTCTATGTATAAAAAGTATAGGAATGATTAGCAAATTTACATGGCCACATTTCTGACGATGCTGATTCCTTTATGTAAAAAATAATGTACGTCATAATTCAAAACTATTTTAAAATGAATTTATTAAAATTTTTCATGCTTAAAAATATGTTTTGAATAAAAAAGGCTTAAATTATCTTTGAGTCCTTTCAATGTATCTCAGTTTTAAAAGAAACAATCTGATGATTTTTCGGGAAGATCTAATAAATATCACGAGTATGTAATATCAGTTTTCTTAAGTTTTCAGTGGCGTAGCGTCAGGGTGAATATGCATAGGCACAAATTTTTCTGAAAAGTAATGATCGCTATACTTAACAAGTTGGAAGTTGTACAACAAACGTGACAAATGAGGTGCGTTCGTACTATAGCCAGTTATATAAATATTCCGATCTTGATGATTTTTAATCCTATGAAATGGATTATATGACTTGACGATTAAACCTGGGAATCTCCTATAACAAAAAAGCACCAATTTAATCAAAAATCCAATTTCTTAGTAAATATTTTTATTAATATTTTCTAAAGTTTTGATTCGATTTTCATAAAATTTGAAATGTCTCGACAAAATTCTACAAAGATAATATATCTTAAATTTCAAACCATTCGGTTGGGAAGTTTTTGCGTTGTTATATGCGGACGGACGGACAGACAGACGGACGGACCAAGCGACGACAATTGGTGCTACGTATTTATATAATTACGAACGCACCTAAAAACGTAGAATTTCTGCCTGAAATAAAACAACAAATTCTTTTCGGGAAAAGAGGTGGGAACTTTGCCACCCCCCTCCTTACCCTGACAGTTCACCTATGAACTCTGTTGACCAGTCGCGAGTATACTCGTGTTTTAACCCTTTCAAGAGCAAAGTACTTGTATTGCTAAAATGTTGAAATGATTGAATAACACCAGGATTTACGAATAAATTTATTTCAAATTGAGTAAAAGGTTTTCTTCACGTACATTATAAGAGCAAAATTTTATCTCAAAACGTGAGTGCCTCTGTGGCATTTGGGAATTAAAATTAAATGGTATATATAATATTCCAACTGACCCTCATGGGGTTAATACCAATGTCGTTGACTAAAGACATCGTGTCCTGAATTCTTAGTCCCACCTATGTAATTTTTATTTCGCACAAGATTGGTAATTTTTTATCAGAAAGAATAATTATCCATACTATATATTTGATGATGCTAGTTTACACCGAGAAAAATGACACTTTCAAATCTGAGTAAATCGATGTTTTCATTTTGTTATGAAACTTTTGTTTCAGATATGGCGACCCAACGCTTTCAATTCCGAAATACCAGAAATACTCAGAATATTGAAACACGGACATGCTCAAAACTGTTCACATAGAGGTCAGTTCATACTCATTTTTGAAACATGGACATACTCAAAAATGATTAGAATCAGTTCAAAATCATTTTTGAAACATGGAAATACTCAAAAATGAGCACATAAAAGTCAGTTCATAATCATTTTTGAAACATGGACATACTCAAATATGAGCACACGATGTTTTATTCTTGAGTGTGTGCATGTTTTCAGAAATGAATATATACATGTTTCAAACTTCAGTAATTTTGATTCGAAGCCATTTTGACTATGTGACGTACTCAGATTTGAGTATTTTTTGCTCAGTTTTGAAAATGTCGTTTTTAGCGTGTAGTTTAAAATCCCTGATATTATATAAAGTTGTCGGCCAACAAAGTGTTATGAAAAAAATGCAAAATCTACAATACTTTTCTGGATTTTTTTCATATAAGGAATTCAAATAAAGTGTCAAAAGTGGGTATTAACTTTAGAAAAATGAAAGTTGGTACAATTTTTAGCATGTAAGACTACCCTTGAAGCATCATTTATGCTTAGCATTTAATAGTTGACATTATTCCCTGTCTATTGGTATCGATATTTTTTTATACGGTTATTTGGAGTATAATTTGGAAGGGTTGTTTTTCTTCCAAGACAAGATTACCTTCAACAAAATTTGAATAAAATAATTTTTGAACATATGTGTTCCTTACATGCATGTGATCTCCCAAAACGTACCCAATTTTTTTTCCGTTTTCTAAAAAAATAGGAAAATGTTAGTAACGTCAGTGATATAAAATTATTAGTGGCGTTATATGTATTTTTGAAAATATAAAATTATATATATTGCATATGTAAGCATTCATGGGAAAATTGTTGAAATGTAATCTGTGAGCACCGAAGATAGTCAATGAGAATTATATTAGTTAACAAAAGCTAATTTGAACATAGAAATTGAATAATAATAAGTAAGTTAACTTCATTGAAAACAGCTAATGAATATATATTTTGTAAACGAACTAGGAAGTACTGTTTTTATGAAATTAAGTAGAATTTGGTTTGTAAAAGAAATAAAGTCATTAGTTTTCTAAACACGTTTGAGAAACGACCAATTTTTTTTTATAATTAACCGTTTTCATATTCTGAAAATCTATAGTTTATTGCATACTAATATTTACCGTATATACTCGCGTTTAAATCCCCATATACCGAAGGAATAAGAGATTGAATAACAATGTATCCATATAGTTATTTTCTTTTATTTAATCGAAAAAGAAATACTGCTAAGTATTCGATTAAAAATTTGAAGGTAATTATTTGGAAATATTGCTATTCAATCTGTTATTCTTCTCGAATTTAGGAGTCGACTTATACACAAGTATATTGCATTACATTATATACAAGTAATTAGCATTTTGTATATAAAAAATATCATAATTTATTTAATTATTGATATTCTCTCTAGTGTTTCATATTTTTAGCCTTATGCTGCATAAAATATTATGCAGCATAAAAATATAGCAGAGCCCAGACGAAATCCCAGTTGAAAAGAGAATTATTCAAAAGCTGCATGAATGATTCTATATAATGCTGAAAGATTACAACACAAGTTCATTAAAATGTCACCGAGTGTGAATTATTTAAGGATCATTTTATGGAATCTTTATATTCAAGACGCAGACGGAAAGTAAAATCTACAAACATGGGTAATCCTTGGAGAGACATGAATTAATTAGTATTTTACATATCAAAACTATGATAATGTATCTAATTGCTGGTGTTTTCTCTAGTGTTTAATATATATATTTTTTTATTATTTAAAGACAGTAAATGTATAAATAATAGATTTACTTAGCATTTTGGGCATATCAAAAATATGGTAATATATCTAAACGGTGATTGTTTAGATGTAGTGTTTGATAAGATAACAGAACACATATTTAACTTAGCAATTTACATATAATAATTTATTTAATTATCAGTTTCATATTCTGAATTAGTTATTATTTTCAGATATTTAAATTGCATATAATATTATGCAACGCCAAAAATATAGCACTGCTTAGGCGAAATCCCAGACGAGGGACACCTGGCAACACTAGTGGTGAGTAAGAGTCACCTCTCGAGTGCAAAAGGTTAACATTAGCGTACGACTGTCTTCGCGTGACTAGCGCAGGCTCTTAATCCTTTGAATATGGGCGGGAGATATAGGTCTCAGTGGACTATTTTTTTATTCTGTTCCTATCACTTTTTGCAAATAACTTCTGTATAGACTTATACAAGACTATTTTCAAGATAAATCTACAACAACAACAACAACAAAATTCTTTACAAATTGTGTGTACGATTGAATATAAAAATAGTCGCCAATTCTGGCCCGTAATTAAAATGTTAAACATTTATTTTTTCTCTATGTAAGTACGGTCTTTGGAATTTCCAAAACTCTGCCAACGCTATTTAACCCATTCGCTGCCATCCACGAGTATACTCGTGGTTGTCAACATTCAAAATAAAAGTGTATGATAAAAAAAAAAACACCTGCCTAGCTACCATTATTTTAATATGTTAAAAAATACTTTTTTTAATGACAAAAACTTTGCTATTAAAGTTACCAAATATTATCTTTCAGAATTTTTGGTGGGAACGAATTTCAGTAAAAATATCGAAGACTCCGCCCACATAGTTTTGGCAGTTAATGGGTTAAGATAAGAAATTTTCTATTTAATATATAAATTGCAGAATTGGTAATGGATTCGTTTAGTCACATACTTTATAATAATATTTTGTTGTTAATTAGGGCAAAAAAAATGTGGATACCCTGTGCGCACACTGCTCCATTGTTTAATATTTTTAAATGTTAGTTAGCTTAAAATATTATGAGGCGCAAAATATATAGCAAAACCTAGACGAAATCGCAAATGAAAAAAAATGGTGTAAAAGCTAAATGAATTGTGTTGAATTACAGAAAAAATACAACACGCGATGCGAGGCTCGTGACCGAACTGCATGAGTGGTTTAATATAACAATTTGGAAATTGTACGTCAAACGTTACAAACGAGGTGCGTTCGTACGCACGTTTCAGAATTAAATTGATGATATCCCGTGAGTAGAACGGGTTAAACAGCTAGTTAAGTATATATTTTATGACACTGTTCATACAAATATCTTAACTAGTTATATAAATATTCAGATATATATGTATCAGCTAGTTATATAAATATTCAGATATATATGTATCAGCTAGTTATATAAATATTCAGATCTTGATGATTTTTAATTCTGTGAAATGAATTATATCGTCTGCAGATTAATTTCTGTCATAAAATAAGTATCTCGGTCGCTTGACGATTAAACTTCGGAAGCTCCTATAACAAAAAAGCACCGATTTAAAAAAAAAAAATTGAAATTTCTTAATAAATATTTTTATTAATATCTCCTAAAGTTTTGATTCGATTTTAATAAAATTTGAAATGTCTCGACAAAATTCTGCAAAGATAATATATTTTAAATTGCAAACCATTTGGTTGGGTAGTTTTTGCGTTGTTATATGCGGACAGACAGACAGACGGACAGACAGACAGACAGGCAGACGGACGGACAGACGGACGGACCAAACGACGACTATAGGTGCTACGTATTTATATAATTACGAACGCACCTAAAAATGAAAGCTTATTTGGTGAGAAAACATTTAAGATATCACTTGTTTTGTTTTAAGTACATGTTTTATCTTTTTTCAAAATCTGTAATATCGTTACGCATCTTAGACAACTAATAATTAAATTACATATAAAAAATATCATAGTTTATTAAATTAATGTTTTTCCTTTTACGTTTAATGCATTAAAAGTACTAGAGCATTCAACCCGGACTTCCCAAGATATAGAATATAGGTGAAAACCATTTATTTTTTTATTGAAACTCTAATATATTTTTTACATTTAATAATAATTTTTAGATTGCCCCCTAACAGCACCAAAGAGCATTCTTTATGAAATATGTCAATTATATATTCAAATAAAATTTTGAAATTTAGTAAAAGCGGCAATTTTATATTGGCCTCGTGCCAGAAGTTAATAGCCGAAGAAATCGCTAAAGATTTCATTATCTACAGCAGTATTTTTTATTCTGATAATTTCAGCGGTTTTAAGCGCTTATTTCGATTACATGTCTGTTAAATTTGTGTTTTATTTATACTATTTGATTTATTGCTTAATGAAGCTTTAATTTCGTTGACTGGAAACAAATGCTGAACTTTTATGTTGTTTAAAGTGCAAACGGATTAATATTTTGCAATCGTCAACAAGCGATAGAGATAGATTTTTAAAACAAATGATGCTAGAAATTTAATTTAAATGCCATAATAAAAGAGTAAATTGCGATACAGTTTTCTAACAAATTACATTTGGAAGTAGATTTTTCCTCCATATAGCGCTGTAAAAATTGACAATGTTCGATGTTTAGAAAAAAAAAAATTGCAGTAGCAAAAATCAAAACCGAAATTAGCATTTCGCACACCAAAAATATGAAAGTTCATTTAACGATGTTTTTCACTCTAAAGAAATTTTTAACGCATAATGAAACCCAAAAATACAGCATAGCCAAGACGAAATCGCATATGAAAGAGAATATTGTAAAATATGCTTGCTTGAATAGTTTCATATGATAATGAAAAATTACAACACCACGACTGTGAATTATGTATGAATCATTTTATGTATTTTTCTGGTTTTTAAGATTGAAAAAAAATCGACAAATATTATTGTTCTTCGGAGAATCGTGTACCGTCTGCTTTTTCTATCTATTCTTGTCTGACGAAATTGGGCTCCTCGCTGAAATGCATTTGAGTTATTTGTGAAGAGTGCAGTATATTACGTGACTTACATATAATATGATAAAAATATTCTCCTCTTCTTCTCAATAAAAAAAAGTTTAAGAAACAAAAAAATATATTATAACCGTGACTCTTTTTGAGCTGTTTTGAACAACATAGCGAAAACGGGCCTACAACTTACTAATTTGTAAGTCGTACTTTGTCAATCTCGTTTATTTCTAATATAACTTCGTTAATTACACTAGGTTCATTTGGAAACTTAGCTCTGTTTATGTGGAATATAGCACGCGTTTTGTTAAAAATGAATTGATATATCCGAAGATATAGGGTGTCCCGAAATATACTGTGAAATACAAAGTTACGTAAAAAAAATTACAGAATTTTATGAAATTGATTAAAATTTTCAGGGGATTAAATTTGAAAAAATACAAAATTTGAATTTTTATACGGCTCCCGTACAAAAAATTTCCCAATGAGTAAAATTTGCCAAATACACTAATTAGGTCGTGTACAAAATTACAGCATTTTATCATAAATGCTGACTTAAACCCCTTTTCGCCTGGATATGAGTCCACAAAGGGAAAAAAATCATGTCGGATAATTGTGTTTCATGGGTCCTACACAAATTACAAAAGAAAACAAGGATTGTATAAATAAATAATAATTGTGGTATTTATTGATACAAAAGTATCTGAAATGTGTAGAAATACGAGTGATAACTTTACCTAAAGATTACAAAGCTTGTTCAAAATGTTTTCCATCCATACAGAGCTGTATTCGTCTGATTACACTTCTGTGGACTCCATCAAGCCATTTCCAAGTTTTATTCTGTAATTCATCATGCAAAATTTTAAGGTATTTTTCAGAAAGGATAGTTTTGTAAATTTTTAAATAAAACCAAAGATAAGAGCCATATTTTATTTGCTTATGACGCATTTCTGCGTCGCGTCATCTGCACTCTATAGCTGTAAACATTTACATTTTAATTTATGATTAGCCCCTCACCAAATTTGTTTAAACATATCTCTGTGACTTTTCATTATAAAATGATGACATTTTGTACATGACCTTATTAGTGCATGGGACACAATTTACTCATTGGGAATTTTTTTCTACGGGGGCCGTATAAAAATTTAAATTTTGTATTTCTTCAAATTTAATCCTCTGAAAATTTTAATCAATTTCATAAAATTCTGTACCTTTTTTTTTTAACCTAACGTTGTAACTTATAATATATGTCTATGATCAATATTTATTGAATAAAAGCCAATGGCAATGTTTTTGGGACACCCTGTATATATATATATATATATACATATAGAGCCGGCACTTGAAATTTCCAGAGTGTGTGCGAAAAACATTTTTGGTGCCTTTTAAAGAAGAAAAAAATTCTCGTACTACGCACGAATTATGTAAAACTTTCGAATCTTGTACGCATACATTACACTGTTACTTTTCATTTCACTGTGAATCTATTTCATCAAAACATCGAAATCTGATTATAAAATTCATAAACATTTGTCAGAGAAGATATTACCAAAGATTTATAATGAATTTCAAATAGTCTACATGTTACCATGAATAGCCTTGTGTAATAAGATTTTATCTAGTTAACTGAATCTGCAGTTTTGACTTTGAAAAAAAAACTTCATTAAAATGCATTTTGAATTTTAATACACTTCAAATTGAATATTTATAACTCGTAACTAAATTCTTCTAATTGTTTAATTTATGCTGCAATCTTAGATGACGTATAAAATTGTTAGAATAATCACTGATAGAGGGAAAATTTAAAAGATCTTTGTAAATATTAATATTTACTATTTAAAACAAAATAATTCTGAAGGTCGAATTCATATTCATTTTCTGGTTTTTCGTTTCTTCTGCAGATTTCAACTGCCATCTCCTTGTCGCGGATTAAAATTTAAAAAAAAATGAAAAAGAAATGAAAAGAAGAATAAACACTTATAGATTTTTTTTTAGCTTTCAATGGCGCCTCTTATTTTTAAAAATATGAATGTTTACAATTAAAAAAAAAAAAATCTGGAAGTCGTGTATTGCAATCGCCGGGGACCTTCTTTTTTTCTCAGGGCCTTCGTGATATTATTTCACGTGTTAAGAGACTTGGCCAAGGGTTTTTCGTTCATTTTCGTATTGGGAGGGTTGATGTATTAGAATTTGTTTCTCGAGAATTGTATCTCTCTGTAACATTTCTCGGATACTCGGAGCTATCATTCCGCGTTTTATAATAGGGCAGATGATTTCGAAAATTTGCCGTTTAAAAATATAAAATCATACACATATTAATAAAATGTCTGTTAAACGTAATGAGATACCTCATATAACTGCACAAATATAGCAGTCACAGCAGCACAAATATTTCCTTATCATACAAAAACCGTTCTTTTGAAAAGGAAAGTATAAATGCTGACAAATAAGAAAGCGTAACGAAAATAAACACTCTTTGTTTTAGGTTATTTCCTATGAGAACACCCATGTTATATATACGTTCTGGCATGCATAATCATACAGGCATGTATACTCTTATACATGTATGATTTCCAGTATATGTGTGCGTGCGTTCGCGCGCGTGTATATTGACAACTATTATTTGTACAGTAGGCATGATAGTATAATAAGCAATAAAATTAGGACCGGAACTAAGCACAAAATTATTGCTATCATTGCTATAAGTTCAAATTATTGCTATCATTGAAGGAATTAAGCAAGAGAGCTTAATAATATTAATAATAATAATTACAAAGTGCGCATATTTATAATAATAATAGGGTAATCATAAAATTAACTTTAATTGTTACTCTATTAAAGAATAACATTAAACAAATATATATTTGATATAAAATACTTTACAAAAAGTGTACGCGAGCGGCGAGACAGCCTTTTATTAAAGAGCTGCACGAATATCGCAGTCACAACATCCCAAATATTTCCTTATCATATCAAAACCGTTCTTTTGAAAAGCACTGTATAAAAGCTGTCAAATTAGGAAAGTGTCACGAAAATAGGCTTGCTGCTTGTTCTAGTTTACCCCCTACACGAACCAACCGTGTTTACATTGCTGGAACCATGGGAATCGTATCCATTCTAGGGGGTAAAAAACAGGGAGGAATAGAAAACCAGGGAAAACTGCCAAAATAATTTTTTTTTTGAGCTGAAGCCAGAATGCGGCACACACTGAGTTTTCTTCAGATGTGAATGGATAGTTTTTAATAATGAAATAATTATCGGAAAACAAAAGAGATTGTTAGATACTTGGAAAATTAAAATAGCCATGTGCTCAATGTCCTCACCTAAATGAAAAAATAAATGAAATATGTGTGTTTAAAAGCATTAGAGCTGAATTCGTTTCCTTTTCCAAATTCATGTTACTTTTTATCGCGGAAGCATTAGTTATTCTGGCACAGCATTTTCTCGAATATTTTGGAGATTGCATTTTATTTATTATCACTTGATTAATAAATATATATATACATAGCATGATAGTTGATTAATCGGAATTTGTTAATTAGAATGCATATTTCATCTTCAAGGATGTTAGTAATTTAACTTGATTTAGCTTGCAAATAAATGATTTTATTTAGCAGTACTTTCCGGCGTATAGTTCGCGGATAAAAAAAAAAAAAAATTGGGACCAGAAATTTCATTTAATAAAATGTAATGTAAGCCTACGTTGTCAAGCTCGCAGCATCTCTATTTGGCGCCGGGTGGTTATTTTTATTTTCCTTTTCTACCATTTTCTGGTGTAGTGGATTGTATAGGTGATGGCGCGATGAACCGGCTTGCTAGAGCACCACCCACACCACCTTTGCTGCGATTCTGCCCGTGACACTTATACGATTTCATTTATTAAGTAAAATCTCTGGATTAAAACTTATTCATTTGATTCGCGGATTATAAGACAAGCATTACAATATTGTTTTTCTTTCTTTTTTTTTTTTGCATGTTAGTTTTAAGGCAGAAATCACTACGAAATTTTGTAGTATATTTGGTAGAAGTGAAAATATTTACGCTAAATGTAAGACTAATAAATTGTAATTACAAAAATATGCGTGTTTATAAGCATTACAACTGGATTAATTTTTTCCAAGTTCATGCTATTTTTGTTGAAGAAGCATTATATATTCTGATTACAGTTCTGTAAAAAAAAGAGATCACCCCCTACTAATTCTGTTAAAAAAAGTGGATGAAATAGATATACTAAGTACCAATCGACTTGTAATAATGTTTACTATTTAATGCTATGCATAAATTATCCTCCGGGTGCCGCGTCTGCATATTAAAATTACACCAATTTCAAACAGTAACATTAACTTTTTGCACTTTATTTGAGATCCGTGGATCGAACTAGTCCTGAAGAATTCATTGATAATGCATTTTTCCTTAAATATTTATTGAAGGGTCCAAAATTGGAGATTGCTAATGTTAAATCCACATCATAAAATTTAATTTATATTCATGGAAAATCATCCGTTTGAAGGGTTTCTTATTTTTATAATATTCAATGAATGGACATAATCTACGCATTTTTGTGATTCAAACGTATTTTTTTAATTAGGGAAATTGTTAATAAATTCATATAAAAATTATGAATTATACATTAACTTTTACATAAAAAGAATGAGCTTCACAAAAAATAGAGCTTTTACAGCTCATTTATGTCATTATTTTTCTATATATAGAAACATTTTCTTTTTGACGATCTAGGATACCGTTCCCTGTACATTCATATAAAAGAGAACCTTAGTAAGGAACGATTATGGAATTTTCTATTATATAAAGTGAGTTTATTTTATATTTAAAATGTGTGAGTTTATTTTATATTGAAAATGTCTATAATTTTTTTCTGGTTACCTAATTGAATGTTCCCGATACTTGTCCGTGTAAGATTTTAATTTTATTTTTCGAAATTTATAGATAAACCCCTAACACATTTTTTTTTTAAAGATACACTATGGACTTTTCCTGGCTTTGATCCAAGGAATTGAAATGACGTGTCAAAAGTGAGTGTTATCATGTAAAAAATGAACGTTCTATCAATTTTTAATATATTGACGGATTTCTAAATATAATTTATGCATAGAATAAAATAGTAGACAATATTCCCCCTCTACTGGTACCTATAACTTTTTATACCATTATATGCAGCTGAATTAGTAAAGAATAACCACATTTTTACAGAACTGTACCTTATTCGAATATTTTCTCGAATGTTTTGCATTTGGGAAAATATATTTAATATAATATAACTACATTTTGTATTTCTTTTATTCTGATATTTTGTATAATGAGAGCTAATTAATCAGAATTAGATAATTACAATTAATCTTTTTAAAGGATTTTAAAGGATTTAATTTCTTTTTAAAGTGGTTTCTCTTGTAAATTTATGATTTAATTATTTTTTTAATACAGAAATCAAATAGAAATTTAGTATTACATTTGCCATAAATGGAATGTTTTAAATATAATATTCATAAATTAGAAAAAAAAATGAATATGCGTGTTTAAAAGCATTGAACGGCATTAGTTTCCTTTTCCAAATTCATGTTTTATTTATCACGGAAGCATTTGCTATTCTGACAGAACATTAGAATACTTTCTGGATTATTTTGGGAAATGCAATTTACTTCTTATTTTCTTATACTTATTTTTACTATGGTATTTGATTAAACGGAATTTGATAATTACATTACATATTTCATTTTCGAGAAATTTTGCAGTTTATTCTTTTATTTTGGACTTTGCTTGTAAATAATTTTTTCTTTATTGCTCGTCTTCTGCAAGTGAAATTTTAAGAAATTCAGCCTTATATTTAACATGCATGGAAGTATAGCAAATTCAGTTTTTTTCTTCGTGGACGCGGTAACCTTATTGGGCCTTAGATAATATTTTTGGATATCTTTTAACCTTTTGCACTGCACTGACACCTATACGGTGACATACTAAGTTTAATACCAAAATGCCACAATGGCATAGGAATTTTGAAAAAAAAAATTTCGATTTGTTATTTACACTAACAAATGCATTTAATTATTTTTAAATAAATTTGATCGAAGATTCCCGTGCCAATGCGACATTTGGGGATTAAACTTAATATGTTACCGTATAGGTGTCAGTGGAGTGAAAAAGGTTAAAGGCTTGACAAAATTAAAGTTAAGTAATATATGGATAAGTAGATGGTATTTGTATATATTTATCTTATGTAATAATCATTATTAATACAAATTTCAAAATTGTGTTACACCGGCCTTATAATTCAATACGTACGTGGTACGTAACGAAAAACGACGGGGTTAATACTCAAAGGGTTTTAATTATTCTGGGACAGCATTTGAAAATTTTCTCAATTTTTTTCTAGGTTGCATTTTACTGCTTCTCTTTTCTTTTTATTATTATGTTTGTCGATAAATCAAACTTTGATAATTATAATGCATATTTCATCTTTAAGGAATTTTATAGAGTGGTCTTTCATTTTCTCGTAATTTGATTTAGCTTGTAAATAAATGTTTTTAATGTTCATAATAAATAACAAGGTACAGTCCTTTTCTTAAAAAAGATACAATCAATTAATAGACTCTCGTCTTTTGAGTATTTTTATGCAACTTGAAGTTGGAAACATGATATCTATATATATATTTCTCTTACGTGGCGCGAAAATGAGGCTGAGTTTCTAGCTGGCCGTTTGGCAACGATCGTCGTTTCCAGAGCTATGATTCTGAGTGGTTTATTCTACGGCCACGTGTTTCATTCAGCAAATCAAAATTCAGAGCCGGATCATTTTTTAAACACAGCATCACTTATCGGCTGATGTAGATGTTTTCGGAGATGTATGTCATTGGTTCGTTTTACGGTCACGTGATGCATTCAACAAATCAGCATTGTACTGTGCTTTTACACACAGCACACTGCAAAAAAAGTGTTGATTTTACAGTATAATACTGGCACCCCAGCTGTCAGTATTATTTTATTACATTTCCTTACATTTAGCATAAACATTTTCACTTCTACTAAATATACTACTAAATTTCGTAGCGATTTCTGCCTTAAAACGAACATGAAAAAAGAAAGAAAGAAAGAAAGAAAAAATAATATTGTAATATTTGTCTAAAAATCCGCGATTCAAATAAATAAGATTTAATCCAGAGATTTTACTTAATAAATAAAGTCGTATAAGTATCACGTACAGAATCACAGCAAAGGTGGCGTGGGTGGTGCTCTAGCAAGCCGGTACATTGCGCCGTCAAATATTAAGTCCAGTACACGAGAAAATGGTAGAAAATGAAAATAAAATCACCACCAGGCGCCAAATAGCGCTGCTGCGAGCTTGACAACGTAGGCTTACATCACATTTTATTAAACGAAATTTCTGGTTCCAAATTTCTGTTTTATCCGTGAACTATACGCCGGAAACTATGGTTAAATAAAATCGTTTATTTGCAAGTGAAATCAGATTAAATTATTAACATCTTTGAATATGAAATATGCATTCTATAATACTGGCACCCCAGCTGTCAGTATTATACCGTAAAATTACCAGTAATAAACAGTAAAATAAGCAGTAATACGCTGCCGCGCAAATACTGGCAGCTGGGGTGCCAGTATTATACTGTAAAATCAACACTCCTTTTTTTTGCAGTGCAGAAAACGTGTTTACGACTGAAATATACTGTATTTTTCACGTTTGAACGAACTTTAAACGATGATTCTTGATTTATATAAACTATCTTCCTATCACGTAGTTTTTTTTTTTTTTTTTTTTTAATGAATTTAACCCCTTCAGGGGCAAAGTACTCTTGTAGCTAAAATATTGAAATGATTGATTGACACCAGGATTCACGAACGAATTTATTTTAAAATAAGCAAAAACTTTTCTTCATGTATCTTATAAATTCAAAATTTGATTATAAAATTCTGGTGTCATTGTGACATTTTGGATTAAAATTAAGTGGTATATATAATATACCGGTGGGTATATTATATCAAGGGGTTGAGCCGTGTTGTACAAAATTATAGATGCAATGAGTTTTTAATTAATTGTGTTTTCAAGATCCTTTTTTATCGTATTTAAATGATTTATGTCCATTGATAGCACCAACTAAATGCATTTTTAATTTTGTTTTCAGCGAAGTTTACAATTACTTTTTTTTTTACATTAAGAAAATTTGTCAATTTTATATGTTAAAATGATTTATGATAGCACTTATTCAGGATAGAGTTGCTGCTAAAACATTAAAGGGCGAGCAAGCGAAGCGAGCTGCTACCGCGTAGCAGTCTTAATGTGAATAGCTTCCCAATTCACGGGGGTTGGCGAGCGGCATAATTTCCGTCTCCACCACCGATCAACGATTGGGACTTTTACGCTTTCTGATTATTTGTAAAATCAAACGCTTCTTAAGTCATTTCCGATATATTGGAGAATTATGAAGATATAAGAAGATATAATATAAGAAATTAATATATATTATTAGATTATATAGAAATATTAGATTATATAGAGATTAGATTATATAGAGATTAGATTATATAGAAATTAATTATATTATATTATATTATATTTACTATATATCAGTTATAAATTAATTAGAATATATAGAAATTAATAGATATTATATAAGAAACCAAGTTCAACTGGAAATGACTTAAGAAGCGTTCGGTTTAACAACTAATCAGAAAGCATGATAATCGCAATCGTCTATCCGCGGTGGACAGGGAAATTATGCTGGCGAGCGTTAGTGAGAAGGGGGCTGAGCCCCCTAGTATATCAGATTTTAATTTTACTTCTACAGTTTCGGTGCACAACATGTAATTTAATCTTATATCTCCCTTCTCATTCTTGGATGGTTTGTAAAGTATGTAATTTGTTTCTCACCAAAAGTATTATTCCATTTGCTGCTTGTGATCCATAATTATAAAAGCCAGATAATTTTTTTAAATAAAATATCTTTTAGATCTGAATCAGAAGAGAGACAAAGATGTACGATTTTGTGTTTTAATTTCATTTCATTAGAGAGTGGAAAATAAACATAGTTCAAACAAGGATTTTCGGAAGTAGAATGATCTTTCCCGTGATTTATTACCAAAGTGTAGGAAATTCCATCCCCTAATCTCGCCTCAGAATGTTCACCCTATTAAAGAGAATGCTTTGTGACAGTTGTAGAATGGTGAAGATTAAAACTGTCGCCTGGAAATATCGTCTCTTCCAAGGAAAATTCATCGAAATTTATTGACCCTTTCATTGAAGCATTTTTTGAAACGGAAATATTTAAGAAGAATTATTTGATACTCTTTAAGTGGTACAATTTTTTTTAAATATTACTCAAGATTTTAAGTTGAAAATTTAAATTTTATCATTCGTGGCGCAGGAAAATGCACTTTATCTATTAACGGGCACATAAGCTTTATGGCTTAACTTAATAAGCTCTTAATGGACATTTTTCGAGGAACATGTGTATGAAAGAGCAATTTCTGCTTATTTTAAAACGAAACGCATAAACAATTCCTATAATTACGATAGTTATCAGTTATGATTAAAAAGATATCATGTGATCCTTATGTAAGCAATGCTTAAAATAATATTTTTAAGTAATTTATTTCAATATGTTGAAAATGTTCTTTTTTTTTTAAATTTTGCGCAAGATTTCTCTTCAACTATTTAATATTTTTACATGAAATTTACGGATTTACAGATCATATATATAACTTAAGACTGATCCTAAACTTATGTATTTTTTTGCCATATTTATATATTTAAAATAATGTTGAACGTATTACATATTGTTTTTCCGGAGTTATCTATGCACATAATTTTGCAAATGAAATCATAAGCATATTTATGTTTAGTTTTAAGATATTGATATAATCTACAGCTTCTAAAAATAGCACGTGAGAAGAGAGCAAGTAGTTGCAGAAATGTTTTGAGAAAACTCCTTTTGAGATAAAACACTTTAAAGTACATTTTGTTAAAACGTGAAATATCGAATGTTCTATTATACTTATATTGGATTAGTTATGAGTCAATCATAAATATATACTTTATGAAACATTTAAAAAAAAATATTTCCACAAATATCTGGCATAAAATATTTTGAACCAGCGATTTTCTATGAAAACAATAGAAGTTCCACTCCTTTCTTTGAACATTATGAGTTTAGATAGGTTTTCCAGTTTTACGCATCAATAGAAATGTCACAATATATGTATTTAATGTAAGATTTGGTGTCTAATAAAAAAATTTACATACATAATATAAATATATATTTTTTTCTGTCAAACGTTTTATGCCAGAAAAATTAAATAGGTGGAACTAAGGATTCAGAAAATGTGTCTGTTGATGGGGTTCAGAATCTGGCACTAAAAAAACTTAGCCGAGTTCTCCGAGTTATAACCGGGCTTGGTAACGACCTTTTAATAATTCTTTACTGCGAATAACTAATAGGTCATAACTAGCGTAATTGTTCAAAATTTTTATGCTGATTGTTTCATATTGCGTAGAAATGATGTTTTTATATACATGTTCTTCGAAAAATGAATTTTTTGTAGATGTAAGAGTAGTATCCTGCCTTAACCATTTCAAGGGCAAAGTAATTCTGGTACTGAATACTGAAAATATACCAGATTTTACAAACAAATTCATTTGAAATAAATAATGCTTTTTCACGTAAATTATAAAAACAAAACGTTATTCAAAAAAATTCGGGAAAACTTTGGCAGTTGGAGATTAAAATTAAACGGTATAAGTAATATCCCGACGCCCTTCATAAGGTTAAAAGCTGTTTTATATTTTCCAAATTCTGATCCCTGGAAGGTAGTGGTATATTGTGTAGACCACGTAATTTTAATCAAAATTTGTATCCGAATTTTTGAATATTTTTTTTAAATGCGCAAAAAAAAAAAAAAAAAAAAAAAAAATTGCAATTTTTTTTTTTGTAACGATTGTTTTTTACCAAAATTTCTGGTGAGTTTTCAACATTACAGCAACACAAATATTTGCCATTAAAAGTGATTTTAAGACAAATAAAAATGTTTTGAATAAAAAAAGGTTATTTCATAAAATGTGTCTTGTTTCTATGCGTTACTTATTTGATTTTGTTTATTAATTAAAATTATGGGTTCATAATATGTTTGTTTGACTTGTAAAAAAGGCAAAAGTTGGTAGCTATGTTGTTTTACATATATGGCACAAAATCCAAATAGTTTAATAAAGACCAGATATTAATCAGATTCAGATAGCTTTTATCAAGTTTTTATTTCGATTATTTATAAATAAGAATAAAACAGAAATCCTGTCTTTAACGCTTGATTCCTACTAATTAAATTATGTTTTGTAAATCAACTTCAATAATTAGAAGAGAAATGCGTTCGAATAGTCAAGAGTAGTGTCATTTGATACGTATAATTCCTAACGTGGAACAAAGTTAATTTTTTTAACAGATATTATAAAGTTTTCTTCAGTAGAATTTAGATTGTTTTTCTTAAAATTTAGATGCCAGAAATTTTTCATGGTCTTTTTCATATGAGAAATATATTTTCAACTGCGTTTTACCACCTAACTGTTCTGCCCGAACTCTGTTTGGGCTTTCATTACTAAAAGATTTTGGACACCACAACTTTTTATTTTCAATCTTCGCTTTATTGATTGGCAGACATTTTTCGATTATATAACGCAAATATATAAGTTCGGAAAAACTGCTGTATTGTCCCTATTTTTAATTTATGGTGTCAATAAAAGTATATATATACAGGGTGTCCCAAAAGTTCTTAACACATTTTAAATTTCAATAAAAGATCAAGCAATTGTCGTACGAGAGTGCGTTTTGGAGGAAAATGTTTCTTATGATTGAAAATTTTGTGTAAGCAAATAAAAAAATTAGTTCCAAAAAATTCTCTTAGATGGCGCTGCTTCTGGACAATATCGAATAGGTAGAATGCCTTTATACATAGTTCAATGGCGGAATTCGCACAATACGTATGCACAGTTTTTGTCCAAACTATGGCAACCCACATTCCAGAAGTTAACAATACTCGTATATCCATACTCACTCGTCTAATCGAACTCAGGAGGGCGAGTATTGTTAAGTTCTGAAATGTTGGTTGCCATAGTTTGGACAAAAACAGTGCATACTCATTGTGAGTCTTTCGCCATTGTTATGTATAAAGGCCTACCTAGTCGATAACTTTTCAGAAGCAGCGCCATCTATGAGAAATGTTTTGAACTAATTTTTTTATTTGCTTAAACAAAACTTTCAATCAAACGAAACATTTTCTCCCAAACCGAACTCTCGTACACCAATTGCTTGATCTTTTATTGAATTTTAAAATGTGTGGAGGACTTTTGGGACACCCTGTATAAAAAACAGCAGTTAAGGGGTTAACTACTCTGAATATTATATTTTTTGCTTTTTTTGTTTTCGAAGAATGTCAAGGCGGTATTCCATTTCTCTCCACGTATTGCCCAACATTTGAGCTGTCACACTAGACACATCATCTATGATCCTGACCTCGAGTGTTTCAATATATTTTACTGGTGTTGTAAATACTCTGTCCTTCATGTACCCCCAAAACACTGTAAAAAAATTTCGGAACGTTTCAGGAAATTATCCAGAAACATTTCGCATATTTTACCGGAATTTCAATTTTCTTTATGTCCCACGTCAATTACGGCAATAATTCATGTAATATTTTTGAGAGGTTTCAACTTTTTCGTAAACTACATTCTGCGCATGCGTGCTTCATGTTTTATGTTCCATTAGCCATTTTGATAACTAAAGAAGGAACAAAAAACAGCTGCCTAGGTACTTAGAGACAAATGCAATCTGAACAATTGCCATTCTTTTTTTGGATATCAACCGATAAAGTAAGTAGCTAATTTAAATCTTTTTATGCTTCATTATTTGAATTTTCATTTTATCTGTAATACGAAACTTTAAAATTTAATTGCTTAAATAAGACAATGAATAAAGAAAGTATATTGATTATTGAAAATTGGAATGTGTCACTACTTTGTTGTGAAATGCAACAGCAAAAAGCCATGGCATCTAAATGCCACCACTTTTTTTCGGAACCTTCCGGAATTTTTTTTACAGTGAAGGAAAAATCTAAAGGATTTGGTCCATCCCGTCCGATCCATCTTCCAGGAAATTTATCATCAAGGAACTCACGAACGATGGTAAAGATCGGACTAAAAAACTTAAGAATATGACTTTTCTACAGTGCTGGAAAAAATTATAAAGCCAATAGAAAAATTTACAAAATTCAAAAAGTAATGGAATTGTTGATAACGCAAATTCTATTTTCATTTGCATGATCAACATTGCAATAATACACATAAACTTTATTTGGAAAAACCGAAGGGGGAACATAAATTATGCTAATTTCTTACAACCAATGAAAAACAACTTGGAAAAAAGTATAAAGCAGATGGTTCTAGCCTCATTTGGCTTAATGCCAGACTTAAGAAAATAGGTCGCCATGAAAGTTTCGGTATATGTAAACGCGTTACGTGCATTCATTTTGTATTTGGTTTGTTTAATACAATGCCAAGAGGAAAAAAGTTATCCGATGGTCAACAAATTAAAATATTAACTTTAAATGAAGTTGGAATGTCTGGTTATAATATTGCAAGAACAATAGGAAGGTCCAAGGCTGCAGTAAACAGTTTTCTCAGAAATCCCGAAGATTACCGCAGTAAGAAGCATACATGAAGACCGAAATCCTTAACTGTAAGGCAATCAAGACAAATCCGGAAGCTAGTTTGCGGACAAAAAATGTCGTATGCCCAAATTCAAGAACAGTTACAATTACTATGTACAAGCCGAACGGTAAGAAATGTTTTAAGTAACAATCCCATTGTTCAATTAAAAAAAATTGAAGGAAAACCACCTCTTTCTAAGTACCACAAAAATGCTCGCTTAGATTTTGCACGAAAACATGTAACCGAAGGCACAAATTGGAGAGATGTTGTCTTTTCCGATGAAAATAAATTTAATTTCGATGGACCCGACGGCTATAAATATTTTTGGCATGATTTGAGACAGGAGCCTGATATTTTTTCAAAGCGTCAATTTGGAGGTGGCTCTGTTATGGTTTGGGCTGCATTAGCTGCTTGTGGAACCACTCCAATTGTTTTTATGCATAACAAAAATAATTGGGTTATGTATCAAGAAATGTTAGGAGATAATTTATTACCCATTTGCTCCTCTTATAACTTCAGGAGACTGGACATTTCAGCAGGACAACGCTTCCATTCATGTTTCGAAGTCAACTAAATCTTGGCTGGAACCTAATCAATTGAAATGCCTTCAATGGCCAGCTCATAGACCCAATCTGAATGTAATAGAAAATCATTGGGGAATTTTAGCTCGAAATGTTTACAAAAATGGTCGAAAATTCAATTTAAAGTTAGATTTGATGAATGCTTTTAAAAACTGCTGGAATAATACTGAAGCAAGTACTTTGTGTGGTCTGATAGATTCAATGAACAAAAGACTAGTCAGTCATCGAAAAAAATGGGTCTCACATCGATTATTGATGAAATATATGTATCGACTTTATAATTATTTCCAACTTTCTTTGTACAGAAAATTTTCTTAAGTATATTAATCTTTTATTAATGTAGTTATTAATGAATTTATTTTTTTCTTTACTTCCTTGTAGCATATAATATATATGTATGAAATTTCATAAATGTTCTATATTTTGTTTTTTAATTATATCATATTTTCAAGTGGCTTTATAATTTTTTCCACCACTGTATAACAAAAATTGTACAGTATTACATTCAATGGTTATTTCGTAATATTTTTTGTAATCCGGGAAAGATTTTATGACTACTCTGTACATAATATACCACTGAAAGGGTTAAACTCCCGCTCCTAGTGCAACCACTAGTAGACACATGGTTCATTCACCTGGTATCGAAAGAGTTAAGACATTACTGATGGCTGGTTTTCATCTCTTATTCTTTCAGGAGCAAAGTACTTCTATTCGTAAAATACTGAAATAATTGAATGACACCAGAATTTACAAAGAAATTTACTTGAAAATAAATAAAAGCTTTTCTTCACGTATTAACTAAAAGGAAAATTTTCATTCTAAAATTCTGTTGTCAATGTGGCTTTTAGGGATTAATATTAAATGGTCCAAAAAAGGAACCACCGCCTTTCAAATGGTTAAGTAGTAATCCCAGCCGACAGGTGTTACTCGTGCATGTTACATTATTTAACAAAAATATTTTCTGTGTTCTTAATCATACATTGCTATCCAGAGTCTGATATTTTAGATCAAATAAGCAAACTTTGAACCAAAATATATTTTTTAAGAAATGATATCAAAAAACCTTACAGAGAAACACACAAGACACATCAATAAACAATTTTATATAATAAATATTATTCTACCATTTATGCTTTTTGAATTGAAAAAAAAATAGAAGGCTGGCAGCTATTATTGTATTATAAATGAGCGGATATAAAATAATGGTACTGTTTCTAATCAATGTATTTTTATGTGCATATTACAATTACATAAATATGCATATTGTGTATATTTTTGAGAAATAAAGGAACATATATAATGCAAATGTATTAACTGCGGTTGGAATGACACATGTTCAAAACATACAAATACGCGCCAGCCAGCCGTCAAATAAGAAAGCAGTATAACTACTGGCAACATACTAACAAGAATTAATTAGTTTATTACTCTAAACAAGGGGTCTTCAAAAAGTGTCCCGCCGACAATCAGGCTGTCACAATTTTAGTATAGAAAAATTTGCCTTATTTAATGTTAGAAACCTTGCAATTAAATAAGGTGAAAAGTAACTTTCTGGCAAAATGGCTGAAGACCCCGACTCTAAACGGACTAACAAGGAGAGGGCCAAGCTTGGTAATCACAGATTTTGATTATTTTTATATATGTTGTAGGACAGAAGCCCCTTAGTCTCAGGTTCAATGGATTTTATACAACGCTCTATAGTTCTCGAAAAATAGGGCTCTAATATTATAACTGTTATGAGTGTAATACTCGATCTTGTCAACAACAGATGGCGCCACTGCGGTGCGCTTATGTGATCGGCAGATCGTCGGTCGGTCGCCAGTTTTGCACTAGCCGCGATGTAACGAGGTTGTTCAGATCTGAATAAATGTTGTTTATGTTTTCAGCTGCCTACCGGCATGAGTTCTTACACTACCACGAACCCTAAGATGCAACAATTGACGACGAGAATGGGATTGTGATGATAGAAGAAGTTTTTTTCTTTTTTTCGGCGAATCTAAACAGCCGATCTTAAGCCGCTCCGCGCTGCGCTAAGCCTAACACGCGGTCGCGGAGTTACAAGTTGCCGGTAGCGCTCGCCGAACGAAGCCTAAAGCGCTAGTGCGTGCGTGCTTGTGCTCCTTGCAGTAAGCTGTAGAAAATAGCTTAAGATGGGCTCTTTTGCCCAAATTAAAGAGTTCGATTCTACTACTGAATCATGGACTTTGTATACCGAACGGGTGGAACAGTTTTTCATCGCAAATGGGATTGTGAATGATGATCGCAAAAGAGCTATTTTCCTAACGATCGTCGGCCCAACTACGTATGCTTTGATCCGCAATCTCCTGTCACCAGCGGCGCCGACTACAAAAACGCTTCAAGAAATAATTCTGGTGCTAAATTCGCACTTCGACCCGGCACCTTCTGTGATTGTAGAAAGGTACAAGTTTAATAGCAGAGTTCGACACGCCGGTGAATCAGTCGCTAATTTCATTGCAGAACTACGTAGCTTGGCAAAGCATTGCAATTACGGCGCATCGCTCGATGAAATGTTACGGGATCGAATCGTTTGCGGGATTCAAGATGAAGGAATCCAGCGAAAACTACTGGCGGAAAGCGTACTAACCCTAACGAGGGCCACAGAGATCGCGGTGACGATGGAGACGGCAGCCAGGGATACAATAAATCTGCGTATGACCGATTTCGGATCGGAGGTAAATAGAATTCAATCCAGGAATAGTAATGCACAGAAAAGACCACATCCTTATGTGACAAGCCAGAATGCTGAAAAATGCAATCGATGTGGAGGTAGTCACGTGGCGAACGAATGCTGTTTTAGAAATGCTACTTGCCATGCTTGTAAAAAAACCGGGCACATCGCTAGAGTGTGCCGATCTAAGAAGAGAAACCAGGGAGCTCGGGTGCATAATTTGCAGGTGGAGAAAGCAGAAAATAAGGTACCACCAGTCTACACGCTATTCAACATATCAGGGATGGGAGAAGCCTTGCCACCTGCTAAAGTTGAATGCTTACTCCAGGGCAAGCCATTCGTTTTTGAAGTGGATTCAGGTGCCCCTTTTTCCTTAATGCCATTAAGTATATTTAATAGTGTAGAAGAATATTTTCCTCCTTTGAAGCCAACTGCAGCTAAGTTAAATTCTTATACAGAGCATCATATTGAAGTGATAGGAATGACACACGTTAATGTGTCCTATGAATCTAAGTCTTGCTTATTACCTTTGATGATTGTTGGGCAAGTAAACATTAATTTAGCAGGCCGCAATTGGATTTATCCATTGCAGTTGATGAATATTTTTAAAAACCCGAACCAGTCTTACGCCACAAACAATGTGCCAACTCCTGAACTGATGTTACATAATCTTTTAGAAAGATTTAAAGATTTATTTTCACCAGAATTAGGTATTGTGAAAGACGTCAAAGTGCATTTGATAAAGAAAGATTCTGCAACACCTAAATTTTTCAAGGCACGTCCAATCCCGTATGCTCTTTTAGACAAGGTTGATCAGGAGTTAGTTCGCCTCGTTAAAGAAGGCATTCTTGAGCCAGTGAAGACCGCTGAGTCTGCAGCACCAATTGTGCCTGTGTTGAAGCGCGACGGACGCATCAGAATATGCGGAGACTTTAAATTAACAACCAACAAGGTGACTGAATTGGAACAATATCCACTGCCGAACATCGAAGATTTATTTGCCCAGCTTTCTGGCGGAGTTGTTTTCTCTAAACTGGACCTTCGTGATGCCTACTGCCAGTTGCAGCTAGACGAAGAGTCCAAAGATCTAGTCGTGGTTAAAACCCATAAAGGGCTTTTCCGCTACACTAGAGTACCGTTCGGAGTAGCCTCAGCTCCCGCTATGTTCCAGAGGGAAATTGACAAAATTCTACATGGTCTGAAGGCTACTTGCTATCTTGATGACGTTCTGGTTTTTGGAAAGGATGAAGCTGAACATCTACAGAACTTGACGGCTATTCTAAAACGCTTACAGGAAGCTGGAATGAAGCTCAACTCTGATAAATGTGAATTTTTGAAGTCTTCGGTCGAATACCTTGGTCATCGGATTGACAGGGAAGGACTTCATCCACTGGAGTCTAAAGTGGATGCTGTGGTCAAAGCACGTGATCCCAAGAATGTTGATGAGCTACGTTCCTTCATCGGACTGATTACATATTATGGTAAGTTTTTACCAAACATGGCCACCCTGTTAGCTCCATTATATGAGTTGTTGAAAGCCAAATCTAAATGGAGATGGGAGACACAGCAGAGGGAAGCGTTTTCAAAAGTGAAAGAGGTTCTACAGAACTCATCGCTGCTGATACACTTTGATAACGGGAAAGAGGTTATGTTGGCCTGTGATGCAAGTCCTTATGGGCTTGGAGCCGTTTTATCCCACGAAACTGACGATGGCGATCGTCCAATAGCTTTCGCTTCCCGTTCCTTAACCGAAGCTGAGAAAAACTACAGCCATATAGAGAAAGAGGCATTATCTTTGGTTTTTGGTGTTACCAAATTTCACAAATATCTGTTGGGACGAACATTCACATTGCTCACTGATCATCGTCCCTTAGTGAACCTTCTTTCTGCAGACAAGCCGGTCCCAGTGGTAGCTGCTGCGCGAATCCAGCGTTGGGCTCTGACCCTTGCAGCATATTCGTACACGATCAAGTACAGAAAGAGGAGTTTGCATGCTAATGCAGATGCTTGCAGTAGACTGCCCCTGAATACCAAGTATGCTGATCCACCAGTTCCAACTGAGTCGGTGCTGTTATTAACTCAGCTGGACGACACTCCAGTGACAAGGCATCTGATTGCCACTGAAATTGACAAATGTCCTGACCTAAGAAAGCTAAAATCTTACATCTTGAAAGGTTTCCCTAAGAAAATAGAGCTGAATTTGTATCCCTTCCTCAGAGTAAAGGATGAATTATCTTTAGAATAAGATATAATTTTTAGAGGCTCACGAGTGCTCATCCCTGAAAAATTTAGAAAATTCATCCTAGACGAGTTCCATTCATCTTACCAAGGCATAACAGCCATAAAAGCACATGCTCATTCCTACGTTTGGTGGCCAGGGTTAGATACTGATCTGGAAGCTAAAGTAAAGGGTTGTGCTGCATGTCAACAAAATGCTTCAGCGCCTCCGACAAAGTATGTTCCTTGGCCTATGCCAGAGCAAGCATGGGAACGGATCCATATCGATCATGCAGGTCCAGTGGAAGGCCACATGCTTCTTATAATTGTAGATGCCAAGACAAAATGGCTAGAAGTGGCGCAAGTATCTAGTATATCTGCTAATGTAACCATAATGGTATTACGTAGCCTATTTTCTCGTTTCGGCCTACCCAAAAGCGTGGTCAGCGACAATGGCCCTGGATTCAAAAGTGAAGAATTTGGGAATTTCTTATCTCGCAATGGCATTGCCGAGGTTAAAACGCCACCGTACAATCCACGTTCAAATGGTCTAGCAGAGCGAGCGGTTCGAACAATGAAATCAGCGCTGAAGAAAATGACTGGAGGGACTCTTGCAGATAGGCTGTCTCGGTTCCTCCTCAATTATCGAAATACACCATCAGCAGCTACAGGTATATCTCCAGCTGTGGCTATGTTTGGCCGTCCTCTCCGGACACGGCTGGACCTGATTAGAGATCCTGTGAGCCAAACGCATGAGGAGGAAGAGGTCAGCTTGTAAGGTATTGACTACTCTCGTCACCTGAGTAGGCATTGTGTGAATGAGATCGTTTTGTCCATTAACCGACTATGTGCGTACAAGTTATAAAGGCTCTCTATCTTTCTTTAACTTTCGATGGACAGCTGAATCCCTGAAATTGTGAGTCGCCGTGTAAATTCAATTATGCAAATTTTCTGGAGCTGGTCGATCGACACTGAAGTATATAAGCAGCGAATTTTGACTTGAGTTCAGAGCTCAGGGGAGCTAGAGTAGACTTGGCCTGGGAAGTTTAATATTGCGACTTAGATTGAGATTTCGATTTAGCCTTGAGAACTCGCATCGAGTCTTAGGATTAAGAACTGGCCTTAGTATTTTTATACGGGAGTTTTATGCTGTTGTAGATTGATTTTCAAGATTGTATCAGCGTTCAGTAAAAGCTGGAGGATAAGAGTGTTGGATCGTGATTATATATTTAAAAGGTTAAGGTTTAATTATATTATTTCAGTTTTGTTAAAGTTACAAGTTGTTAGCAGGAACTCTTTAGTTAATTTAAACCTTTAGGAAAATTTCGTGGAGCTCGCTCAAACCCCCTGCTAATTGTGTTAATAAACCAGTTTTTGGTTTTAAAACAGTTGTACTTATTTCCTCGTGCTCTACCACACCAGCGGACATTTTAATATGGCCGCTACAAGCTCAGAGAAATATACAAAAGGCACTCCAGTTTGGGTGCGTTCGTTTGGTCGTGGCCCACCATGGGTTGCGGGCAATGTTTTACGTCCCGTGGGAAAAGTTATGTGGGAAGTCTCAACCCCTTTGGGAAATTGGACACGTCACATCGACCAGCTGAGGCTCAGGCAGGAAGATCTGCGTGCTGATGTTCGTACGCCACCTGACTTACCAGCTCCTACAGCTTCACAAACAGAATCTGCTGATCTGCAGGTTCCCACAAGCACTCCCGAACCCCCTGTGCTCCCCTTAGAAGTAAGTTCTCCAAATATAGTGTACAAGTCACCTGCAAAGCCCCCAGTTCTATCACCACAAGTGTTCACCCCTGATGTAAGTACTTCATTGCTTAGGCGTTCAGGACGTATTAAAGTTAAACCAGCACGTCTACAGTTGTAGACTGTTTTGCCTTGAACCTGACAAACTGTTCGTTAGTGTTGAACTGTTTTCTGTGATAGACTGTTTTGCTTTGAACTATCTCTATGTAAAAGACTCTGACATTTTGTATGTTCTTTAAGAAGAAGGGGAATGTTATGAGTGTAATACTCGATCTTGTCAACAACAGATGGCGCCACTGCGGTGCGCTTATGTGATCGGCAGATCGTCGGTCGGTCGCCAGTCTTGCACTAGCCGCGATGTAACGAGGTTGTTCAGATCTGAATAAATGTTGTTTATGTTTTCAGCTGCCTACCGGCATGAGTTCTTACACTACCACGAACCCTAAGATGCAACAATAACAAAACTAAATTACTTACTTTGTAACAAAATTACTACGTTCGTCGCAGCTTAGTTTTTATGGCGTCTGTTCGTTAAACCACGGGCCTGGATTCGAGACCGGAACACGCTACGTTTGTTTTTCTCATTTTTTGTTTTATAAATGTACTTGTAACTATATAATTTAATAATCTCAATTAATAATTTTAACATCGTGCAATAATTATAATGTTGACATATGTTTGATTTTTAAGTCATTATTAAATATTTCTAATCATTTAAAGAGATTTGTTTTTAAATGGATCCATTATTGACTAGTAAAAATTCCAAAACCGCTACAAAATCATACTTTATTCTACTAATTATAAATTAATTCAAAGCGCAAGAATACGTATTACAAATTTAAAAGTCTCTAATATGCAAAAAAATATGTTGTAATTTAATTCTTATGCTAAATTGTAATATAATTATGCTTCTTTCTTTAAAAACAGAGTAGTATTATCATCGCATTGACTTCCCTTGTTAAGGCAATACATAAATGTTGTTTCTTTAAAATCACGAATTGACACAATTGTTCAATATCATTCACCGATAAAGCATATATGAAATACATTTTAAAAGTGATTAAAAAATGACTGTTTAATGATGATTGATACAATGATTTAGTTACAAATAAAAAATAAATAGTTTAACACTAGAACTGCGGGAAACGTTACTCAAGTTTTATAAAAATATCGTAGACCAGAATTTTTTATTTAAAACTATTCAACTTATTTATTTAATTTATTTTTGTGTGGGATTTATTTGACTTATTTTAGGAAGAAATGTCTGGTTCGAATCGACATTTATTCATTTGGTACGGGTCAAAATGACCCCTTATCGCGGTTCTAGTGTTAACATTATAATTAATGCACAATATTATAATTTTTAATTAGGATTATTAAATGATAATTAAAAGTATATTTATAAAACAAAAAATTAGAAAAACAAACGTAGTTCGTCCCGATCTTGAACCAGTCTCCCCGGATCAACAAGCAGATGCCATAACAACTGAGCTACGACCAACGTAGTAACTTTGTTAAAAATTAAGTATTTAAGTTGTGTTAAAATATTACACCCCCCCCCCTATTTCTCGAGGACTAAGGAGCGTTGTACAAAATCCGTCGAACCTGAGACTAAGGGGCTTCTACCCTACAACATGTATAAAAATAATCAAAATCTGCGATTACCAAACTTCGTCCTCTTCTTGTAAGATCTCATGAACAACCTTCTGATTAAGTTTAGATCTCCCTTCATATAGCAGGGTTCCTCGAAATTGATGATAAAAGAAGAAATGATGCCATGGTTATGTGTCATCAATGCGTTTATATTCCAGATTACTCTTCCTATAAAATACTAGTGGTGTGAATCTAATTTTTATTGATCTTCATTCCATATTTTGTATAGTCGACGGAAAAGAAATGCACCACCTCGATGTTATTTCATCATCAAATTATACCAAAGACATGCAAGAAATACTGTTCTACTGGAAATTGTGTCTACTGGGCTGGGCTCAGTTTTTGAATACCAGTATTTTTTAAGAAAATTTTTGTGCCGGGTTTTTACAACATTTGCAACGAAAATTACGTTTCCTGTAGGTGTCTACAAAATGTGTAAGAAAAATCCAAAAAGAAGATTTTTCTTAGAAAAGAAGGTATTCAAAAAACGGACTGAGTCAGAGGACTGACTAAGTCATATTTGGAATATGAATGAATTCAAAATATGAATGCAAATTTTTATTTTTCAAATGACAACACCCACTTTTGATACTTTATTCCTTACATATACTTTTCTTGGATCAAAGCAGCTCAGAAAAGGCATGGTTTGTATATTTTTTCTTAAAGCGTTTCCTACTGCAATAACTTTTTGTATAGATTTATTAGTTTAAGAACGATAAAATGGTGCAAAAATGAACCATCAGTAGCAATTACAAAAAGATAAGATGCAATCATATACAAAGTAGTCTACAATGTTAAAATTCTCTACTAGAACGCAGAAAATTCAGTCCAAACTTCGCTTTGCAAAGATATGCAAAGCTGCTCAGTGAAGAGATAATGTTAGTTTGCAGGTCTCTTCATAAAGACCATACTTAAATTTAAAGTTGGACATTGAAAATTAAAGTTCTGTTATTTTATGCAAAATAAATATAGCAAGTAAACAATATACTTATGAAATTTTGGAATTGCTAATCTGGATTGTTACTCTAGTTAATAAGTCGAGCCCTTCCCTGCGAATTATCGTAACCGACGAAAAGTAAATGTTACAGTAATTGGTTTCTTTTTATTTAATTTACCAGCTGGCTCTCTCGGAGTTGCCCGGGCGCATCATAAAATGGCACAAAACGCGAAAAACTCTAAAAATCGCAATAAAAATCGTGAAAAATTTAAAAACCGCTGCACGAATTCCAAATAAACTTTATTGAAAAGAGAACTTTATTTAAAAATTACTATATTCGGTAAGAATATATATAAACGGGATTCTTTTTATTAAAGTGGAAAAATAGCAGCAAATCGCGAAAACACGCTGAAAATCGCAGAACACAAAATTTACTACATTGGGTTAAAAGACTGAAACAGGATTCCTTTTATGAATGTCGAGAAATCGCCGCTAAACTCAAAAAAAATCTCTAAAAATTGCATAAAAAATTCACGAAAAATTCTAAAATTGCTGTACGATTTCTGAATAAATTTTATTTAGAAGGGGACAATATTCACTATATTGGACTAACCGGATTTCTTTTTACTAATGTGGAAAATTCGCCGCAAAACGCAAAAAAAAAAACCAGCTAAAAATCGCATAAAATCGCTAAAAATAAAAAAAATCGCAGAGGACAAAATTTGGTAGTGGGTTAAAATATTGTAACCGAAATTTTTTTACGAATGTCAAAAAATCGGCGCGAAACGTAAAAAAAGCTAACAATTGCATTGAAAAATGTTAAAAATTAAAAAATCTCGGGACAAAATGTACTCTATTAGTCAAAAAGTTTAAAAACGAATTCCTTTTACGAATGCCAAACAATCGCCACGGAACGAAAAAAAAAAAAAACATCGCAGAAATTTTAAAAATTGTGGATGACGAAATTTTCTGTATTAGGCCAAAAGTTTGAAACCTAATCATTTTCACGAACAGCGGACACACGAAAACATGCTAAAAGTCACATTAAACACAGCTAAAAAATCAAAAATCACATGGTCAAACTTTACTATTAGACTATAAGTTTGAAACCGAATGCTATTTACGAATGCCAAAGAATGCTCACTGAACGAGAAAAAACGCTAAAAATCGCATTGAAAGCGTTGAAAATTGCAGCAAAAATCGCTAAAAATTCAAATATTACGGAGGACAAAATTTACTATATTAAGCTAAAAAGGAATTGCTTTTACCAATGTCAAAAATTTTCAAAATCGCTGTACGAATTCCGAATAAACTTTTTTGAAAAGAGGACAAAATTTACTATATTGATCTAACAGATTAAAATCGGATTCATTTTAATAATGTAAAAAAATCGCCGCAAAACCTAAAAAAAAAACCCACTAAAAATCGCTAAAAAAATTTTATAAAAAAAATCTCTTCAAAAAATCCAAAATAGGGCTTTGCGATGCATAACTACAGATATAAAGGTACCTTAGTGCCAAATCTTGTAGCTCTGGGTGCAGCGGTCTCTTCAAAACTCAACGATCAGACACACTCACACACACACTCAAACGCAAACTTCTTTTATTATTATTATAGATTTTCATTTTTTGATGGCAAGTTAAATTCATTTAGTACCTGATACACATTTTTTCTTTTGGAATTTAAAGAGAGATTTTAAAGAGAAATTTTTCAACTTATTTAATAGCAGTCTTCTGTGCGAATATTTTTATTTAAATATAGTGGTACCTTGAAACAGAATTAATTTATTGAAGGTTAAATTTTACTTCATTCATATATGCATCACTGCGCAGTGTACGGTAAAACGCTTTTGATAATTTTCCTGCTATACTAAGCAACAATTCCTCCGACAAAATGTAAATTTTTCCAACGACTTAATTTAATTTAATTTATTTAGTTTTTTTTTTAGTAGATTAAAAGTTTTAACGGAGCCTACATTTAAATTTCTCCCTTACAATAATTTTACAGGCAGGGCTCGAAATTCTTGTTGCATCATTATTTTTTAACATCTTTAGCCGAAATATCTTTCAATTTTTAAAAGTCGTTTCTTAATATCAACACAGCCCCCGAACACATTTTAAGTCATATTTCGTGTGGTTTTGAAAGTAGAGCAATGCAAAATCCAGGGAAATGAGGTACGAATAAATAGTATGTTTATGGCCAATCAATAAAATCCTCCCCTAAAACGGTTTTAGAAGAACATAAAAAAAAGAACTTTGGTGCAAGCAGCTTCATTCAGCGAATTTTAGAACTGAAATTATGACAGGGGTGATTGTGTTATGGTATTTTGTACACCACTAAATTTATATAAAAATATATTTTCTTTCTTTAATCTATAAATTCTGTGATGATTTACTAAGAATATTACTATATAAATTTAGTGGTGTGCAAAATAACGAAACACAATCACCCCTGAATTATGATCAGAGATCGGAGGTTGGGGACGAGGGACACATTTGTGACAGCCAGGTCGCCACTGGCTACCAAATTCTTTTAGCTTGCAACAATGTTTTTGTTTTTGAAGCCTCTTTTTTTTTTTTTACTATTTCGGTGGAAATATTGACAGGAAAGATAAGTGTTATGGCAGTAAACCTGTCAGAAAAAGTGTTTGTAAAACTCTTATCTTAGGTAAAGTGGTTTAAAGCTGACACTTTACGAATACTCTTCTGTGTTCATACTAAATAATGTATTTTCAAGAATTTTTTTTTACTACAGCGCCTAGAATGCAGAGTGCAGAAAACAGTTTAACCGTTTTTTAATTCAAAAATTTCAAATTCAAACCGGAAATTCTTAAACAAGAATTTTTACTGTAAGAAGTCACGAAATATCTGCCATTAAGTAACGAAAAGAACATTATAGGAAATTTTTGGTACGAATGCGAAATTTCGGAATTTAAAAAAAGCCAAACTTGTAATGCTTTAAAAAGTGCTAAAAAATTGTAGCCGATAAACGTGCAAAGAAAGATGCGGTACAATAATAGGGAGATCGCAGTGACATCTCCTTTAACCCTTTCAAGGGCAAAGTACTTCTTTTAATAAAATGTTGAAATATTTGATTGGCACCAGATTTTACGAACAAATCCATTTGAAAATCATTAAAAGCTTTTCATTGCGAATATTATAAAAGTAAAATTTTATTAAAAAATTCTGGGTGCCACTTGGCAGTTTGGAATTAAAATTAAGCGTTCGCGCCTTGCAAACACCGCCCTTGAAAGGGTTAAAAATAGATTTACCTCTAGCAAAAGTAACCGTTTCACTATTGACAAGATGAACATAATTTCTGTTAATAAAATCTTCTTGTAAGTGTATATTTCAGATGTAACTGATTTTGAAGTTAGTTTTTTATCATATCAGGGAATTAATTTTTTCCACTCTTCTAGAAGAGTTTCATCCTTTGGTTTGCTAAATAGGGATAGTTTCTAGTTCGCTCTCTTGTATCGAGTACTGCAACCAGGCACAAAAGAATGCGTATCACGTTTTTTGTCCATGATTAATATCATTCATATTTTCAAAGATTATGAAAATCACTATCCAAGTCAAAGGAAATAGGGTAGAATTTAATTATTTAAAATATTTACCACCAGCTGAATCGTTTTCTCAGTTCGATTCTTATACAATGTTTGCGTTAAAAAGAGCTAGCAGACAGTGGCGTAGCCAGAGAGGGGGGGGGGGGGCAAAGGCTCTGGAAACCAGTAATATTATAAAGTTTTCTTCACCTTCAATATCGTAGAAAATTCTTCGATTAGTTAAGGCAAAAATATTTTTATAAAACTAGTGGTATCCAAACCATCTAGACCTCCACCCTGTCTAGGACACTGCTAGAAGACGTCGCTGCGATCGATCGTTATCGTTTCAGCATCGTTCTACATTTATCGGATTCAATTTTTTAGTACTATTTTGTAGCCGTTTTCCACACTATGTATTCTAGGTGAGGTACTTTTACTTTCTTTTTATCTATACCAGAAGAAAGAATTAGATTCGTGAAAAATTACGACTTCCTATTTTCGACGGACATATACGTAGTAGAAAGTTCTGAACATGACTTGACTGTTTTTAGAAAATATCTGTCCATGAGTCTGTCTATCTGTATATATGTGACACAAATTTTGTGAAGCGCTCTAACTCACGAACTACTGCTTAGAATAAGATGAAATTTGATATGAAGTTCTATCTTTATGTGAACTGGTGTTGAAGCGTTTTGAATCAAAATCTTCCAAGAAGGGGTGCCGAAATTCTATGATTTGTCCGAAATATGCGATGCTTATAGCACAAGTTTAAATTTAATGAAACGTTCCGATTAGCATCCGGGATATGGGAATACATTGTGTACAAAAAAATATTTGCTAAATCGATGTAATTTCTTGTACTATTTAAGTCGTTTCATTTATTTGAGTTATATAGAAAAAAGTTTTGTAATGGCTACACCATGCTAGTTAAAAAAGTATTTTAGTTAAGAACTATTGTTTGAATTATGATATGCATACGTATTACATATTTTATTGATTAAAACTTTGTAACACGTATTTCGTTTTTCTTTGTATTTATATAATTTTGATAAGATTTTCTGAAAAGCTTCGTTTATATTTTTAAATTATTTTATTAACTGAATTGAAGAGTTGAAATAATTTTAGGTATACCATAATTATGTCCATGATTATTCTTCCTCAATCAGTTAAAAAAAAAACTAAAAAAAAAAAAAAAAAAAACTTTTGAGCTTTTATGAAATTCCATGATTAAATTGAAAAAAGAGAAAACATAGACAACAGTGTGTGTATGTGTGTGTTTCTCTGTATGGGGGTTGGCAGATATTTATTACTGGCCACTAGATATTTTTGCTCGTTACCAAAAATTTTTCCGTTTGTAGAGCCTTGGTCATGGCTATCATTCGTATTGTTTTTCGACATAAAGTGCCAAGGACTTTCAATAAAAGGCGACTTATATGTTTATTTGACGATTGATTTTTCATAATAAATGGCAGATTAACAAAGTATTAACACATTCCCTGCCGCAATAAGATTTTATTATTCGTTTTCCTTCATAATAATAACTCATGGTCTTAACTATTGACAAAAGTGTAAAAATAAATGACGTTATTAGTTTCAGAATTATATAATGAAAGAAAAAGAATCCATCAACAGGAATTATAAAAAATTTAGATGTAATCAGTTATTGATAAAACAGAAAAACAAAAGTATGACTTAAGTGAAATCTTTCTAAATTGAAAAGAAAATCTTTTAAATTCAGATGTTAATTATTTATGAAATGTTTCAAAGCAATTAGCATGAAAAGCCATATTCCATGTTTTGCAACTAGTTAAAAAAAATGAATTGCGACTGATAAAAAAAAAACTTAATTAGTTAAATCCAGTATTCTAGTTTTTCAAGAAAAATAGTGTTTATTCGAACATTTATTTCCATAAGAAAAAAAAGTTACTTAAGAAAATAGTGTGTTTTCGCATCATCAGCAGGAAATGGGTTAATGAACAACGAGAGTCAAACCGTGAAAATGTAAAATAATTCCAATATTTTAAATATTTGGACAAGTTAAGGTATATTTACCTTTATTATTATAATTATTGCTAGCTATTAAAACTTATTTAAATGAAGGTCCCAAATGGGAACGTGAGCACAGATATGAAAAAAGAAAAATATATTATGAATTTAATGACCTTTTTTAATACTAATTCCACTATACATTTCTGTTTTTTTTTTATCAGTTGGTAATAACTCAATTATATAAATGCGTTACCATAAGAAGCATATGAAAGGATGTTGTGAAATATTGTTACTTTAATCATTTAAAGGACGGCGGTATATTATTTATGCCACTTAAATTTTATCACAATTTTTGCCAGAATATTTTGCTTTTATAATTTTTGTGAAAAAAAAATTAAATTGAATTTATTTATTATCAATCAAAATTGATGGAAAATTCTGGTGAGTTTTGAACATTACAGCAACAGAATAACTTGCGCCTGAAATTGTTAACTCATGCATTTTTTTTTAAATAACGGTCTAACGGTCGTCTTAAATACGAAACCTAATAACTTGCAATTTGTTAAAAAAAGTAATTCAATATTTGAGGGGGTTAGAATGACAGTGGACTAATTCAAAATTTCGAAAAATCTAGATAACCACATTTTCACTGAACGTATATTAATTTTTGTTCATTACGACAGTGAAATAAGTCATAGTTCTCTTAGGGAGTTGCTAGAGGGCAAAACAAGTTGGACCACTTAATACGACAAGTTTCACAAAACCCTTCAATTCTCAAATTACTAAATATTGACTTACTCTACTGTCATTCTAATCCCCTCATTTCAGCGGACGAATCAGTACTTGAAAACATTTCCTGACAAAATTTACATATCCTTTTACATAAAAGGTTTTCTAGAACTTGACGACATCATACCAACAACAACACAGACACCACAAATCCATCTATATTACGTCTTAATATTTCTGCAAAATATTATTGGTGAGAAACTAAATATTATTCTATTTAACTATACTTTTTATTTCAAATACCAATACATTACTCAACAAATGATGAAAAATAATTTTTCATATCTGATTTTTTTTTTTAACTAGAATAAAATATTATCCATTGTCATTATTACATTTCTTTTTACTTTAACGATTGAAACAATGAGTGAAAACGTGTGTATTTCTTCATTGTTTAGAAATTTATAATAGGAGTCTTCAACCTTTTTCCCCTGAAATTGTTAGATACCACAAATTCCTAAAAGTAATCTTCGCTTCATTTAATCGCAAAGTTTCCGTCATTGCCTAAGACATTTTTTTCTGTACTGAATTAGTGATAGCCTGGTGGCTCGCGAACCACACCTTGACGACTTCTAGTAAGGAACAACATAAAATATTTTCATTCTTTAGCATCATTCAAAATATAAAAATTTCCTCCTCCTTTGTTTTAGCACTTTAACATGGACTTTACTCTCCACGAAAGTCTGCCACCTTAGTTCACCTCTGCATGCAATACAGTATAGCCTGTAAAAACTGAACCTGTATATAATAAAATCTTACCTTAAATGGAACAATTACGTGGACGAAATAAAATAGAATATGCGGTGCATTTGCTATGACGAAACCAGATCTAAAACAGAATTTTCCTGTGGTTATTTGCGATTCCGTGTTAGTACATGTTATTGTACATTAAATCCAACTAGGGCTCTTTAATAACTTCTTAAAGTGTTTTTCTAAAAGATAAATTTAAATTTAAAGATTTTGAAACCTTTGAAATATTTTGTGTAACTGGAAAGATTAACGCTATATTTGTCAAACATTTATTAAGCTTAAATTTTCTTATGTTTGTATACTTTCAGCAACGTTATGAAAGACCTGATTCTTTTCTTTCTCAGGAGGATGTTATTTAGAGCAATATTATATGTACATGCACACACACATATATATAAGGTAATGTTTGGCTTCATATAAAAAAATGTGTGTGTTTTGCATGTGCCTTTTATGACTAACTTGATGCAATGGTTAATTTTTATATCATATTTTATGATCATTTTCCACACAGCTTCAAACACACACATACAATAATAAAAAAAACTGGGATTCTGTACAGATTATTTTATTCTTAAATTATTAATTTATTTTCTTCATACTTCTGAGCTGCTTGTTAATATATTGGGGTATGTATTTTGTCTGTCCAACTTAGAGTATTATATCCTTAATCCACTTGTTCCATTCCATAATTCCATCCGTCCCATTTCCTTGATTCCATTTATTCAATAGTTCTTGTAATTATTTGTTTGTATATAAAATATTTTGAGTGAAGTTGGGTGGAATGGGATTGAAATTAAGCTAAAATTGCTTGTCTCATGACAGAAGCTTCTCATTTCTGGCTTACCTTATAGGAATTACCCGCTGATGCCGTTTCTCATGATGTAACCGATATAACTTGGTTTCTTTTATTCATTTTCTTGTTGACTCCTTTTTCTGTTTTGTTTCTCTTCGTATTTGATGGTGATGTTGGAATTGTTATGTATATATATATATATATATATATATATATATATATATATATATATATAACCAATAATGAAACATTACCGAAACACCAACAAAAACTATGAAATTATGAATTATAATATAATAATGAGCTGAATGACAACAATAGTGTTCCCCCTACACAATGAATATGGATTCCATACACAAAGTAAAAAAAAAAAAAAAAAAAAAAGAAAAGAAAAGAAAGAAATTAAATTAAAAAATTGAAAAAATGAAATTTGTGGCATTCAGACAGAATTTTCAGGTCCGAAATACCTAAATTACTACAAATAAAATGTGTGGTTTTATCATCATATTAGTCATAACATTGCTAAAGAATATGATTTTGGAACAACTACACCAAAATAGAGAAAGAAACTGTGAAATAATCATAAAGTGATATATATATATATATACATATATACAGTGTGTCCTCTATTATCGCTGCCAAATACTCAGTTTTTGAACCGTTAGTTTTAGAGAAATACTTTCAATTGAAAAAAAAAATATATTCAAAAAATGTTTTCCATCACATTAGCAAGTTACATCAATAATTTGTTTATGCAAAATTAACTAAATTAAATTTTTTATATGGTCATATATAAACTTTATTGGATCATATAAGTTATATTTAGAAAAACTTACTGTATGTTCTAACTGGTTAAACAGAAAAAAAATTTCCAGTTATTTTAAGTTAAAAACTTTTCAAGTTTTGATACTTTGCATTTTGTGAATTTCCAGCGTTTTCCGGCACTAAATACTTGTTTTTTCAGTTTCCTAATATCAGACAGATCTCCATTAATATCAAAGAATTAAAAAATTATTCTGAACTTCTGAATTGACAATTGTAATCTTTTTATGCGAAGCATTTTATGTTTTATCCCCCGTTTGCCACAATTTGTTCCATCAAAGAATGAGTCCCAAATATTACAATTTACAAAATCAACAAATTACTAAAAATAGCGCAGCCACGCCTACTGCAACAAAGATGATTAAGACTTCGGGAAATTGAAATAGTCACATCAATACTCTTATTACACCAAAACTACTATTATTACCGCATAGCTGACAAACTTCCGATTTTTGAATACTACTATTTCCGAATAGTGTTCTTTATATTATTTAATCGCAAATTACTGTCGTTAAATAAAACGAATATTTCTTTTCTTAAGTAGTGGTACTCAAAATTCGGAAGGTTTTGCAGCTATGTTACTAGTACAACTACAGTGCCTAGAATACATAGTGCGGAAAACGGCTACAAAATAGTACTAAAAAATTGAATCCAATAAATATAGAACGATGCTGAAACGATAAAGGTTCGATCGCAGCCACATATTCTATGAGTGTCGTAGACAGGGTGGAAGTTCAGATGGTTTGGATACCACTAATTTTATAGAAATGTTTTTGCCTTATCTAATCAGAGAATTTTCTGAAGGCGAAGAAAACTTTATAATATTACTGGATTTCAGAGCATTTGGACGCCGCTCTCTGGCTACGCTACTGTCTGCTAGCTCTTTTCAAAGCAAACATAGTATAAAAATCGAACTGAGAAAACATTTCAGCTGGTGGTAAATATTTTAAATAATTAAATTATACCCTATTGCCTTTGACTTGGATAGGGATTTTCATAAGCTTTGAAAATATGAATGATATTGATCATGGCCAAAAAACGTGATACGCATTCTTTTGTGCCTGGTTGCAGTACTCGATACAAGGCACCAAACTAGAAACTATCCCTATTTATCATGCCAAAGGATGAATCTATGCTAGAAGAATGGAAATAATTAATTCCCTGATATGATAAAAAACTAACTTCAAAATCAGTTACATCTGAAATATACACTTACAAGAAGATTTTATTACCGTAATTTCCAGCGTATATTCCGCGGATCAAACAATCATGTTTAGACCCAGAAATTTTATTTTTTAAAATGTAACTTACTAGATCGCTGTATATATTTGACTTCAATTATTGAATAACATTTCTGGGATGAAACAGAATTGTTTGATACGTGGATTATACGCCGGAAATTACGGTAACAGAAATTATGTTCATGTTGTCAATAGTGAAACGGTTACTTTTGATACAGGTAAATCTGTTTTTAAAGCAGATGTCCATGCGATCGCCCTGTCGTTGCACGTTTATCGGCTACAATTTTTTAGCATGGTTTAAAGCATTTCCAGTTTGGCTTTTTATAAATTCCGAAATTTCGCATTCATACCAGAAATCCCCTATAATGTTCTTTTGGTTACTTAATGGCAGATATTCCGTGACTTCTTAAAGTAAAAATTCTTGTTTTAGAATTTCCGGTTTGAATTCGAAAATTTTGAATTAAAAAACAGTAAAACCGTTTTCCACACTATATATTCTAGGCGCTGTACTATAACATCATTACTATAATTACTAATAACTGGGTTGTTCTACAAAAACGTTACTTTTTCGGTACATGGTGGATCATTTTCGACAGATTATTTCCTTCTTAATATATTAGTGATTTTACATAATGTAATATATTTAATATATATATTTGAGGAATACTGATGATTTGTAATTTTTTATTTGTTTTATAATGAACAGAGGTGTACATGTATACCTCCGTTACGTTTTACACCTAATTTTCTGTACAAACCTCTTCAATTATTTTGTGAATATGATAAACATATTATACAATGTATTTTTTTCGCTGGAAAATTCCTTATATGTAACTTAAATTTATTTTGAAAAAAAATATAATATTTTTCAAAAAGTTATGTTTGAATTACTGTTATAAGCATTTCATTTATCCTCCGTTACGAAAAAATTATGCGGAATGACTTCCAAAATATAGTAGCATTCGTCATCTGATAAAAATATTCAGAGGCAGGACCTTTTAAATTCCGTTGTTACCCGTGAATACGCACATTTTCGTTTGTTATTATTTTTCAAAAGTATTGTCACGGAACTAGAAATGGTCGTGAACTTTATATATCTCCCAGTTCTCGATATACAACAGGGTTCATACGCCTCAGAGGAAGCGTACCAGAAATTTAGTAAAGTAATACATAACATAGTTAAGGAAATTAATTCTGTATTTAAATATGGCGGCCATTCTACGAAAATTCTGGTATTCAAACCTCTAAAATGCCTTGAATCCCCTGAAGCGTACGAACCCCGTAAAAAGGTATGCATCAGTTGTCTAATAAAAATAAGTTTATAATTCATACATGTTATAAAAACCTTTTTTCGAGATATTTACCTCAAGTTTCATATCCTACACTAAATTAGATTGGTACTATGATACAAACATTGTGTATTTGTATCCTTCGTTACAATATTATTATGGAAAAAGTTTCCTAAGTCCTTATTAAATAAACTAAGCACCAATTAATTAATAGAATGTACGACCACCTACATAAATCTTAAAAGAGGAGAAAGATGAACGATGGATATTACAAGGGACTTACGTTCCGTGGAATTTCCAAGAAATCTGGTACGACTATTTTAGATTTGAAATTTTCTGTTTAATATTTAAATCACAATATTTTTAAACACCTTATTTAGCCGGAGATTTTGTAATATTTGTATGCAATTAAATAAGGTGAAACACTCTATTAAAAACTTGTGGTAGAACTGTACGCACCCTGATATTAATATAAAATGTTTTCTGTTACATTTATTTATTGAAGTTTTTATGATCAAACGGTAACGTTTTGACTTAGAATAACTTTATTACATCATTACTATTACACTGTTTTACAATTGCTAAATAATAATTTAATTATGGAAAGCAGCCGTCGCTTGCCGTACAACAAAGAAAATATGAGTACAAAGCTAATTTTGGAGCAAGACCTCTTACTTGTGTTTGTATGTCGCATAGTGCCAGCGAGCTGTTTATTTTCAGGCAGTAAATTTTTAGGAGGAAATTAAATTTCAAGTTTCCAATGACAGTTCTTTAAATTTTGATATTTTATTGGGTTGTTCGGAAAATTTCTTCCGTTTGAGAAAACCAATTCGTACCGGAAAATTCTGCCCGTCAATTATTAGCCGTGAGATATAGGAATTAATGTCTAATAATTAAATGATAGAATTTTCCGGTACGAACCAACTTTCCCAAATGAAAGGAACTTTCCGAACAACCCAATACATAAAATATTAAATGAAGTGTAAGGCAGAAGTAAGGCATTATTTTAGTGCTTATGTTATTGACGAGCTCATATTGGTTAGAGAAAACGTACAAAAGCTCATATTGGTTAGAGAAAACTTAAATTACGTCATATAAATGGGCGCCGAGGCTAACGAAAAAGGACAGGCTACCGCGGTGCATTCCACTAATCTTTTTTTACAGACCGCTAGAGTGACGTGATGCTCTTTTCGTACACCTGCATTGGTGCATTCGAGCATCACGTGACTCCGGCGGTCTGTAAAAAAAGATACGCGGAAAGCACCGCGGTAGCCTTTCTTTTTCGTTAGCCTCGAATGGGCGCGGTGCAGTGATGGGAACAGATGTGTTACACTCGCGCGCACAGATGTTTGGCGACTTTTTGATTGGCGCGATTTCCAAACTCACGCCAAACCAATAACTTAATACAATAACCAAGTCACCAGTAAAGAAAAAATCCTCAAAATTTGGCGACTTTTTTCCTTTTTTATAACAGATTAAAAAAAAAAGAAAAAAAAAGGTGCGTGAGTGTTTGACATTATAGCCCAGTGATGTCGCCGATAGATAGGCGTGATGAAAATTGCTATTTCGCTTTTTAAAATGGTCACTGAAGGTGGAATCGGGGATGACTTATAAGGGGGATCGCTGGGGCTCCATGTCATCATTATTTTCGCATAGTGATCTCTGCAAGATTTAATTATACTTAATTTCTGTAATTAAATAAGGCGAAATTTACTATACGAAAATAGTGCTGACATGCAGTATTTCGCGGACTTCCAGTATCCCACCACTGGGTGGAATTAATTCAATAAAGCTTTACAGTAACCGAAATTGAATATACAATCTTACTACAATTATATATTTATGTTTACACAATAGAAGTCCTTGAAACCACTTTATCAAAACTCTTTATTGGCACAAAAATCGTTAAATATATATTTCAATTGACGGATTCTTGATATCAACTAATATAACTCTGGTAACAGGGTGTATTCAATATTCTAACATAGTAATCATGTATGTTGTCAATTCAAAATTCTTCTGCTTTTTAGCTCACAGGCTATCAAAGCCTCAGAGCTAATGTGCCCGCCCGTTCTGTATGTATGTATGTATGTATGTATGTATGTATGTATGTACGTATGTACGTACGTAACACGATAACTCGTGATAGAATTATCCGTTTTGCTTCAAATTTTGTTTACAGGTTCATTCTAATAAGGCGCTTCCCTGATTAGTTTTGGGAGTTCATTGGTTAAGTATAAAGGGGGGAAAGGGGGGGTTAACTCCCCCTTAATTTAGATAAATGGGTTTTTCATGCAGAAGTATCCGTTTTTCTTCAAATTTCGTATATAGGTTCATTGTGATAAGGTGCATCCCTGATTATTTTTGGGAGTTCATTAGTTAAGTATAAAGGGGGGAAATGGGGGTTAACCCCCCCCCTTAATTTAGATAAATGGGTTTTTCATGCAGAATTATGCGATTTTCTTTAAACTTTGTATATAGGCTCATTGTGGTAAGGCACTTCCCTAATTAGTTTTGGGTGTTCATTGGGTAATTATAAAGGGGGGTAAACGGGGGGCTACTCCCCCTTAATTTAGATAAATGGGTTTTCATGCAGAATTATCCGATTTTCTTCAAATTTTGTATATAGGCTCATTGTGATAAGGCACTTCTTTGATTAGTTTTGGGGGTTCATTGGATAAGTATAAAGGGGGAAACGGGGGCTACCCCCCCTTAATTTAGATAAATGGGTTTTTCATGTAGAATTATGCAATTTTCTTTAAACTTTGTATATAGGCTCATTGTGATAAGGCACTTCCGTAATTAGTTTTGGGTGTTCATTGGGTAAGTATAAAGGGGGGTAAACGGGGGGCTAATCCCCCTTAATTTAGATAAATGGGTTTTTCATGCAGAATTATCCGATTTTCTTCAAATTTTGTATATAGATTCATTGTGGTAAGGCGCTTGCCTGATTAGTTTTGGGTTTTCATTTGTTAAGTATAAAGGGGGGGAACGGGGGGCTCACCTCCCTTAATTTAGATAAATGGGTTTTTTAAGCAAAATTATCCGATTTTTTTCAAATTTTGTGTATAAATTCATTGTACTAAGGCGCTTGCCTGATTAGATTTTGGGGGTTTATTGTTTAAGTATACAGGGTGGGAACGGGTGCTTATCACCCCCCCCCCTTAATATAGTGTCGATTTCTTTATTTTTCGAGTGGCATTATTCTTTGAAAAAATAGCATAATATACAATTAGTGTGAATAGCCTGTGAGCTCAATGCCCTCAGTTTAACTGGGCAGTTTTCTTTTTTTATTAACCTTTAATCCTCCTAGTAACCTTTTGGGTATTTTTGACCCCCCCCCCTTTTTTTTTGCAAGATGTGCAAACTCCTTGAAATTTCCAAGGAGTTTGTCATAACTATTTCTGATTAGAAAATTTCTATTAAATATATAAATCGCAGAATTTCCAACCACTTCGTTTAATCTCGGAAATTTTAATATATTTTGCGATTAAATAAGGTGAAAATGTCCATTAAGAATTTATGATACAACTGTAGGCGCACTGTTTTTGTTTATCCCTGTTGTGTTTGTAAATTTTTCATGTTTCAAACCAGAAAAAAAAATTACAGTTTAAATTTAATAAATGAAATCAAATAGACAACTTGTAGGAAGAAGCTACATTTAATAGAAATAAATTTCTGGTTAAACCTTGCAAAACTATGTACGCTCATTAAAAATAAAATCTCTTCTCTTACTAAGAGGATTAACTGCAACACAAAAGTACAGTGGATTCCATGAATAATTCTTCAAATACCTAGAAAATGTATTTAATAAAATGTGTCGTTTCTAAATGCTCTTTATGCGGCTGACTGCTATTTCCCCACTTTCCAGACTCCGTATCTCAGACCCATTCTAGAGATCCAATAGAGAGGTCTTTTCTTGCCAAATCACATATCGACTCCCACCCACTTTTTTAGCTAAAAGCTGACAAAAATGCAGATTCTTGAATTTAAAAAAATTTAAATTGTTATAATTCAGAGGGGAATAGAGATAAAAGCTTGAAAGTTTTTCAGAACATGTTTAGAAGTAAATAACACATATAAAAAATCATACTTATATCTCGCACATTCATGAGATGTATACATATACTTTTCCAAAACTCGTATTTTGAACAATATTTCAATAATTTTTAAAGTACTCAATAAACTGTTATCTTCAAATTCAAGACTATATATCTCGCAGACCGGATGAAATAACACAATAAGATTTTCCGATTATAGACATTATATATAAAAGTGTTTCCTTGTGAAATCTCATATGATTGCCACTTCTCCCTTTTAAGTTACAAGCTGACAAAAATGCTGATTTTTGAAATAAATTGCTATTATTTAGTATGAAAATGAAAAGTAACAGTCTGATTTTTATTTCAGAATATGTGTGGAAGTAGTAATAACACGTGTAAAAATTTAAAGTTTTGCCCTTTTTCATGCATGAGATATATATTTTCAAAAACTGGCGTTTGGAGAAATATTTCAATAGTTTTTAAAGTACAAACTTAAAAACAAAATCAGGAAAATCGGGGAAAATCATCTTATTATATTACATGATGTAATACAAAATAATGTCTAGATGTAAGATCTTTTTTTTTTTAATTTTGAGTTTATATCTATTCATTCAAAATTTTTGAAAGATTTTATAAACATTTGAATTTTGTAAAAACGTAATAAATCGCAGTTTCCGACCCTTTCTAATTAAAGAGCTATTTTATATAGAATTTTTTTCGAATTGATTTTAACTACATTTCTATATAGCTTTTCACATACAAAATATGGGAAACATCAGAAATGGTCCAGCAGCTCGTGTTCCATCTTCTTGAACAGTTTGAAATGCTATGTCACAATAATAGGAATAAAAAATCCCTGACGGCTCGCCGGCCTACAGGCACAGGTAGATTTCGAAGACGCAGACCGTGGGGAGCCTGTTTGTTGGGAATTGCGGAAGAAATGACCTATTTGCCATGATGCGGTAGTTGTAACCGCCCATTTCAAAACCTAACTTGTTTGCAAGTGGAGCCGGCCGGGATTTTTTTTTTTTTTTTTTTTTTTTTTTTTTTTTTTTTTTTTTTTGCTATAAGGGTTGGTCCTATAAAAAACTTGTCGATATAAAAGTTTTAGATAATATTAAGAGGATTTATAATAAATTTAAGCGGATTTGATATCTTTTGAATTGACGAAGTTATGAATTTTTTTCTTTCTAAAACCCTCCTTTTTTCCCCTCCCTTGGAGCCAATTTTAATGATATCAAAAATCTGTCATACATAAATTTTCGGCCCTTTCTCTAGAAGTAATAATAACTTTAAACAACGGATTGGATATGTATCATAATTAAGAAATTATGATTTTTTATTTGTTTTCACAAAAAGCCCCCCCCCATTTCCCCCCTTTGGTTCGATTTTGCCCATTAACGAATTTGACCGAGATTTTATCCCCTTGATTTTATGTATCAGTTTGGAAGAGATTTGCGCAGAATTATTGCAGTTATCATGTCCATAAAAAAGTGACATAGATAGATAGATAAAGTTTTGAACTGGGGATGGTTTTGGGTTCTGGGAGTCATGATCGGCGTAGATCTGCAAAAAATTTTCAAAAATTCCAACTTAGGGGAGAATGTAATAGGTAGTATTTCTTACGAAATCTACCTAAAAACATAGAACGGTAAACACAAATGGGCCTGTTCGATATCACAGATACATCTGTGATATATCTGATCATATCACAGATATATCTGTGATATCAAAATGTTTTATATATTTACAAGTCTCCCAAATGGTCCGTTTTTTTAATACCAGTTTTTCCGAAAAAAAAATTCCATGGTAAGTTTCTACAAAATTTGCAATAAAAATATTCTTTGGAGAAGGTTTCTACAAATTTTTCAAGAAAAATCTAAAAAGAAGGTTTCGGTTTGTAAAAGTGGTATTAAAAAATTCGGACCATTTAGGAGCCCTAATATTTTCGTAAAGTTTTTTATTTTACAAAAATGTATTTCAAAATAAATAAATACTTTCACAATTTTCAGTGGATTATTTACATTTTAAAAAGCTGTTTAAATCTTTTTATGTGAAGAAAAATATTCTTTATGCATGCAGAAATGAATGACGTAAATTGCAGCTGGTTCTATTGACGTAGGCTACACCTGGATCTACAACATAGACCATCTGTAAATGTCAAAATATCACTTATAAAAAAGTAAAAGATAAAGACTTTATATTGGAATGTTTATAATTTATCCAAAGTAAAAGTATATATTGAATAAATACACCCTTATTAATAAAAATAAAATATTAATGCTTGAATTTTTTCAGGTCCTATGTATGGTTATAATACTATTTCTGTATTCTAATATTTTATCATTCTTATATTTTAATTTAAAAAAATCTAACAGCAATAAATAACTCCTGCTGAGTTCACCGATTTTCCACAAATTTTATTTTTTTGGCTGCCGCATCGTTTTTAATTTCCCCCCGTACACTGAGTGCAGAACCCTATACAGAAAATAAAGTTAAAATGCATTTGCAAAATAATAATAATAATAATGAAACTTTTTAACTAGAGGAGGCCTAAAACTGTGATTTTACAAAATTCAATGGTTTTATTTTTAACAAAAAGGGAATTCTTGCTGTGTTGTGCTTATTTCACTTTATTTATAAAATAAAATTTCTGGTTCTAAATGTATTTGTTTAATACGTGCATTATGCGCTGTAATGTACGCATGTACGGGATTTGCATCGGAGTGTAAAATGATAGAAACAATAGTTTAATTGACTAAATAATAAAAATAATTGCATTAATTACATATAAACCATATAAATTGAATTTATCAAACTAAATAGGCAATATAACTAAAAAAACATTGTAAAACAATTTTTATTATTACAATACAATAAATTGCATTTTCAGTGGATATGCAATAAGAGCAAAATAATAAGAACGGCGCAGATTTTTCTAAATTATAGAAATATTACAAGTCAATTGTGCTTCCTTTTTGTTTAATAGTTTCAATGCAGCATTGTGGCATAGATTTTACAAAGTTTCAAACTTTTAAAAAAGGTTTCAAACAGAGGATTGATCTTTGAAAATATCAGTACGAATATCAATAAATATTGCTTTCCTTCGATTTATCATGCCGCATATGCCTTAAATACAATACTTCGTCACGATATCTTACAAAAACACGTTTAGTATGAGGAAAAATGGGCTCGGATCTGTGACAAGGAATACTTTTTTACGATCAAGTACCATTTTGTCCATAAGTAGTGATATAGCGGCTGGATTAAACAAAGCAAAAATTTCTCCTTTTTCCCCTTCTTCATACACACACACACACACACACACACATATATATATATATATATACTACTGGGATTAAAAAGTATTTGGAATGCTTCATTTGAAACACATCTATAGTATATCGTCTGCAAACTTTTATCAAACATTTTTACGACTTCTTTAAACATCTGGTAATAGTCAGGAATTTACTTTATTTTATAGTCTGAAAATAAATTTGTTTGTGGAGATAAGAATTTTCACTCTGTTAATTTTCCGAAATAGCGAATGCTATTGAGCAAAAAACATGCATTACATTTTGTTTTTGCAATGAAATTTCTGCTACAAAAGCATTTGAAATGTTGCAAAAGCTTTTAAAGACGGCTGTTTATCAAAAACAAGTTTTTGATTGGTATAAAAAAATTTAAAGATTGTAGTCAAACTCGTTTAAAAATCAAGGTAATGTTGATTTTTTTTTTCCGTTGATTGTTGCGGTGTTGTGCATTATGAATTCCTATCAACTTGCCAGACAGTCAATAAAAATTATTATTTGAGTGTTTTGCGCCGTTTTCGTGAAGCAATTCTTCGAAAACGGCCGGAAATGAGAAGAGAAATATCATGGGATTTGCACCACGATATTGCGCGTTTTCACAGTGCAATTATTATTCGTGAGTTTTTAACTAAACATTCAACAAATACAGCTCCACAAGCTCCATATTCACTTGCGATGGCACCGTGTGACTTTTTCTGATTTCCACGTTTAAAATTGCCTCTTCGTGGTCACCATTTTGAGTCCATTAATTGCTGTACGAATTCCGAATAAACTTTATTGAAAACAGAATAAAATTTCCTATATGGGACTAAAATATTAAAACTGGATTTACTTTTACTAATGTGAAAAAATCGTACGAACCCCACCCTCCTCCCCCCAAAAAGTTAAAAATTGTCTTAAAATTGAATAAAAATCGCTAAAAATTAAAAAAAATCAGATCAAAATTTAGTAAGGTGGGGTAAAATACTGTAACCGAAATTCTTTCTCGAATGTCAAAAAATCGACGGAAAATGCAGAAAGACACTACAAATCGCATTGAAAAATGTTAAAGATTCAAAAATCGTGAGACAAAATTTACTTTATTAGGCTGAAAGTTTAAAACCAAATTCCTTTTACAAATATTAAAAATCGCCGCAGAACGCAAAAAAATACGCGCATTGATAATCGCATTAAAATTCGTAAAAACTTCAAGAATCGTGGAGGACAAAATTTACTATATTAGGCCAAAAGTTTAAAACCGAATCCTTTTTGCGAATGCCAAACAATCACAGCGGAGCGCAAAAACACGCTAAAAATCGCAGACAGTCAATAAAATTTGTTTTTTGAGTGTTTTACGCAGTTTTCGTAAAGCAATTCTTCAAAAACCACCTGAAATGTGTCGAGAAAACTCACGAGTTTTGCACCACGATAATGCGCCTTCTCACAGTGCAATTATTATTCGTGAGATTGTAACCAAACCTTCAACAAATACGGTTCCACAAGCTCCGTATTCACCTGATATGGCACCCTGTGACCTTTTTCTTATTTCCACGTCTGAAATTGACTCTTCGTGGTCACCGTTTTGAGTCCGTTAATTCGATAAAAGAAAATTGTCCACGAACTCTGGCGAAAATTACTTTAAGGCATACTTTGATGATTGGAAAAATCGTTGTCAGAAGTACATTGCAAACGAAGGAGATTACTGTGAAGGTGATGCAATAATTTTTTACCAATATACCTTTTGTTTTATGCCACAATTCCGGGTACTTTTCGATCACAGTTATATATATATATATATATATATATATATGATAATTCCAAAATCAACACAAAACTCGAACAGACACAAAAGAACAAAAATGTATCAACAATAAACTGAGTAAAGAAACGAAGGAATATGGATTGCATCATATGAAAAACGTCATCCGGGGATGATTCCCATAATGAAAGCCAAAGATGTGAAGTTTCTGTATCTGCTATAGCGCCGACAACATTTGGGGAAAAACATGTAAAACAGCTGATATTGTACTTTTTTATCGGGAACCATCGAAGCGATTTCAACAACTTTTTTTATAGCTTTCTATCCCCTTTTTCCACATTTTTTGTATCAACTCTTTACCCTGTGATCCACTTTTGGAAATCCTGTATATTTAAGATTCTTTGGTAACTGACCTCACCCGTGAAAGAAAAATATGCGGAATGAAACACTGCTGAGATACAATAAAATATTTTTAAATATCTCGAAAATTTCTAAAAACTAATAAACGGGGCTAGTATGAAAGTAGAAAAAATTTGTTGTTCATTAATGTATGCAGCTTAAACATATTTGAAAATATTAGCTTTCCGATCTAAGAACGTTATTAAAAACAGAAAAAAAATTAATTTCGAAATATTTTATTATAAAAATCAATAATTCATTCTCCATGCATTTTCTTTTAATAATCCAATGTATTCTTTTACTTAATGCAACGTATTTAGTTATTTCAAGCATTTCTCTGTCTTATGTAAACATCAGAGAATTGCTTGCTTTATGCATATTAAATCTTGTTTAGGAAGTGTTATTTAACTTAAAAGGGTTGGGGAATTGAAGCAAAATCATTTTTTAATATATTTTCTACGTAATTAGTTTTGAAAAGGTATAGGATTAAAAAAATGCATTCTGGTATTTATTTAAGTTTTCTTTCTTTTACTTTAGAGAAAATTATTATATATTGTGATATTATAAAATACTTATAGTTAAAATCTAATGTTTACAAGCAGCAGATTAATTCAATATCTGAACTATTTTCCTGGTTTGTCAAAGAACTGATGCCATTAATTTCAATCAGAGGTGTCAAACTAGTCCACGGAATACCACTATTTGTTAATTGTTATACTTATCTTATTTAATAAAAAGATTTCTGCGATTAAATAAGTCGAAGATTAACAGCAAAAATAATGGTATCTCTGAGGCAACATTTTGACACCCCTGGTTTAAATGGTATTATTTTCATGTGAACGATTCTTTTCTTATATTTCTTTCTCAATGTGCTATTTCCATGTATTATCTCCTTAGATGCCAAAGGTTACGGATTTTGAATACCACTATATTTTCAAAAACTTCTTCAACCTTATTTAATCGTAGTTTTCTGTGTAGAACCTGCTATTCTATAAGGCTCAAAAAACATTTTTTTTTTTTAATAGTGGTATTCAAAATCCGTAACTCGTTGCACCTATGCATCTTCATGCTTTACCTCTGAACAATAATTCTGTCTCCATGCATTTTTTCATCCTATGAATTCGTTTACTTAAATCAAACTACAGGGTTTCCCAAAAGCATTTTCCAACAATAACGGCTAGTAACTGCCTATTTTAGGGGTGCTACATGTTTTCGGAATCTTTACATTTTTAAGCAATTTACTAAAACAATTTTCAGTACTATATTTTGGCTTATTTAATGGTAAAATATTATTCTATTAAATAAAGTGAAAATTTGTATTTAAAAATAGTCGTAGTAAAATGTTTACAAAGGTAAAGAGTGTCGAATTTTAATCGAAGCTTTTAAAATTAACATGCAGTAACGAGCCATTACTGTTCTCGAACTTTAAATTTCAATAACTCATTAAGTAATAGGCATAAAATGAATTAAGTTATATGTTTATAAAGTAGTTCATAAATTTTTTATAGAGCAATTTAAAAAATAGTGCACATTTTCGTCAGTAGATGGCGTTTCGCTCTTTCAACCTGTGAGACTGATAAAACTAACTTAAAAAACTAGACCATAGCGCACTCAGTTTTTACTACTCAATCCTATTCACTGTTTAAAAGAAAAAAATGCGTTTTAAAGCTTAGAAATTAGATTGAGCATAGTTACAGGTTATAATAGTGCAGCGATATCTACTGATTAAAATGTGAACATTTTCTGAAATTATTCTATACAAAATTTATGAGCTGCCTTGTAACCTTATAACCAATTCACTTATATCATAATTACATTTATTATGCATTATTATTGCAACACAGATATACAGCACATAGGTATTTTGGGTTAAACTGCTTTTAAATAATAATTATAATTAAATTATTAAATTATTAAAGATTCATAAGTAGAAACGCAGATTTTTTCGGTTCCAATTAGAAACATGTTGGTCGCGAAAGCCACCAAGTAAGGTCGTTATTTGGAAACGTGCAATATGTGTCAACTTCCATAAGTAATTTAGTATAGTAATTATTACCTCATCCGCGATTTTTACTATACTAAATTACTGGTAGAAGTTTGCACATGTGCAGGACACAACCATATTCCCAGGCATTTTCTTTTTTCCTTCTGACTTTTCTCGTTGATTCTTTATTATAGACAAAGCTTCGATAAATTTCCGCAAATTAAATTTAAATTGAAATAAAGTAAAAAGACCATTTCCAGTCGTTTCAGACATACTAAACATTAGCAAATAAAAGTACATTTATAGATTTCCTGGTAATTTCCTGGTACATTTTATTCTTGAAAGAAAATTGTTACACATTTTTTTTAATAGCTATAACAACCGCTTTGAATATTATATTCAAAACCTGTTTATCAAAAATAACGCAATCCCCAAACACAATTTTTTTTTTATATTTAACGTATTTTTCAAGACAAAACTGTAAAACGTATATGCAGGGAAGTTAAACATGACAATTCGAATGAGAAAAAAAAATGGCGCACCGTATTGAAATATACAGTCTCTAAAGACATCAAAAGTGTAACAGAAATGTAGAAAAATAGAAGCATTTAAAGTGGCTGCAAGTAGTTTTCTTTTCTTTTTTTTAAACTGCACAATTAAAAATTTCTGTAAAAACATTGAAAGAAATAAAGATTCTCAGTTAGTTTTTCGTGAAAATCATTTGATCAAGGTAATTATTTCACAAAGTGTTGTCAGTTAGGCTACATTTTTTTATTCACATCGCTTGATTGCTACCATTTTTTTGAAATTGTAGCCTTAGTTAATCTGTCATTAAATAAGGCGAATATTTTTATTTAAAAAATGTGGCAGCAATCAAGCAATCAGAAAAAATAACTATCCAAACTGGCAACATTGAGTTCACACGTTTTTTTATAGATTGGAGATAGAAATCAGTGGTTGCACCAGAAATTTTGCATAGAGGATGACAGGAGATGTAATCCAATTCATTTCTGATTGCCGCTGTAGTATAGTGATTATCGAATTACTTCAATTTTGTCAGAAATTGTCGTACTTTTTTGAAAATTTGCCTGCTTCTGCTAACTAGCGCACCAATTCCACTCTCTATCACTGCTAAGTGGATCATTCCATTTATTTTACAAGTGCAGAAATTAAATGCATTAGATTTTGTTTAAAATATTTTTCTATGCTAGCTCCGTATGAGTGCATGGTGACTCAGTGGTTGTTTCCTGTTCGTTAGACTCGGGTTCGGATCCATGCAGCTGAAAATTTGAAATATATATTTTTTTATTATTATTCAATACGATTAATTAAGTAATAAAAATAATTTTAATTAATATTAAAAATTTATACAATGTGATATTTTAACATGCGTTATAATGATCAAAGTTTTAATGAATTTCACATTTTTAGAGATTCCAGTACAACGAGTCAGAGGAATCCACTGAGGTAATTTTGTGTTTTCATGGGCGCGAAGCGTTCATAGACACGTTTAGTGATAACGGGTTTAATAAATTTCCTATTTTTTATATAGATGGAGAGAAAATGCTATAACATTCAGAAAAAACGCACAACTCGACGATCGATTTTTAAAAATGAAATTATTTAACTTAAAACTTAACATAGTTTGTCTATTTTAAAGGTACTCTTCAAATTCTTTTTATTTTGATACATTGGTTTTACATTTTTTTATAAATTTTAGATTTAAATATTAAAAAATCCTTATATTCATGATTTATTTAAAGCTTTGTAGAACACAAAACAGACGGTTCGGGATTTACCCACTCTCGTATGAAACGCGCTCGACGAATGTCTATGTTCTAACACATACGTATAGCGTTCTCTAGTCAGAGCCTAATTAAAAGCCCAATTAAAGCGCCAATTGGTCCATGGCCTTGGGCCTTCGATTTCAGGAGCCATGGAATTTTATATGCAATCTTAGTAAAACTGACAGCATAACACTGTTTTGATTTTGTTCGGATCATAATCAATATTTTGTACTTTTAGAGTAAGATACGATTCAAAATAAAAAATATATTTGTCTAAAAATGCATTTATATACTCACATATGTATTCTACGACACAATTTTTTTTTTACTTTTTGGTGATAGTATAAGGTATCTCTGAAGGAATACCAGGCCCTGGGCCTCCCTTTTCCTTGGTTGAGCTCTGTCTCTAGCCCTTCTCATTTCCCCACCTGTGAAATAAATGGAATGATCCAATTCGTAGGGATAAAGAGTGGGATTAAAGGGATCCGGCTATAATGCGCCGGTTTAAAATACCTGGTTATAGTGTGTTATAATTTTCTCGCAGTATGAGCAACAAAACAACAACCGTCTTCTGTTTTTATGGATGTAAATTTAATGTGTAACATCACTTTCAAGCCCTGAAATTTAAGGATTTTTCTTGATTTTTTAAAAATAAAAGCGAACTTTTTATAAAAATCTACTTACACCAATTTATTAAGCATACATTAGAGTCGAGAACCGTATTCTTGGTTATCTCATTCATTGAAAAATTGCGTTTTGATAGGTGATGGGCGGGAACGCTTTGAAAAAGTTGGGTCAAGCGCTGGACACGTAAACTCATCGTAGATTTGATCTAGAAAAATGTAATTATAGAATTGCTTTTCTTAGTTCAAAAGCTAGTGAAATACTTATTTGTTTCTAAAAATATGTATTTTTAGTTAAATAACATCGATTCAAAGTAAATTGTTACTTAGATTTACACAAAACAGCGATATATCCCAATATGTCGAAAAAATACGACGTATTTTCCTAGAAAAATATGCGACGATTAATTTTCAAAAAAATCAGTAGATAGATTGAAAATTCTTCGGAGGTAGACTGTCCACCGATTTTCAAAATGGTGTTCTGAAAAAATAAAACTTGCTGAAAGTTTTCTATACTGTTTAGTCGCTATGGCGACTAAACAGTATAGAAAAATCCTCTTAATTTAAAATCAATGCGATGATTAATCGGTGAATTTAAATGGGAAAACTTTTTGATAGACTAAATATGAGTTCGCAGATTGATGAAATAAGTTTCAAGGGGGGGAAAGTATATTTTTATCATATACTAACATATTATCATATACAACATTTTATCACTCATTTATATACTCTAAAATATTCTAGGTTTTAAAAAAATATTTACCACTAAAACTGTATCTCATAGAGTCTTTTTTCTGGAAATCTTATATAATGTTTAAAGATAAATAAAATGTCTCAGCGTTTAGATTTAACATTGTTTCAACAATCTTACACTATAATGGAAATGGTATGGAAGAGGTTTTTTAGATATAATTTATAGAACCCAGGTATCGAACAAAAATTAAAGTTACATAACATTTAAAATAATAACTATGTTGGTGTAAATGGCTTTTGATATGATGAAGATCAATATTTGAAACATTTTTGCAATTGGAACTATGCCTATAAAACTAACGGATTAGGAATTAGCCATTGGTCTACTATAAGAAAAAAAGCCCTGTACAATTCCCTTTTTTTATTGAAAGATTACTTATTAGAAAACCGGTCGAAAAAATGATAATGAATGAAAAAAAACGTATTTCAGACATTTACTAATAAAATATTCTAGTTTTTTTTTTTAAATATTTACCACTAAAACTGTATCTCACATAATCTTTTTTTCTGCAAATCTTATATAATGTTTAAAGATGAATAAAATGTCTCAGCGTTTACATTTAACATTGTTTCAACAATCTTACGATATAAATGAGAAGTTCATATTCATTTTAGAAATTTGGCAAACGTTAAACAAATCTAAAACATTGAGGATGAGGATTTAGGATTTAAATAATAATTTAAAATATCAATAATATAAAAATATATCTTGATAAAGTTTCTTAGATTAAATATTGTAATGTGTAAGAAAAAAAAATCACAGTATAATGCTCAACATATGCACGAGATAAATATTTTTTTAAAAACATATTAAAAATATTAAGCTCATATTCACAAGATACAAAATCTACATTAATAAAAGCTTAAAATTAGAAATAACCTACCGCACCTAGAAAGCCGTAATCCTAGAAATACCCTTGTCAACAATGGCAGAGATGAAAATTTTGTTTCCTTTCTCGCCTGCTTATCTCATAAGGACGCTGTAAAGGTGCGCAGAAATCAGCGTTTCTGATTCGCTGTTAGGTTTCACCATTTCGTGGAGCAAATAAAGCAATTTTGAAGGTGGCACCATTTCGTGGTGCTTTTAAAATTTAAGAAATGCCATTTTTTGGTGCTTTTCAGTATTTTGTTCCATGGATTGGTGCAACTTTGAGCGGAAATTTTTAACAGTGTACCACTCCAACTGTTTTAGGTCGGTTTAAGACATCAACTGGCAATCGCATTACAATTCTGGGGGAAAAATATCTTGGCCCAATTAATTTGCACAGTATAGTTTGTCCTATGGCAAATCTCGCTAATATATACCAATCTGATGGTAATCCAAGTATATATATGCCAGTTAGAGCACCTGCAGATGGCCCTCACAGACAGACAGAGAGATGGCCAGAGAAACCAGTCATAAACTCTTTCCAACTATGTTGTAAAGTGTTAAAATGAGTGTTATTAGTAACATATATATGCTAACAAACAAAAAATCCAGTTTTTAAAACAGTTATTATTCCGATAAACTAGATCTCATAAACAATTACATTTTATAATTCTTACAGAATATTTCAAGACGAATCAATAAAATAAGAGACAGTAGAAAAATGTTTTTGTAACATTTACAAATGAAATTTTCTTGTTTTGAAAATACTTATTATCTTGAAAAGGCGAATCTCATAATGAATTTCATCATACAATTTTTTTTATTATCAGTAAAAGACTACTTATAAGGATACGGATAGACAAAATGAACAAAAATCATCATTTATTTATAACATTACTAATAAAATATTCGGATTTTCTAAAAAAATAGCTATTAAAACTGGATCTAATAAAGGCTTTCATTTTCCTACTCTCATAGAATATTTAAGTTAATGTTTTATACATTTTCTAAAAGCGTAAAAGGAAGATGGGTAGAATGATGTAAGAGGGTACATTTTTGAAACAATTAACTATAAATTTATAAATAATGAATTTATTATTAAACCTTAATAAGAAAGTAACAAGCTACCATAAAAAGTTGCAATAACAATAAAACTATTTCACACCCTAGTGTATAACATTGCAAATATTCTAAAATTTTTTGATTTTAATTCGAAATTTTAATTGCCAGGATAGTCTCATAATACGCCTGAGAATTTTCCCTTCATAATTTTATCTTTCAAAACAATCACGAAATTTTTAGAAGTAGGAGAGACTGGGAGCTAATAGACATGTTTTACATTTCATTAGAAAATGAAATTTATAATATTCCCTTTTTTTTTTTTTTTTTTTGACAGACAATGACTTTAAACAGTTTTTTATTAATGGATAAAAATTGTTAGTCACAGCTGAATTAGAGTTAATTATTGAAAGAAAAATAGCTTTAATTTGTGAAATGAAGCCTTAATTTTGTCCCATTGAACCCCGACTCCGGGATCTAAGATGACTTGCCATTGGTTTAATGGGGTACATTAATTAAACATTATCAGAAACATTGTAAATTCAATGAACAACAAAGTTTTTTTTTTTACTTTTGTATAACTTATTACTAAAAAAGGTGACTGACATTTACTTCCCATGCTTTTATTGTAAGTTAATTTGGTTAAATGGTATTAATATTAACAGATATAAAAGAATAATGCATATAAGTATTTTTGTACACAAAGTGAAGCATTTAACTTCAATTTTAATTCCAATGTTCAGATTTAATCATTTTGGGCTCCCCCAATCCGCCATATCACATTAGTATCCATACCATTTTCAACTGCATGTAGGCTTATTGTAAATTGACTATTTATCATAAGTAAAAAACGAAGATTACAAATGATTATAATTAATTAAAAACTTCATAATCACATATAATATTGTTAAAAACAGATGTTATACTTTATCAAACCTAGTGTTTAATAAACATAAGAATATCTCTCACTGTCAGGTGTGGAAATGTTTTGCTTCTTACTTTGCAATCAGCTAATGGAATATTTTTTTTAATATGTGTATTTGTGTAATGCTGGCGCTGATATCTATTGATAAACGCCTAAAGATTTAACTGATTTAATTTATGAGAAAATCTCCTTGTTCCTCCATATTCCATTAGATTCCAGACTCTCCTATGTTAACTAATTAAAACAATAACAAATTTAAATTAAAAAAAACTATTAGTAGTTGGAATTTTTGAACTCGCCTGTTGTGTATGTTTTTCATGCAATCACAAATATTTTTGAGCAGAAACCAGCATAGATCGCACTCAAAATACGATTGAAATTAGCGACGTACTTTGCACCAGCATGCCGCTATGACAAATGAGCACACTTATTGCCTGTGTACTCTTACACCACCCTAACTTATGAAAGAATGAAAAGTTTTTAAAGATAAGCAAATTCTCCCTAAGCAAACCTAAGATTATTTTTACCTATGTATTATTACTGTAAATTGCAAAATGATTTAACAGGAAAACTACTTATGAGAATACATATTATCAAAGAGCATCCGCGGTACAGCGCCTAGAATACGTAGTGTGGAAAACGGCTACAAAATAGTACTAAAAAATTGAATCCGATAAATGTAGAACGATGTTGAAAAGTCAACGATTCGATCGCAGCTACATCTTCTAGCAGTGGCGTAGACAGGGTGGGGGTCCAGATGGTTTGGATACCACTAATTTTATAAAAATGTTTTTGTCTTATGTAATCGGAGAATTTTCTGCGATATTGAAGGCGATTAAAACTTTATAATATTACTGGTTTTCGGAGCATTTGGATCCCCCCCTCTCTGGCTACGCCACTGTCTGCAAGCTCTTTTCAACGAAACATTGTATAAGAAACAAACTGAGAAAACGTTTCAGCTGGTGGTAAATATTTTAAAAAATTAAATTATACCCTATTTCCTTTGACTTGGATAGTGATTTTCATAAGCTTTGAAAATAGGAATGATATTGATCATGGCCAAAAAACGTGATGCGCATTCTTTCGTACCTGGTTGCAGTACTCGATACAAGACAGCAAACTAGAAACTATCCCTATTAACATACCAAAGGATGAACCTCTGCTAGAAGAGTGGAAAAGATTAATTCCCTGATATGATAAAAAACTAACTTCAAAATCAGTTACATCTTAAATATACACTTACAAGAGGATTTTATTAACAGAAATTATATTCATGCTGTCAATAGTAAAACGGTTACTTTTGCTAGAGGTAAATCTATTTTTAAAGCAGATGTCGCTGCGATCGTCTTATTTTTGTACCGCATGGTTGCACGTTTAATGGCTACAATTGTTTAGCACTTTTTAAAGCATTAGCAGTTTGGCTTTTTTAAAATTCCGAAATTTCGCATTCATACCAGAAATTCAACATGTTCTTTTCGTTACTTAATTGCAGATATTTCGTGACATCTTAAGCTAGAAATTCTTGTTTCAGAATTTCCGGTTTGAATTCGAAAATTTTGAAATAAAAAATCGAAAAACCGTTTTCCACACTATGTATTCTAGGCACTGTATCAGCCAAAGCCATTGAATAATAAGCCCAGTCAGATAAATGGGAAACGTTTCGCAAGTTGAAAATAGCGCCATCTAGCGGTTGGGAGTGCTGCATTCGGCACCAAGAATATTTTGATAAAATTTTGCTTCTAAAATTAAAGCTTAAAATAAGGAGCTCATATTTTCTAAGAAAGTCTTTTGTAAATTCCGGTGTCATTCAGTAATTTCACATTTTACGAACATAATTTGTCTGTGCCGGAAAGGGTTAATTGCATAGTGATGTAAATTTCCATCACTTTTTATTTAAGTTTTAATAAATAAATCAACTTCTTCGCCACCACTATATTTATATAGAAATATTAATCCAGTAAATTTCCACATTTTTTTTCATTATAGTTTTAGCTTTAATGTAAAAGATCCCAATAATTAGCAAGCTTTTAAAGGAAGTGCAAAAACAAAACATCGATAAAAATCGTATAAAATATCGATATAAATAAATCGTATCGTTTCTCTGCGACCCACTTCTGTTTTGTCCTCCTTCCGCAGCAGAGGTTTGGCGCTAGTGTGTCGCTAACACATTTAACACTATCTGACTGGACTTATTATTTAATGGCTTTGGTATCAGCGGTAAACACAGAAATGCTTTATTTGTAATATTTACTTAAAAAATAATCTAATTTTCGAAATATTTTTATGCAGTTAAACGAGATCAGATAGTGTTTACTTTCTAAATTTTAAGAAATGGTTTAAGTTAATGTTTTATTTATGTTTGTTTTAAAAAAATGATATGTTTAAGTTTTTTTTGTAACAAATTTCGTGCAGTTACTTTAAAATGGATTTTTTTAATGAACACTTAATGAGAATACAGATCAGTAACGTCGTCATCAGTGGAAAATAGAAAAGTGCTATTTCTAATATTTAGCACAAAAATATTCTAGATTTTTTTACACTAAAACTGCCAGAAATTCAAAAATATTATATAAAGAAACATACTTTAACTGAGAATTTTTATTCAATGCTATTTAACTTAAATTAATTACCGGCTTCGAAGATGTGGGTGTACGTGGTTGTCGCTTCTGCGTGGCATAAATTTGATTTATTTTATTAAGAAATTTCTTGTTCGAATCAAAACATATTTGTTTGGTCCTGGTCAAATTAACCGCTATAGCCGTTTTAGCGTTAAGGAATGGTTTAAGTTAAAGTTTCATTTATTTTAGTTTAAAAAAATTGATATATTTAAGTTGTTTTTGTAATAAATGCGTATGATTATTCTAAATTCGATGCTTTTGAAGTGGGCATCAGGGAAAAATAAGAAAGTGCTATTCCTAATTATTTAGTACACAATTATTCTAGACCTTTTAAAGGAATGGTTTAGGTTAAAGTTTAATTTATTTTAGTTAAAAAATAAAGATATAGTTAAGTTGTTTTTGTAATAAATTCGTATAATTACTCTAAATTGGATGTTTTTGAAGTTTTCATCAGGGAAAATAAAAAAGTGCTGTTTCTAATATTTAGCATTAAAATATTCTAGATCTTTTAAAGGAATGGTTTAAGTTAAAGTTTCATTTATTTTAGTTTAAAAATAAAGATATATTTAAGTTTTTTTTGTAATAAATTCGTATAATTACTCTAAATTGGATGTTTTTGAAGTGGACATCAGGGAAAAATAAGAAAGTCCCTTTTCTAATATTTAGCACAAAAAATTTCCAGATTTAAAAATATTTATCATACATATAAACAATACCATAAATAATTTAATTTAAAAATTATTTTTGTTTAATTTTTTTGTATAATTACTTTAAAATGAAATAGTTTAAGTGAAAACCCTCTCATGAGAAAGAATGGGTAAAACAGGCGTCATCGAAAAATGAGAAAATGTTATTTATAATATTTATGAATAACATATTTTATTTATAAACATAATTTTTATTCAGGCAAACTTTACTAGATAAAAAAAAATCTCCTCTAATTCATTCAAATTTATTCACCTAATAATGAACGTTGTAAGTCAATATTTTATTAATTTGATAAAAGCATAAAAATAGTATTAGAGAATGAAAAGTGTTTAAAAATAAGCGAATTCGCCCGTAAGCAAACCTCAGATGCTTTTCATTCTTTTGCTGACTCGGACAAAGTTCGTTAAAGAAAGAATTTGAAGATGTTTATTTTGAAGTACTCTTTTTATTTTATTTTATTTTCTGTTCAACTGTAAAAAAGAAAAAAAAATGAAGGGAAACATAGTTATGAAAGGAACATTTTGCAGCTCTAACCAATTTTTATGACAAATTCTCTTAAACGAACTCATAGTTCACAAAATTTTTCTTAAAAGATTTCTTTTGAGGAATAAAGTTATAAGGTTTTTCTGGATAGTTTTGTGAAAAAAAAATTAATATAAATTGTAGCAATTGAAAAGGGATTTCTTAAATGGTTATTTAAAAAAATAATCTTTAGTCGTATTTTTTATTTGAACTTTCTTTCAAAATTAAGATTAAATTCAGACGTAAATCCAAAATTCAATTTTTCTTAAATCAGAATATTTCCTAAGATATTTTGAGCATGAAAAATATAAAAATTATTTTTATAAGTAACATTTTCATACGAAAAGTTTTTTTTACTTATTATTATTATTTTTTTATCTTCTTTCATTTTATTTCAATTGCTTGATATAAATTAAAAGTCTAAAAGCTGGATGAAAGCTAAATTAAAGGGAAAAAATACACGTGCATAAAAATCCTCCTAACTAGATTCCGTTTTAAATACTTTGAAATAATATGAACAGTAATGAGTGAAAAAAAAGGTAATTAATAGAAATATATTTCAAGGTAAAAATACAGACTACTTTAAAATTCTCAATTCGCTTGATTTCTTTGCGGAAATTAAAAATTCACTTCCGTGAAATCTATATGAGTAAAAAGTATAGATAATTAAATTCCTTAAACTAGACTTATTCTTAAAATATATTAAAAATAGTTAGAACATTAGAGTACGAAACAAAATGTTTAATATTAACATATTTCAATGTAAAAAAAAAAAAAAAAAAAAAAAAAAAAAAAACTTTAAAATTCTTCGTAAGTCCGAGACGGAGATTCAAAATCAGTAAAGTAAAAACTAGATAAATAAATGTAATTGAAAATAAAATTCTCTTAACTACAATCAATTTTTAAATAACTTAAAATAGTTTAAACATTAGCGGGGGAGAAGAGTATTTAATACGAACAGTCAAAATTGGAATTATTTTAAACTGAAATAGTTTTATTTTAAGGCAAAATATTTCATTTTAAAACTCTCATTTCATTTGAATTCCTCGATGAAAATTAGAAGTTTTAAAGTTATCTTTCCAAACCAGATTTATTCTTTAACACTATTTGAGCCGGTGTCAAATGAAACCTTTTAAAGTTTTCATTCATGTTTATGTTGCTTGTAACGCTTACATCTAATAAGTATAAAAATAAGTCTTCAATGTATTAAAAATAATTTGTCGTTGCTTTAATCTAAGGGTCTTCAACCTGTGGTACGCGGGCCTCCAAAGTACCACTATTTAATTATACAAAAATTTCCCTTATTTAATGCCATAAACTTTGCAAATAAATAAGCCAAAAATTAAATTTCAGAATTTTAGTGGTAAATAACTTTAAAGCAAACAGGTTGAAGACCCCTACTTTAATCTAAAAATTAAAAATAAAACAATCATAAATAGATATATTTTAAAAGGTGTCATTTGACATTTGGATAAATACTGTTAAATATATTAAAAATAGCTTGAACGTAAATGACAGAAACATTATCTTTAATACTAACATATTTTAATGAAAAAAAGGTTTGCTTTAAAACCTACTGTCGTCTTATTTTGCTTTGGGAAGATTTAAAGTTCATAAAATGAAAGCTAGATGAAAGAAAAAATATAGATAATGAAATTTCTTGAAACAAAATCAATCTTTCAACACCTTAAAATAGTTGAAACATTAGTGTGTGACGAAGTGAACTATAACGCATACAAAGTGGGATTGTTTTAACGTGAATACGGACATAGTTTAATGCAATATATTTCACTTTAAATTCCCTAGTTCACAAGATTTGCTTAATTTTGATTCAAAATCAGTAAAAGGAAAGACAAGTGAAAAAGAAAAAATATGGTTAATGAAAATTTCTAAATCTTAAAACAGCTTAGATATTATTGAATGAAACAAAGTATTTTAGAATAACGGGAAAGTATAATATTCCAAACTGAATCTTAATGGAAGTTATTTCACTTTAAACTCCTTATTTCATTTTATTTAGTACTTGAGGAGATTCAAAAGCAATAAAAAGAAACCTAGATCAAAGAAAAGAGGAAAAATATAATGAAATTCTCTAAACCACAATCAATCTTTAAATAATTTAAAATAAATTAAACATTAGTGAATGGAAAAAAAAATTAATAGCGACAGCAAAAATTGAAATTTCTTTGAGTTGATACAGTAACATAGTTAAATGAAAACAATTCCATTTAAAATTTTCATTTCACATTATTTTATTTAAGGGTTTGTTTTAGAGTACTTATAATTTTTTCAAAGGAAGAGAAAGAAATTTGAACCTGTTAAATGAATAATAAGTGTTTTGTACCCATATTCTACAAAAAGCATGTTTTAAAGCGCTTCATAAATACATATCAATTTCATCATGTTTCAAATGGCGTAGCATCGTCGAAATGCACTTGAAACGATTATTTCCCATTGACTGTAATGTAACGGAATACTTTTGACTGCACCTGTAAAAAAACTATAAGTGCTACACCCTTCATTTGAAATAGGGAACATGCTGTAGTAGACGACAATAACATACAAAAATTTCAGGGCAATCCAAGCACATTTACGCGAGTTAGAGCACGGACAGACTGACGACAGACAAACCGAAGTCATAAACACTTTTCAACTAGGTTGGAAAGTGTTAATAATGAAAACTGCATAGAACTATGGCGTAGAAGACTCTGCCACAAAAATTATAGATCCATTAAAAGAAATTATATCAAACCATTTAGCTACTGGAATAAACATTGATAATTGCAAACATGAAACGCTCTGTAAGAATGGCATTAAAAAAAATCTAACATGCCATATCAAAAATCGGCTCAAAACAGGGGAACTAGGGTGTTTCATTTGATACATACAGATAGCTTCGGTCCTATTCAAACGCCATTCATATGTGGGAAAACCTTTTTTCTAGCATTTATTGATTATTTCACCAGATTCACCATAATTTATCTGTAATTACAAAAGAGGAACATTCTAATAAAACCTAAGTATTCTTTAATGACAACTAAAAAATTCGTAGAAAAGCCTAAAGTACTCAAATCAGACAACGAATACATAAATAATAAAATAGAAAATTATTTAAGAAAATTGGCATACGACACCAACTAACTGTACCACACTGCCTTTCCCAAAATGGAGTGATAGAAAGAAAAAATAGGACACTAATATAAATGAAACGCAACATGCCATCCGAAGCAAGCCTAATTCAGAGTTTCTTGCGTGAAATCATCTGTTGCGAATTCTTCAGATGAAGTGGACTATATTTTGCCTGTTAATGCAGCACAAGAGACCCTATGGTTAATCAAACTGTTAGAGGATCAAAATTTGGTAAAAAAAAAAAATTGGCGGTATCGATGTTTGAGGACAACCAAGCCTGCATAAAAATGATCCAATAGGTAAAATGCACATTTTAAACTAAACATACCGACATCAATTTCAACAGTATCAAGAAAATAAGGGAAACCGCTATTATAGACTTGGAATAGTGCCCCAGCAAACTGATGTGAACCGACCAAACTCGTGTCCAATCATTATTTTTTGAAACATACAATAAATATTCAATTATTCCCTTGTCCTCTTTCGGGGCTTAAGGGGAAATTTTAGAAAAATCATAATCCCTTCCCCCTCCAAAAAAAAGGAATTAATTAACGTAATCCTTTCAACATAGAAGAATTTCCTGAAACAGGGATTCGCTGACCGCACGCATCGAACTCTTATAACCAGAAATAATTGTTCTCGCCCTAATCGAACAGAGTGTAGATGTAAATGTCATATATAATGGAGCTACTGTATATACTCTCAGTAATATTTAATTTAACCAACAGAATGTTTAAATTTACATAATCCAGTGATATAATCTTTAATCGATATTATATATTTTTATCATGATAGAATGGACTGAGTTCCATGTCATCAAGTGTAACATTACTTAGGACTAATAATAATGTACCCAGTGATGGTTTATGCCCTAAAGAGCTGGTGCACAAAATCACTGACTTATGAAGCTAAAGTAAACAACATTGGTAACTATAAACATAAGGCAGGTGGAGTTTCTTTACCTATTTATTTGTCTCAAATAAGATATAATGTTGAATGACACATTGTTAATAAATATAAAAGAATACTTTTTATAAAAGATTCAAAGTTAGTAAAATGAACGCTATGTTAAAAAAAATAAATTATAAAATTGTGAAATTGTCTAAACCATAATGAGACTTTAAATAATTTAAAACAGCTTAAACATTAGTTAGCAAAACAAAGTATTTAATAGTAACAGTAGAACAAAAAAAAATTATTTAAAATAAAGTAGTGAAAAATAGTGACATCGTTTAAATGAAAATTATTTCTCTTTCTAATTCTAATTTCAGATGATGTGATTAAGGCAGAATGAAAACAGTAACATGAAAGTTAGATTAAAAATAAGTACGGATATTGAAACTATTTAAACCGCAATTAATTTTTAAATACCTTAGAATAGTTTAGTTAGTGATACAAAGTATTTATTAAAATAACATAAAAAATTATTATTTGACCTGAAATAATGACATGAAAAATATTTCATTTTAAAGTTACACTTTCATCTGATTTGCATAAAGTATATTGAAAGACAGTAAAGTGAAATCTAAATAAAAACAAACGTGATAAATGAACTTCCCTGAACCAAAATGAATCTTTAAACACCTTTAAAAAGCTGTTTGTAGCTATTTTAACAAAGTGTAGAACAAAATAATAACACAAAGTATATTTTTATAAACGAAATCGTGACATTTTAATGCAAAATATTTCTCTTAAAACTTCTCATTTCGTTTGATTAGCTTGAGGGGAATTATAAAAATGTGAGTTGGAAACTTGATTAAAGAAAAACACATCGGCGCATTTTTTGAAGCGATGAGGAAGAAGATTATCAACAAGAATAATTATAACGAAAACAGATTGTGAGGCATAAAAAGAAAATTAACAGATTATGCCTGTGAGCTCTCGCCACCAAAATAAAACATACCGGATATTACATGATACAGGAAGCATTCAGTTCTATCTGAAGTTTTGTTTTTATTGCGAGAGTCACCGGCTAATCGTCGAAAATTATTGATAATGAGATAGGAGAACCAGTTTTTTAACGATTGTATTCAACGACCGTACAGTGCAACTACTTATTAGTTTTGAATAGGAACAAATTATCATTTGATCCATTTTAGAGTTATATGAACAAGGGAAACGTAATTCATGCATTATCACATATAATCACTGTATTTTAAAAGAAAGAAATTTTGATTTGAAATCTTCTATATTCTTTAGTTTCATTTAAATAAGAATATATTACAAGTGGTCACTGGCGAATTGTTATTAAAATCGTACTTTAAAACTTAGCTTTCTGTAGAAACAAGTTATCGCTTATTCCATTTTATAGTAATAAGAACGTGAAAAGCCCAATTCATATATCATCAAATATAATTAATATAATACAAAAATATTTAAAATCCTCTGTATTGTTTACTTTCATTAAAATAAAAACAGATTAAAATGTGTTAACGGCAAATCTTAGATCTTAGTATAGTTTTGCTTTAAAATACATTTAATTTGAGAGATTTTACTTTTAAATCCATTCTTATTTTCTAATGAAATTTATTAAAAAAAATTATCACCAGAATTTTAATTATTGCATACAACAACCTTACAGTTTAAATTGCTTATTAGCTTTAAATGGAAACAAGTTATTATAAAACAGATTTTCGACGCATAAAAACTCGAAAACAACAATCCACGAATTATCATATGTAAGCAATGCATTAAAAAAAACAAACTTTAATTTAAAATTCTCTGTATTAAATTTCTTTAAACTAAGAACAGATTACAGTGCATGAGTTTCTGCGTTTTAATAACACGATACTTTAAAATATATTTTGATTAGTAAATTAAAATTTGGCAGGGTGGTAACTGATCCTACTTTTAAAAAAAATTGAGTAGCACTATTTATAAATGGTAATCGCCGATTTATTTAATCTCCGAAATTCTGTATAAAATATTCTAAAAATGACTATTAGAAAACAGTGGTTTCTGGTTTTACAAGAGTTGTGTTTACCCAACCCAATTTAAAAACCTTGCTTAGTTTCTGAGTAAATTTATATATATAAAAAAAAGATCACTAGATTTTTAGCGATTGAATTCAGTGGTCACACAGCTTATTAGCTTTTACTACAAAAACTTATCATATAAATTCATTTTGGGGACATAAGAACGTGAAATACATAATTCATGCTTTATCGCAAATAAACAACATATTAAACAAAAACAAATTTTGATTTAAAATTCTTTGAATACTTTTGTTTTGATAAAATAAGAACATGTTAAAATGATTGAATGTGAAAATTAAGAACTCCTACTTAAAAGCCTTGCCTAGTTTCTAATAAAATTTAATATTAAATTACAATAATTTGTCTACATATTCAGGAAGGGACTTGCTAACGCATTAAACTTGTTAATAATTAAAAAAATCAAGTTATCTATTTAATCCATTTAAGATTTATATAAAAGTGAAAAACATATGTCACGCATTATCGCACAATAATCAATTAATTAACACTCTGAGCGTTTTGAAAAAGGGTAAAATTGTAATGTTGTTTTCTCAGCATTTTGTTTTAAATGCTAAAAAAATATGATTCTTTCAGCATTATAAATAAAACGTAATTACAAATATGAATGTAACCATCGAGCGTATTAATCATTCTTCAATGTTTTGAAAATTCATTAAATCTATAGAATTATATTATCTTAAACATTGCATATATTGCAGTGAAACCTGGAGCTTAGTGAACGGAATATTACGTTCTACACGCTTAGAGGGTTAAAAACAAATTATGATTGGTTATTCTTTGTATTCTGCACTTCCTTCAAAATTAGAATATAATTAAATGGATGAATGACGGATTTTTTATTACAGTCATACAGTAAAATATTTTAGTTTAAAACAGGAATTTCCAAACATTTTTCCTGCTGGCCACTTGTCTCCTTTATTTCCGAATAGTAATTTTTGTCTGATTTAGTCTCGGATATTCAATCATCAAATAAGATGATTATTACTATTCGAAAATAGTGGTAGCTATGTGGTATATGGACCGCATCTCAGAGATTACTGGTTTAAGAAATATTAGTTTAAAAACCTTGCTTAGTTTCTGATGAAATATATCAAAATTCAAAATTTAAATCTTTAAAATCAAAACGAAACTTTATAACTTTCTAAAGAATTCATAATGAAAACAATATTAATATTTTTATTTGAAAGAAATACATATCTGGTGCAATTTTTAATGCCTACGTAACTAAAATTAAAACTACGGGCATATCTAATGATTCATGATACATGATTAATTTTATCTAGCATTTCAACAAAATCACTCTCATTTATCTAAATTTTAAGTTTGTTCTTTCTTGTTATTCCCTAAACTTAATTGATTCTGAATAAAGTAACGAAAACGTCAATTAAAATTTTCCACAGTTTTTTTCATTCTGATATAAAGAGTAATTTGATTCGACATTAAAAGAAGTGTTAAAAAGTAAACATTAACTAGGCGAAAATCGAAAGTGATAAATTTTAAAAGAGGAGAAGCGAAATCAATGAAAATCGCTTCAAACAAACACTGGTTTCGACGAAAAATTATTTTTAATTATTATAACAAAATGGTGAAATATTTGCTTGTCTATCTCCCAATCGAAAGTTAATTTTTTATAAAAATGGTTGGTTATTACTTAAGCAAACTTTTATGTACTTTTTGCGTCAATTTTTAATCTAAAAATTAAAATGAATTAAAAATAATTGTTTAATACATTTATATTTAATAGCTTTAAAATTACAGATCTGCCACTGACGACTGTGTTTTTATAACTTTGTCTACCACTGTTTCAAAACAATAATATTCGTGTTGGATTTCTTCTAATCTTGCAGGTAGATTATTATTGTACAGAAAAAGTGGTAAGAGAAAAATAATAAAATAAAACTTAGTCGCCTGTGGCATACCTGAAATCAGAATTACTTATAATCTATTTAGTTATGTTTTAAATTATTTTCAATGACGTTACACTTTTTAAAATAACATATTATTTCCATATGATGAATTTATTATCTTGAGGTACTCAGGTATATACTACAGACAAATGCTCTAAAAATATTAGAATCACTTAAAATCTCAAAAATACTGTTTCATGGACACGCGTGTTCACATTATATAGTATTGCTCCACGTGCTCAAACAACGTCAATATTTATCATCTTAATCATATTAAGAGTAAATCAATACAACTGTCTGTAGAAAACCTTGTTAACCAAAGCAATTCTAGTTAAGGCTGTAAAGATTTTCAATGCTCGCAGAATGCGAACATGTTCCATGAATCTGAAAAGATTGTCTCTAAAGCAAACATTAACGTTGCGAATGAAAGTTCTAAGGATCCCTTGCTGTTCGATATCGAATGATCCCAGCGGGATAAACATTTTGGAAGAATAGGTTCAAAATATGCAAATTATACTTTACATGTGTGATCTAATATGTTTTAAGGAGGAGTTTTCGTGGATTTTAGCGTAATTTTGCTTTTAGTGGATCTTGATTCGTGCCATAAAAATGTTTAGTGAGTTTATGCTGAAGAAAAAAGGATATTTTTAGGAGTGACCTTGTCCCCTGACAATCGGTATAAGACTTTAAACTAAAATTTTCTTATTTGAAATAGGATTAATAAAGGAATTCAGGAAAAGTTATTTGAAGTTAAATTAGCATAAGGCAGATTAAGTTATTATTAGATTTCAATATCTGTAATTTCTCTAAATATTTTTAGCTTCAAAAATACTTTGAATCGCTCGTTTCATCCCTTTAAAATGTCCTTCAAAAGAACATTTTTCCCCCCGTAAAGTGAATTTTTTGAATTATTTTTTAATAAATAAAAATGTAAATAAATAACTAAAAATATTTCATTTAAATTTCATAATTTAAATTTCACATGTTAAGAATTACTCTGTGAAATAACTGAGAATCCACGCTTAATCTTTTATCTTAAGAAATATTAAAAACAGAAAACTTTTCTGTAAATTTACCGTAGCTTCTGCATATTTGCATCTATAAGAATACTCTAGATTCTGCATATTTACATCTATAAGAATACCCTGGATTCTGTACATTTACATGCATAAAAATACACTTTGTAATTTTATATAAAAAAAACGAAGACGGCTGTGGTTTTCTTGTTCATACTACGAATAAATTATAGCATACCGTATCCGGGTGTTTCGCGAGAAACATTATGCGAGAAGTTTATTTTTACAAAATCTCGCAAAAATCTGAAAATTACTATACTGTAGACATAGGTTGAAATGAGTTGAATTATACCTCATGTCTTCTTCTGTACAAAATTTACGGTGCATCAGTATTTTTTTCCCACCAGACTGTAAACGCAAATGTCTGAATTCAGACAAAAGAATTTGAAACGAATGGTTCAATTTCGTTATTTTTTCAGGCATATGTTGCGTCTGAAATGCCGTGCTATTTCAGACAGTTGAAAAGTCCGAAATTCCGCCATTTTTTACCACATTTTTGTACCATTATACGCAGCCATAATTAACCGCATTGAACCATTAATTTTAAATCGGAACAAAATTGACCATAAAGCTGTGTTTGGTTTCTTCCAAAAGGAACCCAACACAGAAAGACTTAATTAAAGTTTGGGCATACTGGGCCGTTGCCACCCTGATTTTTGGGGGCTCTAAATCTGGTGTGAAATTTTCATAAAGATGATATTTAAAAATTTTGTCGATCTTGTACTGATTATTATTTTTTTCCAAAGGCGGGCACTTTACCATTGACCACAACGACATTCGAATATTTTCTGGCGATTCTATTTGTGGGCACTGCACCAGTGGTGAGTTTTACCCCCTATGAAGAAACGGACAACTTTACATTCATGGCTCATCTGGGATTTGAACCCAGGCTTTCAGTGCGGCAGGCGACTCCATTATCGATAACGCTGTCGCGCTCTCTGTATTGATTATAATCAATATTTTGTAATTTTAGAGTAGGGAATTATTAAGAGCAAAAAATGTATTCAACTAAATATGTATATATATAGTCATATATCTATCTATTCTAAGGCATCAAAAATGTTTAATAATGGCAGCCCAAATTAATTCGAGGTCCAGGACTTGGAACCCCCTTCATATACTGTCACCAAAAATTAAACATATTCGATGTCTTAAAATGCGTATATGAACACATAAATACATATTTGGATAAATATATCCTTTGTCTTTAACTTCATCCTACGCTAAAAGTACAAAGAATGGATTACAATCAGTACAAACGCAAAACAAATTTCAAACATCAGCTTTAAGAAAACTGTATACAAAAGGGTCTAGCCGGATAAGCATAGCAAAATGGCAACCACGGCCGATGGTTGAAATAACATGCCTGGTAGTAAGGCTTACCATGAGAGTACAATATAGAGTGTTTTAGACTTTGACCTTGAACTGTGCTAGCGATAATGAGGGAAGTATGCGCCGGCGCCACTATTTTTCAAAAATATGTTTTTCTCAATAAGTATAAATGCTCAAAAAATGAAACCAACACCAACTATTGAAGAATATATTAGTTCATATTATATATATTTTTTTACATTTTTACACAATACGAAAATAAACAAAAAAAATATAAAAAATTATTAGTATAATAATATTGTATTTACACTAACTAAAAAATTACACAATAATGTTCAAAGTAAGTACTTTAAACGTAAAAAATGTCGTGAAAATCGAAGATTCGCTTTTTGAGTTGTAACAAAATTAATGCTAACAACTTGTTAGAATGTTCCTATCTTTGTCACGAATTGACCAATCAGTTGACAGCAGCTTATATTTTTCAAATACAAACAGGAAAAGATAGGAACATTCTAACAAGATGTTAGCATTATTTTTGTTATAACTCAAAAAGCGCATCTTCGATTTTAACGATTTTTTTTTTTTTGCTTAATGTACATACTTTGATCAATATTGTGTAATTTTTTGGTTTGTGTAAATATAATATAACTATATTAATAATTTTTAAAATATTTTTATTTATTTTTCTATGTTAAAAATATATGTATAATATGAACTGATATATTCTTCAATAATTGGCGTTTGTTTTATTTTTGAAACTTTTTACTTTTTGAGAAAAACGTATTTGAAAAATAGCGGCGCTGGCGCATACTTCCCTACTTATCTCAAGGACAGTTCAGGGTCAGGGACTAAAAATACTCTATATTGTATTCTCATGGTAAGCATTCTTACCACATATGTTATTTCAAACATCGGCCATGGGGGCTATTTCACTATGCATATCCGGCTAGAAGCTTTGTGAGGGCGGGGGCACAATTAATCAAGAGCAAAAGTTTCGTCCAAATCATGATTCGTTACATCACTAATAATTATAATAAAAAAATAATTTCAACTATTAGATATGATAAATGTTAATAATACTAAAAATCACAAATATATACTAAAATAAATTCGTTACATCGCTAATACAATGAAGAAGCATTTTAATTCTAAAGTGTGATTAATGCATGCAATATTAAAATGCCCAAATATATCCTAAGATAAAAATATAGAAATAGAAATAGAACACACTTTTTCTGAAAGTATTTACAAAAATAACAATTTCACTTATAATAATAGCATATCATAGTTAATTTACCTGTATTTAATTAGCCTCATTAAGAAAGCATATTTTTTGATAAGTGATATAAACGCTACAAAAATTAAAATTTTTAATATTTTAGTGCAAACATTTTGAAGCAGTTAAATATATTTATTTCTTTAAATTCTAAATGAATTCTGTCGCTGTTTCCAAGTTACTCCGTGTCCGGTAGTAAGCTACTCAGTTTTTTTTTTCTTTTAGTCGTATTCCCATCTTTATTTAATCAAACAAAACTGACATGTATAATCAATCCACTTAAAGTATTCTAATTCTATAATTAAGTAAATATGCAAATCTTAATTTACATGTCATACATTTCAATTAACAAGAACTTTAAGAAAATCCAATTAAGTCTAAATCGAGTGAAGTGTACATTAAAAGTAAATCAAAATAGTCAAACGCATTACTGTTTTTTATTGTTATATATATTATACAATTATATTTTTCATTAGCATAACTATGACATTTTGTATGTACACTAATCCTTTATTATATTCCAGCATATTAAATAGATATATTTCAAATAATGTTTTTAATGTATATACCATACATTGCATTCATTGCCAAATAAAAGTATAGCAGAGTCAAGGGCCTGTTATAATTTGAGACCTTTCGTTTTATTTTTCTGAAACAAAATTAAACATTTTAAATGCCCTAGAATACATATATGAGAACGAAAATACCTAGTTGGATAAATATACATTTTTTAAACCTCATCCTACTTAAAATGTACAAAATTATGATTAAAATCAGTACAGGGTTAAAAACTAATTTAAACATTTGACACATAAAATCTCATAATAGAAACTGGAGCAAAATAACTTATGCTTAACATAAAATCACACATCGCAAACAATGGTATGATAGATAGTATTTCAATATTTTAGGAGAAAAACAAAAAGAAAATATTCCTCTCAACGCTAGACACATATAGATATTTTAAAAATGCAGTTAGAATATTATCAATTTTGCATGTTATCGACATACATTTTTAATGCTATGTGAAACTAGAAAATACAAACAGTAAACGGTATGTAGAAAATAAGTACTATAATAGAATGCATGTGTATAATAAAGAAAATAACATTATTTTAAACTCATTGCAAGATCAAGAGTATGTGTTCTTAAAATTAGGTTTCTTAACATGGACAGTCTTAAAATCCGTACTTTATGCAGCTGTTGTTAAAAAGCACAAAATAATAATCTATTTTAATTAAAAGAGTATAAATATATTTTCTCATGTGTTATCCAACACTTATATTCTTGAAAAAAATCAAACATACAGTTAGAGCAAACATATATAAACAGTTAAACCACCAACTCAAGATAAAATTTCCGAAAGCAAAGCTTCGTTCGTTTAGTTTGACTACTTACCTATGTAAAAAACGAACGTAGCTGCATGCTCAGCTGTAGTTTTAGCTTGATCGAGTTCTGGATAAAAGTGACTGAATTTTTATGTCAGATTTCTGAATGTCTAAACAGTTAAATGTCTTATATTCAGACATTTCGTAATTATTCAGACACTTGTCTTAGTTCCTTTATGCAACTCGTTCTTTAAATCACTAATATGTCTTAAATTGAGACATCTGTCATGTCTGAAGTATCACATTCTAAAGTAATTTAAACACTTTATGCGTGTGTATCGATTTTGTATCGAGACATATTTTTGTTGGAATTTAAGACGTCTCTATTTGCAGTACAGTCTATAACAAAACGTATAAAAGAATGATCAAGAAAATTGATCGAATGCTTTTAATTGAGAACTAGAGTTATATTTTTCTAGAATCTGTTTCATTTCTGTTTTTTTTTTACATAAACTTTCATTAGTTTAGGTATGTCATGATTTACAGCAGTAATATTGAACCCCAACAGCAGAAGATATCTGAATAACATCATCTGACTATCCGAATTGTCGGCAGAAGGTTAGTAATCGCCTTCTAATGTTATCGTAATATTGATTAGAACACCTTTTTTTTTTTTTTTTTTTTTTTTTTTGGTAGTTCAAGATTGGTTTCGGCAGGAAATTTGGCAGGAACTGGGGGATTCGACTATCGGATATGAGTTCTACAAACATTATCGGTCCATCAATTAAAAATATACAATATCAGATGTTTTGTTTATTTAGATATATTAATTCAAATTATAGAATATGAGATGATACCTAAAATTTACATAATTACAACAACTATTTGTACTAGACAGTTTTTTAAAATAATAATTAGGAATTATTGAGTTTAAAATATAATTTCTTTGGAAATTATTCAGGTATAATAATTTTGAGAATTAGGGAAATACAAAAGACTTGAATTGTAAATAACAGAAAAACGATAATTTTAAGAAAAATTAAAAAAATTTTTGAGAATTTTTTCTAAATGTTCTGATAAAAATATTTTTATGCAGACGTAGATCATATTATTTCTCCAGATAGTGAGAAGTTTAATTTTACACTTTTTAAAACCTGAAAAACAGAAATTACTGAGCAAAATATTCATTAAAATAATTATTTAGATATTAAAAGAAAAAGAATGTGCTATTTATTTATAAATAACCGTGGGGTAATGAGAAGTATAAAGCATGGGATTTTAACAGCTAGGAAACTATATTAAGTGAGAATATTTTTCATTGTAAGATGCCAACATAGGATAAGTAATTAAAACATCAGAAAGTTAGTTTTAATTCAAAGAATAAAAATTGTTAAATGTTAATAACGTCCCACTATAACATACAAAAATATTTGCATATCGATGGTATAACTAACTAAAACGTAAGAAATTTCGATTTAGTTCAAAGTCTAAATATTGCTGTTAAATTAGTTTACAATGAAAATTACAATTAATTACAAATAAAATTAGTTACAATTTCATTTCAAATTACAATTATTTGTTCATTGTAAGATGCAAAATTATTTATATATCAATAGTATAAGTAACGAATAAGGTAAAGCGAGGAGAGATGGCGCGGCCGGAGAGATTGCTCACATAGATGTTCGGAGGGAAGGAGTAGAGTGAGAGCGCAGCGACTCCAAGTAGTTGTACAACAACAATAGTGGAGTGTCTACTTGAAAGTGCACGTTGATTGCTTTGAGCGTCTAAGATAAAGTATTGCTATTTTGTTTTGTTTTCCCAAAGTAAGTGCTTGAATTTTCATAGCTATTCATCAGAATTTCTATACAATGTCAGTAGTACAAAATATTTTAAACTTAAACAATTTCTCATAAGCTACTAATCTAGACTAACAATGTGAACATCAACGGTTCGTTTTAGTAGCGGCCATGTTTATATAAAAGACCGCGCAAACTCTCCTACCGAAATTGGAGAGTTTGCGCATCTGCTACTTAGGAGAGATGGTGCATTGTTTCCATTAGTTTCCATGCTAGGAGAGATTACGCAGCTTATTGGAAAATTTGCCTAAAAAAAGAAAAAAGAAAATGGACTAATTTTAAGTTAAACGTGTTATCAAGTAACTTAATGTTATTTTGTAATCTTATCTGGATTTGCTGTTTCTGATTCTTTAATTTTTTTCCTTTAACTAAAAATTTTTAATCGTTTTTAAAATTATTTCCTTTTTCTGATTCTTTAATGATTAGGTTGAAATATTCACTTCTAGTACAATAAGATTTTTTTACAAAAACCTTACAACAATGTCATTTAAGTGTAATTATTATTGTTAACAATTTAATTGTAGTTATTATTAGTAACAATGTCTCCTACCCATGTGCGCAATCACCCGAACCCTGTAAGGACAGATTGCGCAAAATAACTTTCTTGGTTTTATTACAACTGTTCTATTAAATTGCAACATAACAACAAAATAGCAATGGAAATGCATAAAAAAACTAATGAAGTAAAAATTATTCATGGATAGTTTAGGAAAAAATTAATATTTAGATTTGTTATTGCTATTCTTTTGAATTGTGCGCAGACTCTCCTAGCTTTACCTTAAGTAAAAACGTACATTTTAATTAAAAAAAATAATGTTAAATCACAAACTTAATAAAAAAATAAACAAATAAAAATTGTAAGTCAATAACATTTTTTGTGATTTTCCTATGATCTCAATTGTTTATCGGCAATAAATCATAAGATATCACGATGCACTTGGCAAAAGATTAGCAAGTGATCAATTGTTCGGAAACTAATTCGCAAAATCTTTAAAATTGCTCCTATAAGTAGTCGGGATGCGATGATCGTGAAGCGTTTTCAAGCGGACAAGAAGCCTTTCCCGCCGAGATGATGCCGAGTTACACACTAAAGAAAAAAAAATACCTCCTTCAACTAGAATGAATAGTTAGACCTTTTCTAAATTCCTAAACTAGAAATGTAGAAGTCCGAGCTATGCGAATAGGGTAAGCAACTAAACTGAATAAACGAAATGATCGAGAATTTCTAGTCTCTTGTTTTCTAGGAGACGAAACGATAATGAATTGTGTAAATTGCGAGAAATTATCACTTTATTTCTGGAATAGATTTTTGAACTAGCATTATAGTTACTAAAACTAGCGTCTTGTGTTCGCATCTATTTGCAGACATTTTTAAATAAATGTCTGCAAATATAAATGACCACGAGAATATAGGAAAACATTCTTGAATTCTAATAGGAGACTGTTGAACTCTCTGGCAAGGGAACTAGAATTTATAGGGATGACATGGAACTATTATTTCTAGAGTCACAATTTAGATTCTAGTTGAGAAGGTCAGATTTTTTTCTCAGTGCAGCCTTCGGCCAAAATTTGGCTAAGGATTCTTTGCTGTTTAGGGACCGTTGTGCCACGAAAATATTTAAAGATCATTAATTAATTATTACATTTTGATATTTCAATTTCCCTATGTGATATTTTAAATATTAAAAAATTAATAAAAACACCTGTCCCTGAAAGTTTCTGCAGTGAAGAATACAAGCAACTATTGATCACAACGATAACCGTTCAAAGAAGTTTTAAGCGTCTGTCTACTCTAAAATCCAACCGAACAAAGAAAATATTCTACAACAAAGTAACTTTAAGAACAATATAATACCGTATTCAAGAGTCTGTTTCTTACATTCATGTTTGATGAAATCTTTTATTGTTATCTACGTTAGTCCTGCACATGTGTGTTTTTCACTTGATCTGAATCCAAAACTTCAAATTGTAGTCAACCTGAAACCGACCGTAAACCCAAAAGGACAGAAAATGAATCCATGTTTTAATAAAATTGCGAAAAATTACGCTATATCTCAAATATCAATTTTATCATTTGTGTAGAAAAATTAACAGATACACGCACATTTGTTTTCCAATATACATTTATTTTTCATCTGAAACATTATCGGGGACTTTCTTCTGAGAAAAAAAGGGGTTACTAGAATGAACCCGGTAGCGTCAAAACCCAATCCCACACCGATCCGAACTTAAAAGAATTAGAGGCAACCCGACCCGAAACGAAGCAAACAGCGCCAATTAAACCTGATCCAACCCGTTGATCGGCCGGATTCGGGTACAATGGAGTTACCCGACCGATGCAAGACTCTAATCCACATTCGTTTTAAATCCTATTGCTGCCAGTCTTGCTCATTTTGACGCGCAGTAGACGATTATATATATTAAACTTGTTTATGTGTTCCTGTAAAAAAACAACAAAGACAATTACATGATACAAATACTTTTTCAAAAACATAAGAAGAACTGTGTACCTTAACACCTAACTCAAAATCTGTGATGCTTGGTCAATTTCTAGAAACAGTAAGGCCTATAAAATAAAAATAATAAAAAATAAGACAAACACAGACTGACAAACAAACATTTCATTTATACATCCTAATGAAATTGAAACGGGGCCGCCAGTCGACTGAAACCTTTCTAGCAAATAAAAAATATGAAAATTGGAGCATCCATTCTAGATATTCGCTGATATTCATAAAAGAACACATACAAACGAATTGTATAACTTCCTTCGTTGGATATTGTTTAAAACTACATTCAGTGTTAAAATATAACAACAAAAGAATTTTTAAAAATTACATAAATAATAATTGAATCTTATCTTTTTCATTGCAAATTTTCATAATTTTGTTTCAATATTTAGCTTTTATTGCAAACTGTATCCGTAACGAAATTATAAAATGTACACCTTTTTTGTTCTTTTTCTGATATTTTATCATTGTAACTTGAGTGTGCCGCAAAAATTTATCAAATTTCAAATGTGCAATAAAATACAAAAGGTTGTAAAATACAGATTTAGAGGTTCATCTTCTACTTCAATTATTTGCAATGTGTAACAATATATTGTCAGTTTAAAATGACACACAGAATACAATTTTAGCGCATCATTTGCACAGCTTAGAAATTAGTTGGATATACTTCCACGAGCAAAAATCTATAATACTGTTTTCGACCGATTTATTTTGTATGCTCGGCTGACGTTATTCGAAAAAATTATTCACTGTTGAATAATTCATAGAAAACGTTGATTTATGAATATAATTCTGTTTTATCTATTTGTGTTGGTCTAATACTGCTCTGGTAGTCTTAAAAATGTTTGTGGAAGCAGCATTTAAATAGTGCTTTGCTTATTACTTTTGCCCCCGATGTTTAAGAACAATTATATTTATAAATACCTAAAACTAAATCCTTTAAAATGTATTATTATAATTTCGTTTTATCAAAATATCTTGTTCTAAAACTGCGATAACAATTAAAAAATATATTTTATAAACGACAATGCTGCATTTAATTATCGCCATAATTGTTTTTCCTATGATTAATAACTATTATTTTCTTATAAATCCCAAGTAGAAGATGTTGATGTATGCATGTAATTCAGTTTTATCTATTTATCTTGTTCTGATACTACGCTTAAATCTTTTAAAAAAATGTTAATATTTAAAAATGCTGAAATCATTAAAATGCTAATCTTTAAAAATGTTATAAAAACTACATTGTTTTGCTTGATTATTATCTTAATTATTTTTCCCCTATCTTTAATAACTATTATACTTATAAATCCATAATGTATTATATTCCAACTTCGTAGAATGTATTAGATATGTAAAATTACGAAACTAAATGTATCTGTTTTGTAGAAATTGAATCATTATCTGTAATATGTGCAAACAATATAACTCAACACAGCTTACAACAATACCTATTTTAAACATCACTTTAATACAATGTATGAAAATACTATATAAACTTTCCACAATTAATCTCCAAAAAGTCTAGCCGCATTTAGGGCATCCAGTTCCTCGCTAATAGGTCTCTGAAGAAAACCAGCCACCAAAATGAGTAAAATATTCTAGAACTGTAATTTGAAAACTTGTCGACGTTTCCCGAGCTTACACTTTAGGTAAATGAAAACCGCGTTGTAGCCCATGATGTTCATAAAGTTATTTCATTTTCAAAGTTAAAAATGAAAAATCGTGAACCATTTTCGGGATTTTTCGTGGCATTTAGGGAATATGGGGGCGCTGCATAATGAACAAATTGGATTGTAATGGGAATTTTTTTTAAAGAAAACGTTTTAAACACAGAAAAATGTTTCGCGTTTTGTTTCTGAAGTTAGGATGTCTCATTATGTAGCATTTATATACGATTCATGCGTTAAGATTTTGAATACAAGAACATTGTCGCATTTAGGCACAATGACCTTATATATGTTCATTTAATGTGAATTATGTTTCAATTTTGATGAAAGCGATTTGTGATTATTTTAAAAATTGTGTGTAGGGTTTACAATTACTTTACAGGGATATACAAAAGAATTCAGATGTATTATAATCTATAGGCCATAACTATTTGAAGTGAGTTTTAATATTATATTATTTCAAATAGAAGAAATTTTCTACATATTTTTGAGGTTCAGTAAAATATGTATGCTTCTAAAATTAATGTGTGTAAGTTCTTTTACAGGAACTCACAAAAGGATTGGAATACATTACATCTACTTTGCATTAATTTTTTGAAGTGCATTATAATGGCATTAAACGGTTTCAAATAGAAAAAAATTGCAGTATGTTATTTAATTTATCTAATGTATATTCCCTATGGTTTATGTAATATTAATAGTAATTTTAGATTGGTCACAAAACAGAATTTGGATAAATTCTGTTCTAACAGTAGTAATTGTTATAAGTAGATCATAATAAAATTACAGAATTTTAATTGATCAATATTTATGTATTTTATAGCGGTAAGTACCATATTAGAAGGTTGTGTTTAGCTCTTACACGGGGCTTCATAGCAGCATTTGGAAACATTACTGTATTTGTGTACTATTTCTTGAAATGCATTTTCCAGTTAAATTAAATTTAAGCATGTAATATATGGAGCTTACTTTTTGAAAGATTTCAAAATTTATTTATGTGTATTTAATATCAGTCCTTTACGATATCAATTAACACTTTCAGCGGCAAGATACTTCTATTCATAAAATGTTGAAATGATTGATTGATACCAAGATTACGAAACAAATTTATTCAAAAATAAGTAAAATCCTTTCTTCGTGTTCTTTATAAAAGGGAATTTTTCATTCAAAAATTCTAGGGCCAATGTAACATTTAGGGATTAAAATTAAGTGGTCCAAAAATGAACCACCGCCCTTGAAGGGGTTAACACAATGTAGTAATTTCCTTAATTTTATTCTATTACTCTATTTTCTTTCGCGCATTGACTTAAATTAAATGTCTCGTAAACATACGATATTTATACATATTTTTCTTTCTCTTTATATTCATAACACTTTTAATATTTTTGTAATACCAAGAATTGTCAGAATACAGCCTATAATAAAAAATATATATTTTACGTGAAATTTTCTTTCATAGTACATCCAGAATGCTTATAAAACTATATCTCCCAAGAATGTTACATAAGATATTTCTCAATTTTCTCGTTCAACTATGCAAAAATATTTGTAGTCTTGTGAGGCACATATAAAACAAGAAATTGTATTATCGGATAACGAAGTTTAAACTTCAAAGAAAAATGAAGCTATAAAGGAATATAAAAGTATCTGCTTTTTTTCTTAATATATTTTTATTAAATAAAGTTTCCGTCATAAGTTTAAACTGTTGTGCAATACTTTTTGAAGCAGATCAGAAGTTTAATAATTTTAAACTTTTTTTTGTTTTATTTTGCGTTTCAGGATATAAAACAGAAAGAAAAATTCCGCATATTAGTAGAATGTATTTATAAAAAATATACAGGCATCTTCGGAATTAACTAACGTCACTAAAATGGTTAAACCACTAAATATTCCAATGAAATAATAAAATGTTGTATGAATCACCATAAAAACAAAAGATCATACAGGACGAGTTTCGGGTTGGGCCCGTCATCGGTCAAAGTAAACACGTGTCCGTCACAAATAAATAGAATGGGAGAGAGGGGAACTAACAAAGAATGCGACAGGTGGCGCTAGCTGAAAGGAAAATACCAGTCTCAGAGGAGCGCATGCGGAAGAGGAAAGTGTAACCAAAATGATAGAAAAAAAAGGAATGAATAAATAAACCAAAAGAAGTGAATATAAAATAAATAATAATAATAAAAATGAATAATAAATAAATAAATAAAAATAAAAATATAATAAAAGGAGGAAAAAAATACAAAAGTAATTTCCAAGCTGAAAAGTTAAAAGGAGATGAAGAAATATCATTGACAACATTATTGGAATTTTAAAAAATAAAAAATGCTTCGCAAAAATACAAGTGAGTGTACGAGACAGGAGAAGAAATTATCTTGGTCAAGGAGAAATTTAAACAGTGACTTGAAGTTCAACAGTGAGAGGCATTCGAAGATTTGGAACATTCTTGATTTGAAATATTTCTCTGATGTTCGTTTAATTTGAACTTTAATGCTCTCTTAGATTGATCAATACAACCTAAATTACAAAAACAAGGAATACAACTTCCCTCTCTTCAGCTTGGAAATTGCTTTTTCTTTATTTCCTCTTTTTCTTTTCTTTTTGTTTTTGTTTTTCCTTTCTTTCTTTGTTATTTATTTATTTTATTTATGTATTTTATATTTACTTCTTTTAACTTATTTATTCATTCCTTTTTTTCTATCGCTTTGGCTACACTTTCCTCTTTCGCATGTGCGCCTCTGTGATTGGTGTTTTCCTTTCAGCTAGCGCCAACTGTCGCATTCTTTGCTAGTTCTCCTCTCTGCCCTTCTGATCATTTGGGATCTTGTCCCCTTGTGACATTTCGACTACTCTCGTCACGTGAGTAGGCGATGTTTTGAATGTGATCGTAATTTTTGTCCACTAACCGTCCATGTGCGTAAAAGTTTATCAAGGCTCTATTTTCTCTAATCTTCGATGGATGTGTGAATCTCGAAAATTGTGAGTTGCTGTTTTCTTTTGGTAGTTATGCAAATTATTGTAGCTGGTCAATCGATACTGTGGATATATAAGCTGCGAGTTTTCGTTTAGAGTTGTACTTAGAATCGGTACTTAGAAGCAGTACGGAGGAGCTAGCATCTAGTAGTTGATATCTTACCCTGACGCCTCCCTTACTACGCGGATAAAGCTGTTTAGTTTTACCTGCCTGTTGAACTGGTGTAAAGCCTGTATCAGAGCTGGCCGGATTTAAACGTGGAATTGACTTATCTTGAATTGCACCCTGATTCTCCGCTGTCAACGGACTGCGAATGATATTTTTCCTTATATATTCTATTTTACTTACTTAGTTTTTATTTTTGTGCCGCTTCAAGTCGAAAGCTAAACTATTTCTTTTGAGTTATGTAAAACGAGTAGTTCTTGCTCAACCTCCCTGCCCAATTAGACTTAATAAACTTGTTTTAATTTAAACCTTAACTTTTGTTCTCTCTTTGCTCTACCGAACGGCCTGGTACTCAACATTATGGCCGTTACACACTTATGGACACGTGTTTATTTTGGCTGATGACGGGCTGTAAAAATTTCCAACCAGGAACGCGTCCTTTGTGTTCTTTTGTTTGTATGGTGATTCATACAAAGTTTTATTATTTAATTGTGATTTTCCGCCAGTTTTTCGGTGCTGTTTCATCCACCAGTAAATATTTCTTTTGACTTAAAAAATGAATTAAATCCACAAACGTTTTATGGAAAAAAGTTACTAGATTAAGAGTTATAAAAGTACATGTTTACATACTAATTAACCAAAACTACAGATGGGGACAAAATACACATTTTTTTCATTAAAAGTTTAAATTATAGTCGAGATCTTTTAGAACGAACTCAATGGGACTGCAAAAATGTTTTGTTAAAATGAATTTTATTCATATTGAAGTTATGTTTCTTTAACGGGGACACTGCTGGGATTGCTAAAAAATTCCTCATAGCGAATGCGTTGCTCCATCGGAAATCGTAGAACTTTAACACCGTGTTTTAATATTTATAATCTTATTCGATTCACATTAGCACGAACTTCATGGGGATGGAAAATTTTGTTGGCTATATTGAAATTTTCATGATGCTTACTGCAGAATCTGACGTTCAGAACTGTTATCGTTCATTTATATGGATGCACAATACATTTCGGTCATTTAGAAATCGGTTACATAACCGTAATCAAGGGGCGTAGCTACCGTGGAGCAGTTGGAGCAAACTGCTCCAGGCGCATGAATCACAAGAGCGCAAAATTAGAAAGAGCAAAATAAAGATTTGTAACAATATTTGCAATTTCTTTTTCATTATTAATTAGATATTATGGATGAATCAGAACTGTTACAATCATCATATTCCTATGATATTTTATCTTGTTTTTATTCTCAACTATTAAAACATGTTTTATACACAGCTAAAAAGAATTACATCTATTTACGAAGTTTAATTTTAATTCATACTGTACCGCAGCCTCAAGTAAATTCTCCAACACCGTTTCAGCATGCCTGATTTTTTTTCATAAACTTTGCCACGGATGACAGTTGAAGATTTTCAAATCTTAAAGTAATCAAAACTTATTTATAGGGTTCTCAGCGGTCGCTTTTGGCTACTACTATTTTCAAACAATAATATTCCTGGCACATTTCTATTGAAAATGTTGCAGAAATTCATCATGATGATTACTGTACGGAAATAATGGTAGCCAAAAAAGTAACTGCTGAGAAACCTATTTAAGATGTAACATCAATGCCTTAGCTATGTAGCTATGTTACGGATTGAAAAAACAATAGTTTGACAAATTCAAGAAAATTATTGACTACTTTATCCGCTTGAGTCCACGGCGATAAAATTTAAAGAAAGGGGGAGAGGGAAGCAGCAAATGAAATTTTGTGCGCATTGTTTTCCAGAATTTGAAAATATGACAAATCTCAAATGCAGAATTTATAAGCATTTCTTTTTTTTTCAAAAAGTGAGAAAAGTTAACTATCAAAGCAGTGTCCCCTGCTTAGGACCTGATTATAAAATAAAAAATATTAAAAATAATAATAATCTGAAGTTACCCCTTTCAACAGTTCAAACACTTTACAAAATACGTTCAAATATATAGTAATATAACAATAAATAAAAATTTAGATCCTAATTTTACAAAGGTGAAATATTGCCATTGGTAATAAAGACATTTTAAAGAGAACATGCACTCTCATTCATAAATCTTACACATTTTTCTAATAATAATTTTCAATAAATTTTCATTCCACCCGTGCTTAAATAAGGCCTTTAAATTAACAAAAATAAGAAAAAAGAATTTTGCTAAATTAACTCATATTTACACAGGCTCGGACTGACCTGCCGGGCAACCGGCCCGTGGCTCGGTGACTCAACCAAGTAAAGCTCCTCTCTCAGGTGAAACTAATAGTTACAAAATTTGCTGCAAGCATTAGATTTGAGCGCTTAAATTATTTAATAATTGTTTTTAAAAAAATCTCCCTATGAGATTTTTTTAAAAACCACCTATGAAGCACCTATGAATCTCACCTATGAAGCATTTTTTATTAGTGATATTTTTTCTCAAGACAAGATAATTGCAAAACAAGATAATTGCACTTTTTATCCTTGAAAGTCTTTTTGTTTCAGAGGAAATTTCTAATCTTTAAAAATGTATATTATATCTGTTACCAATGGCGGCAATCTTCAACCTCTCTGGCACCTAAGAGCGTCACAGCTACACTATATTGCCAAAAGTGACCGGTCACTTACGATTTTAGACGTTTTGTTAACGACCTAGAAAAATAAATGAGGAATTAACCTGAAACTGCAGGTGTGTAAACGGAATAGTCTATGATATCTATTTCCGCGAAGATTTTTCACGAAACCCCATAGGGGACTATCAACAAATTGAAAAAGAACGAATATCTTTTGGATAACCCTATAAAAACTAATGTAGCAAAGGTGTTCAAACTCGAGATTATTAATGAATGGCTTATTGTAATATACTGTGTTAATTAATTTTTATGAGGATAGCATGTATACTCGTAGAGAAATTAAGGTTTTTATAAAAACAGTCCCAAATTTCGCCTAGTTTTTTGCTTATAATTTGCAGAGTTCTTAATATAAAAAAAAGTTTTTCTCAGAAAATATGAAAAATAACATTGTACATAATACTCTGCAATCAGAATTAAAAAATAATAAAAATTGGATGAAAAATGTGCAGGTTTACTAAAAAATGTTTCACTGCGCATGCGCGAATGCAATCAAAATATAATATGCCTAATGTATTAGCTAAGTATATAGAGCAACTTTTGTGAAAGTCTCAAAATCATAGTTTGAAAATTCTGAAAATTATCGTCGATAGAATAAGCTCGAAATCCGTTGTTCTCAAAAAGAAGCAAAAATGAGGGGTTGTATCAAATATCTGTTGATTAGTGCCAAGATAGCGTACACAATATTGCACGAATTACTATAAAAAACGTTCGAAAGCATATTAATGTCCCATAAACATATTAATATGTTCGTATAATAAACATATTAATATGTTCGCATGCTAACGTATTTTAAACGTAAAAGTACGACATTTAAGCATATGTCTTCCGTTTTTCACTATTTCCAACGGTTCGCCCAACGTGCGTTTAGAAAATGCGTGAAAAAAAGTGGATATCGCACTTTTCGATCTTCTGCTTGCTAACTTCGGAAAATTCAGAACTGAGCAAGAGCGGGAGAAAAATTAGCAAAATACTTTTTGAAGACTTTTTATATAATATATCGGTGAATTATCAAAAAAATTAAAAATCTGAGCCTCAGGACCTGCTTTGAACAATCCTCATCCGAATTTCCAGACTTCTGCGCGCGATACATTTTCTTAGCCAGCCCCCCCCCCCCCCCACCTCCTCCACGCACAGATAGACATACAACTTCTTTTATTAATATAAATTATTTATTTGTTATTATTTCTATTTAGTGCGTTAAATATCTGGTTGTGAAAATACATTGACTTTCAAATAAAGATATGGTTTTAAATCAAAATAAGAATACATAATTTTAAAATCTCAAAACAAAATTGTGCTGAACTTTTTCGAGTGACAAGATGGCGCACCAACTTTATTTGCTCCAGGGCGTTGAATATGTAGCTACGCCACTGCCATAATCTAACTTTATTTTAACCATAATATTGTCAATAATATAGTCAGATATGCCTATATGGTCAAGTCATCGTTATCTGTAAAAACGGTCGAATAACTGGGTGGTTTGCTGGAAATTTTTAAAAGTGTACTAATAAAAGCATCCAAATACTGAAAAATTTGACCAGCTAAAACATTTTTTAATGCATGCCAGCCCAATTTTCATACGGGGTTTTCAGGTACTAGTTTCTCTAAGACTTCAAACCACTAAATTATGAAATAAAATCGGAGTGTGCTATTCAATTAACTCTCCTTGTCCGTATTATCGCCAGCTTAGCGCCTGTCACTTGAAATTGCCTCTATTGGCATGTCTGATATAGTTTTTAGAATTAGATAAACATAAACGGTAAAGATGCATAATTTTTTAAATGTTTTTTTTAATTCTTTAAATGCACTGAAACAGTTGTGAGAAAATAACAGTTAGGAAAGAGAGTCATTTAACGGTAGAAATGAAATTTGAAGTTGTACTTATCAAAGATCTTATGAAATCCTAAAGCTTACAGAAATAAAATGTGCAATAAATGAGACGCCAGCTCTTTTCTATATTTATCTGGTTTTATGGTTTCAGGAATTGACTGGGAATGAAATTTTATAGATCTTCAATAAATGTATGAAGTATTTAATATTAGGGGAGAAAACACATACAAATAACGATTTTGTTTGTTGTAAGGCAAAGTAGTGGGTTATATATCCGTTAAATATTTTTTCAATATGAATTTTAAAAATTTAGAAAACTTGTAGAAGTAAAAATACGCAATAATTAGAAAGTTTGTACTTTCCCATTTTTATTTGTCTTTAACGTTTTCTGGAGTTGAATGGTGAGGACAATTTATCAATCTTTCATAAGTATATAAATATTAAATGTATAGAAGGCGAAGACATATAAAGTAAGGATTTCATGTGCGTGCGTAATATTCAGTGAGCTATTACAGATCCATAAAATCGGGCGTTCAGTGTCAAAGTGCATTAAATCTATAAAACATTATCCAGAGATAATTAGAGGTAAACTTACTGAACTTTCACAGATTTAATTGAGAATCATAGGAGACTAGTGCCATTTGTTGCTCTCATTTTAAACCTAGGACATGGTTTGTTACGGCACCAAGGAACTTATTGTCAATAGAGCAAGAATTTCTCTCAAACTCGGTTGAACGAAAAAATGGACTTGATACCATTGATACCTTGCTCCTCAAATATTTTTTTTATAAGAATTTGTAAATAATATTAGTTTTCCAAAACACTATTTAGATTTTTTGTGCTATTCTTGTGAAAAAGTGGATTAAAAATTAACAGAATTAAAAATGTAAAAAATGTAGAATGTAAGTTTCTTTACATATTTATTTGAAATTATAGTGGTCTAGAGAGTACATTTTATCGATTTTCAATAAATGTATCAAATAAAATAAATTTTGAAAAGGAAGTAGTATGCAAAGAAAGGATTTTTTTCTTAGCATAATGAAAAATGGTTGATTACATATCTATAGAATGTTGTTTTCAATTTCAATATGAATTTGTGAAGTAGTTTAAAAATTTTCAAGACATAGTGTCCCTTTTGTGCTATTTTGTGAAAAAAAAATTGTTACTTTATGAAATCGTATTGAAATACAAATACGTAATAAGGGCAACGTCAGCAGTTTCCTAAATTGATTGGGTTTTATTTTATTTTATTTTATTTTTGTTTTGACTGGTGAGAACATTTTATCTGTTTTCGATAAATGCATGAAACAATTAATATATGGGAGTAAAAGACATACAGGGTAAGGATTTTATGTGTATGGAATGCAACTTGATCGATTACACGTCTGTAAAATATTCTTTTCAATGTGAATTTTAAAATAAAATTTAAAAATTGAAGAAATAAATGTACACAAGAAAGAGGAAAGTCAGTACTTTTATGTTATTTATTTCATTTTATCGTTTCCAGAGGCTGACAGGCACGAACATTTTATCGATCTTCAATAAATGTATGAAGTAATTAATGTTTGGACGGTAAAGGCATTTGTAAGGATTTCGAGTATGTAATGCTAACTGGTCGTTTGAACATCCATAACATATTCTTTTCAATATGAATTTGTAAATTTCTTTTTAAGTTTCAAGACATTAATTAACTTTTTCTTGCTATTTTGTAAAAAAAATTGTTATTATACGCTCTTATGAAAGCTCACGGTATGATCATCCACAATAAATTATTTTCAATATGAATTTGTAAATTTATTTTTAACTTTCAAGACATTAATAAATTTTTCTTGTTATTTTGGGAAAAACTGTGTTACTGTAAGCTCTTATGAAAGCTCGAAGTAACAAAAATGCCCAATAAGAGGGTAGTAAATTTTTTCTATATTATTTTATTTTGTCATTTTCTTAGGCTGACTGGCGCGGACATTTTATACATCTTCAATAAATTTATTTAGTAATATATGTGCGGAAAGAACAAGCAAATAATGTGAGGATTTTGTGTGTATGTAATGCAATCTGATTGATTACACATCCGTAAAATATTGTTTCCTGTACGAATTTTAAAAACTTAAAAAATAATCTGCAGACATAGAAGTACTCAATAAGAAGAACGTCAGTACTTTTCTATATTTATTTAGTTTTATCGTTTTCTGTAGTTGGCTGGCGCGGACATTTCCATGCAGGCAATAAAAGCATGAAATAATTAACATATGAAAGGAAAAAGTACGGACTTTGTGTATGCATAATGGAAACGGGATGATTGCACATCTGTAAAACATAGATTTGTATATAAATTCTAAAATTTTACAAAATTTACTGAAATACAAATTCGCAAAAGTGAAACGTCAAAATAGTATTTGTTTTATTTCTTTTCGGTTTTTTACTGGCGTGAATTATTTTGTGTATATGTGTAATGCTAACTGATCGATTAATCCTTAAAATGTTGTTTTCGATATGAATTTGTAATCATTTTGCTATTTCACAGCACCATCAATATTTTTGTGCTATTGTTAGGAAAAACCGAGTTACTACATAAATAAATAAAAGTTACAGAAATAAAAATGCGTAATAAGCGAAACTTATCTTTTTTTCTATATTTATTTCAGTTTGTTTTTTTCTGGGGTTTACTACCGTAGACGTTTTAAATAGACGATGTTCAATAAGTGCATTAAATAATTAATTTATGGAAGAAAAACAAATCATTTTTTTCCATACACATTAAATGCATATTATGTAATGTTTGTGTGTAGTACAAACTAGTCGATATCAGATATATAAAATAACGTTTTCAATGGGAATTAGTAAAATTTTCTCTTTTGTTTAAGGCAAAAATTGTTTAATGTCTTTCGGTAATATTTTCTTTTCCATTTAAAAAAAAAATGTTTCAATATTTTCATTTTATCTAGATTCTCTTTAAAATATGATCTTTTAAACAAATCCTACTTAAACTCAATAACTAGATATAACTTTTTATAAAACCTAAAATACATAGATACAGTAAAATTAGAAACATAAATGATCACGTTGTAAGAAATTGTTGAATGTTTCTTTATATAGAACAAACGTTTGGGAAATCTAGTGTAACCTCGTAATTACCTAATTAGACCTAAAATTAGATACATAAATGATCACGTTGTAAGAAATTGCTGAATGTTTCTTTATATAGAACAAACGTTTGGGAAATCTAGTGTAACCTCGTAATCACCTAATTAGAAACATTTCCTTTATCTTAAAATATTTAGGAGATAAACCAATCAGAAACTTTAGAAACTACAAGATTTCGCTTTCCACAGAAACGTCTTTTCCGAAATTTATGGGCAACATATTTCAGCAACATATATTCCCTTTATTTCAGAAACGATACCGTATATCTCAGACATCTATTGTTTTCTGAAGTTTCTGATTAATCTCCCTCTAAATGGTTTCATATGCATGGAGGATAATTCTAAAAACTAGCTGACCCGCCGGCGTTGCCCGGGCAGACTATCATTGAAAAATATAACAGCGGAGTGGACTTCATAAAAAAAGATACTTATTTATAATACTTATTTATACTAAAATATTATTTATTTATACTGATAATACTTATTTATACTAAAATATTATGTATTTATACTGATAATACTTATTTATACAAAAATATTATTTATTTATACTGATAATACTTATTTATACTAAAAACGTATAAAATAATTAAAAAATAAATTGGTCAGGGAAAATTATTACACTTACTTTTGAAGAATGAGAAGGTCAGTGAAGTTACGATTGAACACAACAAATCTTTTATCAAATCGGGAGTTTCTGATAAGGGAAACGAAATTACTTTACCGTCATAACAACATTTGGTAAACTTCTTGCTGCTGTTTAATTCGCATTTCCAATACAGTGGTTGACATAAATTGCACGTTTCACTCAAAGTCCCATAGTTATGCTTCGGAACGTTTAAATCAGTAATTTGGATTTCAGAAGCAACGCGTTCGTGCATGCGACGGTTACTAAGCCTATTTTGGCGATTGCTTATTGTCTGTGTTTGACGACGTTCTCGATCCAATCTATTTCGATTTTCTGTTTTTAATTCGGCTTCTTCTTCACTTTCAAGCATTCGCCGAGATCTTTTACGGGCATATCTAATGATATTTTGAAGCTCCATAATTGCAGCGAAAGAGCGAAACGTAAGTAAACCCGATTTACCTCGGCCTAAATCCTGCCAACGGACTTTTACACAATAACCAATGAGATGCGTTTCATTCGGGCATTGCCATTAAACAATTAACAAATAATTGCTATTTCTGTGCCACGTACGATAGCGTAATATATATATATATATATATATAGATTATAACATTTCCTTATTTTTAATTCTTGTCACTATAACTAACTTTGTGTCTGTCACTTGAAAATGTATATATTCGCATGCCAGGTGTCCAGAAGTTTAGAAATAGGTAAATGTTAGATAGAAGAGTTTAATAGATTTAACATAGTTTTTTCTCTTTTAACTGCACTTACTAGAAATTATAACCTTAGAAATTATTGAAGAATTAGCAATGAAAATTAAACGCTACACAGATTCATTCATTTTAATAAGCGACTGAAAATTAATTTGGCATATTTTCTTGATTTTAACATATACTTGATCTGTACCGCTCAAAAGGTTTTTACTGTGGATATAGATAAGTATATAGATAATGATTATGTTGTAGAAAAAATATTAAACTAGACAACACTAAATTTGCATTTCTATATAAACTAAACCTGCGGCACTACAATCCATTAAGGGTCATAGTCCATGCAGACAAATCCCTGTTTTCTTGACCATGGGCTGAGGAGCTGTACAGTACTATGTCCCGGTCAGTTCGTCAGTCTAATGCCGGACACTCAGTGTATGGTTCCCAAGCAAGCTTGGTATTAGTTTTCTCGACCCCAAAGGGATGAAAATTTGTGAACCCTGCCCAAGTCCGGAGTCAAACTCTGGACCTGTAGCATGGTATTGCGATGTTATTACCACTAATAAGCTAACAGGCTTCACATTTCTATAAACTCACTTAAAAATATTTACGAGAGTTCTTGTGAATGTGTCTAATTAATACAGCTGCTTTCAAGATTTGCATATTTCAGAAATTAATTAAGATTTTCTGTTTTTTTTTTTCTTCTTTCATATGGAGATTATTAGACAAACATCGGTGAGTAATAAAAATTAGAGTAACTTTGAAAAATTATCATTTGATAACTCTTAGCTCTCTACTTCTAATATTTAGCGACGCTCTCAAAATGTAAGGGATGTTTAAGTATTCGAAAATAAGATTATCAGTGTTTTAAATCAATGTATTAAAACTTTAAAAAATATATTAAGTTGTTCTGAAAGTAAGCTGAGTAGTTACTGGCGCATTTATTTTCGGGGGGAGAGTGGTCGATGTATAAAATTGGCAACTATTCTTATTCAGATACAAAGAAATCGTCCCATTTTCTATAAATGCGAAGATTTTTTTTCAAAAAATATTACTAAAGTTGTTGTTAAGTGTTTTAAGCCGATTTTTGTGATGATACAGTCCAAGAAATGTCGTCATCAACAGGTCGGGTAGACCGGGACATGTTTACCAAGTGCACTTTTTCCGAAACGAGTTATAACTGGCGCGCCACCAGTCTTGACAGATTGATGCTGCTCCCTAGCTGGTATTCTCACAAGTTTTTGAGCGTCAGTCGAGCTTCGGTCTAGCATGCGGAAAGGATAACCTGTTTTCTGTCAAGGTGAGTAAGTTTTGTGTTGAACTTATTGAAACTTATTGTGAACTAATAATACTTAGTTAAGGATAAACAAATATATGAACATTAGCAGAATTTTATCCTTTTTTGAGAACTGTATTTGTATGAACAGAAATGTTATTAATTTCCGTAGCACGTTAAAAATAAATCCAAACATGGCGACGGAGCACGTTTACGCATTGACATCGGGGCACCTTTACGCACGTTCTTACTGTGTAAACGTGCCCCTGAAGCTTTTTTGCTCCCTACTGTCTCAAACTTTTTAGTATTTTCAGGCTATTTAGTTTTGCAAATCATCGTTTAATGTTTAATTGAGTAACATATTCGTCCCTTATAGCTTGCAATCATATAGTTCTGTCTTCATGCCTGTTCAGCTTTAATTTCATAGACTATTCAGCCTGTAATAAATTTTCTTTATTTTACAGATGGTAAGACATTATGTTCAAAAAACAAGCTCACAGACAAGATCAGTTAGAAGCGAAAAAGAAAAAAATGATGGCACAACAAAACGAAAAAAAAAATTACACAAAAATTTACTAGTTTCTATGGAAGCAGTACAAGAAGTCAGCAAAGGAAAAAGTATGAAACCAAAAACTACAAAACGGGAAAAGTTGGTACACTCTGGAAAAAAATAGTGAATTAATCTGATGACGAAGATGAAAACGTGCATGTACTTATTGTTTGAAATCATACAACCAATCAAAAAAAAGGACAAGACTGAGTTCAATCTCTTAGATACAAAAGATGGTCCCATGACAAGTGTGTAAAAGGAAATATTTTATTTTTTGTTTGTAAAAACTGCAACAGTGATGATGAAGATGACTAAAAAGTTTCTGTTTTTAACTAGCAATAAGCCCTATGTTTTCAGTTCAGCCTATAAAATGTTCTTTAATTAATACCCTTTAATTTTTTTAAACAGTGTTTTAAGTTATAAATAAAACATTTTAATTTGATTAAATATTTATTTCACTTACTCTTTGGTATCACTTATAATATGCGTAAACGTGCCCCACGTAATGCGTAAACTTGCCCCGTTCCCGAGACAAGTTTATACAAAAGACTTGGACCTAAAAAAAAATATTTTTTTACGGTTAAAAACAAAAATAGGGCAACAACTGAATGCACACATTTTGACTTTATTAACTGCTTTATAAAACCACAATGTATAAAATTTCCTAAGTTAAAACATAAAAATTAGAAAATTCATTGAATAAAAACAGCCTAAATGTGCCCCGGTCTACCCTATGTGAAGAAAAGTTATTGTTTATTTTCAAATCCATTTGTTCGCAAATTCTCGTGACAGGCCATCATTTCAATATTTTAACTACAGTATTAGCTTGCCGCTAAAAGGCTAAAAAATATTTATTACATGATAATAATACGTAAACGATATTTCTTCTCGACATGTAATTGAATAACAGATTTGTTACTGACGCTTTCACTAGTTAAAGAAAACGATTAATAAAATAAAAAAAAATCTTCCTATTAATATTTAAAACCAACTTTAATTCTTGCAATCAATGCATGGAAACTTTTAGTTTGCTAAATAACACTTTCTAAGACACGTCTACCGCGAAACAATCATTATATTAATCAAGTAATTATTATTAAAACGAGTAACCTAGACTACACTTGATAAAATAATACAAATTTGCTTCTGACGATTAATTAACATAAAAAAGGATGATATTAAAATAATAAAAACTTATTCTAATTAAAATTTTAAAGCAAGTACTATAAGTCTCGCAACCAATGCATGGAAAGTTTTAGCTTGTTAAATATAAACACTGAACTTTCTCTGAGACACGTATATCGTGAAGCAAACATTATAATAAAGTAATTAGTATTAAAACATATAGCCTAGACTTCACACGATAAAATAATACAAATTTGCTTCTGACGATTTGATTACTTCAAATAATAGTAATATTAAAACAATAAAAGCGTATTCTGATTCAAATTTAAAATGTACTAGAATTCTCGCAAACAATGCATGGACAATTTTAGCTTGATAGAAACTCTGAACTTTCTCTCAGACGCATCTACCGTGAAGCAATCATTATGTTAATCAAGTAATTAGTATTAAAACAAGTAGCCTAGACTATACATAACAAAATAATACAAATTTTCTTCTCACAATTTTATTAACTTCAAAAAAGAGTAATATTAAAATAATAAAAGCGTATTTTAATTAAAATTTAAAAACTACTTTAATTCTCGCAACCAATGTATGGAAAATTTTAGCATGTTAAATAGAAATTCTGAATTTTCTCTGTATGAAGCACATCTACCGTGAAACAGTTATTACATTAGTTAACTAATTATTATTCAAACAAGTAGCCTAGACTACACATAATAAAAAAATGAAAATTTACTACTGGTGATTTCATTAGTTTGAAAGAAAGAAAGAAAACAAGCGGGAAAAATTCTACCTTACGGCAGAATATAGATTGGCCACCCACGGCTTTTATAGTTGAAATTTTTTCAGCCAAGTCTAACTCGTAAAAAAATAGCGTTTGTTAGCATAAGCCAGCTTCTCCACTTTAGAATTTAGTTAGCACTCTAAGATTTTTTGTGAGGCTGGCGGAATATATTAGGAACGAACACACCAAGTTTTAAAAATATTCGGTGATTAGAAGTATTTTTAACAAATATAATAGTGAAAAAATGTTGCTCCAATGGGCTGAGACGTGGCGAGGTAGATGTTGTTTACAAATGTGCTGGCTTAATGACACCCTTTAAACTATTTTTAATGGTTCAAAATACTTTAACACTTAATAGGTAACTTAAAATAGTAATGAAAAGTTCTATGATAGCAGCTTTTATGATGGATACAGCTAAGAGAAGTTGTTTAACAAATGATGATTTAGCATTAATTGACGGGGTCTTGGAGAGGGGTGGGGGGAAAGGGAGGGGAAGCTATACAAAACACAAGTGCTCTACGAGATCTTTAAAATGAATCCTCACTTGCAATTGATTGATGGGACTTTAAAAGGGATGCCCCTTGGCCCCCTCAAGAGATACGTGAAAACCAAGGCACCAAAAGAAGCGGGGGGAAAATACCTTTAGGTGGTGTAGAGCTAATTTTGGGGAAATTTTGGAGCTGTCCGGCCCATACGAACAGAGAAAAATGGGAAAAACTAAAATAATTATGAGAAATTGACAAAATTAAATAAGAAAATGCTCCTGACGGAGGAGGGGGGGGGGGGAGAGAAAAATAGGAAGGAGAGTAGGATTGGACAAAAGTGCTTGACGATATCAAACTTTTGATATCTTACATGATGGGGTTTAAACACCTTGAATGTCTTCCCCGGGGGGGGGGGTAACTCCGTTCCTATGGGAGATAGGGCCTCGGGACTCTCTTAGAAATGTCGACCTCGACATGTTTAACTTCGTTGGATCCTATAGAAGAGGCCTGCGCTCTCTGTGGGGCTTAAAGGGGCTGAGAAAGATGGGAAAGACTACAATTTAAAAGGAATTGAGAGAGAAAAATGCTTCTTAAGGGAAGGGAGGGAGTGAGAGGGACAAGAGTAGGACCAGACCATAGTGCTTGACGAGATCTATCTATCGATATGTTACATGAAGGGGTTTGAGCACCAAAAAGGTCTCCCCCTGGGGGTTAACTTCGTTCCTATGGGATATAGGGCCACGGGACCCCCTTAGAAATGTCTGCCACGGCGGGTTTAACTTTGCTGGATCCTTTATATTATTGTTTAAATGGGGTCTGCGCCCGCTGTAGGACAATTAGGGACTGAGAAAGGAAATACAAGCGGAAGTCTCGGCGTAATAAAGAGAGAAAATTTGATTTTTAATATCATCAGTAACAATTATTTGTATAGCTATGTATAAAGGGTGTACTCCTTTATATATGGAGTGGCTGTGACTTTTCATAAACATGCATTTTACTGTAGACTGAAAGAATTAGACCTGTGTGTGGCTAATAACAATATGTAATGTAAAATTTTAATCGTGAAATAGTTGAATTTGTCGTATTTAAATAAGTAATTGTTATTAATATCAAATTTTACTTTTATGAATTTTTTCTTTTTTTCATTTATTATAAAAAATACAAAGCAATCGATAAAACATTTTTAAACAAAAAAGTAAAAATCTCGAACAGAAATTTAGGGGAATCGAACCCGCAACGTCCAGAACCAAGAGCAGTGCTCTAACCGTTCGGCCATCAAGTTCACTTCTAGACTTTAAGAAAGTATAAATAGGCAAATTAGTCAAATCGATATTTCGAACGCAGGCCTTTCAATTTCACTATGCATACATTCACAGTATAAACTCACTCCGTATTTTAGTCTACTTCGCCCTCGCACCGCCTGATCTTCGTCCGTGAACAGCCTCATTATCTTTTTACGCGTGAAGGTTTCGCTATGGTATTTTATTGTGAAGTTTGGTAATTTTTGAAATTCAATATTTGAAAAACGGCATAATCATTAGATTTGAAATTTATATCAAGAAAAATACAATTTTTTACCTTTCTAATGCAGTTTGTCTAACAATTTTGTGACAAATATTTTTCGAGCTATTAATTTTTTCAGTAACGTCAAATGTTTAATTTTCCGAGATCAACCTGTGGTAACGATGGATGGCTATGACTTTTCATATACATGAAAAATGATAGAGATTGAAAGAATAAGCCACCTTGTGTGTGGCTAATTAAAATAGTTAATAAACAATTAATCTAAATTATATTGAAATACAATGCATGCAAATTGTTGTTTGTAAAAAGAAATGAGGAATATTCTCTAAAACACGTCAACCGTGCGACAGTCATTATATTAATCAACTAATTATTATTAAAATATGTAGTCTAGACTACATATAATAAAGTAATACAATTTTTTAACGACGATTTCATTAGTTTGAAAAAAGAAATAATATTAAAATAATAAAAGCTTATTCTAATTTAAATTAAACACTTCTTTAATTATAGTGACTAATGAATGCAGAGTGTTAGCTTGTTAAAAACAAACTCTGGAAAATTTTGAAACACGCTTACCACGAAACAGCTATTTTTAATCAACTAACTATGACAAAAAAATACACCTTACACCGCACATAATAAAACAATACAAAATTTCAACTGACGATCTCATGAGCTTAAAAGAAAGAAATAATATTAAAATAATAATTGATTATTCTAATTTAAATTCAAAAACTATTTTAATTCTAGCTATTATTTTATACAAACTGTTAGTTTGTTAAAAAGAATCTCTAGACATTATCCCAAACACATCTACAATGAAACAATCACTAACCAACTAACTATATTAAATAAGTAGCATAGACTACAGATAATAAAATAATACAAATTTACTACTGACGATTTCATTAATTTGAAAGAAAGAAATAATATTAAAATAATATAAGCTTATTCTAATTAATATTTATTTTTATTGTAGAGATTAATGCATGAAAATATTTGCTTGTTAAAAAGAAACTCTGAACATTATCTGAAACAGGCTTACCATGAAACAGTCACTATTAATTAAATACTCGTGCAATATTCATTCCAGATGAACACTAGTGTAATTTATTTGATGATACAACAATATGGGAATAAATAACTTTAATGAAGATAGAATGATAGGGGAATTTCCCTGATGAGAGTAATAACAGTTCACATTGTTTCAGGAAATAATCTTTCAGTATGCATCATTAAAGTTAAAATGAGATTGTGCATTGTTGATAAGTTACATAGTGAAACAGTTAATAAAATATTAAGACTCTCGGAATATCATCGGAATTCAACGGAATAAATTATTCTGGAAAGTATTTAACAGTTAAAGTTTTTAAAAATATATTACAAAGAAAAAACTAGTGTTATTATTTTTATCGTCATATGGTATGTAAGAAATCCTACTTAGAATATACAGTCGTGGAAGGAAAAGTGTAGATCCTACTAACTCTGCGGCAAATTATCGTAAACAAAATTGATTGGTACCAATTGATCAGTAATAGCGTCCACTAATAAATGCTATACTTAAATTTTGTTTAGGGAGGCGTCTACATATAGGATGAAACCCCCAGTAAGTGACACTTTAAGGATTCTTTCTTGTTCAAATCACTATTACAAAAATTTAAATCTATTTTATACTTACCTTTGCTTTTGAAAGGATAGTAGAGATAAATTAAAAAAATATTGTTGACAACATTTTGAAAAATTATACATTTTATTATTAAAAATTAATTTTATTCATAAACATGGTCAAAAACTCCAGTAACTGACACCATCTCTATTTTTAAACACCAATAACTGACACAAAGTGAACCAGTGACTGACACTTTATTTTGAAAGATTAAAATGCTTTAAAAAAACTTTATTCTCCATTATAAAAACAAAATACATTAATATGTATTAGAAAAAGTGGGATTTAGTAAGCTGTACAGCATTATTAGTAATGCAGAGTATATAGTAAAAGTAATATATAGCAGTAATATTTAGTACTGCATTATTAGTAATGCAGATATCCAATAACTGACATTTATGAACCAGTAACTGACATCTGGTGTCAGACACTGGTAAAACAACTTAAATTTTAATGGTGTTTACTACAAGATAAATTTAATTTATTATTATGCATTTTTAAACAGTTCAATTTTCTTTATTATAACCAGTAACTAAAACCTCTGCCAGAGACTGGTAAAATGAAATTCTAGGAACTAATAACTGGCACCCCCCATTAAGCTAAATTAAATAACTATAAACCCTAAATCATGGCCCTAATATATCATATGCATCTTTAAACTAATTTTTACTAGTATAACTTTAAGAAAAAAGTTTAGGATGGTTGCATTACAAATAGATTAGAAAAACACTTCCTTAAATTTAGAAATAAGATGGTTGCTTCAAAATGGCACTTTTTGTGTTCTCAAAAGTATCTTCTTCATTGAATTTCCTCTAGTGGTGAATACATTGACTTCAAAAGAAAAATTAGTGTCTAATTTATCACTAGATGACATTACTTTGCAGAATTTTACAACAAAATGCTTATTTGTGTTAGATTTTTGCTCAAGTGTCAGTTACTGGTTAGGTGTCAATAACCGGGGGTTTCACCCTAGAAACTGTAAGAAACTTTAAAATTTTCAATAGAAACGTCTAGTTATTTGACATGATATTTGGATACTTTGGTACATTTTACCTTCGGATTCCAAACGGGAAACCATTCGGCCAAGTAGTTTAGGAATTTTACTGGTTGAAATTTTGGAACTTCTAATGTTAAATTCATTTTTAATTGTTGCAAACATATTGCAATGCTAGTAGTTCTTTTTAACGTAACTCAAAAGCTATTTGGAATAATAAAGTGTAATTTTGAATTCAGATATTTGAAGCTTTCAGAAATTGATTTCTGTTTAAAAAAATCATAGGTAACAATTCATATATTTTGAAATTATGAATATTTTAATAAAAAAATATGAATATATTTTTTAATATTCATATTTTTTTTGTAATTTTGGGAATTATGGCATGGCAAAAGTGTGTAACATTTTTAGCGAAAATATAAATCCATACACCACTATATCTTTTCTTATTCTAAAATAAATATTTACATATTAAAGAAAAATAACATATTTCCACATAAATCACTGTAAGCTGAAAAATCGATGAAAAAAATATCCATGCCGTTTTATATGTCAGACATAAAATTCACGAATAAAAATTTTAGTCTCGTACTAGAATGCATAAATATGCTTCTCACGCATTCATTTATTTTGAGTTTTCATGCATACGTGAATTTAATACTAACAGATATTAAAATATTTATTTTTCGGAGCAACACTAGATTTTTAAATTAGTGTCCTGAAATACGTTTTGTTGCAAAACATATTTTGAAGATTAACATATTTTGTAAAAAAGAAAAATAATTAATTAAAGAGAAGCTCTTTGTCTGGAAAACACTCCAAATAAATTTTTAAGTACTTTAAAAAGACAATTCAATAAATAACAGAACATGTTTTACATATTTCAAATATGTATTATTCATAATTTTGGGAATTATTTTCAATGCAGTATGGAAGAAATATGCTACATTCCTTTTAAATATTTAAATACATATAACCTCAATATTTCTTCTTACTCAAAAATTGCTGCTTTCATAATTTAAGAAAAGTATATATCTTTCCGAGAAACATCATTGTTTAAACACAAATATCGATGGATTTCTATGGGAATTTTAAATGGCCGATATAAATTTCACGGATAGAAATTTAATTCTGGAAATGAGAGCAAAGAAAAAACAAAACAATGGCGGAAAATTAAAGGATAAACTATAAAAATATCCTTTATGTTAATATAAAGTGAAATTAAACGAAATGTAGTCGGTTGATACTTCTAGGTCATCGTTATCACGTAGCTCAATGGGATGCATATTTTATACACAGAAACACGCAAATTTTGCACCCGTCCTTTTGGCACGTGCGGAGGGGAATGCAAGGGGTTGCTTCAAATTCTAATTTAAAAAATTGTACAAATAATTAGATAAAACTTTGGCGAGGGTTAGGTGGAACATATCGTTGAGAAGGCATTTGACGGATTATGAGAAATGCCATGTAATTGGGAGAGCCATGTAATGGTAAGAGAACAGACACAGACACAGGTCTATAAAAACATAAATGTAGCCAAAAGAGTTATGTCAAGAATCTGGAAACGGTTGTACAAGAAGACAACTAATTCAAAGTCGAAAACGTTCCAGCAGAGATTCTAAGGACCGTTACTTCACAGCAGTCAATAGACAGCGGTTAAAGAAATAGACAACTGACATCAGCCCAGAATGGAAGGAAGTTTTCTGCAGCTACAAGATATCTACTATTCAGATATACCGAGAGTGACAGGCTGCGTAAAAGTGGGCTGTATGCAAGAAACCCAAGATTTGTACCTTACTAACACGGGCTGTGAAATGCGCCTGTTTACAGCGTTGCAAAGATCACGGATCATCGTCATTGGGATATCACGGACTAGAGCTGAATTATTTTTACTCAGGAATTCCTTTTTTGTTTCGAAAGGGATTCCACACATGTTACTATCTGAAGAGAACAAACCATGCAAAAGAATCTTGGAAATATACGCGAAAAGCATCGGTACAAAAGTGGTGGAATCATGGAATGGAATGACATCAGTTTGAATGACAGCACGACATACACATTTTTACCAGCGTAAGAATGCTGAAACATACACAAGTATGAGATTCTTGGTTATTATGTCCAGCTATGTAGCCGTGCAATTGGTAATAAATTCCTCAGAATATGATGACGCTCGCCCCCATCGCATTGCCCTTGCGACAGATTATCTTGACCGCGAAGAAATCCAACGAATGGAGTCAACTGAATTTTTTCAGGATTTAAATCCCATAGAACATGTGTGGGCCGAATTAGGGCGTCCATTTACGTCACTGCAGCCCTAGCTAGTACTCTTCAGGAGCTTCAAGGCGATAATCATCGTGAATACACTTTGTTACCGGAGGAAGCTCTGTACAATCTAGAAAATAAATGTAAAGATTGCATTTCGATTAATATTCGATTCACCAACTTTTCCCTAAACTACTTTATATCACATTTTCAATGTTCTTATTTAAATTTATTTATTTATTTATTTGTTACCGAAATAGGATATTCTGCTTTTTGGAGATATGCCAGGCATAAAAAATAAAGATCTTATGCAAGTCTTATGTTATTTGCTGCAAAATTCTTCAACATACACGAGTTTTTATACTTGTTCCGTTAATTTTTCCCGCCAGTGTACATTTCTCGCGGATTTATTTAATTAAAATTTACATTAATACGTGAATTTAATATTAACAAATATTTTATTTGCTAAAATATTTATTTTACGGAGTGTGTTTTTAATTAATGTGTGAACAGTAATGTCATTAATGAACAGTAATGTAATTTTAAATTAATGTCGTAAAACATGTTTTACTAGAAAAATAATTTTAAAAATTACCGTATTTTGGAAAAGGAAAAACAGATTAACTTAAAGAAAAGTCTGGTGTATTTAAAATTCTTCAGAATATATTTTCAATAGTTCAAAAAAATATTTAATAAATAAATAATTAAAATTACGTTTTAAATATTTCAAATATATATTATTAATAATGCAGGAATTAATTTCCATGTAGCATAGAAGAAATGAGTTACACTCTTATCTATTATATAAATCAATTTCTTATTCCAAAATAAGTATTTAAATATTAAAATAAATAATATCTTTCCATGTGAAGTTATTGTATGCTTAAAAGTTGATAAAGAATATGTATGCAGTTTTATATGTTGAACATAAAATTCACAAATTCAAATTTATTCTCGTACAAGAACGCAAAAACACAATTCTCGCGCTTTGATTTAGTTTGAGTTTGCATGTATGCGTGAATTTAATGCAAGCAAATATACTAGGTAGTAAATTAATTTAAAACTAATATTTTAAATTAACGTCATTAAAAATTCTTTACTAGGGAAACGTGTTTGGATAGTTAAGTTATTTTGGAAAATTAAAAAGATAACGTAAAGAAAAGACTGTGTGGGAAACAGTCTAGAAAAAATAATTTCAGTACTGTAAATTGGGATTACTTGGACCCTGGTGTGTTACTTGGAATCAAAACAAATAAAAGAGTTTTTAATCAGTCCTATATCTACTGTATTGAAAGTATTCGTGCTATTCACCAATACTTTACAGGTAACAGCACTAATTAGTAACACACAGGGTCTAATTTTCCATAAGGCACATGAAGCACGATCTCTCCCTCTAAAATTTAAGAGCCCCCAAAATGACTGTAAAATGGGGCTTCAAATCTCCATATTTATTTTTTACATTGTATTTTTAATATTTTCGGAGGGAAACGCAAGAGAACATCCATTTCACTTTAGGAAACTTATCTGGACAGGCAATCTGTAGAGAGGTGCCAAGCTCTCACTAATCTTCCGTAATATGGGGGCTAATTTAACCCAGGTTTAATACGTTTCGCACCAGAAATTATATTAAGAAATGAGATTAAATATATTCTATGTAGAAATCTGAAGTTAACTGAATAAAGATTCATCAAATAATTTTTCTGGTTCGAAACCTTGTTAAACTGGGTCAATTTTATCCACATATTACGGAAGATTAGTGAGAGCTTTGCACCTCTGCTATTAACCAATCATATAGCATCCTGATGTGCGGGTTAGAAAACATCCGCGTAACTGAATATTACTAAAACTATATATACTACAAATATACTCTATCTATAGAATATGTAGGGAACATAAAAAAAAAATGTTAAATAAACTCGGCTAAGCCACACTTGGGAATAATATTTTTAGCACTAATGGGTTTCCATGTATATAAAGTTTCGAAAACTTTTCCCGAACGGAAAGGGCTCCCGAAATTATACTATGCTTCCCCAACTTCAAAGTTTACTCTGGCCCTGGTAAGTACACACAGGAAGCATTTTATGTTTTGGTCCAAGAAGCCCTCTCCTAGATCGAAGCGACGCGTAGTAACGGTAGTTTAAAATATTATTCACTAAGTAAATATTTAAATATAATGCTTTTTTTAATATTTCAAAAGACATATTACTAATATTTTTGGGAATTATTTCCAATTCAGTATCGAATAAAAATGCTACATTCCTTTCTAATATATATAACCGCAATATCTGCTTATTCAAAAATTACTGTTTTCCTATAATAAGAAAAGTATAATTCTTTCCATGAAAAGTCACTGTTTAAGCTCAAAAATCGATAAAGAATATCTATGCCAATTTTATATGCCCGATATAAATTCACAAATAAAATTTTAGTCTCGTGCTAGAGCACAGAAATCATTTCTCATGCCAAAAGGGAAATCATTTCCTTTCAGTTAAAATTTGCATGTGTACGTGAATTTCATGCTAAAAATGTCCCATTTACTAAAATAATTATATTTTATATTAATGTCATGAATAAGTTTTACTAACAAAACTATTTCGAGTGTTAATTTATTTTGAAATGTTTAAAGACTTAATTTAATGAATGGTTTGGTGTATGGAAAATACTAAAGATTTTTTTTTTATTTCAGTGAAATAAGCTTTCAATTATCAGATACAAAATTCACGAATAAATACTTGTGAGACATAAGTTCAAAAAGGAAAATTTTAGTCTCGTATTAGAGCATACAAATACATTTATCAGGTATTTGTTGAGTTAGAGGTTGCATACATACATGAATTCAATACTAATAAATATCCCCTTTACTAAACTAGTTAGTTTTAGGAAGACACTAATCTTTAAAATAAATGTCATGAAGTAAGTTTTACTACAAAAACTATTTAGAGAATTAATTTATTTTTACAAATTAAAAGAGATAATATAAAGAAAGCTGCATTGCATGAAAAATGCATAAAGAAAAATTTCCAGTAGTTTAAATCTGTTTATAATTATTATTTCTGACAAGTAAAGGTCTGTGGTGGCGAATTTCGATTTTCATAGCTCATTCGATTCTTCTCATCGAGCTAAATAATTTGCTACCTTGCATATCGGCTATTGAGTTTTGATAATGACAGGGGGCCGGGTCAAAGTTTAAAACTTCGTTCATTGAAAACCAGTTGCCGTCAAAGAAATAAGTAAGATTTAAATTTATTTATGATTCTTACACTGACATGCATTAATGATAGTCAATTTTTGACACATTGTCCATTCCAAAAAACTGACAAAAGAACCGACAATGTGTGGTTACAGAGATTTTTTCTTGCAATTCGGGAAAAAGTAACGACAGGATGAACAAACTAGACGAAGACATCATAACTTGCAAAAACCTGACTGTCAAGTAGCATACGAATATTTTATCTGCAATTACAAATTTTTATAATAACAGCAATAATATAACCTTATAGTAGTTATTGCCAATGTATGGCACTGTAAAAACATTTAGTAAACTTAAATCGCACTTATTTCTTTGAAGGCATCTGTTTTTAACTGAACGAAATTTTGAACTTTGACCCTGCCCCCTGTCATTATAAAAACTCAATAGCCGATATGCGAGGTATAAAATTACTAAGCTCGATGAGACGAATCGAATGAGCCATAAAAATCAAAATTCGCCTCCACTGACTATAGTACCTTTACTTGTCAGTCATAAGTTCAAGAATGAAGATTTTAGTCTTGTACTAGAACACAAAAATGCATTTGTCATGCATTCCTTTACTGAATGTTAATTTAATACCAGCAATTATCATATTTACTAAAACTAGGGGATACAACCAATCCTTCCCGGTTTACAGAACACAAATGAAAAACATTTCTTTTTAAAATTGAAAGCTCAAATAGAATTTTTACATTAAATATAATCTTTATAGATTGTCCACTAACAATATCGAAAAGCATTTTTATATGAAAATGTCAATAATGTATTCAAATAATGTTTTGTAATTTGTTAAAAGCGAAACATTAGTATTAGCCGCATGTCAGGAGTTAATAGCAGAAGAAATCACCAATTTCGCTACTTACGGTAGCCTTTTTTATTCTTACGAGCAGGGAAGACCGAGCTATGCTCGGTCAAAATTAAATTTGAGTTCAAATATCATGACCCATGACCCACTAATTGAATTTTCTCGAACGTGTGACTTAGCCCAACAGTCTTCTCGTGCCCGAAAACCATAGGATGCAAAATTTAGTGTAAATACTCTGAGCCGTTTTTAAGATAAAATAGCTTGACCCATATGACCCATGACCAAAATGACCCACTAATTAAAATTTCTCGAACATGTGACCTAGCCTAATAGTCTTTTTGTTCCCTAAACCTGTAGGGTGCTAAATTTATTTCAAATCCTCTGAACCGTTTTTAAGATAAAATAGCTTGACCCATAATGACTCATGACCAAAATGACCCACTAATTGAATTTTCTCGAACATGTGACCTAGCCCAACAGTCTTCTCGTGCTCGAAAACCATTGGACGCAAAATTTAATGTAAATTGAGCCGCTTTTTAGATCTTGACCCACAATGACCCAGAAATGACCCACTAATCGAATTTTCTCGAACATGTGACCTAGCCCAATGATTTTCGCGTGCCCGAAACTCGTAGGATACAAAATTTAATCAAAATCGTCAGAGCCGTTTTTAGATAAAATTAATTGGACACGCTTTGACCCAAAATGACCCACTAATCGAAAGTTCTCGAACATGTGACCCAGCCCAATAGTCTTCTCGTGCCCGAAAATAGTCGGATAAAAATTTCGTCAAAATCGTTTGAACCGTTTTTTAGATACAATTAGCTTGACCATGACCCAAAATGACCCAAAATGACCCACTAATTGAATTTTCGCGAACATGTGACCTAGCCCAACTGTCTTCTCGTGCCCGAAAACCATTGGATGCAAAATTTAGTGTTTTAGCCGCTTTTTAGATCTTGACCCACAATGACCCAAAATGACCCACTATTCGAATTTTCTCGAACATGTGACCTAGCCCAATGGTTTTCTGGTGCCCCAAAACGATAGGATACGAAATTTCGACAAAATCGTTAGAGCCGTTTTTAAGATAAAATTTGCATATATATATATATAACCACACACAAGATTTGCTCGTATTAGAATATATGATAATTTCAGTGGTTTACGCACGTAGTTCAATTGCGTGTCTGTTAAATATGTGTTTTAATTATACTATTTGAGTATTTTATTTATTTATTTATGAAGTTTTAATTTCGTTACAGAATATCAGCTGGAAACATATATAAGAATTATTTATATTGTTTTAAGTGAAAACAGGTTAATCTTTCTTAGTCCGGCTGCACGCGACAGAAGTAGATAAAAATATTATGCTTTAAAATTATTATAAAAACCATAAAAAATTAGTAAATTGAGATACAGTTTTTGAACAAATTGCATCTATTAGAACATCCCCCCCCCCTATTCAAAGGTGTAAAAAATGAAAATGTGCAATATTTTAGAAGTTAAAAAATTCGCAGCAAATTCGAAATTTACACTGAGAAAAATGACACTTTAAAATCTGAGTAAATCGATGTTTTCATTTTGTTAAGAAACTTTTTGTTTCAAATATGACGATGCAATGCCTTCATTTCTGAAATATCATAAATACTCAGAATATTGAAACATGGACATACTCAAAACTGAGCACTCAGATGTCAGTTCATACTCATTTTTGAAACATGGACATAATCAAAAATTATTAGAACCAGTTCAAACTCATTTTTGAAACATGGAAATACTCACAAATGAGCACATAGAAGTCATTTCATACTCATTTTTTAAACATCGACATACTCAAATATGAGAACATGCTGTTTTATTCTTGAGTGTGTGCATGTCTTCAGAAATCAGTATATACATGTTTCAAACTTGAGTAATTTTAATTCGGAACCATTTTGACTATGCGACATACTCAGATTTGAGTATCTTTTGCTCAGTTTTGAAAATGTCATTTTTAGACTGTATTGGTCAGGTTTTACCACTGTCATTATCACGTCAGCGTTACTCAGGAATATGTTTTTGCTTTATAATATAAAGAATTGATTTTCGGAGGAACACCAGTATTTTAAATCAACGTCGTGAAACAAATATTGCTAGCAAAACGCATTTGGAAGAATAACTTATTTTCAAAATGCAAACGATCAGCACTGTTTCATTTGGTGACAAGTTACACCTTTTAAATGATTTCGATTTATAGTTATTTTATTTGTAGTTTTTAGATTAAAATATTAATAAATCATTTTTAATATATTAAAGACTTATTATTATAAATTTTAGCTTTAAAAATTACAAGTAAAATAAACCTAAGTTAAAACTTTAAAAAGTGGCATTTAACACTGGTAGGAATAGTGTTTAATTACGAGATAACACCACTTTGACTAGTTCAAAATTTCGAATTATTTTTGTAAGTTTATTTGCTTAAAGTAATCTTTATACACACGAAAATCATATTTTTTTAGTTAGAAATAGATATTAAAAATGAAAGGGTAATTTTTGAGCTATAGTAGCAGATCGCGCCATAACGAGTGAACAGCAACGAAAATTTTAAGCATGTTTTTTTTTTTCTTTTTTTTTTTTCAAAATAACATTTTCAAAATCGATGTGGAATCTATCTCTTCCAATTTTTAATCAATGAACTTAATGATTTTGAAAATTAATTGTCACATATTTTCTAGTGAAATGCGTAGTTATTATTATTATTTTTTTAAATATTGATATCTCCTGTTCTGAGTAACTTTAAGTAATGAAATTTGTGGTTGAAAACTAACATTTTACTTTGAATCGATGACATTACCCGAAAAATGCATATTATCTTAAACGGCTACGTTGTGCGTTAGCTTTTGGGCCAAAACAACTAATTTTTTGTTGCGTTGTTCTAGGTTAATTCTAGAGTTAATTAGTTTACGTGCCCAGCGCTTGACACTCTTTTTCCGAAACGCTCCCGCCCACCAGCTGCCAAGCCCCAGTTTTAAATATATCAACGAAACAAAAATATGTTTTTTTAATTTAATTTATGCATAATAATTTAATGTAAATTAATTCTACACACTTCGCATTTCAGAAAAAGCCTTAAATTTCAAGGCGTCAAAGTTGTGTTACCCCTTAAAGAAAGATCCAGCGCATGAAAGAGGTTCAAAGGAAATTTTCAATAATTAAAAAAAGATTTAAAAAACAAATTAGATATTTTCTCAAAATTTATATTAAAATTTTAAATGTTTATATTTCATTAGATAGGATTGTAAACTGGAAATGCAGACGTTGTTTTCTGTCTAACAAAAATCAATATTTGATTGTAAAAATTAACCATGACAGAAAAATTATGTATTATGTAAATTTCTGTTTAACATCTTATAAAATACATATCACAAAACTATACACATATAAGATTTAAGTAAAAACATCAATAGCACAAAATATCGCCTAACAGTCATATGCTAGTAAAATTCCGAACGAAACTTACGTCAATACATTCTAGGTCGAGAATTGACGGTGTACATATTTACTTAATAAATATATTGTTTAATCCAAATAGCATTTATCATCATTTGGGAACTAATTCTCAAATCCCTGGCTTAAACAATAGTGCGTTAGCTCTATTACTTTATATTTTACATCTTTTTTTTTTTGTGTTTCGTTGATTTTCGTGTCTTTTTGGCGAAATGTTTTAACCTGTTACTATCGTGTAACCTTTTTTTAATTTGAATATTCTAATTAATAACAGCAATATATTTAATAACTAATAAATACTCGCCAATATTTTATTACTATTTCTTTCGTTGATTTTGCAATTGTAATCTATTTTACATATTATATGTTTCAGGAGTGAGTGTTTAACAAATATGGATTTAGATTCGGAAGTATGCTTCCTGAATAATTTGAAAATTTGAAGTTGTGCTCTTCACACTCAACTAATTATATCTTATGGACGCTACGTCAAAGCTGAGTGTGACTTGTCCATTGATTAAACTTACTATTTGTCGAGAAATGATGCGTTTGAATCCCGTTTCAGATTTAGATATTCTTTGTAGACTGGATTCCGCTCTAAACGGAGGTTCGGTTCGTTTTACCACATGTGCTTAAGATGGCAAATACACTGTAAAAAAAAATTCCTGAGGTTACTAAAGTTTTTTAGTAAAGTTGTATTCCACAGATTTCTTTAGTAACCGGTATTATAAACCGGAATCGTTGCTAGCTGTTTTATAGTAATTCTTACAGATTTTCTTGTAACTGAGTAAGAATACAAATTTTTTTAGGAATTATAAGGATCAATGAGAAAAACTAAATTTTTTTTAGTAGATCGGCCCATTTTTTTTTTTTTACAGTGTAGCTCTAACCCAGCCAACTGACCATGCGTAGTTTATATGTCTGATGCGTCTCGTCTTTTTTTTCTGGTAAGCTAAAATAAAAAGAGGTTGTATGTGGGAATAATGAGAAGCAACAGCATCAATAGTATGAACTCCATGTAATAATAATTCACGAGCCGCGATAAAGGCGAGCAAAAGAGGGGTTCAAGCAATGCCAGAAGAAAAGTACGCAAGCACGAGCAAATGTTCTATAGATTTTAGACATGCTTGTTGGGTGAATTTTGATGCAATGCTCAGAGAAGATTGCTAATTATGTTATATTGAGATACGAATGTTTGTATCGTTTATAAATATTAATCTAGTTATATATTTGTATTTGGATCCAAGCTACAGTTATCTATGTTGTTATTTTATTGAACCTTTTTTGCTTATATTATAGTTGAAGAATATTCTTTTCTGTTGAAACTATTATTTATTCATCATAATCCCACATGTATGCTTTTTTAAAATTAAAACTTAAGATCCCACACTAGCCAAGCGAAGACTCGCAAAATTTTCGTTTGAATTTCAATATTTTAAATGATTTTTTATTTATTTATTTATTTATTTTTTGTATAGAATTTCTGAGGTCGATCGCTAAATGGGCCTTTTTTTACCTTTTCGATTTTGGTTGGAGATTTTTTTATGAGGTCACTTTATATTTCACATCCGGTTCGGAAAGTAAAAGCATCCTTATAAAAAAATATTCCAACCAAATTAAAAATGTAATAAAGGTACGTTTAGAGACATCAGCTATCCTTTGCAAAAAAAAAAAAAAAAATAAATAAAAAAAAAAATAAAACTATTTAAAGATATTGAAATGCAAACGAGAAATTTTAAAAGAAATCTCCCATAGGTTTACCATTAGCTTGCGAGTGTTTTCGCGTGACTAGTGTGGGCACTTAAAAACTCGGAGCTATGATAACCCGAGAAAAGGACATTTTACTTATTTCTAAGCACTATTTTAACAGTGTGTCAAAATAGGTCATATTGCTAATAGTTTCAATGAATATTTTGAAATCCAGTTATCTAAATAAAACATTAGTTATATGAGCTTACTTCTCGTGTCGCTACGCATTAGGGGCAAATGTATGGTGCACGATATATTTTGAAACATATTTTATGCACATGCGAAATCATCACGCAAGACATTACTGCAACAATACCAACAAAATCGCTTGTTTACAACAATTATAGAAAAGTATACATAGAGCAGAATATAACAAATGTAGAAAAGTTCATTGAAACATTGTTCAAAATGTAGTAGGGACGAAAATAAAAATATACGGCTCGTACTTTTACCTATGGCTTTGTGTTTCTTTATTTTGAAATCTTGGATACACACCGTTAAAAATTTCTCTCTGAAATAACGGATAATTTGCAGGTAATCATTTATCTCATGTGTTATGTAAATTTACAGAAGTTGAAAACAGAGGTTCTGTTAAGAAACAGAGAAAATATTCTGTAAATTTACATCTATAAATAAATTTTATAAACACTTCGCATTTCAGAAAAAGCCTTAAATTTCAAAGCGTCAAAGTTATGTTACCCCTTAAAGAAAGATCCAGCGCACGGAAAGTAGTTCAAAGGAAATTTTCAATTATTTAAAAAAGATTTTTTTTAATAAATTAGATTTTTCCTCAACATTTATATTAAAATTTTACTTTAGAAATAAGACTTTGTGAATTTACATGTATGAAACTACTGAAGGTTTTCTAATTTTACGTGAGTAAAAAATACAAGTGCGATATTTCTTTAGTTGTGTAGACTGTGAGTAAATATTAAGAAATTGTATGCGGTTATTTCACTCCAGAATACTAAAACAGAAACAGGTGATTTTAATAAATTAAAAACTGCTATACCACAGCTATAAAGAGAAATGAATTGCATAACAGTTTCTGTCTTCTTCTGTACAAAATTTCTTGTGCAAGCACAAATTCCTTCCATCAATATATTAAAAAAACATATTATTACACTATTACATGTGCCCCATTCTGTGTGCAATATGTAGAAAAAATAATTTTTGTTTATACCGTACATAATGTGTTAATTATATACTATTTATGCTGCCAATAACGTTTCTGCATTTTGAACAAAAGAAATGAAAATGAATGTGAATTAGAGTCTTACATCGGGTAACAAGATTTTATCTGCACGTGATCCAACCCGCGGTTCGCACCGGGTCAGGTCGGCGCTAATTTTTTCTTGTTAATCGGGTTGGCTCTAAATATTTCAGATTCAGGTCGGTTTCGGATTGGATTTTGACTCTTGTTGGTGTGGTTTGGTAACTCGTTTTCAAAAGAAAGTTCGCAATAATGTTTCAGATGTAAAAACTATATATTTGAATATAAATGAGTTTACAGGATACCAAAACGTGGTGTCTAGTCATAGAAAAGTAGATATACGTTATATGATGAGACCACTTACGGCGAAACGTAGCAGCATGCGACGTAGTTAGCGTTCCTATCTCTAAAAATGTACGAGATATGGAAAAGAAGTCAAATACAAAGTTGTAGAACGTCCTCGATTGAGTATGAAATGGAGACTTGCACGTAAAAATAACTTTATTAAAGACCTCAAATGTAATTTTTTTTTATATCCAGTCCCCAAGGTTAAATGCTTGCATACACAAGGGTGACATTTTAATTCGGATGTATTTGACGTACATTTAGGCTGACGCATATTTACTAATAAAACTGAATCATGTAATCAAAGAATAGTTTTTTTAATAGGAAAAGCAAGTTATGTATGAACAATGTGCGTACCACCGGTAGCAATGCATAATGTATTTCCCATGTGATCCTACGGTGGATACAGTTATCAAACCTAAATTGATTTTCTTATTAAAATAAAATGTACCTTGCTTACAAGTGTTAGTTTTATTAATAAATATACATCCGCCTTAAAATGCGATACTTCGCATGCAATCAGTGGCATATTTAAGCTGGTGATTGGATATTAAAAAATTACATTTCAGGGCTTCTAATAAAGTTATTTTTACATGTAAGACATGAATTTATACTAAATAGAGGACGCTCTTCAATTTTGTATTTGACTTCTTTTCTCGTATCTTGCAGCGATTTCAAGATAGAAATGATAAATTTACAATGTTTCGGTCGGTGGTGCTGTGCTGTAAGAGCATTTCTTAGAGGATATAGTCACTTTACTATACCTCGACGCCATGTTTATGCATAGTTGTCGCCTTTCTGAATTTAATCAGGGGTGGACAGGACTTTAGTGAGCACACACTTTATATATGTTCTTTTTTTTTACATAAAGAATAAAGTCGATATTAGAGATACAATTGTAGAGTGTTTTACTATAATTGCATCAAATTATGGATTTTTTTAATATCGTGTTGATGTGCTTTAGGTTTCGGATAAACGAAAAAAAAATTGTGTTAGGATCGGGTTTCGGGGTAACTTGAAAAATAATTTTTTGGTTTGACCCGTGCAGAAATCAAATGCGAATAACAATAAAGTATTGCCACAAAAACACGAAGATAAGACACAACTCCTTGAAGTAGGGTATTTTTCCCTTAAAAAATAATTCTGGAAATAAGCATTTGCACATGAAGCATTATGTTATGACTGGAACATATGTGAAGGTGCATTTATATTATGGCGTTATCGACCTAGGCGATGGCGTTCCAGGCGTTAAATCATAAAACCTAACCAGTTAACTGCGCGTAAACAACCAATAAAGAATGCTGACTGGTTGGATTTTATGATTTAACACCAGGAACACCAACGCCTAGGTCGACAACGCCATAATGTAAATGCACCCGTAGTGCCAGCTAGTGCAAGATGTATGACTTTCAGAACTGGTTAAGCCAGAAATGAGAAGGGATTACCTTATATGGATAAATTCCCTATAGATTTTGGAAAAAAAAGGAATTTTTTTTTCGTACAAAGCATATTTAAAACCTATATTTATATAGTAAACCCAGTGTAACCTACAAATGCCTCACAAAATATAAAAAGAATTTTATAAAGTCTCATTTTGAATTAGAGATTCTAAAAAATGGAACTATTTTTAAATATAAGCACCAAACATTCCTAGAAGTGAAAAGTATGAAAAAAGGGAAATATTTATGAATTAATGATCGGGAACCTAGATAAAAGGATAACTGTAAACTAAAGAACTGAGAACTGTTGTAAATTTATCGAGGATCTTTGTTTTTTTCTGTGTTTTTACAGGCATTTTTAACAGTGCGAGGAATTGAAAGAGACTGATTCAAAATAAGTTTTTGATAGTATATGAAATCTGATATTGTTCTCATGTATCAATGTAAAACTCTCTTAGAATAGAAAGTATATCGAAAAAGTAATAATTATCTAGAGAGTGATTAGGTAAGACATTTGCACATGTATTACAAAACTTGTTCTGTATTCAGGGTCATTTTCTTGTGAAGTGCCCCGTACATCAATATATGTAAAATATGAATCTTAAATATTCGATAAAACTTATCTTCATGGCAACTTACTCTCTGTATCGAATATTGCATAAGTTTCTTTCTTTCACAGAAATCAGAATGTTCGTTTAACCCTTCACGATGAGTGGCACGTATACATGCCATATAGAATGTATGAAATCCTTGAATTTGAACCGAAATATTTGCCCTATCCAATCGCAGATTTTCAGAGATTCAATAAAGCAAATATATGTAGATGATGCTCGTCGCGAAGGGGTCAAATAATTAATAAACTTTTTACAATTACTACTGAATTTATGAATGCAATTATAAACTTCGTATCTTATAAAATATTATTTCTTTAATTCTTTATTTTAAAAATGAGAAAATGGTGTTGTTTTTGCTTATTTAAATAAAATTATAAAATATACTGCATAGTTTTGAATTGTAAGTAGATGTTATAACTTTTTAATAGAAAGAGCTTTAAAATCCCTCGTATATTTTATCGATTATAAAATTTTAATTTGATAATTTTACTTGAATTTGAGTTTATTGAAACTCTTTTTTATATTATCTACTAGTATTTTAATATCCATCTTGGAATAGAGGAAGCATTTTGAAAATTATCTAACCTGATATTTTTGGATAACATTAGATTACCATGTATGCATATCTAATTATCTATCATCTATATAAAGTACTCTTACTTAAATAAATTATGTCATAAGAAACATAACTTATCGAAAACTTTATTATATGACTTGAACTATTTGTCCATTATAGGATAAGCCATATTACTGTATCTTTATTACAGAAAAAGGAAAATAATAGCAATTCTTGCAAAGTGTATTTTTTTTTAAGAACATAAGCAATATAGGGAAAGGGAAGTCATTACCTGAAATCTTAATGTTGAGGTTCTTGGATAATGATGCTGGTTGAATGGTTCATACATACTATGTTACTCATTTATTAGAATGATTCATAAAAAACGAAAAAAGAGGAATTATGTTGTTTTGACTTTTCATCTGTAACATAATCCTTATATGTGTTTCAATTGAAAATAATAACATGATACCCATGATAAGCCTTAGTCACAAAACTGCCAATTTGTATCGTTCCCTGCCTCTTTTATTACACACACACAGATAAACTTAATACTCATATATTCGTATAGAAATAATATATATATATATATATATATATATATATATTATTTCTATACGAATACATGAGTATTAAGTTTCAGTATTACATGAGTATTAAGATTGTTTTCAAAATATGCAAGGTTAAATTAACAGCATTTTAAAATTTTAAAATATTTTACTATAAAACAATTATTTATTTATTTGAATATTATTCATTGAAACTCTTGAAATTGACGTTATTTTTATATAACTAGGAATTGTGCATTTTCAGTATTCTTACAAAATTTCAGGAGGTTCGTCTAAATATTTCATTTAGAAATAAAATTGAGATTTAAGGAAGTTAAATCCTTATAGCACTGTGACCAAAATATGAATGAACTGCACAGTCACTAAAATGCAATTTATTACCGTTATTATCGTATATATAAGATGAGTCGTATCTAAGTCACCGTGACGTTCACATGTCCCATTTTGCAATAAATTTAAATGACTAAAAACAAGGTTACTGCTGGTCCGGAAATGAGCATACCATTATTTTTGAATATTAATCGTCGCCTTATTTTGAGTAGTAACCGCCGTTGATTTTTTTCTTTAAATAATTCGAACAAAACTATTCGAAAATAGTGGTACTCAACCTTCCTAACACATAACAACCCTGTAAAAATCATTCACAGTGACCTCATAGTGGAGTCACGAATTGACGTTCTATTGCAAATCATAATATGATGAAATGTAGAAATGACACATTTTAGTCACCGTTGTGACAGTAGCACGTGTGTATTTTTGCGATATCATAGTGACGTCGCATCAACTGCTGTTAGAAAATATAAAGTTATAATAAAAGTAGTAAATACATAAATTCAAAAAGAAATTAAGCTTCTAAAACTATCATATAAAAACACGAAACGATCTTTTTTCAATCTGCAATAGAATATAGAGAACTACAAAAAAAATATTTTGTCCTTCTTAGGCAAATATATCCAAAATAATAAAATGCATAGGGAAATATCTTGCCAAGAAATTCTCTGGAACTGAAGTTAATGTGTCTTCTATAAAACACGAAACAGGAAATGTTTTTACCTCATAGGATAAATTTATGAACATAAGTCTGCCAAAATTTTTGAGAATGAATTCTCCGAAGTTTAAAAGTGTTTTACAAAATGAGTTCTTTAGAGTCGAATGGCGTTTTCTTCTTGTATGAAGCAATAATGTTTATATTTATGCTCATCGTCCATTTTAGTTTTGGTTAAGAACTGGCAAAATATGATGTAAATAATGTGTTTGAAATACATAATTTGGTTTGTGGAAAAATTCTATGCGATAAATTCTTTTGATATTTACAGAATCATTGTTTAAAGCATAATAAGTTAAAAAATAAAGGAGTTTCAGTTTTCATAATAGCAAAGACATCTTTTTGAACATTTGTTCCTAAATTATGGATAAACATTATGCTTAGTAAGATTTTTTGACGTCACATCTGCGTTTTGATATTTTTCTGACACAATCCTAGACAACTAAACTTAAATCAGTGTCACACTATAACTGATCATTTGAACTTGAAACTGCAAATAAAAAAATATATACATACAGAAATTTATACATACAGAGTGCCTTTAAAAGTGGTGGATGTTTCTGAAAAAAAAATGATGTCAGCTATTGAAGTTATTCTTACTCTAAATTAATGTTCAAAGTCGAGAATTTTTTTTTTTGCTTTAACTCCAAATAATAGTAATATATGGTGTTATGTCTCAAATTGTTAGAACGCTAAAAATAACGTCTAAAAATGGATCAAAATTCACTCAGCTTTTAACTTTCGTCCTATTTAATTGATGAAAGGCCAAAACGTGATTCACGTTTTGAAAGATTGCAAGGTAATTTTGAACAGTATTACACTTTGCGACACTACAACGCCACGTATCGGCGATATTTTGAACTAAAACAAGAGAGCCTAGTAATGAAACTTCTCTCTTTGCACATTACACATCTAAAAGAATAACCTCAATATTTGTCACAGATTACTTGTCATTCAATTTTACAAACGTTACGTTCATTTTAAAACAATCTTTACGTCCTACTGTGGGCAAAAAATAGTAAGACTTTGTTCATAATTTTAAAATTATTAATTTGTTCTTCCAAATCTATTTCGTCCCCCTCAAAGTATTCCCCCCTGGCCCTATACGCTTGTGCCAACGTTTCTTCCAATCCTCGAAACAGTTGTTAAAGTCAATTTCCGGAATAGCCTTCAATGCGCGTAGCGATTCACGTTTAATGTCTTCAATTGACTCAAAACGGTTTACCCGGAGCGGTCATTTGAGTTTGCTGAATAGCCAGAAGTCACACGGAGCTAAATCAGGCGAATACGGTGGTTGCGGCACGATACTGGTTGATAATTTGGCGATAAACTCACGAAGAATTAATGCAGTATGCGACGGTGCATTATCGGTGCATCTTTCAAAATGATTTTCACTGATCCTTCCGATATTCCAACGATGCCAGTAAGGTCTCTGACTGTTAGTCGTCGATTCTCAAGCAACAATTCCTTGATTTTATTGACGTGTTGATCATCAGTTGATGTTGATGGCCGTCCTGGACGTGGTTCGTCGTCAACGCGTTCTCGACCCTCTTTGAATAATTTGTACCAATCAAAAACACTTGCTCGGGACAAACAATTATCACCGAAGGCCTTTTGCAACATTTTAAACGTTTCGGCACCAGAAATTTGATTCCGAACACAAAATTTAATGGAACTTCTTATTTCACTCATTGTAAAAATCGCCGAATGCACTTTTTGTACTTCAGAAAGACAAGCATATACTAAACACTAATGATTATTTTGATGTGACATTTGGCACAGATGTCACTGCCAGTCATACCAACCTAGAAAAAAAATATTTCGACGAATGGGTTTTCGCGCGAAATTTAAATTAAAAAGTCTTACTATTTTTTGCCCACAGTAGTATACACTCTATTTTATGAAAGTATAGCATACTACAGTGGCGGCTCCTCAATTTTTGCACATAAGCACGCGAACCACCAAATGAAATTGGAAAGAAAAAATAACAAGTTATATATGCTAATACTGAACACATTTCCAGATTTTTTCATATTCCTGGATGAGCTTCATTCCGCCCGCTGTCTTTTTACGCCTATTGCAAAATGTTAATGTAAAAATGTAAGTTTCGAAAAATATCACCAGAGAGCAGCTGGTGATTATTGGATCGCACATGCTAACGAAGGAATTCCTTTATCAGGCAGTTTATGTGGAAGGAAGCAGCGAATGGAGCATGAGAGAAAAGGCACCACTCACATATTTCTATGCGCACAACCTTCAGTGTGCAGGAGTTTGCATTGTAGGCTGTTTATTACATGCTTTCTTTTAACTTACATTTCTGTATGTATGTGGCAGTCAAACCTTGTTACTCATTTTTCATACACTTCTTGTTGACATAGAGCTTTTGAAATTTGGAATATATATGTATTCCTATGTATACATGAATTGGACATTGATTTTTTAAAATTCGTTTTCTAAAGGGGGGGGGGGGCAACATCGGCCCAAAACTTGCATTTTCCCCATAGAAATAACGTTGAGATTGTTTAGTATTAATTGAAAAAATAGCTCCATTGTTGCAGCATTCATCCATTTTAACCACATTGCTGTCCGCATTATTATGACGTCTGCATTCAGCAAAGCACACATTTGTGTTTTATAATATAAGTTGACTTTTTTGTAACTTTTAATGAAAGCATGGTTTTAAAAAAATTACTTTTAATTTATCTCTTTCTTGCTCCTACGAATTCTCCTTTTATTACATGGGCGCTGGCAGAGGAGAGTCATTGAATCTCTCTCTCGATTTTGAAATTAGTTTACTAAATTTTATTTTTCTGTGATAATTTTGAGAAAGAAATATAATTTATTCTTAAATTGTAATTTATCACTAAAATGTAATTAATAGGAAAAATAACTAAGAATTTTCTTAGAACAAAAAAATATTTAGTTCTTTTTGCATTCATGTGTTTAAAAATTTTCTTTAACGGGGGGGGGGGGGGGGGGACGGCAATCCTTGATGAAAAAAAGTTCCAATTCTCAATTTTGAAAAAAAATTCGTTGAAGTTTACTTTTGTATTTTTAATTATTTCTTATTTCTTACATTTTTGTGTTGCTTTTTACATTGGTATGTTAAAAAAATTTCTTCCAGAAGTTTTGATAAAAGATCTTGGTTTAGCTTATATCAAGTTCATATTCTTCATTTGTAAAAACGCGGCCTAGGTTATGTGGCCTCAGGCACTTATTTTCATACTTTTCGCTCTGGATTTCGTGCTGACGGCGCCCGTGCCTCGTATGCTATATTCGTTTATTTATGTATTTTTTGTTTGTTTGTTTCATTGTACTATTCTCCTTTGTAGGAATTAAAATTTTACAATTTTTGTGACTGTGCATGTTTGTTATTACATTAGTTTACATTGTTTTCTATTAACAGGTACGTTACATACTGCTTGCAGATTTTATTTTCGCAATATTTACATGTTCTAAACCCCCATTTAAATAACCCATGAATCGCCATGTGAGCATACATATAATATTATTTTATATAAGTAATCGTGTACACTAAAATAGTTTTGAGAGTTTTATGCCTGTGATTAAGGTAAAGGTTCAGTATCAAACTGCCACTCATACATTAGGTATGCATATGTTTGATATTATCAACATATTCACTTCGAGTGGACCCACATTTCCTAAAAGGTTCTTACGGGATACTTTCGAGATTTTTAGTTTTATGATCCATTTTAGTACAGAAATCATATTAGCCCCACCAGTGGCTGAGAGGTTGTGCTCTCGAAGCTGGTAGACGGGAGGTGCTGGGTTCGATCCCAATCGCGCCCGTCGGCCTAATCGCTCGGAGTTTTCGTGGTTTTCTTTCGAGCCGTGGATTTTCTCCATGCGTAAATACGGATTAGGTTCCCTTAGAAAGACCCCCACGAAGGGCACTCCCCCTGGGCCTATATCCCTAGTGTCGATAATTGGCCGTCAATAATCAACTCAACTCAACTCAGAAATCATATTACCACTGTTGTCATGCAAGGTGAGTCAAAAGTCCTTAGATCAACTTTAAGAGGTAGTAGAGTACTATAACCAACAATTTTTGTATGTGAATTCAGAGACATAAACCATTTACTCAGGTAAAAACACTAGATATCCTACTCTAATTGAAACACAAAAATTGTCGATAATTTTATTCCAAATAATGATATTTTAACGACTTTTTCATCTGCATTAACTTTGCTTTGTGTGAAATGAAATGGCATCACCAAAAGCTCTGGAAATATGCAGTATTTATAGCAGCGAGACCATTATGCGAAGTTAAATACATTCGGAAATAAGAGGTGTTTATTTTACCGTTATTTAGATGCAGATGATGCACACATACCAATTCTCGTGATAGCGTTACATTTCACATTATGAAAGGTAAATATAGGTAAATAGGTTGCAAATCTGTCAAAATATCTTCATTATTTTTAAGGTTATGAACAAAATTCTGAGATTAGACAGGATGGAGACACAGTGTTATTTTTGATAGAATAAATAGATAATGATCCGGGTTGCATATACAAAAATTGTTTGTTTCAGTGTACTCTTCTACACCTTAGTCTACGGACTTTTATGTCACACTGTATATTCTTCTTCTTGTTAATCACAAGTGTTTTACATATCTCATGTATATTGTGTCATATACATTTTATTTTTACCTGAGCCATGTGCGTCAACCAACCCACAGAACAAATTCTCTAGAGCAACTTTCTGGGACAATACAAGTAAAAGTATTGTGCAGTGATTATGACTAATCTACATGGTTATAGAAAATAAAACTGCGAGATTTATTCGTGATTCAAGGGTCTCCATAAAATAGTTATGCTATAAATAACCGGTGACTCACATTACAGTCGATGTGTCACGTAAAATTATGTAAATATTTGAAAGTAAAAAATGTAGATTCTCGCCTATTACTCAGATGTATTTTCTTTTACTCTTTATGAAGATACTGTTAGTATCGTAAAAGAAACTTTACGGGAACATATCGAATGTAGCAACACAAAAAGTATAGAGATTTGCAGTTTATTATACCACGGCGCAAAATTTCTTATCACTAAAGACCTTCTCAAAACGGCGGAACATTTCAACCAGTGGACAGTGACACTCTGAATGTTGGAATAATCCTACAGGTGTTAAACAATATTTCGAACCAAGGTATTACCTCTATAAATTAGCTGTTTCTCACAACGCGCAGCAGGTACTATCTTTATTTTTAGTTTGTCCACTATACCTCACGTATGGGTATTTTCCGATCGTTTTTCGGTCCAACAATGAACTTACAGTTTCATTCATGAAACTGAAAAAAATACTATAATTGCATCAAAATGGCGTAAAATTTCACTGACTTGCTGTGCCAGAACTGATATTAAGGCGTCCCCGGTTGCCAATGCGAGTAAAAAGAAGCGTACGTAAGAACGTAATAATTTTAATAACTCGAAGCATCTTTTTACGAACTCTCGTCCAAAAATTGATCAATTATCACTCTCCAACTTTGAGCTCTACACATAGAGAGCTGTCTCTTTTTTCCACATGATTTACAGTAGTCAGCGGGTACGAATACAATGACAATTGTTTTTGCCCTGAATGAGAACTAAAAATGGCAATTATCTGTTTTGATATATATCCTAGTGGTTGAATATATTTCATATATTTTTAATATTCGAAGTTATCAACTAATGATTGATCATTGTGTACAGAGCTGAGCTTTCAACATTAAGTAATGCGTATTATATGTTCCTTCTGTCCTAAATATTTTATCGGTGATGAAAGTCTTCTAACCACCAAATCAATTCTCTTATTTCCTTTGAATTTCGCTGCTTCCCACATATTACCCATTTTTCTATTTTTCGACATTAGAATGAAAAGCTAATTTAAATTCAATGATGCTATATTCTATTGACTTTCTATAATAGAGCTGTGTCGAAACATCTTTTAATGAAGGGGTCTTCAACCTGTGGACCGTGGGCCACCAATCTAAAAACATTTCAGAATAGAAAAAAAAAATATTTTTTAATCACAGAAGCTTTGCGATTAAATAACGCAAAGATTACTATTCGGAATTTGTAGTAGCGAACGCCTTTCATGCAAAAATGTTAAATACTTCTATTTTAATGCAATGTTTCCATATAACAGTCTGTTTGTCATGAGTGTACCCATGATTTGATTAAAAGTTTTTCAAATTTCAATCAAATAAAAAAAGGCCTGATTAAAAGCATGGACCAACTAGTCCTTGGCCCAAGTAATTGAAAGTTAACGCCCCCAAGTTTAGTATGACATTTTCGTAAAGCTGACATTTTAAATCTCTTTTGACTTTGCAATGATTATAATCCATATTTTGAACTTAAAGTATGTTAAAATTAAAAGCAAAAATACATTTATCTAAATATGTATTTATGTTTTTATATAGGTATTTTAAGGCATAGAATATGTTTAAACTTTTAGACAGTATAGGAGAATGCCCCGTATGAATACTGGGCCTTAAACTTCTCTTTCTCGTGTCTTGATCGAACCGTGATGAAACATAAATATTTTTTATCGTGATTGCTTTTTCATTTTACATAAATATAGTGCGTTTTATTGACAAGTAAACAACATTAATTAAATAACAAATCACAGAAAGGTCTGTTTGTCATTTTTAGGCGATATATAAAGAATTTTCAACTGGTATAAAGCTATGGAGACTAGAATGTTTAGCCTTTAAACTTTAAATTTCGTACCCTGTGCTAGAAGAATATTTAGTTATCTAGGGTAAGGGGATCAAAAGATATCCGCTTCTTCAGAAGATAGTGTCCATTATTAAAGCATACATCTCATTTTAAATAAAATAAAATAGGATAAGCTGATCATCCGGATGTCTTATCCTTATTTCAATCAATATATCCTAATTTCATTCTTCAAAATTTAATAAAATTTCTTAATTAATAGAATTAAAGAAATCATCTAAATAAGACATCTGGTCCCCTTATTCTAGTGTTAGAAGTATTTAGAAAATTGTTAGCAGAAAATAGTTATTACTTAAAACATATTTTTGTTTAAGTAATAAGTTTGTTAAGTTTTACATCAAAAAGCTTTTTTTTTAGTTAACACTTTTGTGCCATTAAAATTGTTTATAAATGTATTATTAACTTTATATATTTAAATATGCTGTAATCAGAAAAACAAACGAAAAAAGGCTTGATTGTTGTTAATGGAGATTATTTTGAAAACGATGTAACGTAAAATTGCTCCACATCATTATAGAATATAAGAGTCAATAAGAGACTAGGACTCGCGGAGTTAATAAAAGATAGAGTAACAGCAGTTCGCATTGTCTCTAGAAATAATAGATTAACCGAAGAAGTATTCTTTTACAGATTTTATTATGATTTATTGTGCTTCCTTGTTTTAGCTCCAAATATCACCAATAGATATCCCTGCACTGTCTCAAACTGTAATAATGCTACAACCTTTAAATTTCAAAACGCAAACTATGTTCTTTAGCGTTTCAACTGCTAAATAGAGTGGGAGTTTAAGGCATCATGTACTTTGATCCATTTTTATACACTAGTTTGAGCATTCGAAGTTTTAAAAATGGCACAGTGCAATCTATCGGTAAAATTTATAACTAAAACAAAGAAATGCCTCACTTCACACAACCTCCTGTAAAAATAACTTCAAACGTTGTCACCGATTATTTGTTTTGAAATTTTAAAGCGTTATATTTCAAATTTAGATTACCTTGTATTTTGTTCATCGTTAAACTTAGGAAATACGTTCGTAAGAGTGTAGTGATAAACGCACAAGACAAATGCTGAATCCAAGTTTTTATCGAGACTATGGACACCTACATTATAGAACTCGGCAATACTCACTTATAAGAGTTCGCCTGTGAAAGAGTATTACTTTTACAACTGAAACTTTTAAACAATATCTTGGATATAATGACAAGCTTCATCATATCTTCGATGACCAAATGTCCTCGAATTCTAGGGTGTCCTGAAATCTTTCGGCTGTAATATATGCAGTTTCATCAGTATTTATTTAAAACACTTTTTAAATTTTTAGAAGATGATAAATTCGTAGGACCAAAAAATATATAATTCATAATTTTTTATAAATTTTAAAGTTATAAATGCTTTAAATAAAGTATCGTTATAAGACATGGTAATCTTAATCATATTGCTAAGTCTGATTTTGTCCAAAATCATCTCGTCCAATAAAAACTTACTCCTTGTATGTTGGAAAATTCTTATAAAAGTACTTCAATTCCTTATTGTTTGGCGAAACATTCTATAAATTATGTTATATTTAAAAATTCTTTTAACTTCCACCATTCATGTTTTTGTTATTGTTGTTTAGCTTTTAATGATTTATTAAATAAATTTTTAAAAAAAACTATAGATATATTTAAGAATTTTCTTTGAATATAAACTAAGATGTCCAAACCATGGAACATCTGAATTTTTGGTTTTCGTTCCCAAAAATAGATGTGTCCGTAGAGAACTGCATTTTCCAAATTCTGTTCCCATTTGTTTCTTTTTATAATACATTACATACAAGGTGAACTTTTCAAACTAAGTTCCCGAAACTTCTAAGCACTAACACGATATACGAAAACCCTACTTTATTATTAAAATGCCTAGTTCTTAGTATCATTAGGACTAAATAACTTCCATATCGAGAACACCAATGAGAAGAGTATTATTAACGAAAGAGATGTGCAAAATTCATCAGTGTTCCTATCCAGTATCGTTACTATTACAACACCTTTGCTATCGTTTATGCGAAATTTCAAACATTGAAACTGTTTTCAGAGTTTTGATAAGCAGGGCATAATTCTGAAGACGTCTATAACACTTCTATATCAAACAAATAGAGTTTGTGTTAAAGACTTCGGTAGGAAAAGGTCGCATAATACTCTCTTGTAGCGGTCACACAGTTATTGTTGAAGTATAATGAGATAAATCCTGCTTTTAGAGAACAGATATAATTTAAAATGATCCTGCAAAGCCTTACCACTATGGAATTGGAAAGAAAGGCGTGACATTCAAATATTACTCTGTAGGATAAATACTGCGGTTACATATACCAAAGTATCACTTCAATATTTAAGCAAAGCAAAAGTACAAAAAAAAATTATTACGTATTCACTATCAAATTTATTGAATTTCAGTTTAGAACACCAGTTTTAGAGAAAAAAGAGAAAATCCCGCTATTCGGTTCCATTTCTTCATTTCAAAATTGCACATACTATAAGTTGAAATATTGGCTACAGACAATGTGAATGATTTACTTTTTAAAACAAAAAAGTAGTAGAAATGAAATATATTTTATTTTTCTCAGACAAACAAATCCACATAAGAAAACACATGGAGAAATATCGTTGCCAAGAATTTTTACTGAGATCTAGCTAATGCAGTCTTCTGTAAAATGCGAAACGGAAAAAGTTTTTACAACCTCCGGCATGTTTATCAACTTAAGACTGCCAAAATTTCTGAGAATGAGTTCCTGAAGCTTAATAGTATTTTACAAGATAAATTCATTGAAGACTAATGATATAAATATTTTTTTCAAATGAAGTAATGATATTTATTTTTATACTATACATTCATTTTCGTTTTAGCAAAGAGAGACAAAATTGTGATGAAAATAATGTACTTTAAGCTAATTTTTTTTTTTTTCTGGTACGAAGTATGCAACGATTTTCTTTTTCGCACAGACGGAATATATTTTATACATAATAATTTAAAAATATATAGTATCATATTTTCTGCTTTTATTAAAATAAACAAATAAATATAATATTTTGAACACATATTTGTAAATTTTGAAAAATTATAGCCATAAAAAGCCATTTCTTCTGTAATAAAATATCTAGGAAATATTAAATTAAAAAAATTTATTTGTTGCGTATTTTTCTGCCATTGAATATACCGGAGAATTCAAAATAGATAGAAAAAGTAAAAAAAAAAAATAATTTGGAAACTATCGATATAATATTTAATAATGAAACATTTTATTGCCAGAATACTTGCATTTCTCACTGTCAATTTTTGCTCTAGTCGTCCCGGAACTGCTGCCTGTAGCTATTTAAACCATCATGTTAAAGGTATTGAAACGTAAATCTTTTGCGATTCTGTTCAGATTGTCGTGCCAGGCCAAACCGACATTTGCATTAATCACAATTGTTTGACTGAACATTTGTAATTCTACCTGCGTGCCTCTGCTGTGCTCCATAGCTGTATAGATTACAAACTCAACTGACACACCATGTGTAGTTTCAAATGTAATTTTTGTGACAGTAAAATTTTCATTAAAAAAATTCCGTGCCTTTATATGCATTTCTGGGGAAACTGTATCGTGTCCAGTAGTTTCATTAAAAGTTCCTTTTTATTCAGTTAGAAGTTTTACTGTTAACGTGCTGATAAACCACTTTAACCTGCATTATTAGCTACCGATCTTTATATTTGTTGCAGCATTAAGAAAAAAAAAAGAATATGATACAGGACTGTACATGCAAACATTTCGTGATCCACGAAATAGCATTTTTAAGATTTTAGAATGTTTTCATGCACTTTGCATATGACTGTATCTACACGCTCAACTTACCACTTTAACGTACAAAAAAAAATTCAAACCAAAGCAAAATAATATTCTTTTTCAATTTCTCTTTAACCATTTCGTTGTAGTGACCATTTCGAGAATATTGTGACGTAACATTCACTTGCTTTTTTAAAATATTACATAAAATTTTTTAAAAGCAGATGTAACCCCCCCCCCCCCCTTATTCATCTACGAAATTTTCAAAACCTTTCAGTTCAACACAAAAGTACAGTGGATTCCCGGAATATTTCTTTACATAAACCCAGAAAATTTATTTGACAAAACGTCTCTTGTTTCTAAATGCTTTTTCTCATTCGTTGCGTACTGTTGTTTCTCCAGTTTCAAGACTCTTTGTCTGACATACCAGTTGGAAAGCAATAATGACACTTGCAGACTTTAGACAAGATATATAGAGATTCTTCCTTGCTAAATCGCTTATGAACACTTCTTGTCCTTTTTGAGTTACAAGCTGTCAAAGACGATGATTTTTGAGAATTTTGAAAAATTAACTAGGCATTCAGGTGAGAAAAGAGATAACCGAATGTTTATTTTTTGTGAACATATTTCGAAATATTAATAACACATATAAAAAGTCTATACTGTTATCTATTTCCTTTCATGCGATTTAGTTTTCGAAATCTTGCACTAGGACTAATATTTCAGTAGTTTTAAAGTGCTCATTTGTTTTTTCTTTAAAGAAAAATTTCCAATATTGTCATGATCTGATAGTGCAAAATATGTAGATTTCAGATATTTTTTTAATATTTTGTTTATCTTAATTTGTTCAAAAGTCATGCAAGATTATTTACAAACCTTTGATTTTTGTAAAAACATGATATATCGCAACCTTCAATCCCCTGTAACAAAAAGATTTTTAAGATGTTTTTGTCTTCTTTTTAATACAGGGTGTACCTGAACTCATGATTCAAACTGTAAGGGAAAGTAAAATGCACATAAAGAAGAAATTTTGGTATAGTAATGTGGGGTCTGAAAAAAAAAGTGTTGGCAAAAAAACAGGAAATGCGGAGGAAGTGAAAACAAGACATCATTTTATTGACATCATTGTGTGAATGCCTTGCTACGATTGGTTTGGTACAATTAAATACTGCAACGTCCGACTGTTAACGGTGATAACACCCTGGAAGTGTCGATGACATGATAGGCGTACATTTCGGCCGGTAGAGAGCATGGCGATGCGGTCTTCTGCTGCAAGCAGTCACCGGCATTCGATAGTTCTAGCGTGTTGGACGAATTTACGCCCGCTGAGAAAGCAGGCATGCATCTTATGTATGAAGCTGTGAATTGTAATGGAAGAGCGGCGCTCAGATTGTATCCTGAACAATTCCCCAGTAGGACAATGCTGGATTACAAAATATTTCCACGTTTCCATCGGCAACTTTGTGAGAACAGTTCATTTCATTTCATGAGACAGGATACGGGTCGCGTGAGACATGTACGAGTTCCAGAATTCGAAGACCGTATTCTCATAGAAGTTGATGGTAGCCCAAGCACTAGCACAAGATCAATTGCACGAACTACATATGTGAGTAAGAGCACCGTATGGAACATTTTGCACGAGAAAAGACTTTTTCCATACTATTTACAGAGAATGCAAGCACTTAGTGTGAATAAATACCCTTGGCGCATAAATTTCTGTCGTTGGTTTGTGCCGCAAAGGACATTGTTCCCGAGATCCTCTGCACATGTACTTTTCACAGATGAGGCTTTCTTTACGTGCGACGGACTTTTCAATTTGAACAATTCCCATGTGTGGGCGAACTCACATGCTACACGTCCCCATGCTATTCAGAAGGGGTTCTCCGTTAGTGTGTGGGCGAGTATTGTGTATGATTTCTTTATTGGCCCGTACTTGCTATCACAACAACTCAACGGTACGACGTATGGTATTTTTCTGGAAAGAGGTATTACCGGAATTACTTGATAATGTTCTAGCTGCCGTTTGGAGTGCCATGTGGTTTCAGCACGACGGGGCTTCAGACCATTTCAGCATCAATGTCTGTAATTATTTTGATTCCACGTTTGATGGATTGGACGAGGTCTCTCAGTCGCTTGGCCACAACGTTCAGCTGATTTATCAATTATCGTTTTTTTTCTTATGGGGACACCTGCAAGAACTCATCTATGAGACACCAATTGAGTCTGATGATGATCTATCTCATTAAAAGACTTTCAGTCGCTGCTTCAACTGTTAGTCAAACATCTCGAATCTTCAAAAGGGTACGTCAATCACTTTCTAGACACTTTCAGGCCTGTATCGATGTTGGAGGTACCCCATTTGAGCATTTACTGTAATTGTTATGTCAATAAAACGCTTGTTTTCATTTCCTTCGCATTTCTTTTTTCTTCACCAACACTTTTTATTTCGGGCCTCACATTGTCAAATTACCAAAATTGCTTCTTTATGTGTACTTTACCTTCCCTTATAGTTTGGCTGTATAGATTTACACATACAAAATATAGGAAAAACCAAAATTCGGTCGGCAACTTTTTTTTGTCGAAATTTTGTGAAACGACCATATAGTATAATGCGCATAGAAAAATGATACACTCAGAAAAAGAAACTGATTAAAACTACAAAACATGTTTTTGAGTACATTTTGGTTGTTTTAGCAAAATTCAAGTAAAATTGAACCATTTCACTTCAATTAACAAAACATTTCTGCTGACGATACAATTTTTTTTTTTTGGAATTGCAAAAAAAAAAAAAAAAATTGTTGATTCAAACAAAATTTTTATTGACCTATATTTAAACAAAAATTTTGTTTAAATATAGGTCAATGGAAATTTTGTTTGAATCAACAAAAAAAAATTTTTTTTTTGAAAATCGTTTTTTTTTTTTTTTTGCAATTCCAAAAAAATTTTTGTATCGCCAGCAAAAAATGTTTTGTTAATTGAAGTAAAATGGTTCAATTTTACTTGAATTTTGCTAAAACAACCAAAATGTACTCAACAAAAATGTTTTGTAGTTTTAATCAATTCCTTTTTCTGAGTGTATGTTTAAATTTAAGAAACAGATTTTTTTTTTATTGAAGATAACCATTTAAATTTAACTGTATTACTTATTATTTTAATATCAGTGAATACACTGTCTTGTTTCTACAAGGAAACAATCATACGCCTAAAAATATTGCATGAGTTCGTGTTTATATAAAGCTGTCTTGTAAATATATTTGAAATGCTTTTAAAGCATATTTTTAAATTATATTTCAGCACATTAATTCATTTCTGCCATTATATTTAGTAATTTCGTTTTATTAGAAAAAAAATGTTCTCTATAGAAACATAAACGGATACTACAGAAAATTAAGAGTGTTAGTTTAGTTTAGATTTAATTAGTTTAAGAGTGATTCTTGTTGTAGTGGTTTTTGAAGTACAATACGCAGTCGTCCACTTAAATATCGTCGTGATCCCAAGAATTTTACAATACTTGGACCGAATCGGTGACAGTGGTTGGAAGGATAAACTGGCAAATATTTAGAACTTAAAAACTAAACTTGTGTTGCAACATAAATAATAGTAAAAAAAATAAATTCGCTGCATTTTATGTAATTACGAGAGCTAGAACTATATCATCATCATCATCATCAACCGTTTTCAATCCACTGCTGGATGTAGGTCTCCCCCAGATTTTTCCATTGTTGCCTGTCTAGTGCTTTAGTCATCCAATTAACACCAGCCACTTTTCTGATTTTGTCACTCCATCTTACTTGAGGTCGTCTTCTTGGTCGTTTTACATCTCTGGGATACCACTGTAGGGTGTTTGTGCTCCATCTATTGTCTTGTCTTCTTGCAATGTGCCCAACCCATTTCCATTTTTGCCGTTTAATTCTCTCGATGATGTCAAAAGCTTTCGTCTGACTTCTTATCCACGTTATTCTCTTTCGGTCTCTTCTGGTTATGCCTAGCATACATATACATATATATATAAATACTATATATATAACTATATATATAATATATATATATATATATATATATATATATATATATATATATATATATATATATATATATATATATAATTTTACTGTATGTTAACAGCACCCTCTTTAATGATTTGATTTTTTGATGTTCTGATTAAAATGAAAAAGTTAATAATGTAAATAATTTACATAATATTGAAATATAGCACTTTTTAATGTCCTTCAAAATTATTTATAACTTTTCCTCATTTTGCGTACAGAATCTGAGGAATTCGTAGAGTCTGGTCTTTCTCAGTTTATATCGTTTAATTGAAAAGTGACTATAGCGTAATAAATTAAATATAGTACGGAATTAGCATTCATGTTGACATTGTAATTTCTGTGACTTACACTTAAAATTATTCTTAATGAATCTTGAAATAACTGCATAAAAGCTTAATAGTTTAACGGAAACCTTTCTGTTATTCTATATTTTGTATTAAATGTACATAGATTTTATATTACACTTTATTTTAGAATGTAGTCAAACAGAAAATTGATCTTTTCTCCAACATACATTTCAGAGAGAATATACGTTCAAAATGATTACATTAAATACATAGGTTCGGTTGATAAAGTCTATTTGTTAAAAATCTGAAGCATCTATACAATACTCATTTTAAAAAAAAATGCATTTTATAGTATGTATTTACTTTTGCATCCGTTCTGTCATATAAATCCAAGCATTGTACTAATCAATAATTCTTGTTTCAAATGAGTGTTTTGCGTGATACTAAAATACAAATGTAACTCTAATATCAATTTGCATTTCCAAAAGTTCCAAAGTGTAGAACTTTGAATTCTTTCTGCATTCATAATATTTAACGCAATTTTTAAAGATTTATTATTATTATACCGTCTATTTTACAACAATAGCAGGTTATTCAACAATAAATAATCAAAACATATTGCCATTAAATTTACGTTGCGACGACGACAAATTTATTTAAGTATCTGTAAAGAAATTATAAGCACTTACTACACTACTGGAAATGGGTACTTAAATTAAGCAAAATGTACTCATTTTTTAGTATTTCCTTTGCTTATAATAACTTCGAGTTTTAAGTTTTAATATCGAAAATCACATCAACTCATTCTTTGTATACATACTTCACTTTTCCAAATTCCTCCATGATAAATCACTGCACAACAGAAATTGTGTAATAAAACCAGAAGCATAATCACGCACGGATACGACAAATCCACTGTAAAATATATTTCGCTGAGTTTGAAGTGCGCAAATTTTATTCTTCAAATTATTCAGCCAGTGTCGTGGTAAACAAGTATAAACCTTTCCACACACAAACACACTAAATCGTTCACTAATTATCGTAAGAAAATATTGCCACCAACCGATTGGTCATAACGTATACTATTAAGTGTTGTGGATTGTGGTTTTGGAATAGTTTGCATATTAAAAATTATACAAACTTTGGTTTTTGAAATGGTAACACTAACTTTTGACACTATATTTGAGTTCCTTTGCTCAAATCAGTCCGGAAAAGGATTTTATAAAAAATTCTCAAATATATTTATTCACACTATAATTTGAAAGTATTTGGTATTCTATATTTACAAGTATTTAATAATGTGAATAAAACACATGATGCATTAAAAATATCCACAAATGTATATAACTTTTCAGTTTTGTTGAAATTGAACTCTTCTTTAAACATCTTTTTTAGTTGTCCGCATCATAGCTGTGTGAGAAGAAGCGTAACGATATAATAGAAAATAAGGCAAGCTGACGAATATTATTTGACCTTCAGGGATTTATGCTGAAAATAAATAATAATCATGTTTATTTATTCCAAATCACGCAGTCGGAGCATGTAGAAAGAAATTGACAGGGATATGCTTGGAAATGTGCCTTCAGCATGACAATTATTCTTTTATAATCTTATTCTCTGTATCGTGCGAAAAATGATTAAAATATGAAATTTACAATTTTTTCCTTAACCCTACTAGCACCATTCGGATCTCTTTTGACAACATTTATTTTTGTTTTGAAATTTTTCATGTTTCGAACCAGATAAAATAGCAACCTAAACATAATAAATAAATTAAACCAGACATCTCGGAAGAAGTTTAGTTGAATTATATTAATTAATTTCTGGTTCAAATCATCCAAAACTAAGAACTCTCAACAGAAATTAAAACTTAGTACTAGGAGGGTTAAAATGAATTCAGATGTCCGTAGTATTTTCTGATGACAATTCATAAAGGTTTGGTAATTAAAAATATGCGAAATAGACATTTTACTGCATCCATTTCACTTTAAATGATTCAGAATTGCAATATTTAAATTCAGTTTTCTCGACTTGAGATTTTTCTATCATGAGAGACGGTAGTTTCTCGAGTGACGCAGCAAAAAACCGAAAACCGAATGCTTAAAACCGAAGATTTCCGTCACTCCATATATACACCTAGTTTGAGTTCAAAGGAAAAGCGAAAAGCCGACATTTAATATCTCAGCAAATATGAGGTACATCGTTTTGATTTTTTGACAGCTGTCTTATATCTCCGGTCTAACTCTATCCTGAAATTTATAGATTTCTACATGCAGTAGATTTTAAGATCTGGAAATCCATTTTTAAGTAAAATGGGAAGTTTTTCGCTCTGCATGTAATGGTGTCATGGTGTAAGACAGCGTATCTCGAAAACCGCCCGAAGGATTTTTTTAAAATTAATATATGATACTAATCGGTTTTATATGAAGTGAATCCACCTATCCGCTTAAATAGGAAAACTCTAGTTTTTTATATAATCCGATTTAAAAAAATGGGACTATTTTCTTAAGCCAAGCTGTACAAATGCAATAGAGTATTCACTCCCTTCTTCCGCCGGGAATTGCAGTTAAAAATTGATGTACGGTTGCCGTTATCAATAAAGCTTGTGACCGGGCTAATTATTTAGATTTTTTTAAATGCAAAAACAATAAATTATATACTCTAAACATGTAAAACGTATGTATTAAATTCAATTGGGGTTTATATGTTTTCTCTTTTTGTTACAAAGAAATAATTTCAGATTTTAAACATGCATATATTCGAAAAATTATTTCGATTCCTTTTTCAAAATGAGGAAATATTTCTTAATTACATGTATTCAATTTTACTGCTAAATATAATAAATCTTTCATTTTCTAATGATAAAATATTTTTCATTTCTTTGTTTCTTTCGCAACGAAGACAACCAACCAACTATTATCGTATCAATGCGCGAAGCACAAATTAGCGAGTGTTTGAAGTACAACAAACAGCTTTGTCTTTTACCAGTTTAACAATTCGGAAAAAATAAACACAGGAATAATTCAAAGATGTTGTACTTACTATTAGGTATTTTGTTTATTTATTCATTGTTGTTTTATTTTATTTTCCTTGTTGGTTCTTATAAAAATTTTCGTTTTGGAGAGATGCTTTGTTGAGCAACTCCCAGTTAGATGTTTTTATGGCTTTAAAATATTACTTTTATGTTATTTTGTAAAAGAAAATGCAGAAAGTTAGTTCTGAATTAAGTGTTTTATGTTATACAATGGATAAATAAGTTCTTAATTACTTTAAATCCAGAGTTTGAAAAGTAAACAAATAGCTTTTTTTTTTCTTTTTCTCATTGCATTCAGGGGTCGATGCAGGTTTTTTTTCTTGGGGCCCATTTTGTGAAAAGTAAAGGTTGTTTTTGTGAAATTTATTTTGTAACGAAAGTTGAAATCGATTTAATCAAATTCGAACCAAGCATTTATAAACAAAACCTGTTTTAAATCCTTTTGCGGAAGTTTTCCTCTCTGGTAAACTTGTTTGTTTACAAATTACACATTTTAAAACATCACAAAATAATAAATAGTAAGTTTTTATGGAATAGAATTTTGTGAAGGGGCCCATTTTATCAAATTGATTTTTGTGAAGGGGTCCATTTTATCAAATTGATTTTTGTGAAGGGGCCTATTTTATTAAATAGATTTTTGTGAAGGGGCCCTAAATAGGTCCCAAATTTTTCCTGGATCGACCCCAGGCATTACCTTATTGCATTCATATTGCCAGTATTATTACATTGTTATCATTTTTTTTTTCTCATTACATTTACAAACAGTTGTGTGACAAACTTCTATCTTCATGAATGTTTTGCCTTTACTTTATATTAATTTTTCACATTCATTTTTTAATAAGCTTGTTAAATAGTTTTCGAGCACTATATTGTTTCAATGTCAAATGTTACATTAAAAATTATTAAAAAATACAGTAAAAAAATTACTATTTGTTCGCGAAACATAAGAATAAGAATATAATCATTTTAACCCACATAGATTTTTTTAGCTCTAAAATATTACTATACAATGAATAAATAAGTTCTTATTTACTTTAAATTCAGAGTTTAAAAAGTAAACAAATAGCTATTTTATTTTTCAATTTTTCTATCATTTACCTGTGACTTTAAAAATCATTTAAAATTACTAATTTAGAGGTATGAAATTCCTTATATGTGCTTAAATCACAAAAAAAAAATACAACTTTAGTAAATATATTGCAGGGCTCTGTTTAAGAAGAATTAAGAACACCTTTAAAGGATCCTTCACAATTTTTTTTTAATCTTAAAACAGTATCCTTCACATTTTTTTTTCATTTTAAAACAGGTTATTTCACATTTCTTTTCATATTAAAACAGGACACTTCACAAAACTTTTTCCTACCAAAAATTAACTCTTCACAAATTTAATCATCTTAAACTTTTCCCAATTTTTGTATAAAATACTGTTTACTGTTGACTGTAAGTAGACTTTGTTCTTCAAAGTAAATTCTGAAAATTTATTAAATTTCAACTGCTGCTAATACATTTAATTTTTTGATTACAACTTACATAAATATCAATATTTTACATAGGGTTTCTTGTACAGCGGTGTATTTTGAAAACATATAGAAGAAAGAAAAAAAATTTTTTAGAGAAAACCACTGTTAATTATTTCGCAATGTTTTTTAATAGTCAGATCTTATAAATTAAGTGTTGGTGAGTGCAAAGTTTGAAATTGTCTGAATATGTTGAAAACAACATAGGGCTCTAAAACTATTTACTTGCATAAGTTTATTAAAAATAAATTTGAAAAATTAATATACAGTAACAGCAAAACATGCATGAAGCTTCACAAACAGCTATAGACCATCAAAGTATCAAATAAAATGAAAATTTTGAAATGGAGAACCATCAATTCAAAATAAATAAAAAACAATGAATAAATAAACAAAATACCTGGGGGAGGGGGGGGGAGTATTTTATCTATTATAAATTGTAGCTTGTATTTTCAAACAATTTGGAAGGGCGGATAAAATTTTATCATTTAAAATATTAAAAAAAATAATACCTTCTAAACTAGAATTTTATTATCAATTTTATAGATGATTTTCTTTGGACGATTACTCTCTATGAGAGAAAAGTTCTACTTTTTGCATTTGTTCGCCACAGTATATTTTGTTGTTTTTCAGCCAGTCTATAGAATTCTTTGCAGGAGTGCGGTTTTCAACAGGCATGTGATGTAGATGTAGCATTGGCCATATATAGGGCACTATTCGATTGCAAATTTGAAAGAAGTTTTTTCAACACTCATTTTTGGAAGTTTTCGTCATTTGCACGGGATTGTCACCCCTTTTTGTCGACGCTTTATACAGTAGTTGAGCATCCGTAAGGAAACACGTTTCCTCATTTTTACGCTCGAGTTAAGACCTTGTACAGCTAAGTACATGGCCGTTAAAGTTTTTTTCCCCGTAAATAGTTAATAACTTTCTCCTTTTAATTCGATGTTATTCGTTTTTGGGTAAAGGTGAAAATAGGCATTCTCCAATCACCACTCGGCAATAAAACTTGAAAAACTGACTTGAAAAATATGGAGAAAACCGACCAAATGCAGGATTTTCTGATTTTCTTTTTTTCCCATGTCCGTTTGACAAAATTCATGATTTTCCTCGCCAGATCGACGAAAATAGTGATTTTTCTGCACCAGATCGATGAAATTAATGATTTTACTGCACTAGATTGGCGAAATTTATGATTTTTACGCGCCGATTAAAGAAATTCGTGATTTTTATGTGCCCGTTCAGCAAAATTTCTGATTTTTACATGCCGTTCAACAAATTTCTTGATCTTTATGTGCCCCGTTGACAAAATTTGTGATTTTTACATGCCTGATCGACTAAATTCATCATTTTTATATGCCCGATGGATGAAATTAATGATTTTTACATGCCGATCAATGAATTTCTTGATCTTTATGTGCCTGTTTGACAAAATTCGTGATTTTCATGCACCGATAAACAAAATTCATGATTTTTACATCTGTGTTCGACAAAATTTATGATCTCCGCCTCCCTGATCCACAAAATTCATGTTTTTGCTGTGCCTGATTATTGAAACTCATCATTTTTACACACCCGATCGACAAAATTCATGATTTTTACACACCGATCAACGAAGTTCAAGATTTTTATGCACTTGATCATCGAAATTCATGATTTTTTTCATGCTCGATCGATGAAATTTCATTTTTCTGAACCTGATCGACGAAATTATTGATTTTTATGCAAACGTTTGATGAAATTTGTGATTTTTATGCACCTACTTGATGAACTTGTGATTTTTAACCACCCACTTGATGAATTCATGATTTCTATGCGACTACTCTACGAATTGGTAATTTTTATGCATCCGTTCTACAAAATTCATGATTTTTTCGTGCCTAATCGATGAAATTCATAATTTGTATGCACCGATTGATGATTTTTATGTGCCTGATTCATAAATTTCTTGATTTTTATGCATCCGTTTGATGAAATTAATGATTTTCATGTGCCGATCAAGGAATTTCTTGGTTTTTATGTATCTATTTGATGAAATACGTAATTTTTATGCAATCGATAAAGAAAATTCAAGATTTTTACGTCCCCGATTGACAAAATTTATGATCTCCCCCTCCCTCCCAGCTAAAAATGAACTGCAGTTTTTCTGCAGAAGTGAAGTAATTTTGAAGTTTTTCTACAGTCAACTCTAGATTTTCTGTAGTTCAATCTCAACTGTAAAAATACTTCAGTTATTTTGCAGCTACTGTGAAGTAATTTTGCAGTAATTTATTTCAAAAAGACTGTGAGCTATTATCCGCAAAAATACTGTAGTTTATGTGAAGTCATTTTAGAATCATAAATTTAAAAAATAATGAGAGTTTACATTTGTAGAATTACTGCAGTAAATGTGAAGTAATTTTACAGTCATATCAGAAGTATATTTTTTGACGTATCTGCAGTATAACTGTAATTAGTGAGAGGTAATTTTACGTAACTTAATTTATAAAAAGCTTGTGTTATATTTTCTGTAGTTTATCTGCAGTTTTTAAAGAGATGTTAAAGTTTTTCAGTTTTTTATATTATTGCATGACTTACTATTTACTTTATAATTAATAATGTTTTCAAGACTTTTATTTTAAAGATCTAATTTTAACACCTGGGTAAGTCCCCGCACCCTTTAAGTGAAATAAAACAAATATTAATAGAAATTAAACTTTTAAATTAAAATATATGTATGTACATATAAAAATTATCAATGTTGTTTATCGTTAAAAACTCAGGCCTAATCATGGACCGGCTTATATATTTTGAGGCCCTAGGCATAAACATAAAAAGTGCCTTCTGTAACATTTTAAGTGCAAAACTAATGCATTAAAACCATATCATGTGGTATACTAATTTGCTATTCTTACAATATTATATCATTATTATCTTACACATTAATTACAAAAATAAAATTACTATGAACCATAGACATATTACAAAACATATTTTAAAAATCTATTAAAGCTTTTAATTATATAAAATAATTATATATACATATATAAATTAATCAATGCTGTTTATCGCTAAAAACTCAGACCTAATCAGGAACCAACTTACATATTTTGGGGTCCTAGGCATAAACATAACGAGGGCCTTCTGTAACATTTTAAGTGCAAAACTAATGCATTAAAACCATATCATCTGTTATACTAATTTGCTATTCTTACAATATTATATCATTATCATACACATTAATTAAAAAAATAAAATTGCTATGAGCCATAGACATATTACAAAACATATTTTAAAAATCAATTAAAGCTATTAATTATATAAAATAATTATATATATATATATATATGCAAACAAGATTTTATTAAACATCACTTTTATAATGTTTCAATCAATAAAAAGGATTTTAATAAAAATATCTAAAGTTCCCATGCGTTATTTTATTTAAATATCGTTCACAATTACTAGAACTTTGTGCATATAGAAATTACTTTATTTTAAAAATATCTTCAAGTGAAAATGTCTGAAAATTTCATGCACACACATATTTAACTAGTAATAAATGTATTATAACAAAATAATTTGTCGATGCACTTATTAAAATTATTATTCATTTTTAAACTTAACCGCAGAAAGAAAAAAAAAGCCTAATTCGCAAATTAATTCAGCTTATTTTTTTAAATCATGTATTCATTTACAAAGTAAGAATTAATATTCTTATTTTATTTATAAATTATAAATTATTAAAATTAAATTAAAATTATTGTACAAGCTATAAAAATATAAACAGCTCCCTTAACATTTTAAAAAATAAAACAGAAAACCAGTTCGCAAAATAATTCAACTTATTTTATTAAATTACGCATATATTTAAAAAGCAACAAATAATTTTCTTATTTTATTTAAAAGTTATTAATTATTAAAATTAAATTAATTTTTTTATTACAAACCATAAAAACATAAACAGGACCCTTCACGAAATTATTAATGAAACTAGCCCCTGTACTAAATTCCTATTAATAAAACAGGTGCCTTCACGAAATTTTCTTAGTAAAATGGGTCCCGTCACAATGTCTAATTTTATAAAAACATACTCTTTATTTAAAAAAAAAATCAAGTAAAGAATATATAACACATTTAAAAAACATATATTTCGTAAGTGAATGCTTTATCTCAATAATATCAGCTAAGGTATTTCTTCCACAAATTTAAATAAAAAATTAATTTTGAAGTACACGCGTAATTCTTTTACAAGCTATAAAAACAAACAGCTCCCTTCACATTTTAAAAAATAAAACAGAAAAAAACCAGTTTAAAATAGTAAAGAAACTAGTTAAACATTAGTAAATATTCACCTCAAAATCCCACCTTTGGGTTACCGCCTAGGTATGTACCAACTGAAATTTAATCCCCTTCCCCCCTATGATTCCATGCAATCCACTTGTCACCAAGACTCAACAGCTGAATGGATAACACACTGGACTGCTAACCTAGAGATTGTCAGATCGAATCCCCTCTCGGCAAAAAGGGGAAAAAATATTTTGTTTAATATTAACAAATCAATATGTTAAGATGGCTCACAGATGGCGCCACTAACAGAAAGAAATTGCGATAAAATATTTGCAAAATTACTGCAGTTTATAAAACTGCAGTAATTTTGAAGTTGTATCGACCACAAAAATTCTGCCGTGGAATCGGCCAAATCACTGCAGTTTTCCAACTGTACTTTTTCTGCAGATTTACTGCAGTTTATTTTTAGCTGGGCTGATCCACAAAATTCATGTTTTTGCTGTGCCTGATTATTGAAACTCATCATTTTTACACACCCGATCGACAAAATTCATGATTTTTACACACCGATCAACGAAGTTCAAGATTTTTATGCACTTGATCACCGAAATTCATGATTTTTTTCATGCTCGATCGACGAAATTTCATTTTTCTGAACCTGATCGAAGAAATTATTGATTTTTATGCAAACGTTTGATGAAATTTGTGATTTTTATGCACCTACTTGATGAACTTGTGATTTTTAACCACCCACTTGATGAATTTGTGATTTTTATGCGACTACTCTACGAATTGGTAATTTTTATGCGTCCGTTCTACAAAATTCATGATTTTTTTGTGCCTAATCGATGAAATTCATAATTTTTATGCACCGATTGATGATTTTTATGTACCTGATTCATAAATTTCTTGATTTTTATGCATGCGTTTGATGAAATTAATGATTTTTATGTGCCGATCAAGGAATTTCTTGGTTTTTATGTATCTATTTGATGAAATACGTGATTTTTATGCGATCGATAAACAAAATTCAAGATTTTTACGTGCCCGATTGACAAAATATATGATCCCCCCTCCCCCGATCGACAAAAGTCATGTTTTTTCTGTGCTCGATTGATGAAATTCACAGACTTTTACATACCCGATCAACGAAATTCATGATTTTTAAATACACTATCAACGAAATTCATGATTTTTTCATGCCCGATTGACGAAATTAATGATAATGTCCATGCCCCAATTTGACCCCCCCAAGGGGTTACTTTCTAAATTTTGCTGATACTCCTCATGTTATATATTGTTGGAAGGGTCTGTGACTGTTTAATCATATTATGCATCTCCTGTGTCCACCCCCCCACTTTGCCCCCCAAGAGGGTACTTTTTGAAATTTTGCACAACCCTCATGTGATATATCGTTGGAAAGGTCTGTGACCGCTTAGTCATATTATGCATCTCTGGTGTCCATCCCCCCACTTTGCCCCCCCCCAAGGTGGGTACTTTTTAAAATTTTGCACACACCCTTCATGTGATATATTGTTGGAAAGGTCTGAGGCTTTTTAATCATATTATGCATCTCCTGTGTTCACACCCCCACTTTGCCCCCCCAAGGGGGTACTTTTTGAAATTTTGCACAACCCGTCATGTGATATATCGTTGGAAAGGTCTGTGACCGCTTAGTCATATTATGCATCTGTGGTGTCCATCCCCCCACTTTGCCGCCCTCAAGGCGGGTACTTTTTAAAATTTTGCACAAACCCTTCATGTGATATATTGTTGGAAAGGTCTGTGACTGTTTTATCATATTATGCATCTCCTGTGTCCATACCCCCACTTTGTCCCCCCAAGGGGGTACTTTTTGAAATTTTGCACAACCCCTCATGTGATATATCGTTGGAAAGGTCTGTGACCGCTTAGTCATATTATGCATCTGTGGTGTCCATCCCCCCCTTTGCCCCCTCCCCCAAGGGGGGTACTTTTTAAAATTTTGCACACACCCTTCATGTGATATATTGTTGGAAAGGTCTGAGACTGTTTAATCATATTATGCATCTCCTGTGTCCACACCCCCACTTTGCCCCCCCCAAGGGGGTACTTTTTGAAATTTTGCACAACCCGTCATGTGATATATCGTTGGAAAGGTCTGTGACCGCTTAGTCATATTATGCATCTCTGGTGTCCATCCCCCCACTTTGCCCCCCCAAGAGGGTACTTTTGGAAATTTTGCACAAACCCTTCATGTGATATATTGTTGGAAAGGTCTGTGACTGTTTTATCATATTATGCATCTCCTGTGTCCATACCCCCACTTTGTCCCCCCAAGGGGGTACTTTTTGAAATTTTGCACAACCCCTCATGTGATATATCGTTGGAAAGGTCTGTGACCGCTTAGTCATATTATGCATCTGTGGTGTCCATCCCCCCCTTTGCCCCCTCCCCCAAGGGGGGTACTTTTTAAAATTTTGCACACACCCTTCATGTGATATATTGTTGGAAAGGTCTGTGACTGTTTTATCATATTATGCATCTCCTGTGTCCAAACCCCCACTTTGCCCCCCCCCCAAGGGGGTACTTTTTGAAATTTTGCAAAACCCCTCATGTGATATATCGTTGGAAAGGTCTGTGACCACTTAATTAGATTATGCACCTCCGGTGTCCATCCCCCCACTTTGCCCCCTCCAGGGGGGCACTTCTTAAATTTTGCTGACACTCCTCGTGATATATTGTTGGAAATGTCTGTGACCACTTAGTCATATTATGCATCTCCAGTATCCATCCCCCCCACTTTGCCCCTCCCACTAGGGGGGTACTTTTTAAAATTTTGCACACACCCCTCATGTGATATATTGTTTAAAAGGTCTGTGACCACTTAATCGTATTATTCAGCACGGCAGCTATACGGTGCCGCAGGAAGCGGGAACCCGAGCCGGAGGTTCGTTCGGTTAGAGGTTTATACTATTCGATATGCAAATTAAGGTATTATCCGGTGCATGCATAGCACGACCGGTATACGGTGCCGGAGGCAGCAGGGACCTGGGTTGGTGGTTCGTTCAGTTATAGGTTTATACTATTCCATGTGGAAATTAAGGGATTGTCATACAAATGGAGAATTCAGTTAGATTCGAGGCCCACTAGCGGGCGAAGCCACTAAGTTTTATTCTTATAAATTTATACCCTAATGCTTAATTGCGACTGAAAGAAATTTTCATCAATAACCGCTTAAAAGTAATGATATCAGTACAAAAACCCTTAACGGGTTAAAAGTTGTGACGCAGCACTTTCTTTTGGCTCTAAGAATTTCAAATATGGGTCTTAAAAGTAATGATATCAAATTTGAGTGACGCTATGTTAATTTTTTTTAAATCATCATTTTCTTTTTAGTTTTATTTATATTCACAGGTGCAATTATTATTTTAACATGAAAAAATATGTAAAATTTATTCGCTGATGCTTTTTCATTCAGATCTCTCAGGAATTCAAAATATGGGTTTTAAAAGAAATGATATCAAAATTTGAGTGACACCTTGACGTGAATTTAGTAGGATTGTTTTAAAATTCAATTTAAATTATTTTTCGTTTGTCTTCTAAAGTATATTTACACATACAAACAATACTTTTAATTTTTCAATACACTGTTAAATATATTACTTTCACTGAGCCTATATTATGTATTGAAATGTATTTATTGCAATAAACTGATTTATGTTTTGTGCCACGCTATCCAAAATCATAAGTAAAATTTATGTAAATGATTATTTTGCGTCATATTATCCACTTACATACATTTCCCTTTGTTTGGATAATATGACGCAAAATAATCATTTACATAAATTTTACTTATGATTTTGGATAGCGTGGCACAAAACATAAATCATTTTATTGCAATAAATACATTTCAATACATAATATAGGCTCAGTGAAAGTAATATATTTAACAGTGTATTGAAAAATTAAAAGTATTGTTTGTATGTGTAAATATACTTTAGAAGACAAACGAAAAATAATTTAAATTGAATTTTAAAACAATCCTACTAAATTCACGTCAAGGTGTCACTCAAATTTTGATATCATTTCTTTTAAAACCCATATTTTGAATTCCTGAGAGATCTGAATGAAAAAGCATCAGCGAATAAATTTTACATATTTTTTCATGTTAAAATAATAATTGCACCTGTGAATATAAATAAAACTAAAAAGAAAATGATGATTTAAAAAAAATTAACATAGCGTCACTCAAATTTGATATCATTACTTTTAAGACCCATATTTGAAATTCTTAGAGCCAAAAGAAAGTGCTGCGTCACAACTTTTAACCCGTTAAGGGTTTTTGTACTGATATATCTATACGATTAAAATTATGAAACTTTCAACAGAACTTTCTCAATTCGGTCAACATTTTAACCCCTTTGCGACGAGCGTTTTTTACAGAATTTTTTTTATACTTTATCACCGGTATTTCCACACAGAAATTTTTGCCTAATTGAGTTACAGAAATTCTCCGATTAAATAAGTAAAAGTTTACAACAAAAATTACTGGTGGAAGTAATCAAAGATTCTGAGCACATTATGCGTGACGTATACGTGACGCTCGTCGCGAAAATTAATAATCGGTTATTCAATAATATATTGGGTTGTTCGGAAAGTTTCTTCCGTTTGAGAAAACCAATTCGTACTGGAAAATTCGGCCCGTCAATTATTAGACTTTAGATATCTGAATTAATGTCTGATAATTAAATGATAGAATTTTCCAATACGAACTTTCAGAACAACTATTTTAAAATAAAAATATTAAGTAAATAGTCATTTTTATTGTATGTTTACATACGTCATGGCATTTAATTTATTTTTTCTTAAACTAATTAAACCTCTTCTTTTTGGAAATCTGGTCGTTACACTTATAGCACACAATGTTAACAAATGAAAAAAATTTGAAAAATGTTTGAAATTATAGAAGGGGTTTTGTTTTACAATTTCTTTTATTTTGTTTTCAAATTTTACTATAAGTATTGCATTTTTTCATCTTATTTCTCTTACTTTATTTTTTCATCCTCGTAGAAACATTTAATAATACGTCAAATTTGTGTAAGGAAATACTCAAATAAAAAAAATTCAATGGGTACCGAGTCTCTTTAATAGAAAAAAGATAATACTTCATACTACTGAGAGAAAATTTAAGGGGAATATTAAATCTTATTCACGTTACTATTAATGACATACATTAATTAGAAAAGAGTTGACAGCATTAAACATAAAATGTTCAAACTCACTATCTAGACAGTTTGAAAAATTATTCCAGGGATTTTCATTTGGAAACAATCTTTCAATCTAATTATTGACTAAGCAGTGTTTTGCTTGAAATTGATTAATAAAAGCGATGTTATATTCTGTTACAGAGATTTATGTAATTTTAACGGCACTTAAGAAGAAACTTGGCACATTGAAACATCAATTTCACTAAATGATTTGCATTGTCATCACTCTTATGTCATATTTAAAGTCAAATGAACCACTTAAAAACAGAGTGGTATGCTTACACCACTCTGCCTTTAAAAACCTAAAATTTTAATTCGCATACACCGTATGCAAAAAAGGAGAATGAAAAATCTGAACAAAAGGGTTATAACTTCAGTCCTAACTGCTGAAGGAATAAAAAGAAAATATTAACTCGTTGAACGTCCTTTATAGTTATATTTGGTGCATTTTGTCATGCATTGTTATGTATTATTATAACTGATAAATAAACCTATATAATAGTTTTAAAATCTTACATGTAACGAATGGTTAAAATGTCCTTTGGTAACCAATTTTCCTCTAATACTTTTCATATTACTCGTGCACCTTAATGGTTCATTTTTCAAAAATGTTGGCATTCCTTTATGGAACAAGGATAAATTACCAAAGTTATAGCCATCAAATGCAATATTAAGGGCTAAAATAGAAAACAAAACTTGTCCAACATACGTAAAACAATTGCTGAAGTTTTAACAGTATAAATGATTTATATCAAAACCAATGTACATAGCTTTATATTTTTAGAATTTCAGCCTGCATTAAAGTATCATAGGTTTTCCATCATATATAAATTGACTGGCGAATTCTTGAATATGATTTTCTTATGCATTATTTTCTTTAATTAAAACTTGTTTGTATAGAAATTTATATAAGGTAAAGCCAGGAGAGATGGCGCGATGGAGAGATTGCGCACATAGATGTTCGGGGGAAAGGAGTAGAGTGAGCGCGCAGCGACTACAGGTAGTTGTACAACAGCAGTTGTGGAGTGTCTACTTGAAAGAGCACGTTGATAGTTTTGAGCGTCTGAGATAAAGCATTGCTATTTTGTTTTGTTTTCCCAAAGTCAGTGCTTGAATTTTCATAGCTATTCGTCAGAATTTCTATACAATGTCAGTAGTACAAAATATTTTTAACTTAAACGATTTCTCATAAGCTACTAATCTAGACTAACAGTGTGAACACCAACGGTTCGTTTTAGTAGCGGCCATGTTTAAATAAAAGGTCGCACAATCTCTCCTACCGAAATTGGAGAGTTTGCGCATCTGCTACTTAGGAGAGATGGCACATTGTTCCCATTAGTTTCCATACTAGGAGAGATTACGCAGCTTATTGGTAAATCTGCATAAAAAATGAAAAAATTAAAATGGACTAGTTTTAAGTTAAACGTGTTATCAAGTAACTTAATGTTATTTTGTAATCTTATCTGGACTTGCTTTTTCTGATTCTTTAATTTTTTTCCCTTTAATTAAAAATTTTTTATCGTTTTAAAAATCTTTTCTTTTTTCCGATTCTTTAATCATTAGGTTGAAATATTCACTACTAATACAATAATATTTTTTCACAAAAACCTTACAACAATGTCATTTAAGTGTAATTATCCATTTCACAATTTTATTGTAGTTATTATTAGTAACAATCTCTCCTACCCATGTGCGCAATCACACCAACCCTGTAAGGATAGATTGCGCAAAATAACTTTCTTGGTTTTATTACAACTGTTCTATTAAATTACAACATAACAACAAAATAGTATTGGAAATGCATAAAAATAAAATGAAGTAAAAATTATTCATGGATAGTTTAGCAAAAAATTAATATTTAGATGTTTTATTGTTATTCTTTTGAATTGTGCGCAGACTCTCCTAGCTTTACCTTATTTCATTTCAATGCATGCTATATTTACATAGGAAGCATTTGTTTAATGTCGGTAATAATTTATAGAGCTTTTAAATAAAAAGAGAAAATGCTTAATTTGAACGTTCACCATTCCTTTAAGAGCCATTAAAGAGCTTAATGCAAAATACTACTTCAAAGAATAGCATTTTTATTTTATTTTAATCATAAGATTCTTTAACAGTAGTAACTGAAATTATTATTAAGGTTTTCTCCCGAGCAATTTTAGTACAATGTTAGACATCCGAATCTTTCTTTAAAAAAGAAAAAAAATACTAACTATATTGAAGAACAAAACACATTACATGCAATTTCTTTAATAAACGTCATACAAAAAAGAGAGGCATTGTGTTCTTTCATTCTGAGATATCTCAGTCAGAAGCAAACATTACAGTAATGAAGTCTATTAGAATTTTTTTTTTTTCATTTTCATTTTGCAAGAAAAAAGTAGGCGGGTAAAAATGCTTTACAAAAAAAAAAGATAAAGGAGAAAAAGAGACTTATTTATGTGCAATTTTACCGAACGAAATTATCTCTGGACGTTTTCGTCTACATTCTCCCTTATGAGTGAAACAATAAAAAAAAAAACTCCTTCAAAATTTAAATGTTTTCTCCCACTGAATTCCAGTTCGTCGTTTCAGTGCGTATGCGTTAAAGTTTGAAAGAATGAGGCGATAAGTCATTCTGGGGAAATGATTACGCCTGAAGAAATGATGTAACTGAGGAGAACATAAAAAGAGAGTTTTTCTTACTTCATTTCGGAAGATAATGAATATTGTTGCCATAAAAATACTTTGATAAAAGTATAATAGTTACAAGAAACATAAACTGAAAACCAAATAAAATTATTACTTTTCTGTTTATGACATTATATTCCTTTTCTATTGATGGCATTATTATGATTTTAATAATTCCATCAATTTTAAACTCTTCCTTTATTACATAATTATTACAATAACGATGCATTGAAAGAAGTAAGGTAAGAAATAAATTGGCATTAAACGTTTACGAAAAAGGCAAAAAAGTGAAATGGGAATAAAGGAGACATATTTATGAGCAAGTTTTTGGAACGAAATTCTCTTTCAACGTTTTCATCTACATTTTACCTTATGAGCAAAACAAAAACAAAATTCCTCCAAATTTAAATATTTTTTCACATTGAATTCAAGCTCGTCGTTTCAGTACGTATCAGTTAAAGCTTGAATGAATATGGGTATGTAAGTCAATCTAGAAAAGTTGTTACTCCTCAAGAATGATGCTGTTGGCGTAGGACATAAAAGAAAATCCTCGGACTTCACTGCGGAAGTTAATGAACATTGGATACTTTCGTGTTATTACACAATTAAAATATATCTCACAATTAGAATTATGCCAAGGTTGCAGCTATGATTTTGCCAAGATCATCGCAAAGCTTATATATGCATCATCTATACGCATATATATATTCCAAACACTCATATATGTGTCATATACGTCATTATATACATGTTATTTACGTCTTATATGTCCGTCTTATACACATGTCATATATATACATCATATAGGCCTCACATATTACTATAACTTGGCCATATACGTCACGAAATGTTATATATGCATCATATATCATTATACTGTCATATATGCTTTATAATTTAGCGATAAACCTTGGTCATTTGGCGATTCATCCTTGGGAGCCGCTACAACACCAAAGTACCGAATATTGTTGTCATAAAAACACTTTGATAAACGTATAATAGTGACAAGAAACAACGAACTGAAATTCAAAGAGATTATGACTGGAATCGATAATACTTCTTCATTTATTGCAAACATGTTAGGATAATCCTATATTTTGTTCTAAAATTATTCTGAAATCAGAAAAAATCGAAGAAATAAAAGGAGTTATTCACTTTTTCATATTTATGTATAAATTTTACTAAACGAAATTATCTCTCAACGTTTTCATCTACATTCTCCTTTATGCGTGAACAATAAAAAAACTCCTTCAAAATTTAAATGGTTTTATTTCACTGTATTCAAGGCAGTCGTTATTGAGCGTGTCACTTACAGTTTGACAAAATGGGGAAATAAGTCACTCTGAAAAGTGATTACTCTTGAAGTACTATATTGTAGCTGGCAGGAGAAATAAAAAGAGATTTCTCAAACTTCACTTTGGAAGTTAATGAATATTGTTGCCATAAAAACACTTTGATGAACGCGTAACAGTAACATGAAACATGAAACATGAACTGAAATTAAAATTAAAACATTTCTTTTCTATTTATGGTTTTATTATTATTTCATTCGACAAAGGTTCTTCATTTATTGCAAAAATGTTACGATAATAAGAAATTTTGGTCTTTCGAAAAAGGCAGAAAAAGTAAAAGAAAAAAGTAAACATATTTATGTACAATTTTATGGAATGAAAATATCTCCCAATGTTTTCGTCTACATTCTCCCTTATGAGCGAAACAATAAAAAAAAACCTCTATAAATTTAAATAGTTTTTTCTTAATGAATTCCACCTCGGTGTTTCAGTGCATATCCGTTAATGTTTGAAAGAATGGGGATTTAAATCATTCTAGAATTGTAATTACATCTTAAAAAGCATGTAGTTGTTGGAGGACATAAAGAAAATATCTTCTGACTTTATTTTGGTAATTAATGAATAATGTTAATATAAGAAAACTTTGATAAACATATAAAAGTGACAAGAAACATAAAGTGAAATGCAAAGAATGACATTCCCTTTCTACTTATGGAATTGCATTCCTTTTCTCTTTAAGGCATTATTATTGCAATCGATAATAATTCTGCATTAATTCCAAAAATGTTTCGATAATGATATATTTGGTTCTTAAGGCTATTCTGACAATATTATTTTCTATGTTCCACACATTTAGGAAATCCCTTTTACACATATATGTATTTAATTTGTTGACGTTACTCTAACATGCCAAAAATCGAATAATGTTTTTCATTTTTTCGTAAATTTCCAACTTGATTTATAAACGATTACTTCTTTATTATGACCTTTCCCGGACTGGCCTGCCCTAAAAATCAACTTCAAACGCCAACTCTGACACCATTTTCCGAAAGAATCTTTGTCTTTACAGGAAAAAATTTAATTTATTGGTGTCTGAGTAAGAATAACTCAATTTTTTGTGCATTTCCGAATGAAAATATTTTCAAGAATGATAGTAATCAGGGCAAATTCCAGAACAACCTTAAAAATGTTTTGAAAACTTTTAAAAATATTTATTTAATATACTAAAATATTTCTTAACTTTTGAGAGGTGCGAACTATTTTTTTTGTTGTTGTTGGGGGAGGGGGGTAAAAAGGGTTATCGTGTGATATTATCGTGTGTTAGGTTATCGTGTGTTAAGTTAGTTTACTCACTGTGTGTTTTCCTGGTTGGTGTTTGTTACAGCTGTTTATTTACACAGGAGATATAGGTCGAAGAGAGATTGCCCTTCGTGGGAGTCTTTCAAACGAAACCTAACGTATTTATGCAGAAATGCTCGAAAAAAAAAATAACACGGAAAACTTTCAACGATTGGGCTGACGAGTGCGAGTTGGGCTTGAACACAGCACCTCCCCAGGTTTGAGAGCAGAACCTCTCAGCCGCTAGTGGGCTGTGTGTTTATCTGAATGATCCATGAGTAAAAAGTTAAAAAGAATAATCAAGAGTATCGAGTTGATGTAAGTTTGTTTATTCATTACGGGTTCGCTCGAGTAAACTATGCGTTATAAAGTAACAAAGATTAATACAAAGGTATTGAGTTGATGTAGGACACAAAGTGATAGTTTTCCGGCTTCATTTCGTAACTTAATGAATATTAAAAAAATAATTAACGTATAATAGTTCTATAAAACAGAAACTTGGATTAAAAGATAGACACTCATTTCTTTTATTTATGCTACTAGTTTGATTTCAGTCGCTAATAATTCTTCAGTTATACCACAAATGGTACGTTAAATATATATTTAATTTAGAAAACTGCTCTGACTTTTTTTTTTTGCCGCTATACAACGTGATACTATCTGACATGCACACGAACTCATCTTTTTTCGTGAATGCATGAATTTCGCAGGCTTTACTATTTAAATGTCTAACAGTCTCTTTATCTGAATGTCTTATAACTGTAAAAAGTTAAGAAGAATAATACAAGAGTATCGAGTTGATGTAAGTTTGTTTATTCATTACGGGTTTGCCCAAGTGAACTATGCATTATAAAGTAAGAAAGAATAATACAAAGGTATTGAGTTGATGAAGGACATAAAGTGATAGTTTTCTAGATTCATTTCGTCACTTAATGAATATTAAAAAAATAATTAACATATAATAGTTTTATAAAACACAAAATTGGATTAAAATACAGACAATCATTTCTTTTATTTATGCTACTATTTTGATTTCCGTCTCTAATAATTTTTCAATTATCCACAAATGGTACGTTAAATGCATATTTCATTTCTAAAACTGCTCTGACTTATTTTTTGGGGCCCTACATAACGTGACATTTTCACGAACTCAACTTTTTTCATGAATGCATGAAATTCGCAGGCTTTTTACTATTTAAATGCCTAACAGTCTATTCAGTTTTTTCTAATTTCGCCGTAAATGACATACATTTTAAATTGTAATAGATTACCCGTTGATGGCGACATTTCTTGGCCCGTCGCATCCCGAAAAACGGCTTAAGAAACTTAACACCAAGTTTAGTAATGTTTTCTGAAAAATTCTTTGCATTTATAGAAAATGGGTCGATATCTTTGTATCTGAATTACAGTAGTTGCTAATTTTATACATTACTCCCCCCCTCCCCCCCAAAAAAAAAACCCGATAAAGAATGCGTCAGGAGCTACTCAACTTAATTTCAGAACAGCTTAGTGTATTTTTTAAAATTTAATATATTGATTTAAAACACTGATAATCTTATTTGCGAATACTTAAACATCATTTACATTGTGAGAGCGTCGCTAAATATTAGAAGTAGAGAGATAAGAATTATCAAATGATAATTTTTTAAAGTTACGCTATTTTTTATTACTCACGATGTGTTTGCCTAATAATCTCCATATCAAAGAAGGAAAAAACAGAAGATCTTAGTTTGATTAATTTCTGCAATATGCAAGTCTTGAAAGCAGCGGTATTAATTAAACGCATTGAGAGGAACTTTTTAAGTGAGTATATAAAAATGTAAAGCATGTTAGCTTAGTGGTAATAACATCACACTACCACGCTACAGGTCCAGAGTTTGACTCCAGACTTGGGCAGGGTTCACAAATATTCACCCCTTCGCAGTCGAGAAAACTAGTACCAAGCTTGCTTTGGAACCATACACTTAGTGTCCGTCATTAGACTGACGAACTGACCAAGACATAGTACTGTACAGCACCTCAGCCCATGGTCAAGAAAACAGGGCTGGGCATTGTAGACCATCACTCTTAATGGATTGTAGTGCCGCAGGTTTGGTTTATATAGAAATGTAAATCTAATGTTGTCTAGTTTAATATTTTTTCTACAATATAATCATTATCTATATCCTTTATCTATATCCAAAGTAGAATCTCTTGAGCAGTACTGATAAAGTATATTTTAAGATCAAGAAAAGATGCCGAATTACTTTTCAGTCGCTTATTAAAATGAATGAAACTGTGTAGCGTTTAATTTTCATTGTTAATCCTTCAATAATTTCTCAGGTTATAATTTCAAGTAAGTGCAGTTAAAAGAAATAAAACTATGTTAAAACTATTTAACTCTTCTATCTAAACTTTACGTAATCCTAAACATCTAGACACCTGGCATGTGAATTAGATACACTTTCAAGTGACAGACACGAAGTTAGTTATAGTGACAGGAATTAAAAATAAGCAAACGTTACAATTTTTAGACTTATCCTCCATGCATGTGAAAACATTTAGAGGAGGATTAATCAGAAACTTCATCAAACAATAGATGTCTAAGGTGTACCGTTTCTGAAATAAAGGGGCCCCATATGTTGCCCATAAATTTCAGAAAAGACGTTTCTGTGTATCGCGAAAACTTGTAGTTTCTAAAGTTTCTGATTGGTTTATCTCCTAAGCATTTTTAAGATAAAGGAAATGTTTCTAGAAACGTAGGTAATACGAGGTTACACTAGATTTCCAAACGTTCGTTCCATATAAAGAAACATTTAGCAATTTCTTAGAACGTAATAATTTATGTATCTAATTTTAATGTATCTACGTATTTTGGGTTTTATAAAAAGTTATGTCTAGGTATTAAGTTTAAGTAGGATTTGTGTTTAAAAGATCAACTAGATTTTTAAAGAGTAACTATATAAAATGAAAACATTGAAAAAATATTTTTTTTTTATTTAAAAGAAAATATTAGCGAAAGACATAAAACAATTTTGCCTTCAAAAAAGAGAAAATTTTACAAATTCCCATTGAACACGTTATTTTATATATCTGATATCGACTAGTTTGTACTACACACGAACACAAAAACATTACATAATATGCATTTAATGTGTATGAAAAAAAAAAAGATTTTTTTTTCTTCCATAAATTAATTATTGAATACACTTATTGTATACCGTCTATTTAAAGCATCTACGATAGTAAACCCCCCCAAAAAACAAAGCGAAATAAATATAGAAAAAAAATAAGTTCCACTTATTACGCATTTTTATTTCTGTAACTTTTATTTAGGTGTTTAGTAATTCGTTTTTTCCTAAAAATAGCACAAAAATATTGATGATGCTTTGAAATAGTAAAATGTTTACAAATTCACATCACAAACAACATTTTAAGGATTAATCGATCAGTTAGCATTACACACATACACAAAATATAATTCACGCCAGTAAACCACCGAAAAGAAATGAAACGAATATTTTGACGTTTCACATTTGCAAATTTTTGTTTCAGGAAATTTTGTAAAATTTTAGAATTTATATAAAAATCTATGTTTTACAGATGTGCAATCTTCCGTTTCCATTATGCATGCACAAAGTTCGTACTTTTTCCTTTCATATGTAAATTATTTCATGCATTTATTGTCTGCATGGAACTGTCCGCGCCAGCCAACTACAGAAAACGATAAAGCTAAATAAATATAGAAAAGTACTGACGTTCTTCTTATTGAGTACTTCTATGTCTGCAGATTATTTTTTAAGTTTCTAAAATTCTTATTGGAAACAATATTTTACGGATGTGTAATCAATCAGATTCACCCAGAAAAAAGTTTTGTTGAATAAAAAAAAAATTAGTTGGCCCAACAAAGCTTCTTGTTTAAATATAGGTCAATGGAAATTTTGTTTGAATCAACAAAAAAAATTTTTTTTTTTTCAATTCAAAAAAAAAAGTTTTGTATCGTCAGCAAAAAATGTTTTGTTAATTCAAGTAAAATGGCTCAATTTTACTTGAATTTTGCTAAAACAACCAAAATGTACTCAACGAAACATGTTTTGTAGTTTTAATCAATTCCTTTTTCTGGGTATTGCATTACATGCACACAAAATCCTCACTTTATTTGCTTGTTCCTTCCGCACATTTATTACTAAATAAATGTATTGAAGATTTATAAAATGTCCGCGCCAGTCAGTCTAAAAAACGACAAAATCAAATAATATAGAAAAAACTGACTACCCTCTTATTAGACATTTTTGTTACCGCGAGCTTTTGTAAGAACGTATAATAACACAATTTTTCCCCAAAATAGCAAGAAAAAGTTATTAATGTCTTGAAAGTTAAAATTAAATTTACAAATTCATATTGAAAATAATTTATTGTGGATGATCATACCGTGAGCTTTCATAAGAGCGTATAATAACAATTTTTTTCACAAAATAGCAAGAAAAAGTTAATTAATGTCTTGAAACTTAAAAGAAATTTACAAATTCACATTGAAAAGAATATATTATGAATGTTCAAACGACCAGTTAGCATTACCTACTCGAAATCCTTACAAATGCCTTTACCGTCTAAACATTAATTACGTCATACATTTATTGAAGATCGATAAAATGTTCGTGCCTGTCAGCCTCTGGAAACGATAAAATGAAATAAATAACATACAAGTACTGACTTTCCTCTTTCTTGTGTACATTTATTTCTTCAATTTTTAAATTTTATTTTAAAATTCATATTGAAAATAATATTTTACAGATGTGTAATCGATCAAGTTGCATTACATACACATAAAATCCTTACCCTGTATGTCTTTTACTAACATATATTAATTATTTCATGCATTTATCGAAAACAGATAATATGTTCTCACCAGTCAAAACAAAAATAAAATAAAATAAAATAAAACCCAATAAATTTAGGAAACTACTGGCGTTGCCCTTATTACGTATTTTTATTTCTGTACGATTTCATAAAGTAACAATTTGTTTCACAAAATAGCACAAAAAAAGTAACACTATGTCTTGAAAATTTTTAAATTACATCACAAATTCATATTTAAATTTAAAACAACATTCTATAGATATGTAATCGACCATTTTTCATTATGCAAAGAAAAAATTCCTTTCTTTGATTACTACTTCCTTTTCAAAATTTATTTTATTTGATACATTTATTGAAAATCGATAAAATGTTCTCTCTAAACCACTATAATTTCCAATAAATATGGACAGAAACTTACACTCTACATTTTTTGCATTTTTAATTCTGTAAATTTTTAATCCACTTTTTCACAAGAACAGCACAAAAAAATCTAAATAGTGTATTGGAAAACTAATATTATTTACAAATTCTTATCGAAAACAATATTTGAGGACCAAGGTATCAAGGATATCAAGCTCATTTTTTCGTTCAACCGAGTTTGAGAGAAATTCTTGCTCTAATGACAATAAGTTCCTCGGTGCCGTAACAAACCATGTCCTAGGTTTAAAATGTGCGCAACAAATGGCACTAGTCTCCTAAGAGTCTCAATTAAACCTATGAAAGTCCATTAAATTTACCTCTAATTATCTCTGGATAATGTTTTATAGATTTAATGCACTTTGACACTAAACGCCCAATTTTATGGATCTGTAATCGCTCACTGAATATTACGCACGCACATGAAATCCTTACTTTATATGTCTTCTCCTTCTATACATTTAATATTTATATACTTATAAAAGATTGATAAATTGTCCTCACCATTCAACTCCAGAAAACGTTAAAAACAAATAAAAATGGTAAAGTACAAACTTTCGAATTATTGCGCATTTTTACTTCTACAAGTTTTCTAAATTTTTAAAATTAATATTGAAATAATATTTAACGGATATGTAACCCACTATTTTGCCTTACAAAAAACAAAATCGTTATTTGTATGTATTTTCTCTCCTAATATTAAATACTTCATACTTTTATTGAAGATCGATAAAATGCCATTGCCAGTCAATTCCTGAAACCATAAAACCAGATAAATATAGAAAAGAGCTGGCGTTTCATTTATTGCACATTTTATTTCTATAAGCTTTAGGATTTCATAAGATCTTTGATAAGTACAACGTCAAATTTCATTTCTATCGTTAAATGACTCTCTTTCACAACTGTTAATGATTCACAACTGTTTGAGTGCATTTAAAGAATTAAAAATCACATTTAAAAATTATGCATCTTCACCGTTTATGTTTATCTAATTCTAAAAACTATATCAGACATGCCAATAGAGGCAATTTCAAGTGACAGGCTGGCGATAATACGGACAAGGAGAGCTAATTTAATAGTACACTCGTATTTTATTTCATAATTTAGTGGTTTGAAAGTCCTAGAGAAACTAGTACCTGAAAACCCCGTATGGAAATTGGGCTGATATGCATTAAAAAATGTTTTAGCTGGTCAAATTTTTCAGTATTTGGAGGCTTTTATTAGTACACTTTTAAAAATTTGAAGCAAACCGCCCAGTTAGTCGACCGTTTTTAAAGATAACTATGACTTGACCATATAGGCATATCTGACTATATTATTGACAATATTATGGTCAAAATAAAGTTAGATTACGGTTATGTAACCGATTTCTAAATAACAGAAATTTATCCTGTATCCATATAAATGAACGATAACAGTTCTGAACGTCAGATTCTGCAGAAAGCATCGTGTAGTGCACCTCATAAATGTATACATTTCAAATGTATACATTCTCTAATAATATTACAAATTAAATCAAAACTATCATTAGATTAAAATTATTTTATTTTCCAGATTAATATATATATATATATATATATATATATATCGTATAAAAGCAAAACATTTTTCAAATTTCTATTGAAAAAATCAGTACTTTTCCTTCCATACATTAATTACTTCAAACATTTAATGAAGATCAATAAAATGTCCGCGCGAGTCAACCCCAGAAAATGATAAAACCAAATAAATACAGAAAAGAACTGACGTTCCACTTATTACGCACTTTTATTTCAACAAGCTTTCATAAAGTCTTACGGTAATCCGCTTTTCACAAAAATAGCACAAACAAAATATATGATAATTTACATCATCCGTAATGCATGCACGTCTCGGGCCAAGGACTGCTTTCGCGAGGCACACCTTGCGCAGAAGGACGTGTTAAGAGTGAAAGTAGTTGTGTAAACTGTTTAAAATGATTTAAGGCTACAAGCAAGTGTTATTTCAGAAGAACATACGCTCTTAAAAAGAATCTACTTAAAAGTATGAACCTGAACCTGGCAGAGTTGTGTAAGAGGTTCATTTTTTAAACAGTTGACAATAAAGGAGCAATTAAAATAATGTATCGAAATTATTTGTATTTCATATCAAACTTTAATAATCAAAAAATAAACTACCATGAACGTTTGATAATAACAATAAAACAAATATAGGAAATAAAAAATCACAATGGAGCGAAGCGGACTTCTTACACACACTGGTGTATAAGCATATTTTTACAATATTGTACACATTCTTTTACAAATTTTTATATTGTGCTAAGTTTGATTTACTATCACCATCTCTTAAAGCTGTTCTTAAATTCAAACTGCCTAGTTTCTGACACATGTTTTCATTTATATTTGTTCTCAAACGCATGGCATTGACAGGTCCTCTTATTTAGAAACTATGTAATCGAGCATTTTTCTCATCTTCAAAGTTGGAGTAGAATAGTTGAGGTTTATTCCAATAGTACAAAATATGTTGGAATGAACCTCAACTATGCTACTCCACTCTTGAAAATTATTTATCTAGTTGAAATTTTCCTTCTTTTGATTATGACTATCTAGTTGATTGATTGATAGTTTTTCCCATTTTTTAGTAAAATCAGAAGATTCTTCCGAAAATGCTGTCGAAGTTATTGTTTTGAACCGAATTTCCAGACGCGACAGTGCTGGAAAGAAAAAAAACTGCCGTCTCGAGACAGCAATCGCTTATGAATCAAGTTGTAATCCATTTATCAAAAAATGAAAAAAACTTCCATTACAAATTACTTGAATTACTTTTACTTTTAAAAGTGAGTCAAAAATGTGTAAAAAAGTTTGGAGTTGTTCACCAGGGGAAAATATTTTTTTCAAAAACCCCTTAATACATCACAAAATTTTCTCGCTCATTCCAAAGACCTTCATAATTTTGTTATTCACAACAATCACGAAATTATTAGAAGTACGTAAAGTTTTGAAATTGTAATAAGTTCAAATTGAAACAAATTAGCTGAAAAGTGTTTAGAAACTTTGTTTTTATTACAATTGAATTTATCTTACCGGAGCAGAAACCAGTCTTCGCCGCACTCAAAACACAATTGAATTAGCGACGTGCCTCGCACCAGTATGTTGTTCTGACGAACGTGCACTATTATTGCCTGCGCACTTCTATACCGACCTACCCTACTAGCTTTTTTAATTACTTAACAGTCTCATTTTTATATTTTTTTTTTACTAAACTAGTTTATTTAATTAATAAAAAAGCCTTAATTAGTTACTTTTCTTATTTATTTTGACCGTGGAAGTGCATTTTGTATAACAATATTTTATATAATTTAGGAGATACGTATGATAGTTCTGTTAAAAACTTTTGCATACGTGAGAAAGCCACGGGTGAAATGACGATGGATACTGGTAAGTGATTGTGCACAATTGTTACATAAGCGCGTGCATGGCACGCTTAAATATGAGTAAACTTTATTAATCTAAATGAATGTGTATGCCAGTCGTGTAAAGGCTTTTGTTTTCAATTCATAAGCATGGTGAAAACTATAGAATAAAGGGTGGAAAAAGAAAACTATACAAAGAAAACAAAGAAAAAGGAAACTATACGAATGTTTTTTTTTATTATTATTTCATTAAAAAATAGTGAAGCAGGAAAATTAACGTGGCTTTACTACTAGAAATAAAAGTGTAAGTTAGTTTCAAAATAGGAAATCTGTTTGAAGTCTCTTTTGTTAATTCAAAGGCTGTATTTTAGAAATTATTATTTAAAAAAGTAGAAAAAAATGTCATTAATAATATAAGCAAATATTAAAAACATGTATCTTTGTGTAGTACGGATGCCTTTAGAGCAAAATTTAGAGAAGTACAAGTTCTTGAAAAGAGTTGCTTTTAGACTGTTGCCAAGGCCGTGTTTTTATGTTTAAATACAGAATATAAACATGAAATGAATTAAATTAAGATGTTTTTGTCAGAATTCTACGTGCAAGACAATTTATAATTATGACGACATAAAAAGCAATACAGAAATGTGACAAATAGAAATATTAGATATCCAAAAATAACTCAGGCAGCTCACTTTCGTTTTTAAACCGTGGAAAAAACAACGCATGTTGTTAAAAAGACGTTGTTCGTCGGCGTAATAAATTCAAAAATGTGTCTCGTCGGTTCCACTATTTTTAACGGTATATTTAGCTGACTTAATTAAAACTACTCACATTTTTCTAATTTTGTGTAATTAAATTTTAAAATGCTGAATATTTTTAGTAAAATTATTCTTTTTCTGTCTCTACACTTGTTGTATTTCAAAGTAAAAATATTCTCAAGACAAAAAAAGAAGAAAAACGTGTTTATTCGGCTTCTGCAATAAGTATGTGTATTGTTCCATTTTAATCAACTGAAATGTTTCAAAAAGGTTTAGTTAGTTTTTAAATTAAAATAATTTAAATTTTTAACTGTCTTTATGATGCTACTTATGCTTACGTACAAATTTGAGATACACACATGCTAGTATCAAAATAATACGGAATTCTTACGTGAACTATTTTTATAACAGCATAATAGCAGCTCTAAATGCACCCCCCCCCTTCAAAAATTGAATAAAAAAGGGAAGAAGGAGAATAAATATGGCTAAAAAAATTAATTCGTAAAAAAAAAAAATTCTTTTTTTTTATTTAAATATATGTGTAAAATCAGCAACTTAGCAACTTTTATTTCATCGCACATCTACAAATGCAAAAAATTCATAAGACTATCTGTAGACGTTTTAAGTAATCAATTCTGATTGCAAACCAAAATTACTTAAAATCAAGATAGTCAAAGCTTGCATTTAAAGTTTTATTTTGAAAAAATGTATTAAGATTACCCCTCGCCCCCACCATTCAAAGAAGAATTTTTTATACCATACATGCTTTGACATCACATTTCAGTAATTTTGATTTGCAAGTAATATTTCAATTATTTATGATTTTACACTTTCGATGATTTTTGCTCGTTGTTCAATCCAATGCCATCGTACGTACAAGAAACGCGATTTTTTTTATAATTAAAAAATCCTATAATATATGCATTTTTAAATTCAATATGCAATGAAATAAATAAAAATAAAAATTTCATTTATAATTTACCAAAATTTGAAGAAATCGGCAAACGTAAAAAAAAAATTAAGTAAAATTGTATGCTTACGTCAGCAACTGCAATACTCAATTCTAAATGCTATTCTATTCTAATTATAATAATAAATAATATAATATATATAATAATAATAATATATATATATATATATATATATATATATATATATATATATATATATATATAATTATAATATCTATGAATTTCAAAAAACATATCAAGTTCTATTATCATTCTACTTAAATCTCCAAAGAGATAATTAATAATATTGTGTATACAGAATACCACATAGCTAATAATTAACATGTGCAAACATAATATTACCATAGCTTGTGCTTCAATGGTAATTGGCCAAATTTTACTCATACCTAAAGAATATTGAAAAAAGAAAAAAGAAATAGAGAGAAAGGGGAAAAAAAATTAAAAATTGGAGTTGCAATTAAGTAAATACAAATGGATTAATAAATTAAATATGAACCATATACAATGGAAAATTGGACCACATGAGAATTAAATATGAATTGGATATGAAAAAACACATGCACATGTACTCATCAGCCTGGATGCACCCACATGTGTTTTAAATAATAATTCAGTGTTTCATAATTCTACTGGCATAATGCTAAGATCAGTAGAATCATCCAGGTACACTGAATTATTACCAGACAACAATTGGAAATATTAAAATTTGGAAATATTTAAATAGGAAATAAAAAACCATTAAGAATATACAATATATTTCACTCACATCGATTATCCCAAAAACTGTATTTTACACCTCACGAAATTACCACGAGATAACAGTTTTGAAATAATAAAATTGGAAATATGAACGCGTAAAGTGTAGATAAAATATTTTACTCACAATAATTATACAGAATCCTTAAAATGTCACAACTTCTGCATAATATTCACATCCACATGGCAATGCATCATACATGTTGACTAAGTCGAGTTGAGAGAAATGATTTGAAAAACAATTTGAGAGCACACTTTTTTTAAAACACAACGCCATCGATGACACCCAAACACATAATGATTAAAAAACACACAAAATAATTCTGGTTTTAATACACTTATAACAAAATTATATCCGTGAATATATATTACTCCATCCAATTTTAATTCCTGAAAGTAAAATTAATATACAATCAATAGCTCCCTCTATAGTTAAATTAAATATAATATTATCAATATTATCAACAACTACCTGAAAGGTAAAGTGTCGCCATCTATTGGTATTATAATAATTCCTAATTAATATTTAGTTAGATATCCACTTTATTAGTTACATACTCGCTTCATTAGATTTAATTATATAAATAAACTTTAAAAAACAATACTAACTTGTAGTTTTACTTTAAATTCAAATAAAATATAATACTACTATATGAATAAATCTACACAGAATTAATTCAACTTGCACAGCATTTCAGATATTCTTAACAAGAATATATTATGTAAAAGAGATATTATTTTAATTCAAATTGTTTTTGCTGCCAGCTGTGTTAATCCACTGATATTATAGACATATTATTAAATAATTAATGTTTTATGTTTACTACTACTTAAATATATATTAGACTTGTTATTAAATAATTAATGTTTAATTTATACTACATTGTAAATATATTTTATATTTCATAGATTAATTTAAATATCTAATTAAAGAATTCATAAACAATTCAAAATATCTCAAAATTTATAAAATTGATAATTAATAGTATTACTACTGTTTTTCAATCAAATTAATGCAATGCAGTAATTAAAATACTTGTTAAATTTAATTATTCATAGACAAATATATATATATATATATATATATATATATATATATATATATATATATATATATATATATATATATAATTCTCAATTCTATTTTTTTATGTTAAAATAATCCAGTTATGAACTCGGCTTGTGCAATAAAAAAAAGTTAGGAAACTTTTGAAAAGTTGAACGAAATATTTTGAAATATTCTAGAAAGTTAGAATTTTAATTGATTTTTTTTAACTCTTCGCGTGCGGTTCCCGCGATTTCCTCGGTTATCAAGTGGTTGACCAGTGTTACCAGTGGGCTAATTTTATTTTATTCAGTTTTTCTTGATTAACACAAGTTTTCTGAGGGAATAAAATTCCGCTTATTAAATGATAGATTAAATAAGACGAAAACAAGGCGAATTATACCATATCAAAAAAGTGGTACCAATCAAGAAATCTGAATTAAAAAAAGGAGCCCATTGGCAACACTGTGGTTGACGTGGAATCACGTATTAAGGTTTGCTATAGGCGACTATTATTTTAATAGACTATTATATTTTAGAGACTATTATATTATTTTTTTATTATTTTGTCTACTACTATTTCCATACATAATATCCATGGAGGATTTCTACTGAAATTAGACAAAGACAATATAACAATATCGTCTTGTATTTCAGGACCGCAAAGTACGCAAATTCGAGCCGTACGCGAAGGTTTAATAAATGTTTGTAAAATCACATTTTAGCCTACAATGCTTAACTTCAAGTTCACCAAACGGTTACAAATGTAATAAGCATATGTGTAAATCCTTTTAAGAAATCTGCTTTATCGCAAACCAAACTTACTGAAAAAACATTATAAAGCTTTCTTGAAATGAAAATTTGAAAGAGTTTTATCAGGCAGGAAGAGCCTCCCTGAACTCCCCTGTTTAAGATATTTTTTTAACATATAAACGAAATAAAAAATCATAACTAAAAATTGTCTTCCATGGAATGTTCAAAGCACCGCTTGACAAAAATCCCTAGTTCCTTTTTTTTTTCTTAGTGTTTAATGATGTTAAATCCACTGAGAAGAACAAAGATTTTTTTTTTTTTTTTTTCAAAATCATGAGAAGAAAAGGAAATTTAGCTAAATGAATTTCAAAATCAAGGGAGGTGAAATTGCCCTCCATTACTACCCCTTGCGATTCCCCGTGCTATACTTAAGTACATTTATATTAATTAACAAAAATATTTTTTAGTTTGTACCTATCCGGGGAAAAGAACTCAAAATAAATATAAATTGTTCGATATACAATGTCATACAGCTATGTAACGCGCTTTGTTTTAACTGAATATTTTAAAAATTTTGCATAAAAATATGAAAACACTATCTTAATTTCGCTTCGTTAATCATTTGCGCAGATTGTATCACTGATTTTCAGATTGTATCACATTAAAATTTGATATTATAATTTATTTGTCAGAGAAAAATGTGAAGCCAAGAAAGACTTAAAAGACAATTTAGCAGATTTTTTTAATTCAGAATTAGTAATTATTAGTTTTTTCGAATTAGTAATATTGGTCTTGTTTAATGACAGATTAAATATTACGAATATTACTATTCCGAAAAAGTGGTAGATATTTGAATTAAAAACAAAAACACTAAATTGGCAATACTGTTCAGATGTTTCTTACAGATCCATTGAGTAATAAGTAGGGTTCTAAGATTATTCCAAAAGAGTTCGAAAATTTCTAATCAAGTATATAGTATTTCTCCGCATTTGCCGACATCCCGGTAACTTCGAGGGAGAGAGAGCATGATTATTTCTGGGAAAAACTTCTGCCACTATCTCAGAATATTTTTTTTTCTTTTTTAGACAGAATATCTGAGTTTAAGTAAGGCCACACGAATATTATACAGAAATATCATTGGAAGTTTACATTTATGAAAATCAAGCTCTGTCTTCCCCGAATTTACCGGCACGTCGGCTGATGCTGGACAATACAGTATTAATGACCGCAAAATAAGAAATAAGAAAATAAATAAGCAAATAATAATAATTTAATTAGTCTTAAATTAAAGTGTTTTTGTAAAACAAAATCTAAAAATACATATTAGAAAATCGTGAATGATTTCAATATATAATCATTTTGGAAGAATAAACAATAGTGGGTCAATATTGTTTGCATTTACTATATCTTGGGTAATATTGGCGTGAAATATTTTTTTTTAAAGTTTGGATGTTTACTTTTGTTAATATTGACATGAAATATTTTGACATTTTTTTGCTAATTTTTCTAATGTAACGGTATTTTTTCTGTAAAATGACGTTTCATTACTAATATTTCCAGTATAAAACCAATATTTCTGTAACATTTTTATTTAAAATATTTAAAAAAGGAATATTGAACTAATACTGGTATATTTCATCTGAAATGTTTCTGTTGAATGCATTTTTGACGCAATTATTGGGCTCTGCTATAGCCGATATACAAGATTGGTTTTCTACTACGGATAAATTTCTCACATTGACGTCTTAGTTTTAATAAACATTTATTTAGCCATTTCTCGCTTGGTAACCTCGTTTGAGGTTGTATTTAAAAACCACCCTTAAAGAATAATGTATATATATTTTTTTTCTCTTGCATCACATATAAACTTCATATGCAGTTCAATAATGTTTGAGAGGTACAGTTAGATAGCAGAGTCATTTTCTTTTTTAATATTCATTGGGAAGCTTTTTTCAGTTGGAAACGCCTTTAACATATTTGTTGTTGCTTGGCGTGAGAGAAGCTGTTCTCAAAGAATTTCTGCTCTTGGATCTAAACAAAAAACATGACCAATTTTTTTCTACTTTCTAGTTTGCGTTAATGCATGCAAAGTTTAAATTATCACAAAAACTATATAATAACTATTAATAATATTTTTTTTTATTGCTTGTGAACCTTATATAAAGTTCATTTTGTAATTCAGTAAAAAATGTAATCTTTAAAAAAACATTATTTTTTCTTCATAATTTATTGAAAATCTATTTTAAGTGCAAACAATGTTTTTTATCTATTAAACGATAAATTATGCCTGAGAAGGTGAATAAAAATTTTAAATATATATTTATATTTAACCGAGAATTTCAAAATACATGAAATCTGACAAATGCAGAACATTATTTTTAAAAAAATGTATCAAATTATAATTTTTTTAAAAAGAGAAATCTAAAAAGTATTTTTATCAAACGGGCTTTATATGGTCCATACGGTAAAAATAGATACTAAGCACAATTTTTAAAGCCATAAAAGAGAAATCAATAAGAAAGTGCTGTAAACAAATTGAACTACTTGCATTACTAAGACTTCGTTAAAAAATAGGAAGATATTACATCTCTTCTTTTAGTTTCTTTATGCTTCTTTATGCTTCTTTATGCTATTTGCTATTTTAAATTATGCTTTTTTCAAATTATTTCTTTAAAGGTGCCTGATACATTTTTCAATGAAAAAACGGCTATAGAAATTCAACGGCAAGCCCTGCAAGTGCATATTTATATAAGAAAATATAGCGAAAACAATATTTAAAATAGTTTCTCCGTTCTTAAGTCAGACCTTTCTAATTTAAAATTAATGACATTATTTCATTATTATTTAAGAGTAAGTATTTTGTTTAAATTAAGCTGTATTCTTCAATCGTGTTTAAAAACAAAAATCTTTATATAATATACATAATGAAATGAAATATTTCGAAATCCTGATTGAACTGAATTTTAATTAATGATCAAAACTTAACTTTTTTTCAGAATTAATGGACTTCTTTCATCATTATTTCTGAGCAGTCATTTTGTATAAATTAAGCTAGACTCTTCAACCGTGTTTGGCAGATTAAAATTTTTATATAACAGATATAATAAAACAGATAACGTAACATATAATGTAACAGATATTTTATTAGCCAAACTGAACTTAATTTTAAATAATAATTAATCACACTTCGTATCCACTTGACATTTGTTAGAAGAACATGAAATAAAATAAGCACCATTAACCTTCTTAAATCAGATTTTTCTGATACAAAATTAACGGCACTCTTTCATCATTATTTATGAGTAAGCATTTTGATTAAATTAAACGGGTTATTTTATACGTGTTTCCAAACCACAAATTTTCCGTAATGGCTATACTAAAACGGAACATTTTGTAAACCTGATTGAACTGAATTTTAATTAATTATCAGCGTTTCTAATTCAAAATTAATATATTTCTTTCATCATTATTTATGAATAATCATTTTGTTTAAATTAAGTGACATTTGTGACTTCACCGTGTTTAAACAACTTGAAAATTTATATCATAGATATAATAAAATTAGATAATTTTTTAGCCTATTTGAACTGAATTTTAATTAATAATTAATCACTTGTTGTAGTTACTTGAAACATTTTTAGAGAACCATAAAATAAAATAAGCATCATTAATCGACTTAAGTCACACCATTGTAATTCAAAATTAATGGAGTTATTTCTTCATTATTTATGATTTTTGCTTAAAAATTATAATTTTTTTAAGTTATGATTTTGTTTAAGTTAAACGAGATTATTGAACAATTTAAAAATCTCGTGAAGAATTTAAAGCTTGCGACGAATTTAAAGCTCGCAAAGAATTTAAAAGCATGTTGAAATATTTTGTTCTGAAAATTATAGGTAATATTTAATCACAATTTGCAGATTACTTGAAATCTTTTAGAGGAACATGAAATAAAATAAGCATCATTAACCGTTCTTCAATCATACCTTTTGAATTTAAAATTAATGGCGTTTTTTAATTATTATTTATAAATAATAATTTTTGTTGAAATTAAACAAAAAATTTCAACCGTGTCTGTCAGCCTCCTATGTCAAATTAGATATACTAAAATAAAATCATTTTTTAGCGTTAGTGAGCTGAACTTTAATTAATAATCAAACACTCTTTTCAGCTACTCGACACCTCAAAGAAAAAAGTAAAATAAAATATATGCTATATGATTAATTGCTATTTGTTTCTTTAGTATTAGTAATGCATGTTTTTAATTGTTATTTTTGAACACCAATCTTTGGGGAATTCTAGTCTGGTGTAAGTTGGAAAAGTATTGAATAAACCTTAGATCCCTAGAAGCGCATATTCATTGAAGAAAATACACCGAAAGACAGATGTTAATCATGTTTTTCTTTCCTTATACCAGACCTTTCTAATTCAAAATTATTTTAATTCTTTCATCATTAGTTATGAGTAAGCATTTCGCTTAAAACTTTGACTACTAACGGGACAGATGTGTCTCTTTGATCACCCGCAATCCTGAAATGCAAAACTGTTAATTTAACTCCCGACTTAAATAACAGTAAATGAAATATAGAAAGGAAAATGCAGGAAAATCGCCTAGATTATGCGAACAATGCAAATGAAGAATACCAAGAGATGTAGACATGCTCATCTTCATTGAAAAAAATACACCGAAAGACAGGTGTTAATCAAGTTTTTCTGTTCTTATACCAGACCTTTCTAATTCAAAATTATTTCAATTCTTTCATCACAAGTTATGAGTAAACATATCACTTAAAACTTTGACTACTAACGAGACAGATGTGTCTCTTTGATCACCCGCAATCCTGGTATGCAAAAACTGTTAATTTAACTTCCGACTTCAGTAATAGTAAATAAAATATAGAAAGGAAAATGCTGGAAGATCGCCTATATTATGCGAACAATGCAAATGAAGAATACCAAGAGAATTAGATATGCTCTGTCACTTTCCTGAATTTCACAAGGAAAATAAATAGTAGACAAGGGATTCAATTAAGCAGTATTCTTCAAATGTGTTTGACAAACTAAAATTTTACTTAATAGGCCTACATACATAGCATACGCAATATGAAAAATACAATGTTTCTTAATCTAGAAAAATATAACTACAAACGAAGTTGTACAATGTCCACTTACGAGGTATCCACGTTTTCGAAAAAGGTTCTTTATCTTTAGATACTACCGGAACTAATATATTTTCGCGATTTAAAGAAGCATTTATAAAAACATTTTTTATTTTGCTGCCACTGATTTTCGGAAATGTTTCCAAGAATTTTGTATAGTGTATTAATCAGTTTTCTCAACTCGGAATATAGGTTTTTCGGAGGCTATCAATTATCAAGTAATATTTTCATCTTCAAAGTTAAAATTCATATTATTTTGTTAGTCTTGCATGAATAAATTCAATTACGCTGTTGAAGATGTTTGATTGAAAATTTATAGCATCTTAAAAACCGATATTCCTTTTTGAGAAAACTTATTAATACACTATAAACTTCTCAGAAATGTTTCTGAAAATCAGTGGTTGCAAAAGAATCTTTGTTTTTATAAATACTTCTTTAAATCTCGAAAATATATTGGTTTCTGGGGTTTCTAATGATAGATGTACGATGGGCATCTCGGAAGAGATTTTTGTATATTACTTACCCGTCATACGTAGTATAGGGTAAGTCTTGTAATCGTTCTGAAAATAGAAAACAAATTGTTGACGGATTTACACGTTTCAGACACTGGAGATTCCGAAAAACATATTTTTAGAAAAAAAATTTGCCGTACGTCTGTGTGTGTCTGTAAACGCTCTATCTCCTAAGCAAATTGAGATAGAGACTTGAAATTTGGTATGTACTTAGTATGTAATAATGGGAAGAAGCTTATTGGATTCCAGTAACGTCGATAATCCGGAACTATTTTTTTCGGACTCTCGAAATATTCGTTCTGATAAAAGGCATATAAAAAAAATTTTCGAAATTGTTTATTTTAAGGAGTGAATGTAAAAGACAATAAAAAAAACAAATTTTGCATAAAGAATGAAGTCTATCGTAAAATTAGTTGCAGAGATATTTGTAATCCTATTTCCCACACTCTTCGATTTTTCATGACCCTGTATTTCATTCAAATTTCAATTCAAAGATATATTTTAATTGGAAATGAGACGCCTAATCCGACGCAGTAAACTGTTAGTTAATATGATTATCAATTTTGGAGTTATAAGGGTGTTTTTTTTTACGCAATTCAGCAATAGAGCCTTTAAAGTTTATAACGTCATCAAGCCACGATTTTATTCGAATTGCAATGCATTTTATAAATAGTTTACACATTTTTTATTTTCATATTTTATATTATGCATATCCATGATGGGTAAGTATTACGGTGACCCCCAACGACTAGTTTTCGTTCGTGGTTACATTATATTTCCGTAGATTAAGAAACATTTGTCCTTTTTTTACAGTGCATATAAATAATTTATTACTTTGTTTTAAGTTAGATCTTTCCAATTCAAAATTAATTGAATTATTTCATCATTAGTTGTGAGTAAGCATTTCGTTTGAATTATGCAGTATTATTCAACCACATTCGACAAACTAAATTTTTAAAAATTAGTCCTATATACATAATGTACATAAATTAATTAGTTACTCTGTTCGTGAGTCAGATCTCTCCAATTCAAAACCAATTCAATACTTTCATCGTTGGTTATGAATAAGCATTTCGTATAAACTAAGCAGTATTCTTCAACAATGTATGGCAACTCAAAGTTTTATATATCAGATATACTAAAATGAAACATATTTTTAGCCCAACTAACCTGAATTTCAATTAGTAATTAATAACTCTTCTCAGCTACTTAGCATATTTAAAAGGGACACGAAATAAAATAAGCGTCATTTGACTAATTTGAATTATTTATGCCTTTAATGTTTTTTAATGCTTTGCAAAATTTTCGTTATGATTACTAAACATTCGATAAAATTTTAAGGGTAATATGGAAAACTGTTGAATAAACGTTAGAAACTTATAAGTGCATTGTTATTTTAGAAAATATATCAAAAGGCAGCATTTAAAACAAAGACGGTATTAAAATAAAATATTTTTCCACGCTCAACAACTCAAAATTTCGTGACACATTTTCAGACTCATTTTTAAAAGTAAAAACATGAAAGTTGGCGGCGTGATTTATGAAGAGATTTATAAGGAACCTATGTTTTTATTTTTCGTTCAATTAATTAGAAATTGAATTACAAACAATTATTTTAACAGTAGGATAATTTGTTTTGTTTCCAGCGCTATCGCTTCGGGAAATTCGGTTCAAAATGTCCACTTTGACAGCATTTTTTGAAATATATTCTACCTTTATCAAAAAATCGAGACAATACGGGCATTATAAAGTTTCTAAATAAGAGAACCTGCCAATTAGATGCATTTTAGAGCAAAAATGAATTTAAAAATGTGTCTCAAAATAAGCAGTTTGGATTTGAATATACCCTTAAGTCAATTATTTCAAGTTCAAAATTGGTGGCACCCTTTCATTATTATACAGGAGTAAGCTATGTTTAAATAAAGCAATATCTTTGAAAGTGTTTAGCAACGAAAAATTTTATATAATAGACACTAAAATAAAAAATATTAGCCTAAATGAACTGAATTTTAATAATAATGAATCACCCTTTTCTGCTACTTGACATACTTAAAAAGAACATTAAATAAAATATGCATCAATGGCCCGAAGAAAAGTCAGAACTTTCTAATTCAAAATGACAGCAATTCATTCATCATTATTTACGAGTAAGTAATTTTTTTAAGTTAATAGAGATTCTTCAACAATGTTTGAGAATCTAAAAATGTTATATAATACATTAAAATATAAAATATTTTGTTAACTTAATTGAAGTTAATTTTAAATAATTAATTGCTCTTTGCAACTACTTGACACATATAAAAGGAACAAGAAATACAAGCGGTATTATTAACTATTCTAAAATCAGAACTTCCAAGTTAAAAATTAATGCTGTTCTTTCATTAATATTTATAGGTAAAAATTTTGTTTAAATAAACAGAGATTTTTCAACCGTGTTTGAGAACCTAAAATTTTATGTAATAGATATACTAAAATGTAATATTTTTTAGCCAACTTCAACAGAACTTTAATTAATAATTAATCACTTTTGCAGGTGCTTAGCAATATTTAAAAGAACATAAACTAATATCAGCACATTTGATTAACTCGGATTATTGTTTAAAATACAATTTTAAATGCATCTAATATTTTATTTATTTATTTATTTATTTATTTTTGAACAGAAAACGATAGCTTCCGCATGCTAACGCTAGATTCCATCAAAGAAAAATATTTCGAAGAAGACGATACACTTAATATAGTTTTTCCGTTCTTAATTGAGTCTTTTTATTTCAAATTGAAATTATTTCATCATTATTTATGATTAAGCATTTTGTTTAAATTAAGCGAGATTCTACAGCTGTTTTTAGCAACCACAAAAATATATATAATAGATTTATGATATATATATGATATATATCATGTATATAATTGAAATACATTTTTACTATAATTGAAAATAATTTTAAGGAATAATTAATAACTTTTCACAGTCACTTGGCATTTTAAGTGGAACATGTAATAAAATACACGCCACTCGATACAGGTATCCCACTACGTTTAAATGGCCAATTTTGGGCAAATATCACATTTTTCTTCTATTGTTTTATAACTTTTTTGTATAATTTGCTATCCAAAACAGTTTCCTTCGTTTTCAGAGGTGTCGTTATGGCTGTTTATATTTCAGCTCTCAAACCGAAAGTGTGAATTTTATGTTACAGAAAATGTGTATTTAAGTAGTCTCAAGAAGAAAAATATGTTTTATAACTGGAATTAGAGAAAATGCAATATATAAATTTGCAAAGTTTTAAAAAAATTATTGAATATACCTAATAGATTTGCAAAAACTTAAAGAAACACTTTATCATAAAAACTTCAAATGCGTTTTCTGAAAAACACTTCCATGAACAATTAGTTACGAAAAACGTTCCATTTGAAAAAAGTATGGTTATATTTATTTAACACTGATCGTCTTGATGTGATGTTGTGAATTTGTGAAGGCAATGAACTAATGATTTAAAGAATTGAGCATATCCTAAACTTGTAGAGCTATTTCTATAAATTAGCATAAATAAAATATATGAAAAATCATCAAATAATTAAAATGATAATTTGAATGAGTATATCTCTGAAAGATTTTATTTTATAAGTTAGATCGTAGTTCATAACATTTTACTTACCTATCATCCGTAGTATAGGGTAAGTTTTGAAGATCGAAAAAAAAAAATTTTTGACGGATTTACACGTTTTAGAAACTGGAGATTCCGAAAAACATATTTTTAGAAAAACAAATTTGCCGTTGGTGTGTCTGTGTGTGTGTCAGTAAACGCTTTATCTCCCGAACAAATTGAGATAGAGACTTGAAATTTGGTATGTAGTTAGTATGTAATAATGGGAAGGAGCTTATTGAATTTCAGTAACCTCGATTATCCGGAACTATTTTTTTTCGGACTCTCGAAATATTAGTTCTGATAAAAAGTAAATACAAATTTTCGAAATTGTTTATTTTAAGGAGTGAATATAAAATACAATAAAAAAAACATAAATTTTGTATACAGAATGAAGTCGATCGGATAATTAGTTCCGAGATATTTGAAATCCTATTTTCCTCACTCTTCGATTTTTTATGACCCTGTATTTCATTCAAATTTCAATTCAAAGATATATTTTAATTGGAAATAAGACGCTTAATCCGAAGCAGCAAACCGTTAGTTAATATGATTATCATTTTTCGAGTTATAAGGATGTTTCTTTTACGCAATTCAGTAATGGAGCATTTAAAGCGAGGCTAACGAAAAAGAAAAGCTACCGCGGTGCTTTACGCGCATCTTTTTTTACAGACCGCCGGAGTCACGTGATGCTCGAATGCACCAATGACGGTGTACGAAAAGAGCATCACCTCACTCTAGCGGTCTGTAAAAAAAGATAAGTGGAATGCACCGCGGTAGCCTGTCTTTTTCGTTAGCCTCGATTTAAAGCGAGGCTAACGAAAAAGAAAGACTACCGCGGTGCTTTACGCGTATCTTTTTTTACAGACCGCCGGAGTCACGTGATGCTCGAATCCACCAATGCAGATGTACGAAAAGAGCATCACGTCACTCTAGCGGTCTGTAAAAAAAGATAAGTGGAATGCACCGCGGTAGCCTGTCTTTTTCGTTAGCCTCGGATTTAAAGTTTATGACGTCATCAAGCCATGATTTTATTGGAATTGCAATGCATTTTATAAATAGTTTACACATGTTTTATTTTCATATTTTATATTATGTATATCCATGATGGGTAAGTATTACGGTGGCCCCCAACGACTAGTTTAGTAACCCAAATTGTACGCATATTGAAAACAAATTATAAAACTATCATTATTCTTGTCGTGAGGACATTTCTAGCAAATATCAAATAATACACTATTTTTCCTTAAAAAAAAAGAAATAGAAATTGTATCAAAATATTTTTTAGTAAATTCAATTATTTCTTTATATACTAGTGCATTTGAAACAATATGTGCTATACTCATTTTTTGCTTTATTTAAAAAACAGGGTCTCAAACGCAGCAGAATACCATAATTGGGATTATATTTTTCATGGGAGCATTTTCAATGCATCTTTTCAGTTTTTGACTTTAAATCGCCAACATTCGCTAAGTTTTAAGCTGGTTATAAAATGAAAAAGTGTTGAATATTACGTTACAGTATGTTTTTATTTTTATTTAAGCTCTAGAAAACAGTATAACAATACGATAGACCGATAAATAAATGGAAATATACTTTTCACATAAATGTAGCAGCTCAAGAAGAAACGGAATATTTCCTTATAAGATTACAGATAAATGAGAAGATTAGTCATTTGTTAAATGTTGATAAAATATTAATTTTGAAGTTTTTATCAATTCTGCAGCTTATATAAGTAGAGAACCCGTATTTCGTGGCGCTACGACAATTTTTTTTCCTCGAAAAGTATTAACAGACCGAAGCCTCCAGCTACACATGCACAAATTGCCAATCAAGTAATAATATCCAATCATGAACTGGTAATTTAATGCGGAAATTTCTCTTAGTGGGTGGTGATCTAACAGATAGATCAGACAATGGACGCAACAGAGCCCAACCCCTTCCCGACAAACTTTCCGTATACAACTTTTCATTTTTCAGCTCTATTTTCAAATAATAATCAATGCCTTATTTAATCGCGAAAATTCTGCGATCTCACAAATTGAAAATGACTATTCAAAAATAGCGGTAGGCAAAATTAAGAACAGTGCGCAAACTATATACGTCACCTATATACGGAACTCTCGTGACAAAGGGTTTAAACAAAAATATATAACCGTTTGATAAATAGATATCTTTTAAACAAATATAAAGTAAAAATATTTCTTTTAACATAAAAAATAATTTTATTTAATTGATATAACTTTTATTTTACACAATTTAGTTTTTCGCTGCTTGAAGAATAGTTTAATTATGTTACAGTGGGATATAATTACAGTTAACTCCAACAGCAATATAATATCTTGATCGATTCTTTTAATTTGGGAATTAGGAGAATTTTGAGTCCGTCATTACCGTCTGCGGCGGAAATTATCCTGATCTTATCTTATACGCATAAAACTTTTCATATCCTCAAGGCATTTGTTCAAAGAGATTAATTCTAATAAATGCGTAAAATTAAAAACTTTGACGTTGTTAAATGATCTAGTAAATAGATTTATTGAATAATTGTTTGGATTGACCTATGACTTTATATGAAACATAAATCCATCTTGGGAGAAGACATATCACTTTGATAAATTAAGAGTCTAGTTTAGTCAGCAGTAAATAATGTAAAGAGAACTAATTATATTTTTAAATTTAAATATAATATCTGATGTGGTCCAAAAGTTCCCGGAATGCCTGTAATTTGCGGATCTAAACCAGAAATGTATCTTAATAATTTTGGTGCAATATGTACCACAATTAAATAACTTTCATTTTAGAAAATAGAATTTCTAGATCTAAATATGCATTCCGATAACTTTTGGATTGACCATATATAAGGTAATTTTATAACCTAGAATTTAACCATTTAACTGTTTTGTCGAACTGGGTTCGGATAAGAAGAGTTTGCTTATTTCGTTATTAAAAGCTTTTGGACACCACTAATTTTTAATTGCAATCTTGACTCTATTAATTGGCAGACATTTTTCGATTATATAAGGCAAATATTTTAGTACGAAAAAAGTGGTGTATCGTCCCTATTTTTAGTTTACGGTGCCAAAAAAAAACCCAGCAGTTAAGGGGTTAAGGCAATTTTGCAATAATACGTTGACCACGCCATGAGTCCATATGGTCTCATGCGTGACTTTCATTCTGTGCGCCGTGAGACTATATGATCTCATGGCAGATTATTATGCCACAAGATTGCCGAGCCCATGTAAAACTCGCAGGCAAAAGTTGCTGATCGTGGGAAATCAATTGCATAAAGGGTAGTATGTGTGGTTTCGAAAAAGTAATCAATTTTAGACTGTGCGTCACCATCTTAAATGTATTAAAATGTTGAATAAACTGGTGTAATACAATAAAAGGATAAAAACTTCTTAATAACACATTAAAATACGGAATCCGCTAGGCATTTAGAAAGAACTCTGTCTTTCTTCGTCAGGCGCAAAGAAGACGTCATACCACTTTGAAGGCAGGAGCAAGACTGAAAGGAAATGGAAGGGAGAAAGGGACAAGTTAAGGAAACAGCCCTTAGGAAAGCAGTAGGCATCAGCCAATCACGCAAAAGCATTATCTAATCAGAAAAACGCTGAACAGAATGAGAATTACGAAGAAAATTGGATAAAAACAGAGTCAGAAAAATAAAAAGAAATTACAAAAAAAATATAAATATATAAAAATATAAAAATTACAAGAAAATATAAAAATTACAAGAAAATATAAAAATATAAAAAATATAAAATTATAAAATTATTTTGATATTTTCTTGTAATTTCTTTTTACTTTTCTGACTCTGTTTTTAACCAATTTTCGACATAATTCTCCTTCTGTTCTGTGTCTTGATTAGGTAATGCTCTTGTGTGATTGTCTGATGCCTTCTACTTTCCTGTTGGCCGTTTTCTTAACTTCTCTATCTATCCCTTCCATTTCCATTCAGTCTTACTCATACCTTCAATGTGGTAGCACGTCTTCTTTGCTCCTGACGAAGAAAGGCAGTTCTTTCGAAAGGCCTAGCGCATTCCTTATTTTATGGTGTTATTAAGAAGTTTTTATGATTTTATGTTAAATATATAGCCCTATGCAAAATCACACGATCAACTTAGGATCCTTTAAGAAGAGGTGTGAATTTCGATCCAAGATCTACATTTCATACTGGCGGTTGCAGATCAGAATAATTTATTAGCTGGCGGTTCCTGTTTATTTGACCTTCATAAGCACAAAATGAGCAGAGCATTATGCAAACTAACCATCAAATCATGTATACAACTGGATAAATATTTATCTTTTATGGGCTTTATGATATATGATCTAATTCAAAGCACAATGAATTTTCTCCTGTTTAAATTTGTTTGGATATAACTCATATGTAATTTAAGGAAAAATCATTCACAAGAACACAGACATAACATCTTACAACAAAGAGAATTTAAGGAAATTTTAAATTAAATGTATATATGAAATCACACCATCAAGTTAGGGTGTTTGTGATTAAATGCGGAGTTCGATTCCAGTTCTGTCTTCCGTATTTCCTATTGAAGTTCAGATTAGTTTATAATCTAGCGGTTCCTGTTTATTTGACTTTCATAAGCTCAAAATGAGCATTATGCAACCTAACCATCAAGCCATATGTAAAAATGGATACGATTTATCTTTTAAAGGCTTTATAACCTCTGATCTCATTGGATGCATAATGAATTTTCTCCTGTGTCAATTTCTTTGCTTATAATTCATGTGCAATTTAAGAAAAACTATTCACAAGAACATAGACATAATATTTTACAACATAGCGAATTTAAAGAAATTTTAAATTAAATATATAGCCATATGTGAAATCATACAATGAAGTTAGTGTTAGTTCGATCCCGGTTCTGTCTTCCGTGCTTTCTATTACAGTTCGGAAAACTTTGTAAGCTGGAGGTTCCAGTTTATGCTATATTCATGAGCATAAAATGAACATTGTGCCACCTAACCATCCAAACTTATATACAACTGGATAAATTTACCTTTTGAGTAATTTATAATCTCTAAACTAATTTAATGCATAATGAAATTTCAAAATGTATCTGGATATAGTTCATAAGTAATTGTAAAAAGCTATTTACAAACTAATCTTTCGAAATGTCCATATCACACGCCGGTATAGTTTTTCTGCTTCGTAAAGCTCGCCGTTCGTTTCGAACTTTGTACAGCTCACTTCAAAGTTATATTAACATTTTTGGTAGTTAGTAATTTGACGCAGAGTGTTTTATTATTCAGAAATGACATGATCAAATAGAAGAAACCATACATTCTTAAAAATATATATCCAATAAATATATATATATAATTTCATATTAATCCATTTTACAGATTATAAATTTCAAGATAATTTTTTTTTAAATCGCGTATGTGCAATTCGGAGATATGTTATCCATATACTTTGAGGAATAAAAGTTACACCCTACAAATCCATTTGTGACTATATGTTATAAGGTTTATTTACATTTCTTGCCGTATAATATTGATTTATCAGGATTGCATTTTTGTATGAGTGTCAGACTATGTAATAAAACATCTCTTATAAAACGAGAAACCGTAGTAATTCGAAAGAAGTACATCCGAAAAGAAAACTGACATCGTATGTTTTTCAAATTAGAGACTTATATAATCTCAAGTAGATAGCTGATAAATCTACTTGCGAAGAATACCACCATTTCCGAATATCTTCGCTTTATTTAATGACAGAAACTTGCGATTAAATACGATGTTTATTATTATTCGGAAACAGTAATATAAAAAAAAAGAAGGTCTGACAGCTATGCTATTATAAACAGAAAAAAACACTCAGAAAATGAATAAATCTTTCTTATTTTTGTGTAACAGTGTATCTCAAACAAATCTAGTCTACAAAGCAAGTCCTTTTAGAAACCATACCCAAATGTTCTTCCAAGTATGTGAATGGTTGTCAGATTTCTTTTTCAAAGAAAAAATTTATCACGTGCAAAATATACCTGAATGCATGACCTAACCATTCCCCTTGAGAGAAACGAAATGGAAAGTATGTGATAAAAAATAAAACATTTACTCATTTTCAAAGAAAGCTTTTTAAGTACTGGGTAACAACTCCCTAAAGAAATTATTTTTACTGCTTCATCTTATTATAGGAAACGTCAACATCGTTGTAAATGGGTTAAATACTCACGTGGGATTGCTGATAAAATATATTCTAATGTTTTATTCTCTAATTCATGCTACCAATCTTTTAAAAACAATTAAGTTGAAAGTTTTCTTTCTTTCAAATTAAATTAATTAAAATAAGACTCTTCCAAAGATCTGATACAGAAAATAAATTACCTGCCTGTATCCCTAAAAGCATTTTAACAGTTCGTTGAATAATGTAAAACAAAGCATTTGTATGATTTTAGCGGAAATAAAAACCATTGGTTATCACAGAACCCAATAAATGATAAATTGTTGAAAAAGCTGGATTTCTATCTATTCCACGAAATCGATTTCGACGGCTGGATATTTATTTTTGAAATGATGCCACCCATAAAATATCATTAAACTAGAATTCGGTTTGTAGCTTTAGGAATGGAAGTGATTTTGTAAAAATTAATGCTATGGTACGTTGAATCTTTTGACTATGTTGATTGGAATTGTAATTATATTCGTGAAAACGTCATCTGTTTTTTTTTATTTTACATATACTTGCACAATTTAGGAACAATATCAGTTTACTTTTTTGATTAATGCTAGACAGATTTGTGCAAATTAAATAATAGCTGGTTTTCTTAATTAATCTGTACTTCATTCGCCAAATAAGCCATAAGAACTAGGTGGTACATTTAGTGAACTATCAATATTCGAGTTTAAAATTAAAGCACAAACACCCACGTTAATAGTTAAGTACTTAATTAAAATAAAGTACTTACGTTGTGTTGTTTCGAAAAATCCCAAATACCTATGAGTCTTCCGCTACAAATACATATAATTAAAATTAATATTAACAATTAACAAAAAATACATTCATTTTAATTGGCTGGAAAAGGTTATACTAACTATACCTGTAAAGAAAGAACATATTTTAGCCTAAAGAAATACAGACATAAACTCCATGATGATTTAAAAGAAATGCCAAAAGTGATTAAATTAAAATTATTTATTTACAAAAATTATTAGCATTATTTACAAGTAACAGAAATACAGAAAAAAGACAGAAAGCACATTCGATTTCCATAAGCTTAACTCAGCATTTATGCTGTTTACGCATTTTTTGTTATTTAGAATATTTATCTTATTACAACAAACTACCATGTTGTCATTGATTTAAGTTATATTTTAACAACTTTATGAATTAAAATATTGATTAGTTAGGATTTCTGAAGTTAAAATTCTTAATTTTCAATTCACAAAATATGGATAAAAAGTAAGACACAATTGTAAGGAACATGTGGACTTCATACCTGTAGACACAAGATACATGCGGTTGTTGCGTCACCTACATCTGAATACAGGATCGTCTTGAAATGGGTGCACCCCAAAAAATTATTAATATTTCTAAAGATCTTTAAAGATCAAACTTATGGCATTTACATTGTTGCGCTTAAAGAATATTTTGCTTATTTAAGCAAACAGTAATAGAAATCAAGTAGCATAACAAGCTATGTTACTGCTGACAAGATGATGCATTATGTTAATTGGATGCCGTACATCCGTAAAAACAAAGTTTATATGGAGATCTTTTTCATCTCTCTCTTAGACAGCAACTCTGGAAGACCTCTGCCCTTAGAGAGGTTTAGACATAATACAATCCCTCCTAGAGACAGAATTATAATAATAATCTTTTTAAAAAACGCACAAGATGGTTGCTCTGTACTCTTTTGCGTAACATCTTATTATTATTCGCTGGACACTGCGCCAATAGAAATATAGCAAAGCATTTATTTACTACAGAACAATCACACTGCATTAAATATACCCACTTACCATAGGGATCACAGAATCAAGTCTCAAGACCTGGTAAGATGCTTTTATTACCATAATTGCCCTTAGTTTATGGGGCCCATAAATTGTGCTCTTGCTGTCTTTGTGATTTAGTGTCAACCCTGGCGCCTCGTCGTCTGGAACAGTTACTGTGGGTGGTCTTGTTTCGCTGCTAAAACTATCTTTGACAAGAAATTTTAAATATTTTATATAAATTATTAATTTATATCAAGAACATAATTAGTGATAATTGAAACACTATTTTTAATTTAAAGTATGATAGTCATAGATTACAAATATATACATTTCATATTTTTATCATTAATAGAACTTTTCATATTAAATTATACACATTGTTATTCTTGGAAATTATGCAAACTATCCGTTGTTTTGCGTAAAAAGGTGATGGTGTGCAAAGCTCAGCATCAGTTAAGGAGTAACACCACTTTGACCCTTTCAAAATTTCTGTATATATTTTTTCTGTCATTTATAAAGTACTATTTATACACACGAATATCATATTTTATTAGTTGGAAGTCGATATCGAAATTGAAAAGTCAATTTTGGAGCTATAGAAGTAGAGAATTCTACAACGAATAGAAAGTAAAAAAAGTAAGTATGTTTTATTTTTCAAAAAAGCATTTTAAAAATTAGTGGTTACTCGAGATCTGCCAATTTTGAATCAACCAACTTCATCTCTTTGAAAGTTAATTGTCACATATTTTCTTAGTGAAATACGTAGGGTATTTTCGAATGATTGATATCTCGCAATTTTTTTAACTTTAAGTAAGGAAATTTTTGGTTGAAAATATTTTACTTTGAACTGATGCCATTTCATTATAAATAAATAATGTATTTCACTATGTTTTGGACTGAAAAACTAAATTTTTTGTCTCATTAATCCAGGTTAAGACTAAGCAAAATTATCGTGTTCATGTTCACTTTTGCCAAGTTCTCTGTTTTCGAAGCACTCGCACCCATTCGCTATCAAACCGCCATTTTTTTAAGTTATCAACTAATGATATCAATATTTAACAATTTATCAACCACATGTTTTCTATCAATTATGGAGTGAGTAGCATGTATCTTTCATTTACAGAGACGCACAAAAGAATTCAGTTACAGGACTGATTATGATGGATGATTGCTGGAAGTGAGTTTTAAACTGCGGTATCCATTCTTAAACTTATCTAATATTTAGTGTATTGCGTGATGTGTTCTATAGACCCTAAAACGGGCTGTATGACAGAATTCGCATATATTATCGCATTTGGACAGGAATTGCTAAAAATGGAGTTTTGCTGAGTTACGTGTTTTAAAATTTCTTATTTCGAAATCTCATTTCAGTGTGTAAAAATATGATTTTCTTTATAATATTTTGTTACTGCTGGAAAGTGTTTCATAATCTATGCCTTATGCATGATTTATCAGTCTTGTTAAATAATAATTAAGAACTAACTCACTAAAGAGTATTTTTTACTGCTACATCTTATTAGGGAATCATTAATATTGTTCCATACTCATGTGAGATTGCTGAAAAAAATATATTACAATGTTTTGTTCCCTTAAATTTTTGTTAACCTAACTTCTTTAAAATCAATTAAGTTTAAAGGCATATCTTTGAAATAAAATAAAAGTTTATAAACCTTGTTTCAAACTAGTAGGTGTAGCAAACAATTTAGTATATCTAAATCAATAAAAATCTTTTAACATTTACTTGACACTGGGTATTTGTAGGATTTGAGCTGTAATAATAATGATTGGTTATTCCAGAACCAAATAAATGATAACTTCCAGAAAATGCTGGAGTTTCTATCTCTTCCACGAAATCGATTTTTCTGGCTGGATATTTATTTTTGAAATGATGTTCTTGTATAATAAATATCACTAATATAGATTTTGGTTTCTAGCATTTACTAGAAAAGGAATGGAAGTGATTTTATTAAATTAATTCTGTGGTAGTTTGAATCCTTTGTTTATGTTGATTGAAATTGAAATGGAGTGTGGAATGCATTATGTCAGCTCCTTTGTGCATATAATTACACAATATAACTAACAAATAGTTCATTTTCTTCTGAAGCTATTAAAGGTTTTGGAAGTTACATGGTTTGCATTTTATATTTTTCCCCGCTCTTCAAGTGGCAAAAATGGCGTTTTGTAATATATAATTCTAGTATGAAAATTAAGTGGAAATTCATAAGCGCTATGCTAATGTTCATAGATAATTATGTTCCTTTCTTTAATTATTTATAAAGTCTATCAATTTATTTTTAAAATTAATTAACGTTTTTATTTCATCGAATGGTTTCTTTTCTTTTAATTTTTATTTATGAATATCAGGTGACCACAAATTTTTGAAAATTTTACTTTTTTTAATTCATTTACTTTCATTTATGATCACCCGATAACTTGTAAGTACCCATTTTTAATGGTATGTCTGAAAAAAATCTACTTTCTCCAACATATAAGATTCGAAATCCTATCCAAATGTCCTTTTACATATGCAAAAAATTGTCAAATTAATTTCCAAAGCAAATTTTGATCACGTATGTTGTACAGAATATACCTGAATACATTACCTAAACAATTCTCTTCAAACAAACGGAATGGAAAAGACATGATCAAAAATAAAACATTTGCTTTTTTTTTTCAAAGAACTCTTTTTACGTACTGAGAAAATACTCCCAAAAGAAATGGTTTTAATGCTTCATCTTATTAAGGGAAACGCCAACATCATTATATATGGGTTAAATACTCACATGGGATTTCTGATAAAATATATTCCGATGCTTTATTCTTTTTTTATTTCTAATAAACCTGAATTATGCTAACAATCATTTAAAAGCAACTAACAAGGAAGGTCTGTATAAGCGCATTCTCAGAAAGTTTAGTAAAAATTACAGAATATTCTTTTCTTGATAATTTTATAAAAAAAAACTGCTGCGGAACCTCGATATAACGTCCGTAAATACAATGGAATTAAAAAATATATACGCTTTTATGGTAAATACTCTTTTAAGAAACACTTTTTATACTCTTTATACTGAACTAATTTAAGTAACTTTGACTTAAACAAGTACATTTTTATAACTACGGTTTTGCCGTTTACATTTTTATGTATATCTAATGAAAATTAACGATTATATTCTACGGTTTAGAACAAAATTTAAATTGTCTAAAAATGCTTCAAACTAGAAATGTCCGATTCTGAGCACCGTCAAATTGACTTCGATATTGTTAGTGTCGGAGACAACAAGATAAAAGTATTGTTGCCATGGAAACAACGACTTATTCAATATCGAAATGTATATAATGAGAGGAGGGTTCTTAATCTTAAAACTTATCCAGACGGCGAAACCATGTAAAATTAAATAACTACAGCAATACGCAGCTTGTATATATATTAAGTAAGCTTATAGAAAAAAATAATAAACTATTTAATCTTTTAAGTTTAAATTCGTAAAGTACTAAGCATTTAAACACTCGTTTAACCAGAAATTTTCAAATAAATTAAAATCCCTTGCATTTGACGAGGAAAAAGTTTTCTTCACCTTTTTGTGCCAAACATTCGAAAGTATATTATTTTTAGGGTTCCGTACTTAAAAGTAAAAACTTAATGATTATAAGATCATGCCTGTGTTTGTCTGTTCGTCTGCCAGAGCCCTTTTTATCGTAAACTATGGGACATGGAAAGCTAAACTTAGGAAAATTATAAAGCTGTTTTATCTACTTATTTTCAGATTATTTGCCATTCACAAATGTCTTTAGGGAAAATTTAGGGGCTAATTAAGTTGCTTGAAAAAAAAGTTTTCTTTTTGTATATCGTTTGGGGTTTCGTGTGAAATATCTCGTAATACTGAACTCTAAAATATATTTGTTTTAATTTTAGGTATTATATTTTCAGAAATATCGGCAAAAATACCCTGCAAAAATATGCCCCCCTTCCTCTATTTCCGAATCTACTGAAACTAAAAATATGAAAAAATTAGGGTAGTAGAAGTTTATTTAAACCTTGCTGGAAAACTATAGAGATTTTCCAAGGTAACATAGTTTTTGAGAAAAACGCATCTTTCCGTTACACACAAACTTTACTTTTCGGGCGTCAGCGGGGGATTTGACGAGCGCTCGTAGGTATCTATCGACGCAAAATCATCCAAGGATATTTGATAATGATTTTCGAAAAAAATTGTCGGTAATTAGGCAAGATATTAATTAAGTTACTCAAAAAATAATATATATATATATATATATAATATATATATATATATATATATATATATCGTGTAAGGTATCGTTCGAAAGATCTCGTAACATCGATCTCAAAAGTACATTTGTTTTAATTTTAGGTATTATATTTTCAGAGATATCGTCGAACGTACAGGAAAAATATGCCACCCCCCCGTTTCCGAATCTACCGAAACTAAATTATGAAAAAATTAGAGGTAATAGAAGTTAATTAATTAATAAATAATATGTAATAAATTCAATGTACAGAACCCTTTGAGCGCGAGTTATACTCGCACTTGACCGATTTATTTTAAAGATTTTCTACTAGGATTCTGCTGCAAAATTTAACTGATAAATTATTTCATACATGGGTAGTTTCATTTGCATTATTTTCAAAATATTCTGAAATGCGCTTTAAGAAGACCTTCCTTGTAGGTTGAAAGATTCTGTATTCTTTCGAATAAAATAAATTTTTTTATGTTTATAAGTTTTCAAAAGAGCTGATACAGGAAATAAGTTATCTATCTAAATCTTTTAAAGGCGTTTAACATTTTATTGAATCAATATTTTGTACCATTTTGAATAACATACTCATTGATTATCCTTGAACCAAATAAATTAAAAATGGGAGATAGTGCTGGAGTTTCTATTGATTCCATGAATTTGTTTTCATGGACTAGATATTTATTTTTGAAATGATCCGATTTTTAAAATACCACTAAAATTCATTTCTGTTTGCAGCATTTATAATTAAAGTAATGAAAGCTATTTTTTGAAAACTGGTGTTAATGCAGTTTCAATCATTTGTTTACATTGAATTGTGTGTGGTGTGCATTATGTCAGATATTTTCTACATATTACTATACAATATATCTTGCAATTATTTCGCTATCTTCTAAAACCTATTAACAGATTGCTGACGAGAGAAGCGAATTCACGTCTTTTGGGCTTGTGTAATTCCGCCCACGTGCGGTACTTTTTCATTTTAAGTGTTACGTATTTCTCAAAAAACATACCCAAAATTGGTATTTTTACAATAAGAGTATTATGCATATAAAAATTTCAATTAGAAACAATACCGTTATTATAGACATTCATTTATAGTATTAACACGAACAGAAAATATTTTTGTTAAATAATGTCACCCGCAAGTGTAATGCCTTTAGCCGGGACTTCCTGTTTAAAAGACGAAAACTAGCAGTCATCAATGATTTAACTATTTTGTATGCTACATGGTTTGAATTTTATCTTTTTTCTCACTCTGAAACAGGAAACAATTTAGAAATTGTAGGTCAAACGTGATAAATGAGGTGTGTTCTTACTATAACTAGTTACAGTGAAATGAGTTACATCGTCTGTTATTATGATATGATTAATTTCCGTAATAAAATAAGTACATTTTAGGTAGGCAACATTTTTTGTTTTGTTGACATTTACTGAAAATTCCAATGGGAAACTTAAGCCTAGCTTTGAAAATTTCAGAACTTGAAATCCATAGTTAGAGTCTTTTTTCATTTAATATATACTTTTCCGGAAACATCCATCGAAACAACTGTCGGTAGATTATAGAATTGCTATAGTTAAACAATTTCAGTACACAAATTCGGTTTTTAAATTCAATAATACGGAAATAATATAACTCCATCTTAAACAGAACGTAATCACCGTGGTAACCTAGAATCCTTACCTATCATGGGATATCAATGAATTAATTACGTGTGATAGCATTTAATAGAATGAAGAATGTGACTATAATTTGCTCATGGAGATTATAAAATGTCATATACGTCATATATGACTATAACATCATACATGTCAGATAATTTGGTGATACATCTCGACCGTTTGACGATTAATCCTCGGATGCGCTATAACATGGAAGTACCGATTTTTAAAAAATTAAAATTACTTAATAAATATTTTTATAAATATCTTTTTAAGTTTTGTTTCAATTTTCATAAAATTTGAAATGACTCGACAAACTTCTGCAATGATTATATATGTTAAATTTCAAACCATTCGATTGGGCAGTTTTTGCGCAGTTATATGCGTACAGACGGACAGATGGACGGACCAGACGACGACTATAAGTGCTACGTATATATATATAATTACAAACGCGCCTAAAAATGTCGATTCGTAATATGTAGTACTAGTAAAAATATATTAAGTGGAAATCCTTAAGCTTGTTGTTTTGCAATTTATTTTCAAAGTTTTCTTTATGCTAAAGTACGCTAATAATTTTGCCTCTTTCTTTATCTTTTCTAACAATTATTTATTTAATCCGTCTATTTATCTTTATACTTAAATACACATTTCTTCATCGAATGTTGTGATATATTTTTATTAAGTTTTATTAATGACTATTAGGCGAATTCTACTTTTTTGAAAATTTTACTTTCTGTAATTCATTCAGTTTTATTTGCGAACGCCAGATAAGTTATAAGTACCCTTTTTAACACTTTCCAACATAGTTGAAAAGTGTTTATGAATTCGGTTTGTCTGTCTGTCTGTCCGTGCTCTAACTCTCGTAAATATACTCGAATTGTTATGCAATTGATATATATATTAGTGAGGGTTACTATGGCATGTTCGGTATTGAAAATGAAGTGTGTAGCACGTACAGTATTTTACAGGGACAATAATATTCCATTACATTACGATCTATGGGGAAAATCATTTGCGGTTTATTTTGATGATATTACACAATTCCAAACATACTGAAATTAATATATATCACTGAGGTGCACTACAAGAGGCGTATTATAGAATATGGTATGCATAGCACTTATAGTTCTTTTACAAGGACACTCAAAAGAATTCCATTTCATTACTGTCTATGGAGAAATATCGTATGTAGTTTATTTTAATAATGTTTCACTATTTCAAACATATTGAAATTGATATATATCACTATGGTGCATTACAAGAGGCTTACTGTACAATATTGTGTGTATAGCATTTATCATTCATTTACAGGGCCACAAAAAGTATTCGGTACTGTCTGTTAACAATAATTGATGGAACTGCGTTTTCAGTTGCTGAACGCGTTTTTCAATTTAACTTATTTTTTGCCTATTACTTCGTGTGTATATATTCTGTAGATCATATACAGACCAGCAGAGAAGTTCACGGATGCATTACGGTTTAATGACGGAAAATCCATAATGGGAATTTTAAATTGTGCAACGCGTTTCCTAATTGAAATAAAATTTAGCATTCTATGTAGTATATATACAACTCTATAGATCATACACAGGGATGCACAAAAAAAATCAAATATTTCTCCGAATATTGTTAATAATTCCTGAAATGGGGTTTTTAAATGTGTTATGGATTTTAACTTGTTTACTTAGACATCATGTTTCATCTTATTAAACGTTAAAAATTTGTAAAATTATTTTGGAAGTGTTAGAAAGTGTTACATAATCTATGCTCGACGCATGATTTTTCGTTCTTGTTTAATAATGCAACTGAAACAACTATATTCTTCCCAGCATATCATTTTAGAAGCCATATCCAAGTGTACTTCTAGATACGTGAATGGCTGTCAACTTCTTATTCAAAGATAAATTTTATCATGTCTACTGCACAAAATATACCTTAATGCATGACCTAAATATTTCCCCTTAGAAAAAAGAAATAGAAAAACGTGATTCAATACAAAAAAATTACTATTTTTCAAAGAAAGCTTTTTAAGAACTGAAAACGAGCTCCCTAAAGAGATATTTTTTAGTGCTTCATCTTATTAAGAGAAACGTTTGCATTATTTTAACGCTGTTCTCAAAACCAAACTGGCTAATTTCTGACACATTCCTGAATTCAGTTTTGTTTAAACTACGCCTGAGGTATGAAAACAAACAGGTTTTTCCATTTCCGATAAAAAACAAAGGACATTTCAGAAAATGCTGACAAATTTGACGTTTTGAACCACATTTTAGGACGTGGCAACCCGAGAGAGGTCGTTATGAAACAACTATCGCTTATAACTCAAGACTCTAATTCGTTTACAAAATAATAATAATAATAATAATAATAATAATAATAATAATAATAATAATAATTATAATAATAACTATTCGAATCCAAATCATTTCAAAATCCTGTAAATGTCACACTTTTACGTTTAAAAATGAGTCAGAAAATGTGTCAGAAAGTTTACCGGGAAAAGTTTTTTTGAAATCACCCTTAAATTGGTTAAATACTCAAATGTTACTGCTGAAAAAATATAGCCCAATGCTTACTCTCTTATATTTCTAATAAACCTTAACAATACTACCTATCTTTTATAAACAATTATATTGAAAGATTTTTTTCATTTCAAATGAAATAAAATTTTTAATTTTAAAAGTTTTTTAAAGTGTTGCAATTAATTTAGCTACCTAAATTCGTAAAATTCGTTTTCGTGTTGTTGAATGCTTTAAAATGGATAAATAATTATTGATTATCCCAGAATCAAATCAATGATAAATTCCAGAAAATGTGTGGGATTTCTATTAATTTCACGAACTTGAGTTCTGTGGCTGGATATTTTATTTTTTAAACCATACTATCCATAAAATACCACTAAAATTGATTTCAATTTGTAACTTTTATTAATAAAGCAATGAAAGGTATTTTGTAAAAATTATGTACGCGTTATGTCAGCTCCTTTCTGCATATATTTATAAAATATGTCTTGCAATTAGTTCGTTTTCTTCTAAAACCTATTAAATATTTTTCATGTTGCATAGTTTGAATTTTATCTTTTTTCTTACTCTGCTTGTGACATCAAAGGCGTTTCGTAATATGTCCTTCTAGCAATAAGATTAATGCGAAAATTTTAAGCTTGTAGTTTTGCAATATATATATGTTTAAATTTTGCTTTGTGCTAAGATGCGTAGATAATTTTATCTCTTTTTCGTCTGTATATTTATCTTTATAATTTATTAAAATCTTTCTTCATCAAGGAGATTTTTTTCTTCATTTCATTGAGTTTTATTTTAGAATATCGGGCTACCTCTACTGTTCAAAAATTTTATATTTTATTAATTCATTCATCTTTATTTGTGATCACCACATAACTTATAAGTACCCTTTTTTAATCACATCCAAGTGTCCTTTTAAATATGTGAATGGTGCTGCGGAAAATATACCCGAATGCATGACCTAAACATTTCCCTTGAGATAAACGAAATAGAAAAGACGTGATAAGAAATAAAACATATGCTATTTTTCAAAGAAAGCTCTTTAAGTACTGAGAAAGAACTCCCTAAAAAACTTATTCTTAGTGCTTCATCTTATTAAGTGAAATTTCAACAGCATTTTAAATAGGTTAAATAATCTTATGGAATAATCTAATGCTTTATTTATTCTCTTATATTTCTTATATTTCTATTAAATCTAAATTATGCTACAAATCTTTTGAAAGCAATTACGTTGAAATATCGTTTGTCTTTTCTCTCATAAGAGTTTTTAATAAAAGCCGATACATCAAATAATTTAGCTGTGTGAATTCCTTAAAGCCTTTTAACATTTCTTTAAATCAATATTTCGATGGTTAGATTTGGAAAGCGATTAAAAATATTTTGTCTACTACTGAATTACAAAATTTGTTACTGGATAGGTTAAAGTTTACTGTTTTAGATATTTCATATAAAACAATGCGTGGGATTATAGTTTGAATGTATATTAAAACTACCTGGAGAAATCTCGTGTGTAGGATAATTTGAAATTATTTCAAATATACAGATAGTCGAAATTGTTGAAAATACATGTACAACCCTTGGCCCAACGTTTCCGATCATTACACCAACACTACCATTTTTTGTAAGAAAGGATTATTTATTCTCACTACCATTTCTGCATAAAAATAAAACGATTATTAGCGATAATACATTTGTATTATATATAATGAACAGCAATATGCAATAAAGAAAAATCATTATACATAAATTTATAAACAAAAAAATGGTGACTGAAATTTAAACACCAAAGAAAAAAATATCCAATCACGCTTTGATTTGGAAAAAAATAACCGATCACTGTAATCAATACTTAGTAAATCCACCTTTAGCTCGGATGACAGCCGAAATTCTTCGTGGAATGGACTCAGTAAGCTTTTTACATTCATTGGGAGCAATTTCACACCAGCATTCCCTTATAGCTTTACGTAGTTCTATGGCATTTGTGATCCTTCGAAAATCGATTTTTCTTTTTAATATATTCCACAGATTTTCGATGGGATTAAGATCCGGATTATTGGGCGGCCAATTCATTGTTTTAATTGGATTATTACCTACATTTTGTAGAAGTTGCTTCACCGATTTGGTGCGATAGAGAGCTGCGTTGTCATCTTGAAATAAGAAGTCCTTTTGATCCCCGGACCATTGATCAATGCTGGGAATAAAAAAATTCTCTAAAATTTCAATGTAAACCCCAGAGTTTACTGTACGTAACACAACACACAACTTGCCGACGCCTTGTGATATCATACAACTCCAAACTGTAAATGCAGGTGAAAATTTAGTCCTCGTATTGACACACTTATCATTGAACTTTTCACCAACTATCCTCCAAACAAATGTTCCACAGTCATCACCTGTTCCGAGAGATATGCGAGATTCATCACTAAAAATAACTTTATTCCATTTATTAAGTGGCCAGTGTACATGTTTTTTACACCATTGCAAACGCTCTTTTCTATACTTCTTTGTCAAGTAAGGTTCGTTTTGGCTTTACAGAATTTAAATCCTGCAGCATTTAGACGATTACGTACAGTGCGGTCACATACCTTTACATTATACTTAGACCATTCGGCATTGAGTTGTTTTGAGGTTGCTCGCCGCTTTCTTTTCGCTATTTCTACAAGTTTTCTGTCCTCCCTAGGCGTTGTCATTCGTGGACGTCCACTTCGAGGTAAATTTTCCACGCTGTTAGTCAACTGATATTTTTTCCAAATATCGCATACCGTACTTTGAGCACAATTTAATAAAGCAGGCATTTTCCTTTGTGAATTTTCCTCTTGCAACAATTTAATCATGCGGATTTTTAAATCGCGAGACAAGTTTTTCACACGAGCCATTGTCCAGCACTTCAGAGCTGCTTTTGATCTCGAAGCTGGAAAGTTTCTTCTTTTAAATAGGATTCAGATATTCTACGCATGCGCAGGCACTCTTATCTGTCTTCAATATGCAAATTTCAAACTTGTTTCCTCAGTGATCGATTACTATTTTCCAACTTCCGTCTTGATCGGATATTTTTTTTCTCACGAGGAAATTTTTTCGCCTGCAGTGTAATTATAAATTATATGATTCCGATACTGAATTCACTTTTCATTTATATTTTAATACGTGGTCTTTTATTTGGCATATTGCAAAATGCCCCTATGCTCATGAATCGCGAAATATATGCTTCGAAATGCAAAAATCATAAACTTGATAACACTGATCGGAAACTTTTTGCCAAGGGTTGTATATGTCCGACATTCAAATATCTGTATCCTAATAATATTATAAATCTGATTGTGTGCAAATGTTAGGCTGAAGCCAGCGTCAAAATGGAGCATTTAATGATCCTGTATCTTTGCATATACATTGATTATAACCCTCAAATGAACATAGAGCGGTTTTTGTTCATTTTATTCAAATATATTTTTTAATAATTCAAAATTTCGTTATTTTCATAGAGAATAAATGGACATTTTCCCATAAAATTTAACGATTTTACTTTATTGTTGCTAGGGCTTTGATCGTTGCCAATAAATAAAAACACGGAAAAATAATTTTTCCTCAACAATTAATTTTCAATTGAACGATTTTCAAGTGAAAAATGAAAATGAAAAAGAATTCAAAAGAAGATTAATTTCTGTGATGTTTGAAACAAAAATATGGAGTATTTGTTATTATACATGAAGTATGAATATCGGTTATATTAAAAAGATCTTTTTCTGTCAAAAAACTGCGTTATAATTAGAAGGAAAAATGAACAATAATTATATTCTTAAAAATAGATTTCTCTTGGACCATGTAACTATGAAAAGGATCCTCCTCGGCTTGGACAAATATGACGTCATAAATAAAACATGTATTTGCAAATAGTCGTAATAATACAAGGAGCATGAATATCAATGTATAATGAAAGTAGATAGATAATGGACGTAATATTTAAGATGAAAAACTGATATATTTTTTATCGATACTGATTAATAATTAGCTTGAGTACCAGTTACATACAAATGTGAGTTTTCCGCTAAAATTTACGTCCTGATTGCCAGAAAAAGAAAATTAACAAGAATTAGGGCATTAAAAAGAGATTTCTCTGAGGAAAATGTGACGTCATATTTGAAATAAAACGGGAATTTCAAATGTGTTTTACAAGGAGCGGGAATTAATTCCGTACACTAATAATACAAGGATCAGTAAGTATAGAAAGTAGATTAGTTTAACTACATATTAAAATGAAAAATTTAAATGTTTTTTTATCTATACCGATTATTAAGGATGAATATCAGTTACATACAGATGAGAGTTTTTTGCCAAAAACCACACCATGGTTATTAGGAAAAGAAAAATAAATACGAATCTATTATATTAAAATCTGACCGCCTGTTTGTATTTCGCAACTACTCTTTTCAGATTGTCGAACGCAACGCGATTTACTTAACACCGGTTATCATTCATCCGAGGATGTCATAAACTCTCAGAATTTAAAAAAATGATTTAAATTCCGAGATATTATTATTATTTTTTTTTTATTTTTTTTTTTTTTGTGAATTTTAACGAAGTTTCTCTAAAAATGGCAACTAAATTATTCCATTTCTGTGCATAAAAAAGAAGAAATAAAACGGATTAATATATTTTTTCTCATTAAAACTGAAAAAAAAGAATTTATTTTCAATTTGAATATATGATGAAAGAAAAAAAAATTTGATTACAGTAAAATTTTTGAAAAATAAAAACCTATTTTCACATATTCAAACTTCATGAATCAATTTATTCTGGAGAACAAAAATCGTCTGTCAACATATTTTCATTTAGAAATAAAGATTTTTTTTCAGTTATAGATTAAATCAAGGAGGCAAATTTAAGCTCCTTGCATTTAGGTCTACAATAATTGCTCCCTATTCACAAGAATTGAATTTAATGAAAAAGAATATACTATTTCCATTATCTTTGAAGGATTGCTATTAAAACGTTTCACAAAGGCGTTAAAAGTAAAATGGTTTACCAGGTAAACTTGACATATGTTTTTATATAATTCGCCGATTTCCACGATTTTATTTGGCCCGCCTTTTTTCATTGGTTGCAGTTTCCTTTTCGTGATTATTTGTCACAAAATTTCACTTTATTAAAACTTAGTTATGTCAAGGCCTCTATAACATAGAAATGCTGTATTGTCTCCTATCAAATGTGATAAAGAGTTAATTAATTATTTACGTTTCTAATTATCGGGAATGAAATATTTTGCTTAATTAATGTATTTATTCTTCTTTTAATGATACGTGAACGAAGTCACGGGTAACAGCTAGTATATAAATAAAGTGCGTTTATTTCAATTTCCTATATTCAAAAATACTGTAAAAATGTAATACATTTTTGCTTATATGTACATTTTTATCAATAAAGGAAGAGGTTAAAAATTAAATATTTTTCTTTCACTGGAATAAAAAAGAATGTTTCTGGAAAGGTTGCTTATTGTTCCAAACACTTCATGGATAACAATGCGTGGAATTGTAGCATGACTCCAAAAATTACACAAGAGACAAATAAAAATGTGAATATGAGTTCATTCATTTCAGAAAAATTAATTCAACCTTTTCTCACAACAAACAACTTTAGAAGCAACAAAATTGTTTAGAAAGTGTTTACATAGTTTTATAAAATAGAAAATGACAATTTTTTATTTTAGGAAGTTTTGTGTTCACTTTCATAAAAAAAGCATAGAATAATTATTTATCTCTTCTTTTCATGATTAACACACCATGCAAAATTATCAAAATATTTTCTTTTTCTAAGCACTTGGAATTCATTAGAAAATATTAAAATATTAAATTAAAAGTGGAGTGAAAATGTAACAAAGTTTCTGCATCAAGTTACATTTTTCTTAATACTTTTCAACATAGTTGAAAAGTTTTTATGAATTTGGTATTCGTACATATACTCGGATAGCCATGAAATATTTATATGTTATTGAGATTTACTATACAATGTTCGATATTGAAAATGAAGTGTGTAGTGCTTACAGTTCATTTACATTGATTAAATTGACACAATTACAATTAAAATTACGCAGTTAGAGAGATTTTCAGCTTTCCTGAGTTCGAGGTCGCCGTGCTCCTACGACCTATGAAATGTCTTGGCCCACTCGGACCCAGTGGTTCATGTCTTAAACTTATTGAATTTAGCTTTTAAATATCTCCTGAAGCATCTTACGTAATCGGGTTGGCAGCTTCGGTCAGTAAATGAAGCAAAGGGACCCCTGATTCCGCGCCTTTTCCGCGAATTAGCGGCGGTCGGACTCACTCGTCCGCCCCCAGACCACAATAGAAAAGAAATACATTACATTATGGTCCATGGAGAAAAAATCATTTGTGGTTCATTTTAATGATGTTATGATATTTCAAACATAATGAAATTTAAAAGAACCCCTAAGGTGCAATACAACCTGTTTTCCATAAATTATGGAGTGCGTAGCATTTATCATTCATGTACAGAAATGCACAAAACAATTCGGTTAAAGGACTGACTATGATTGATAATTGCTGGAAATGGGTTTCCCGCTGTAGTATGCAATTTTAAACTTATTTGATTTTAGTGCCTTATGTGTTGTGTATAAATTCTATAGATCATATACAGGGCTGCACAAAAGTATTCACAGATATTACTCATATAGACAGAAATTTCAGAAAAGAGATGTTTACTGTCTTATATGTTTTTTTAAAATTATTTATTTAAATATCTCACTTCATTGTATGAAAAAATGAAATTTCATAATAATATTCTGTTAATGTTGGGAAGTGTTTCATAATCTATGCTGGATGCATGTTTTTTCGTGCTTCTACTTGTTAATAAGGGAAGCGTTTAAACATATTTTTTTTAATTTACTGAAATATATATAAATACTCACATTGGTAGGGCGGGTAAATATATGGTGGTAGGATGCAAGAGATTTGGATGGTAGGGTTGGAAGATGATCGATTATAAGGGATGAGTGGTTGTGTATGGTTTCATAAAGAGGTTGGTAGGATGGGTTGTGGGTAGATGTTAGATTTTGGAGGTTGGCTTTTGTTGATTAGCTGCGTATATATACTTATATATCATAATGGATATCATTAGAAAAACAATAGCAGTAATAATACTTGAGATCCTGTATAACTATTGGTTACAGGTTTAATGAGTGTTGTATTTTGTGCATTTTATTATATATTATTGGTATTATATTTTTTCCCCAACGTCTTTGCACCACATGGTAATTATGGGTATATAAAATTACAAACATATACATATAAGTTAGTTCTTTCAGTCACTTTCTATTTTTTGCATTAATATTTTCTAACTTTCAATTTTAATATTAATAATTTAACTTTTCTTTTTTAAATATTTGTTCTTATTTGAATATTTATTCTTATTTAAATAATTGTCTATATTTTATTTTATTTTTATTTTTCATTAAATTTATATATTTTATTTTATTCTAGATTTCCTCTTTTTGTTTCTGTAACCTTCACACTAATTATAGATTGTCTCACCACCTAAAATATAGACTAAAAACATCTATTTTATTCATTTTTCTTTCATCCTTTCATTTCTATTTTAATTAGTGTTATTTATTTCCATTTGTTTGTAGTTTAAAGCAATTTAAATTATATTATTTTATTTTAAGTTACAAGTTAAATTTTAAATAGCATCCATTGTTCTTTTTTTTTATTTATTCATATCCTATGAGTTATATTTATTTTTGCTTTCATTTTTAATTATACCATTTCAGTCGTTAGTGAAAAGCGCTTATGTATTTTTATTTTAATTGTTATATAATTATTTAACGATTTAATAGTGTTTTATTTTTATCTTATACATTGCAAATTTCCATATATATTTTCTTGAGGTAAATTATTTCGATTTGTTTACCAATTTTGGTATATTCTTCCAGTCAACAGATTGATGCATTTCTGCAATCTGTTGTCTGGTCTTTATTATACCTAAAATGTTTAAATTATGGAAAGTACTTCTTCAATTGATGTTAATGGCTCCTTTGTCTGTTATAGTAAATTGTTAAAATAGGAATTATTTCTTATTATCCCTATTTTATTATTTATTATTTTTTTATTACTTAATAATGCAACAATTAATCTTTTTATCTTACTCTTTACAAATTTCTTATTATTTTCCCTTAAGGTACAACTGAGCTGCCCCGCCATGAGCCTGAGGGGCGCCCGTCAGTGTCTCGACCACCGTACCCATGTCCTGAGGGACATATAACACGCATGACCAGAGGCTGCTCACCGTATGTGTTACGGCCGTCGGTGCACCGCCACCTGAGCATCTCACCGATTCTACCAAGTAGTGACGACATAGGTCGCTACGACAGGTGGAGACTCCGGCACACAGCGGGAGCTCCCACACGGACACTTGATGAATCGCCAGAAGACACCCGACGACTTCGTCGCCGGAACCCCATAAAAGAAACCGGTCCCTAGTCATGTGCCGAGCTCTCCCGACGACTCTTGCTTTCCCGCGGCGTCCGAATATCGAATACTAGGTAGGGAGGAGACGACTAGTTCTTCCGCCGCGGTTATTGCTCATGCGATAACAAGGAACTTCTCGACAACCCTGGACCACGAAGAAACTCGGTCAGTGACGATAGACACGTCTTGGCTAGATCATTTTTTTTTCATTTTATTGTTATATTCATTTTCCTGGTTCGTTTTGCGGAATATGTCTGGATATGTAAAATATTTTCTATTGTTTCTTTTTTCATATTCAAAATATTTTTTTTTCATCAAATATTTACTTTTATGAAAGTTTCATCTTAGTACTGCATTAGAATTTTTTCGTATATGGTATTTCACACACACGCACGTATATATATATATGTCTCAGAAAAAGACTGAAACACACTCTAGTTTATTAACTGTTGGATATACGTAAGCAATGTAATGTGCAAAAGTGTATGAAATAAGGTAGGACTTCAGACATTGATGAAATATTCTTTCAACTATTTTTTTTAAATTAACACTTTAAAATTTTTATACGTTCCATGTGTTCTACAAGTTATATATATTTTTTAAATGTCCATGCTGTAACAAGTAGAACAATAAAAATCCCATTCTTCTACGACCAAAATGATATGATACTATGACCAAATGAGTTACGATACTTTGAATTTTATGAAATTTCGAAGATTTCCGGCATTAAAATCAGAAACAGTGTTTATGCACGACATTTACAGTAAAATTTTTAACACTTTCCAACCTAGTTGAAAAGTATTTATGACTTCGGTTTATCTGGCCGTATGTCCGCCTGCCGTATGGCCGTCTGGCCGTCTGGCCGCACTCTAACTCCCGTAAATATGCTCGAATTGCTCTGCAATTCTTATATGTTATTATCGCTATCTATAGCATGTTCCCTATTTCAACGGCAGTGTGTAGCACTTATAGTTTTTTTACAGGGACACTCAAAAGAGTTCCGTTACATTGCGGTCTATGGGGAAAAATCATTTGCGGTTTATTTAAATAATGTTTCACTATTTTAAACGCATTGAAATGTATATATATCACTAAGGTGCATTACAAGAAGCTTAATATTGGAATAGGGTGTGCATAGCACTTATAGTTCTTTACAGGGACAGTCAAAAGAATTCCGTTACATTACGTCTATGGAGAAAAATCGTCTGCGGTTTATTTAAATAATGTTTCGCTATTTTAAACGCATTGAAATTTATATATATCACTAAGGTGCATTACAAGAGGCTTACTACAGAATATTGTGTGTATAGCAGTCATCGTTCATTTACAAGGACACACAAAAGAATTCTCTATTGTCTGTTAACAATAATTCCGGGAAGTGCGTTTAAGTTACTGAACCCGATTTTAAATTTAACTCGCTTTTTATCTATTACGTGGTGTGTATAAATTCCGTAGATCATATACAGGGAAGAACAAAAGTTCACGAACACATTTCCGTTTATTGACAGAAACTCCAGAAGGAGAATTTTAAACTGTGGTACGCGTTTCCTAACTGAACTCAAATTTAGCATCCTATGTAGTATATATACAAATCTATAGGTCATATACAGGGCTGAATAAAAGTATTTGGATATTTTTCCGAATATTGTATATCTTGGAAATTCCTGAAATTATGTTTTTAAATATGTTATGCGTTTTCCAAATTGTTTACTTAGATGTTATATTTCAGCTTATTAAACTGTATGATTTGTAAAATTATTTTGGAAGCGTTGGAAAGTGTTACATAATCTATGCTTGACGCATGATTTTTCGTTCTTGTTTTATTTTTTTTCCCATTTCCAAAAGAAGAAGAGTAGTAAAAATTTAATGAATTTTTGGGTATTTGTCTTTGTTATTAGTCAGGGAAGTAGTTAAAAATTAAATATTTTTCTTTTACTTGAATAAAAAAAATAGCTTCTGAAGAGGTCGATAATTAGGATCATAGCGTTAGTTCAAAACCTACACAGACAGCAAACAAAAATATGAATATATTTTCATTCCATTCAAAAACTTAATGCAAACTTTTCTGAGATTTAACAGCCTAAAAGACAACAAAATTATGTAGAAAATGTTTAAATGGATTTGAACAAAGAGAAAATGACGACGCTTAAATTGTTTGACGAAAGCTATTTCTATGAATATGCATTTAAACGCAATGTAGCGTTTGTCCAGTTCCAGTTGAAACTTCCGTCCCAATTTGCTTAGGGTGAAATGGCGGACATTGACCGAAAACGCTTAAAGAAAAAGAGTGCTGAACTCTGCTAAATATTTGTATTTCTCATTATATTCTCAGGCGAAATCCTAGTTAGAGTAAGGAATATAATCTTAAACCAGCGTATCTAATAATAATAGGGATTAATTATGATGCTTGATTTTATTAAACATGAAATTCAATGAAATAGTTTTTTATAGTGGGATATTTTATTCAACTTAAAGAAACAAGAATATGCATAAATACGTTTCAGACATGTTTGACTAACCTTAATTTACCCATTTATTTTGATTATGTTATAATTAATACTTACCAGTTGAGATAATTTTTGTAAAACATCATGGGTATTTATGCATTTTAGTTTTTGAAGCATTATTTTATTATTATTTTTATAAAATGACCTAGAATATTTATTATATCTCTGCATTTTCCGAGTTAAATGTCATGCATAGTTATCAAAATGTTTATTTCTAGCATGTAATTTTCTCTATCAAGTATTTTGAAAGGATTTTGTTTTTTAATTTTTCACAAATTGCATGCAGTCAGTTTTAGGAAAACATTTCTCCGGATGATTTGCGTATCACCTAAGCAGATGTTTAAATTTTCACTTAAAGCTGATTTCTTTAAATTAACACATTCATTAAATAAATGGTACATTCATAAATACGACAGAAAGTCTGAATTAAGCGTGCAAACATACTTTATTTTATTACAGTTCAACAATGCTAATTTTTCTAACAGGTTTCTAATAACATTTACACAGATATTTGCCTTACATTTTCAGTTATTAATAGTCAAGTTCTTAAAAATCGAATAGTGTTTTTAATTTTCCTGTGAGTGCTTTGCTATGCATTTGATCCTCGATGACCAGCATTCCGTTGTTAACATATCCTCCGGATAATAGTTGGTGTTTTGAATTGATTTATTGGTGTTTATGTTTGAGGAGCCGTTTCTGAAAGATTAGCTACTTTTATAGGAAAATGAACATATGAATAAGAATGCTTGCAAATTTCACGCATGCAAGACTGAAATTGACTTCATGAATGCGCCAGAAAGTAGTGAGTTTAGATTTAAGAACAGCCTTGAAATTTCCTTAGACACATATTTCACAATGTGGAAAAGTAGCGTCGAAGATACAGCGTGTCCCAAAAAGGAGTACCTATTTTTAAAAATGAATAAGAAACAAAAGAATAGAGTTATTTGAAAAATTCTTGCAGGAAACGGACGTGTGAAGTCTGAAATTTTGTTTAGAACAATTTATTATGATAGTTCAAATCTGACCGACAGATTGCGCTAAAGCACATTTTGGTGGCTATATGAACAAACGGAGCATGCGCAAAGACCAGACAGAAATACACGTGGTCAGTGAATGTTCAGTAGTAACCATTTCAAGGGAAACAGTAGTTGTCGTTGCGTAAATTCTTCAAAATGGTGTATTCGTTGGAAGAGAGAATTTTCATTGTTTTAGAATATCACTGCTTGGGTGAAAGTTTCACATCAACAAGAAGGAAATTCCAGAAAAGATTTAATGTAAAGAAAGGTCCGCAGCCAAAGGCAATAAAGATGTTACAGGAAAAGTTTCAGCGAACTGGTAGTGTTGCGGATGGATTGACGGGAACCGTTGGACAACATCGGTCATCAAGAACAACAGAAAATGTTGAGGTTGTTCAGAATGCCATTGCACGCACTCCAAAAACCTCTGTTCGCAAAACTGAAACTGCCTGTGGGATAAGCAAAACAACTACGCACAGAATTCTGCGAATATCCCTGAAAATGTTTCCATACAAATTGCAAACGCAGCAGCCACTACAGGGTACTTCCATTGATGGAAGAATCGATTTTGCAAACGAAATGCTGCAAATGATTGATGGTGGCGACATTCAAGCAAGCCAAATATGGTTTTCTGACGAAGCACATTTTTACCTGGATGGCTTCGTCAATAAACAGAAATAGCGAATCGTGGGGTTCTGAAAACCCTCATGTGTGTGTTCCACGATCGTTGTATGCAAAACGAATTACTGTATGGGCAGCTTTATCCAGCAGAGGCATTATTGGACCCATTTTCCAACAGAAGACAGTGAATGCCAGTCGTTACGCTAAAATATTGCATGAATTTGTGGTCATCCATAATGCCTTGGAAGATGTACCCGAAACATCCTGGTTCATGCAAGATGGTGCAAGGCCTCATCGAACATCTGATGTTTTCACTCATCTTGAGGAATACTTTGACAACCGCGTGATTGCCTTAGATTACCCGAAATTAACCGGCAAGGGTATGAATTGGCCACCTTACTCACCAGATTTAAATCCGTGTGAATTTTTTGCGGGGAACCATCTGAAGGATGTGGTTTACTGCCAAAATCCCACTTCGCTAGCTGAGCTCCTGCGATTAATCTCTCAAGAGTGTGCAGCCATTTCCGTACAGACATTGCAGAAGGTGTGTGCTAATTTCATTCTAAGACTCCGACATGTTATTGTGATGAATGGAGGACATATTGAAAATATTGTCATTTAATTTTCAACTATTTCTGACGAATGCTGTAGCCACAGCGCCGTCTGTCGGTAAGAATTTGAACTAACATAATAAAGTACTCTAAACAAAAATCCGGACTTCACACATCCTTTTCCTGCAAGAATCTTTTTAATAACTCTATTCGTTTGTTTCTTATTCATTTTTTAAAATAGTTACTCCTTTTTGGGACACCCTGTATTATCAAAGTAAATTCTAAAGTATGTAAAAATGTGAAAATTGTGAAAACTTTCGGAAATATTGTACTATAAAACACAGAATGCTGATATGTCATGTTTAAAAAAATATGCTACCTGACAATAAAATTGAATAAAAAGCATAAAAAAAATGCCAAAAGGTACATATTGATGCAAAAAAATCCAACATTCATGCAGTTTCCAACATTAAAATTTCTTTGAGAAATTATTTTGCCATTCACCATTTAGGTTCTACAAGAAAATAAATCGAGCCATATCGTAATGTTTCATTTTTTATGACACAATGTAAAGATATAGATTACTCAAGTGAAATATTTAAAAAAGCCCACCACATTAATATAGAATGTAATCAAAAACATAAATATATTTCCGCATTCCATATTGATGCATTTTTGAGGAATCTACTTGCAACATTTCTCTGCGAAAATTATTTTGCTTTCCTTCACTCATCAGGTTCTATTAGAACTCGTTTCTGTTAGAACTTATTATTAACTCGATCTGCGTCATACTATTTTAAAATCTCATTTTCATAGAAACTAAACCCATCGACACATGATTGATAAATTTATTTGGTTTTTATAGAACATGTAAAGGAAAATATCCGAAAATCGTTAACTTATAAATCTATGTCGATTTATTACATGACAAACGCATGAATTTCCATAATCGGTACTAATGCCAAATTAACGCATTGTAGAGGAATTTATTTTAACGGTAATATAACATAACGGTACTGAAACCTCAGGGTGAGACTCCTACTCACACTTGTCATATTTTTTCTTATTGTGTTGGTCATAATTGTACACATGTTTTGATTAAGAATATCGCAACTTTTTATCAGGTCATGGATACAACTTGAATACTTTTTATTCATAGATAAGGGTTTGTTTATTTCATGTAAATATAAAAAGTATTGTTAACAAGTAAACGGCAATAAAAAATTAGAAAATGAGTAGGTCCTTTATCTTCAGGCGATAAGTAAATTATTTTCAATTGGTATACAATTGTGGCGACCGGTATTGTTAGTCTGACGACTGTCTTCATGCTTTAAACTTTCTGCCTTGCCTTAATGCATATGCATGCATCAAATAAAGCATATTTTCTGTGCACTGAATATGAATGAAAAGCTTTTCCTTTTGGATTTTTCTCATAAAACAAGAGGATCATAAATGCATGAATCTTTGGTCATTGTTTATGTTCTTTAAACCAGTAGAATTTAAGTTGTCTTTCTGGGACACCCAGGATAGATATGCTAAAACTCCTTCATGCATTTATGTCCAGTTTATAAACCAGTACTACGCAATATGGGATTTAGTTTGAGTCGTACTATTCAAATTACATATGTTTGAAATCTAGAAGCATTGCTGCCAATTTAGCGAATTTTTTAATTCAGAAATTCCGAGTGGTAATTTTAGTTTTATTTAATGGCAAACATTTCGTGATTAAAAATATCGAAAATTATCATTCGGAATTCCGGTATGAGTTCTGTATTTCTGATTAAAAATATCTACTAAATTCGCAGCAGCAGTCAAATCTGGCTTTTAGTAATCCCTTGTTGCGAACAATCCCCCTTGGCTTTTAGTTCCATTCAAGGGGTTAATAGCCCATTCATTTCCTTTTTAAAAAAACATGATATATAATGCTAAATACATAAGAGTGAGGAGATTTTATGTTGATAGAATTGATGTTCTTAAAGTTAAAAGACTTCTTTATTGCTCTCAAATAAAGAGAAAATTATACGATATTATAACACAAAATTATCTGCATTTACTCTAATGTGAATATATCCTGGATTCATAATGTGATTATTATATACTCAAGGTATTCTTCGCATACAAATGTGTTCATTAAATATCTTAAAGAAGAAATGCTTGACTGATTTTCTAAGAACTCTTCTTACTAAACAACATCAAGGGTAAAAAATAAATGGAGACAAATGCATGAAAAAATTATGATAATCTTTTCTTTGGTTTAACAGTGTATGTTTTGATTTCTTATAGTCGGTTTGTCACGTATATTGGTTTAAAATGTATCTAAAAAAATTCTAGCGACTAATATGAAATTTAACCCTGCAATGTATCGTGAAGCCTTTTGGCCCCCATTTGAAGGTTTATTTTATATGTTGTTATTTCATATTATAGCAATTTGGCATACTTTAAAAATTTTCATAAATTATGGACAAATGATGTGGAAATATTTAATTGTTTTTCATTTTACATATGGGGTTATTAGAATTACAAATATTTTTCGGAGGTTGAGAAAAATACAATTCATGCAATGTAGAGGTAAATATGAAATATGTATCCTGAAAACTATAGGAATGATCTTTCGATAAAAACCAAAGATCTGTTTCAGCACTGTTGAAAATTGACAGGTAAAAAAAAAAAAAAAGTACTCATTTTGAAATATATTCAAAACTTATAATTGCTCCGAGTATTTAAATCTCAATTTTGAAAAAATACGTATACGCAGATTTTCAGTATGTATTACGAGTGCACGCAATTGACCAATTAATGGGAATTTCTCGAAGATTTATTTTCTTTTTTTACTATAATTATTCACACTTTTTCCTGAAAAAAATATATGTAAATAATGTACGAGAGAATTACTAATTCGGAAAAAAATTCTGGTTTTCTTTTCTATAATTTAAACTATTAACATTAAAACTTGTAAAATGAGATTGCACCAATAACTGATCACCTGTATTCACTAACTGACCATAACTGAATGAGTAACTGACCTCTTTTTACCAGTAAAAAATCGAAATGGTAATGTTCGTATGAAACATTACTGCTAAAAGCCGTATAAGCAGGGAGATCCAAAAATCAGGAAACATTTTAAAAATCAATGGTTCACAAATAATTAAAAACTAAAAGGTGCCGATTTCAATATTTAAATACGTATAAAATGGGTCCATTAAAGTACTTTTTCATCCTCTGAACTTTTGAACGCTTGCAGCTACAGTCATACATATGATGACTATGTACAGTAAACTGGCCATGCGCTTTCGATGAGACTGCTAACAATGCCTACTAGCAGTAAAAAAGGTGTTTGCACACTGATCTTGAAAACTATACGAAATACGGGAAAATAGTCAAATAGAAAGTTGTAGAGTAACATTGATTTAGTAAGAAAATATATATTGCGTACATTAATGTGGAGAATAGTATGCGTACAGTGATCATTTGTTTGTTCTTGATATCTAAAACTTTTACGTAACGAAACAAGTCATAAAGGAGCAACTAGTTGCCACTGGCTGCATTTAGCATCGGTGTTCAATCTGTAGTGTTAAAGCACGTGGTTTTGTTTAATGAACTTCTGAATTTGTCTTTAGGAGGCGCTGTAAGCACTCTCATCGAAAATCTCATGCCATTTTACTACACTTAAACATTAGTTTAAAAATATAAAGAAACAGTTAAAATGCATGTAATATTCCTTAATATGTTTAGTAATTAGAAACTGAAGTAAAGTATGCGCTTTCTCATGTGCAAATAGTTAACTTGCCATTATTATTAACATTGGTTAATGATAAAGGCATCGGCATAAAAGGGATTTTGTTAATCATTGGCCAGTTTTGACAAAATTTCTATAGCAGGGAAACCTTCAGGAAGAATTTTGAAGGGAAAGTGACCCGAAATATCCTTCTCGTAGAAAGAAAACCATGGAAACATTGCACAGTCATCCCGACAAGACCACGCTGATTTCAAACTTGAGAATATCGACCAAAGCTTCTGATTTTGTGGCCAGCATACTGACCACTGGGCTAAATGAGCCCTCTATCTGAATAAGAATATCTCCAAATTGCTCACATTTATGATGAAAATGACTTCATGAATTTGTCAGAAAGTAGTAAATTTGGATTTCAAAACAAACTTAGGAAATGTGACCATCATACACCCTTTCAAAAAATTGAGTAGCGTTTTTCATTTTCCTGTAAATTCCATACATCTTGATTTATAATCGATTGCTTCCTTATGGTGACCTTTCCCCGGCTGTCGCACTACATAAATCAGAATAAAATACTATCTTTGACAATATTTTTTTTAACATATTTTGCCTTTGTAGGATAATGGAAAACACTATTCCATTGTCTGGTACATGAATAAAAATAGCTGTAAATTGCATGTATTTATGAATGAAAAAATCTTCCTGAATGTGTGAGAAAGTAGCTAGTGTGGTTTTTAGAAAAAACTTAAGCAACAAGATCCCCTCGCTCTTTAGAATGTATATGATCCGTTCTAAATCGAAGGCCAGATCTTGCCGCGTCATTATATTATGTGTAACAATTCTTTAAATATTTGTAAAATTCGTTTAAATAATTCAAAAATTTTAGTACTTTGTCATCATTTTGAATGTTTTATTTTTCCAAAACTTTTCAGGCTTATATCCCATTACAATTCTCAGTAAAACAGCCTATTTTATTGGAGATATTGTTTTGCCTTTAGTATTTGTTTGCCAATTTTCTAATATGATAAATTTGGCTGTTTCATAATAATTGGTGTACATATTTATGCTTCAAAACGAAACAAGTCCTCAGTATTTGTAATTTTACTATTCAAAATATTTTTTTATATGTTAAAAGTTTTGGAAAGTCTAGCATTGTAGAGCATTTGACAAAACGAGATCTCTCTTTTTTACACTTTTTTGTAGTTGATCCCTTGAATTTAAGGTTTAATTAATGGGCTGTTTCGAACCCCTTAAAATTTCATTTAGATATCCCAGACTATTTATCCGGTCCTGTATACTCTTTCACTCAAGCGTTGTTCGTGCGAGATTTTGTACTGCGAGAGTTGGGCGAGATTTTGTCCTACTTCCCCAAAGAGCTTAAACTAAAGCTCTTAATAGTTGAAGTAATAGTTCAAGCTCCTTGGGGGGTACAACCCCAAAATCTTAATTCAAGAAAACATCTCCCTAAATAAGTACGTACTTGAAACTGCGCGGGGTTTGTACGGCCCTGGAAATTGAGTTTCACTTTCTCCAAAAAATAATATTCGACTTATTTAATGACAAAATTTCTCCGATTGAAAAGATTACTTTATTTTTTTTAGCACAATCATCGGATTTGTAAATAATTCATACGGACAGTAATTTTCCCGTCTGAGCGAAAATGTGTCGAGGCTGGGACTCGAACCCAAAACTTAATAGTCCAGATGTCATGACCAAATGGTTGTTCTGAGCAAATATTGTGTTGGCTGGAATGTTGTCTCGATAACTCAATTGGAATTTAAGCATTGGCAGCTTAAGCCAAATTTTACAGGTTCGAGACCCAGCCTGGACACATCCACCCTCAAATGGAAAAATGACTACTCGTATAAATAGATTACCATTAGGAAAAAATGGGTATTCCAAATTTAAAATCGTATAAACTCAGCCATGTAGGTGTAGGCGGTTTCGTAATGACGGGGATAAAATAAAATTGAACGGACGAACTTATTATAAGTTTGATTTCGGTTTGCTCAAACATTTTTATACTAAAAGATATTAATAAAATTTCATATTACAATTAAAAGTTGGTTCCTCTGAAGTAAAGGAATTCGAAATTGGTTTATACAAATTGAAAGTGAGCTGTTTGTAAGCTGTTTTTGTTTATTATTCTAATACAGGGTGTTCCAAACATTCTAGTGGGAATTTAAACAATCCATACTCTAGTAAGACAAGCACAAGAGATTTAAAAATAGCTAGTTCCAATAGCGGAGCCTTTTATGTTAGCCGCTATATCAACATAGCAAACGGAGATCAGAATAAAGTCGAGAAACGCGTAGACATGTGTACATTTACATGGTGTTTCTCCTGGAAGAGTGATTTAACATTATTAAAGTTTAGTTTTCCATCAAGAAATCGTTCAAAGAAGAGAGAAGACTATTTTGTCAGAAGTCTGGAAAACAATATGCGCTATCCGACTGAACAAGTAACCGAATAATACAGCTATTTTGTAATAATTATACAATAATCTGACATGCTGAAACGAGTCGCGTGTTTTGAATTTGAAGGAGTGGAACATTTATTACAGTTTAGAACAAATAAAAGCGTGTTTGGAATAGCTTTTTTTTTCGATATTTCACTGACTTTTTTGGGACACACTGTATTTCGTAAATATGTGCTTTTTGTTCACCTGTAAATACGAATATGAAACTGGAAAATAAAGAAGATCGTTGTACAAATATGTGCATTTGTGTGGCTTCATTTCTGTAAAATGAAATCATTTTAAGAGTAAAGGTTAGAAACTTTTAATTAAAATGCAAATATAAATTTTTACAGAGCAAATTAATGTAATCATTTTTTTTTCGCATATATATATATTTTTTTGCAATAACGAATGCTGGCACCCTTTCGCTTATTATGAAATTCATTAACTATCCTCATACAACAATTGTATATAGGAAGCAAATTGAGATTGCCCACCTGCCTGCTTAATTGCAACATACGATTGTTGTCTGTTCAATGACCTTTTTTTTGCTTCTTTCCACGATTTATTATGCACCAAATCATTCTAAAAAGATTTCAGTTCATTCATTTGATATGCTCCTTCATTTTCATACTTTGTTTTCAAAAAATATGTTCATTTATGGTATTATGAAAATTTATACTTAAAAATTAGGTTGAATTTCTTAAAATGTACAACATAACCGTTTTATCAAAACAATATTGGAGAAATATAAATTTTTTATTGCCTAGATCTTGGACAATATTAGCAATATTGGAGCGATTATATTTTGGCAATATGTCACCAATATTGGTAATATATTTTTCCCTTTTCATTTCCAATATTTTCAATACAAAGACAATATTTGTGCAATATTAGCCTTCCGTTGAAACTATTTCAAATGAGAAGCCAATATTTCTGAGTTAATCGCATCCTATTTCGATTTCCAATGTACAGCCAACATTTAACCAAAATGTATTTCCGACAGTGTTGCCAGTAGGCTACTTTTTAAAAATTCAGATTGCTTGAATGGCACCACTTTTTTTAAATAGTATAATTCGCCTTCATTTCGACATATTTAATCTGCCTTTAAATAAGGCGAATTTTATATTCTCAAAAAACTGGTGGCAATCAAGAAAATCGAATTAAAAAAAAGTAGCCCACTCGTAACACTGATTTCCGATGACCGCAATATTCGTGAAACTTACGACCCAATATCAACAATATTGGCTTGATACTAGGGAAAGTATGATATACAGCACGAAATAGCCTATAACTTACGACGAGTGAAAATCTATTCATAATTAAAATAGATAAAAAAGGGTTTTTATCACATTTACAAGTTAAACACGGGAAGTATCAAATATGCACTGTTAGAAATTTACAGCACACTGTCAAGTCATTCGACCGTATTGGTAGAAAAAGGTTATATAAATATAATTTAACTCTATTCTCACCATAATATGAGTAATAATATAGTCATAATAGGGTTAAATTACGGTTATGTAATCGTTTTCTATAAATACGGTCGAATGACTGGACAGTTTGCTGCAAATTTTTATTTCTTAAATGGACTTTGTTTGCATAGTCTCTTTGTAAGTTCCAGAACCCTGTCATAATATGTATATGCAATCTTCTCTGGAAGCGATCTTCCAGTTTTTTAATGTCCTACTGGAATCTTCCACCTTGCTCTTCACTCATATCACTCAAATACTGTGAAAAACTGTCCAAGTGACTGTGTAAGTAATGCATTTTTATGCTCATGTTGCAAAGTCCCTGGAAATAATAAGTATGTTGTTTACTATCTCAGCGCAGACAAAAGGCATTTAGTATATTGCAGTTTCAAATTTAGACGAATATGCTAATTAGAACCTTATCATTTTAAGTCAGCTATTTCTACTCAATCCTGTATTCCGCTGGAAAATGAGACAAAAATTTGAGAAATTCATATTTCTTAAAGCTCTGAACATATAAAAAAAAGTCACTTAAATTCAAATTTTTAAAATCCTTAACCGTTAACGTAGTAATCAATTTCAAATGCATAAATATGTAACGTTCATTGGTATGTTTCAGATTGATACACCATCCAGTAAAGAGTAAAAAACATAGCATGGGATTCCTCCGAATATAATAGAAAACATTTTTCATGTGTAAACGTATGATTCTGCATTATACTCAGAAAGGGAAGGTGAGGTAATAATAGAAACCCCAACTCTTAATATTATTTAAAAATATATACTAAAATATAGTTTTTACCTTTAACTTATTATTACGTATCCAAAAAAAGTTATCTATTTTTATATACAATATTTTGTTTTTAAAAAATACCTACACTTTAAACTAATCATCTAATTCAAGACTTCTTCATAATGAAATTTTCTAGCATAAAATGTGTTAAATATTTATTTATGACTAATATGTCAGATTTTTTTTTACTATTTTTAAACTGGGTTTTATTTTTTGTAATGTGTGAAATGATTTCTTTGACGGCGTATTTTGTGCAATGTTTGTTATTACCCTGTTTATTATTTTGCCTGGATAATAAGAGAGAAGATTATTTTATTCTCCCTCTATACCCTCTGCGTAATGTTTCAGATATAAATACCTTATTTCAATCTATACTTAATGTGTCTGCATTCATATTTTGCATCAATCATATATTAAGAGCTGTATATGAATTTGTTGCACAAATAAAGAATATTTTTTGTGTAATACAGAAATCTAAATTTTAATTTCTTGCACTCAAAAAATAATTTGTAAACTATATTTAAAGAGTTTACTTTAAGTGTTACTTCTATAACTCCATTCAGTTGACCTTAGTCTTTATATGAATGTTGAAAGACCATCTCTTATTAGAAGGTAAACCACAGAGGGTAATAACAGACAGACGATTTTGGGAAGAATGAAAAAAAAATTAAATACCAAATATTGTTTTTTTTTCAAAAATAGTCTCTTATTACTCCGTTTTTTTACCCCCACCATTCCCTAACAGTATTTGTAATTAAACTACCGCATGAAATAATATTATGTGTAAATGCTCTTTGATAACTTCCTCTTTTACTGTACAACATAGCATGGAAGGCAAATTTTCCTACAAAAATCTCCATTAATAAAACCGAATAAACATTTTCTAGATTGTAAAATGCACACAAAAAATTGTTTCTGTTGAACATATTTCATTTGCAACGCAATTATCTGTTTCTATATATCTTTTCAACTTTTGACTGTAGGAACCAAGCTTACAAAATAATAGGAAAATTCAAATCAACGATATTGATTAAGTTGTCGAAGCATCATTTGTTAACAAATGAAAATGTCTTTAAAAATTCAGGTGATAAATATGAGGCGTTCACGAGTGTATAATCGAACTCGCAAAACACGTTTCGGGAATCAACAGTTTGAATAAGCACGATAATCTATCATTATCGTCAGTCTGTCAGTTTGAAACAAATTTTAGAGAATTAGATGTGATCTAGACCTAATAAAATAGTGCACCAGTTAATGCAGTCTTCCATGTTATGTTCAAAATTTTTTTTAATTCGCACTTTGTCGAGTTAGTCTATTCGCAACGCATCTTATGCTAAAAGTATTTTAATAACATGTGCTTGCTACTAATTCTCATAACTGCCAGGTATCCCGAATTTTTAGCACTACTTTTTGCGAATAGAAATATTCGTTTTATTTAATGACAGAAGTTCTGTTATTAAATATTACGAAGATTACTAATAAAAAATACTGGTATGAGACCTGGCAGTTATGCGATTAAACACAAAAACATCTCGACGTGCGTGGTATGGCTTTCCAGCGCAAGTGATTCAATTGAAAAAGTATGTAGTTTAAAGAAAAACGAGTATGAATACACGAAAGTCGAAAATAATTTTAACCTATTTGCATAAATGCGCAATTTATGCGCCAAATTGGGATTTTTTTTAGAAATTATTAATAGTATTTTTGCTTTATTTAATGACAAACGTTTCGTGATTACATAAAGTAAAAGTTCTTTTTTCGGAATTTCGGAATAAAAAAGAACTTCCTGAATTTTTTGCACTCTAATGATGCAAATTGGTTATTGTAAAAGAAAGAACAAATCGCGTTTTCCTTAAAACATCGCGTGTAATGAACACTATTTAAAAAATTCCTCTTAAAAATGAGAATATGAGACTACTAGTTTTTTAAGTACAATTGTACATGCATTACATGTTCAAGTTGATTTATTGCATGACATGTTCAAATATAAATAATCTTAGAACTACAGGGTGTCCCAAAAGTTCTTGACACATTTTAAAATTCAATAAAAAGATAAGCAATTGGCGTACGAGAGTTCGATTTGGACGAAAATGTCTCTTATAATAGAAAATTTTCTTCCAAAAAGCAAAACAAAAAAAATAGTTCCAAAAATATCTCATAGATGGCGTTACTTCTGCAAAGCTGCTGAAGAGGTAGAATGCCTTTATACATAACGGTTGCGAAAGACGCACAGTGCGTATGCACAGTTTTAGTCCAAATTATGGAAGTCCACATTCCAGAACTTAACAATACTCACCTTCTTGAGTTCGATTAAACGAGTGAGACAAGTCCACAAACATTAGTTTGACGATAATAGAAAGCTCGGCAAGCTGCTTAGCGATTTGTTTTTTCTCCAGAATTGTATCGAATAATCGACCTTTTTTGTCCGTATGTCGTTATTTTCATGCAGAGGCATCCTATAAATCTTGGCGAGTTTTTTATTATCACCAAACTAATGTCTGTTGACTTGTCTCACTCGTCTAATCGAATTCATGAAAGCGTGTACTTTTAAGTTCTGAAACGTGGATTGCCATAGTTTGGACAAAAGCTGTGCATCTTTCGCCACTGTTATGTATAAAGACATTCTACCTCTTTAGTAGCTTTGCAGAAGTAACGCCATCTGTGATAAATTTTTGAACTGATTTTTTTTATTTTTTTTTAAAGAAAATTTTTGATTATAAGAAGCATTTTCGTACTCTCTTACGTCAATTACTTAATGTTTTATTTAATTTTAAAATGTGTCAAGGACTTTTAGGGTACCCTGAAGTTAAAGAATGAAAGTTTCATACTTCTTACACTTAATGAAGTATATATTCTGGTGGATTTATTATGACAATAAATGTCTCTGTTTTACTTACATTTCTTGTGACTCAAAGATTTATCATGAACGCACACATAAAAACGATGTTATTACCGTTATATAAAACAAAAGTATATGTTAAAAAATGAGCACGTGTGTTTAACCCCTTCGGGACCAGCGGCTTTTACACAAATTTTATTAAGTTGGCACCACTTTTTTAAAAAAGCTACCTTTACTTAAACTATCACAAAAATGCTCTAATAAGAGAAAATAAATATTACTTTTATTTTTTACTGGTGCCTAAAACAAATTCTGTATGCTCTTTTTGAGGGTGCATACAGGGTGTTCCGTTAAAGGGGTCCAATATTAATAGGGGTAATAGAGGAGATCACACGGAGCATAAATTAGTATATAATGCCTGGCCGGATCTCAATAATTTTCAAGTTACAGCAAATAGAATGAAAATTCGGAAAATTGTAAAAGAACCCTCATTGCTAAACTATCGATAATGCTACATAAAAACGAAGCACATATTTAGAAAGAGCAGAAAAAAACCTACAAAATGACATCAATTGTATTAAAATAGCAATATTTATTGACGAGTTACAAGCCCTGAAACAGTGAAAAAAGTACGAAATCCAATATACATCAAAATAGTTAATCGTTAATTTCAAAAAGACAACTCTAGCTACAACAAGGAAAATGTAGTAAAATTTGGTCCATTCCGAAAACTTTCGAAAAAGCTTACAATGAACCATATCGGTTAAATTGTGTGAGAGAAATTAATCAGTTTCTTAGTTACAACTCCGCTTTCTTTGACACTAGCAAAGGTTAAACTCCGCCCATCACGATTGGAAACACCGCCTTTTTAATTACTCTCAACTATACATTTTCGATCATGCTTCTTCTGAGATGCAACATTTTTAATTATTCAAGAGTTGAATGAACCAAAATAACTTTACAATAATAGTCTACATTTTAAAGTGGTCTTTTATTGATATAAACTTAAGTTAAATTCCTTAAAATTAAACTGGTGGTGAAAATTCGGAAATAATTAAAAATATTGCGATTTGTAACTATGCAAGAAGTTTCAGTACATGTTTTACATGGACAATTATTGTATGTATATGTGCATCATAATTTATGATAGGAAATAATAATAACAAATAGCATAATAATTTTATTAATTATAAATTTAAAAAAGACACTAAATTTTAAATTAATTCATACAAACTTTGTAATTTACAATTTGAGTACACCACAGTCTGTGACTTACAAAATACTGTGCCAAAAAGTGTTGAAAATAAAAGAAAAATGACAAATAAAGAATTACATTCCACGTACTTTATGACATATGTGAAGCATAGTCTTCTGGCCTGCGCTGCACAGTTCAATGTCGGAAGGCAGACGAACGGACATTATTATAATAGGTGTTCGAAGTTGCGCCCATTAACAGAATCGCACAGCCGACAGCGACGTCGTAAAGATTGGCGAACACGCCGAAAAACTCCGACGGAGTTGGGAATGTCTCCTGCAGCGACAACGATTCGCGCTAGTAAATCCTCCGGTGTATCCACAGGCGTTTCATACACCAGCGATTTAAGGTGTCCCCAAACAAAAAAGTCTAACGGATTGAGGTCTGGAGAGCGTGCAGGCCAAGCAACAGGTCCACTGCGTCCAATCCATTTCCCAGGATATGTTGAATTGAGGTGATTGCGAACACCTATGAAAAAATGTGCCGGTGCGCCATCGTGCATAAACCACATATTGTGGCGCAATGTTGCTGGCACATTTTGCAGTAACTGCGGTAAGATATCGCGTAGGAAAACCAAGTACGTACTGCCATTGAGTACATCTGGGAGTAAATATGGTCCTATGAGATAATCGCCGAGGACACCTGCCCATATGTTCACACTGAACTTTTGTTGTGCGTTCGACGGGAAAACAGTGTGCGGATTTGTATATGACCATGTGTGCATATTGTGCGTGTTTACCACGCCCTCTCTCGTAAATGTTGCTTCATCAGTAAATAAAATATTTTCCAGACATTGTGGATTATTTTCTGTTACATTAAGCAACCAGCGTACGAATTCTGTCCGCTGAGCACAATCTGTTACTGATAACAGTTGTACCCGCTGCACATGAAAGGGGTGCATGTTTTCTGCACGCAGAACACGCCACACACTTTGGTGAGAAACACAGACTTCAGACGCAGCAGCTCGTGTACTCGTGGAGTGGTTATCTTTAAAAATATTCAGTACATCTTCTTCCATTGCAGGTGTTCGTACATGTCGAGGTTTCCCTGCATCAATGCTTGCTGTATTAAACGATCCAGTCTCCCGTAATCGTCTATCGATTTTTATGAAGAGTTTCGAACTTGGGCAACGTCTCCTTGGAAATTGCTCACGGTACATGCGCTGTGCTAGACATGCATTTCCATGAGCTTGCCCGTACATCAGATGCATGTCCGCATATTCTTCGTTAGAGTATTCCGGCATAATTATTATACATCAACTTACTACAATCCCACTTACAACAGCCTCCCTTTAACATAACGCCCACTGATGACTGCTGTTTTATTACACTTTTCTTCCTATACACATAGAAAATTTGCATAAAAAGTACTTCTTCTTCATCATCCTGAAAGTTCATGGAGGAAACGCAGCAGTCACGGAGTTTGCTTTAAGACAAGGCGAGAGCTGCACAATATGTCATTCACTTGACCAGACTGAATAATGAAAGGGTATTGATAGACGTTGATCAGAAATGTATAATTCAAAGATATTAAAACGGGGTGTTTACAATCGTCATGGGTGGAGTTTCGCTCTTTCCGAGCGTGCAACAGTACAGAGTTGTAACTAGGGAACTGCTTGATTTCTCCCATACAATTAAACTGATATGGTTTATTGTCAGCTTCTTCGAAAGCTTTCGGAATGGACCAAATTTTATAACATTTTCCTTGATGTAGGTAGAGTTGCATTTTTGGAATTAACGATTAACTATTTTGCTAAATATTTGATTTTGTATTTTTTCACTGTTTCAGAGCTTGTAACTCGCCATTAATTCTCAATATTCTAAAACAACTTATGTCATTTCGTAGGATTTTTTCTGCTCTTGCTAAATATGTGCTTCGTTTTTATGTAGCATTATCGATAGTTTAGCAATGAGGGTTTTTTTACAAATTTCCGATTTTTCATTCTATTTGCTGTAACTTGAAAATTATTGAGATCCGGCCAGGCATTATATACTGATTTATGCTCCGTGTGATCTCCTCTATTACCCCTATTAATATTGGACCCCTTTAACGGAACACCCTGTATATGCACCCATGGTCCAGAATGGGTTAAGTATTCGGAGCTATTATATCCGAGAAAATTGCACTCAAATATGAGTAAATTTCACTTATATTTGAGCACCCATTTTTAAAACTCCATTAAATAGACCGAATCAACATTTTCTAGAATGTAAAAAACACAAGAAACTTCATTTCTCTTGAAGCAATATTTCATTTTCAATGCAATTATCTATTTCCATATATCTTTTCCAATTCTTTTGACGATGGAACCAAGCTTACAAAATAAAAGGAGTAAACAAATCAACGACATTGATTAGTTGTCAAAGCATCATTTGTTACCAAATGAAAATGTTCGTAACTGAACGAAAGATAATATTTTAAATGTCTTTTCACAGAAAATAAATGTAATTTAAGAGATAAATTCCCTTGTGATACATGATATAGCTGTAAAACTAAAAATTACATTAATGCGAATTAAGAGCTAATCTTGTTTTAATGACCAGAAATTAAGTCATGAAATTGTGCTTTTTATTACGCAGATAATTTGAATAAATGTGAAAATAGAGAATGCAGTTATACTTTATAGTTCATATATACCTCATCGACATTCCCTTGTAATAAACTGAGGGTATAAAACTGAATGTAATGAATTGTCAAATAATCTGCAGTGCAACTGTTCTTTTTACTATACGGGTGTTTCAAAAAATAAGACGATTTTTCAGGGTCGATAAGATGTGCTAACACGCACAATTTTTGCATTTTTGTATAGGAAACCAGGATTACAATCAACTTATTCAGTCAAACATAGAAGGTGTGTTACTGCAATCTGAAAACAAATTTCCGATGGTATAATTAGAAGTGCTAACAGTGCATTACAATTTGGTCATGACACATCAGTTACTTTCGGAATCATTAAACATCTTTGGATGTAAATGGTGGCCATTTACAGCCTTTATTGTTTTATCATCATATTTCGCTGAAGCAGAGTAAATATGTTAAAAATTTTGTTACAATATATTCATTATTGTTAAAGTTATGAGCGAAAATCCGAATTCATCTTGGAGTAAGATCCTCTGTATTTTTACACATTAAATGGATTGCGACCCTATTTACTACAAACAGATTGCTTGTATTGGTGTGGGCTATCACCTCTGAAAGTTTGTTCGTTAGTTTAGAAACATTATATAGAGATATGTTAATAAACACAAAGGCGATAAATCCATGTTTTTTTTTCAAAATTGCAATATACAGTGTAATTTAAAAAAGATTGGACAAGCTTTAACAAGCGGTAGTGCACACTAATACAAACAATTTTTGTATAGGAATCCAGAGTCGTAATCCATTTTTTCTCTCAAAAATACAATGTACCTCACTCCAATCCTAAACAAAATATCGGTCATTACTGTAACTAAAATAAAGATATTTAAAAGCAAGTTTCAACAGACACATCTTACTTTGTTTAAAATGCAAATATATTCTGAAAAGTGATGAAAGTGTACGTCATTTCGTTAAGTGAAACTGCATGTACAGTCAATTACATTTGGAAATACGGGGTGTCTAGTTCAGCGCTATTTGGATAAGAATGGTAGACAATTCTGCCATTTTTCGTGAGAGCCTTACATATTGACAAAAAAGTCATTTTATCGTTAACATATCTTCATTTTTGTTAAAGTTATGAGCAAAGCTTCAAATTCAGATTTGAGTGAGACACTGATTGAATAAATGGATTGTTACCTTAGTTTCTTATACAAAATTTTTGGGGTAGTGTGCAATGTAATCGTTTAAAGTTTGTCCAATATTTTATTAATCACCCAATCACCCTTTATTTTCCATCGCAGAAGTTTTATAATGAAAATGTACCGCATTTATGTAGCGTATATTTCGGAATTTTTTCACCATTTCACGGTTGAAATGTGAATTTTTTTTAAATTCCTTTTTCAAAGCAAATCTGATAGAGATAAAGAATGTGCCTCCATATTAGATGGATAAAACTTTTATTGGATGTTTTTTTAAGATGAAACAGAATCTGCGGCATCTTTAACAGTTCGTAGATAGTTTCGAAACAAAGAAAATAATCACATTTAGGTTTTAAGAGCATTCCACTATAAAAACAACCGTGTAATTTACACCCAGAAAAAGGAATTGATTAAAACTACAAAACATGTTTTGTTGAGTACATTTTGGTTGTTTTAGCAAAATTCAAGTAAAATTGAACCATTTTACTTGAATTAACAAAACATTTTTTGCTGACGATACAACAATTTTTTTTGGAGTTGCAAAAAAAATTTTTTTTTTGTTGATTCAAACAAAATTTCCATTGACCTATATTTAAACAAAAAGTTTTGTTGGGTCAACCAAATTTTTGTTGATTCAACAAAACTTTTTTCTGGGTGTAGCAAACGAATACAGACAGATCCTTAAGAGCCTACGCTAGTCACGCGAAGAAACGCTCCAGCTAATGTTAAGTCTATGGGAAGGTTATCGCGCGATTTCTCGCTCGCATTTTAATATTTTTAAATGATTTTTTGTTTGCATAGGATAGCTGAGATCGATCTCTAACGTTGTTAGTTTTTACTTTTTCGATTTTGTTTACGGTTTTTTTTATAAGCGGACATATTCAATTTTGGAACCAGTTGGAAGCGGTTCTGAAAGTGAAATTACCCTTATATAATAAAACTGGAACCAAAATCGAAAAAGTAAAAACTAACAACGTTAGAGATCGACCTCAGCTATCCTATGCAAAAAAAATCATTTAAAAATATTAAAATACGAGCGAGAAATCGCGCGATAACCTTCCCATTGACTTAACATTAGCTGGAGTGTTTTTTCACGTGACTGATGTAGGCTCTTAATAGTCTGTATAAAAATATTTAATGTAACTAAATCTTTTTTACAGTATTAAAATGCATTTCTTATGGATATGTATTTCCCAGATTCGGGACCGCAGAATGCTCATATATTTTTTAATACTTTTCTTAACATATTTTTGTTTGAGTTAATATCAAATATAAAGTCCAAGGGAAAAACCACGTCAATCCACGGAAATCAACCTGGAGAAGTTAGGACTGACATGATTTTTCAATTATAATACTTCAATTCTAGATACTGTTTTGTAAACTGACGTTAGTTTGCCCAAATAATGATGGCATTCGATATTTTAGATGTTTCGAAAGAGTTGCAGTAAATGTTACATTACACAAACATCTGACCATTAAAATATTTTGATAATTAAAATATTTAGATATAATTCAAACTGATATTTTTAAAGAAAAAAATCAGTTGGTCACAATTGAAGGGGTTAGAATGACAGTGGAGTAAGTCCAAATTTAGTGATTTGAGAAATGAAGGGTTTTGTGTTGCCGTTGCATTAAGTGGTCCAACTTGTTTTGCCCTCTAGCGACTCCTTAAGTGAACTATGACTTATTTGACTGTCACACTGAACAGAAATTAATATACATTCCACGAAAATATGATTATCTCGATTTAAAAAAAATTTGACTTACTCCACTGTCATTCTAACCCCTTCAATTAATATTAATTCAATAGATCTCAAATAGAGCACGCTGTCTGTGATCTGTTATATAAAAAAAGAAAACTATTTTCAAAAACATGAAATCATAACCAACATATTAACGTAAATAAAATAACTATTCTAGAAAAGAGAAAAAAAGTTAGCTTTGTGACACTAATGAAATAAGTAAAAAGTTCAAATGAATATATAAAAATATGAACAGATTGAACGTATTACTGAAAAACTAATTGTGATTGCAGTTCTTCGTGTTATTGAAAATCTTATTGTAAAATTATGCTGTTACAATTTTAAATGTGCATGACCACATTTAGCAACTAAATTAACAAAATGTTAGGTATTGAAGACTAACTTCGCTTTCACATCTATAAATTACTTTAAGAATATTAATTATTTTAATATTTTAAGTGTCTTATATGTTGAATAATTACTCGCATTTTTTTTGTTTGTATAACGGAGAATATATATTTTTTAAAAAGTCCTTCTAGCCTGTACGGAGGAAAAGGTAGCTTCCATTTTCTTTTTTTAAGAATTCAGCTTAATTTACTTGAAAACACGAAAGCAAAAATGTATGGACCCGATTGTAGAAGATTTCTAGTTCTTAACAATATTAAACATGAACGGGAATGATTGGGACCAGGGTTGGGGCCATTGTGACTCTAGCATATGGTGGATTTTTGGTCACAGTTGTAACGTCACGTGTGTGATTTGCAGTGACATCACAAAAAATTAAAAACTGGTCAGAATTTTTTTTTACAATGAATAACATGTTTCGAGGTGGTTGTTCGTATCTTTTTAAGTCTTGAAAGAAGTTCATATTTTAGTCACAATGTGACATCACTGAGGGGAGATATTTTGGTCACTGATGTGATGTAACACCACGGCTTGCAGTGACGTTACTGCAATCACGCTTTCTGATTTGGCGGGACTCTGATTCACATTCAATATTAAAGAAAACTGGAAATCTTCTATAACTAAATTAAAAGGTGGAACTAAAAGATGTTTTAATCATCCGAGGTTCATTTGAGAAAATCGACCAGTGAAGCGGGCGTTAAACTTCTATAATCGAGTTTCACGCATATTAGCTTTTTTTTTTTTTTTTTTTTTTTTTGAGTAAAATTAGCTGAATTTTTAAAACCAATGAATAGGGAAGTGCCTTTTCCTACCGGTACAGGTCGGAAAGTATTTTTAATCTGTTTTCAAAATATCAGCTACCCTAGAATTTCAAACATCTATATCTCACCCATTTTTTAGGATAGAGGCGAATAAAAAAAATGCTCCGGAATCCTTGTACTAAGGACGAACATGTAAAGATAAAACTTTTTAATTTCTAATTTTTTTGTTTCTTTTGAATTTGAAATTTTTTAGTGCCCCCCATTTTGAAACAAGATGGCCGATGAAGCTGTCCAACGAACTCAGCTGTAAAGTTATGGGGTCTTAAATATGCATGACCACATTTCGAAACTCAATTTACAAAATTTTCTATGCTAAAAGCTAACCACACTTTCATATCTATGAAAGTAAACTCTCATTAGGTTAAGAGTATTTAATATGTTAGTATTTTATGAGTTTATAAATATACTAACATTCCTTTGTTTATACAATTGTACGACTGCAATTATTATTAATGTTATTAAAAATCTAGCTATAAAGTTATACGGTTAAGCTATTAAATATATATGACCAGATTTAATTAAACACAGGCTAAGTTAATCAAAATGTTTTCAGTATTAAAGACTAATCACACTTTCATATCTATGAATGCAAACACACATTACTTTAATCGTATTTAATATTTTAATACTTCAAGAGTCTTACATATTTAATAATTGTTTGCACTTATTTATTTATACAACGAAAAACAACTTTTAATAAACTATTTGGGTAGAGATTGGTCATATTACTGAAAAAATCAATATGATTGCAGTTATTTGTATTCGTTGCAGTTCGTAAACTCTGGCTGAAAAATTAAATGGTTATAATCTTAAATATGCATGACCGCATATAGTAACTAAATTAACAAAATTTTCTGCACTGAAAGCTAATTACATTCTCATATCTATGAAAGCAAACTCACATATTTCTTTAAGAGTGTTGAATATTTTAATATTTTGAGAGTTGATTAAATATTTGTTTAATAAATACTCCCACTTATTTGTTTATACAACGGAAAGTACTTTTTTAAAATGCTGAATTATTTTTTTCTGTTTAATTATATTAGATCTACGATTAAAAGTTTTGAAAGCAATGTGAAAAGACGTGTTTTTGGCTCTGACAACTTTTAGCAAATAAATTAACTAACAATAACAATTAACTTTGATATCTATGAAGAAAAACACTTATTTTATTGTAAAATTAACAGTAATTAATACAATAACAATTTAAAAGCCTTATATTTTAAAAAAATACTAGAATTCCATTTTGTATGTAAGAGAAAATATTTTTTTTTAATGCAGATATTTTCTTTTATTTCCATTAGATCTTATAAAATAAGAATTTTTTTTTCAGAGCAACATGAAAAGATATACTTTATACTGTGGCAGAATAAAAGCTAAAGATTATTTTATATTTTTAATGATTAATAGAAATCCTTTTTAATGCAATGGGAAATAATTTTTAAAAATGCAGTGTTAATTTTTTATATTTACGTTCATTTTTTCTTATAAAATAAGAATATTATTTCTCAGAGCAAGATAAAAAGACGTGCTTTATCCTCTTGAGTCATGGGTACCCAAATGGGCACCTAGATTCTTTTGCTCATAAAAACTAAAATTATTGATATTTTTACATTTTAACTTCACTTCTATAAAGTTGAATGCTTTTGCTTCAAAATGAAACCAATAAATGGCAGCACCGATGTCGATTTCCTTATAAAATAAATGTTATTTTAACCTGAGTTTGCAAAATGCTTTCGAAACAGTGCATCCAAGAAAGTAGGCAATTTTCACAATTCTTTAACTTAAAAACTTTATAATAAAAAAATTTAATAATTTGCAGATTATTCACTTATTTAAAGCTGTTATTTTTTTCTATTGTGTAATTTTAAGTTATTGATAATTAAATTGATATTTGGGGGGGGGGGGGGTAGTAATTTTATGTTCATATATTATGTTATTATGTTTATGTTCATTATCATCACTATTATTTTAACTTCAGGTCTTAAGAGGTTATATTCTAAAAGAATAAAAACTGTAGAGTATATAAAATTTAACTCAAAGTTAATTGAAAAAGAAAGTCTCCAAAACCCGTTTAAGAAGAATTTCGGAACGTCCTCTTTCAAACGCAGGCAATCACTCAAAATCATTACGATAAAAAACTATAATGAACACCGCGTTTCATATCTATGAAGCGAAACGCACATTTTATTTGTACTATAAGACAGGAGTGTCTAAACTTTTTACCTGAAAGACGTTTGTCACCACAATTTCCGAATAAAAATCTCCGCCTTATTAAAATGCAAAATTTCCGCAATTAAATAAAGAAAATTATCTTATACAATTGTATTGGTAACTCTGCGGCCCACGGGTTGCAGGTTGTACACCTTAACTCTGAGAGTATTTAATACCCTAATATTATAAAACTTAAAATATTAGCGTAATAAATATTCTATAACGTGTTTTAAATACAGTATTGAATACTCTATAAATTATTTAAAATAATTATAATAATTACTCACATCCCATTGTTTATGCAATGGGAAATAATCCAGAGTTGTTGTTTGTTTTCGGTTTTTGTAGTTTAAATATTATAAAGCTAGAATAGTTTTCAGAGCAATGTGAAAAAACGTTTTTTTATATTCTAATAGAATAAAAATAGTACATAAATAAAATCTATCACAATTAATTGAAATAAAAATAATGTGCTAAAAACTCATTTTAAAAAAAACTTTACATTACGCTTTTTCAAATACAAGCAATCGCTTAAAACCACATTATATACATATAAACATTAAGAGTCCTGCATTTTTAATAATTACTCACATTCCATTAATTATGAAATGGAAAATAATTTAAATGTTCTGTTTACTTAGCTTAAATCTTATAAAGTAAGAATAATAGTTTTCAAAGCAACATGAAAAGACGTGTTTTATACTCTGACAAAATAAATACTGCAGAGAAAATAAAGTCTAATACAAAGTTAGTTGAAAAGAATGATGGCTCCAAAACCCATTTAAGAACAACTTGGGCGAATGTGTTCTTTCAAACGCAGTCAATCACTCAAAATGATTACTGTTTTCAGTGTGAAGTGTCTCTGCCGAAATTCGTTGCGTCATTTCCGTAATACATAAAAGCAACAACGTCTAACTCTTTTATTCTGTCAAGGCAATGGAACTTTAACTTCATGAATTATGGATGACACAACACCGGTTTCAAAACAATCAAAACATGATTGAGTATCTGATAAAATAAGTACGTGAGATTTAATCACATAGGCAGGTACTTGTTTTATTCTATGCTAATTTTATTGCAAATTTTCCATCAATTCAAAATGAATACCAGTAAAAAACACTCCCTTAATATCTAGAATGAAAATTTATACATCCTGCAGCGATCAAAGCACACTTTCCGATATAACCAGCAAGGGGGACCAAGTTCAGTTGAAAATGACACAAAAATATTTTTTTTTAACTTGAATTATATTCCCAATTAGAATTGTAGACAAATATAAATTGGTTTTTCTGTCAAGCCACCAGCAATAGATAATATAACGCAGTGGATTCCGTCACTGTTTCTTGTTCCTTTATTTTAGGAATTACTCAAACGATATCAATATATTTTTTTAATTATTGAAATTTTAAATTATTTTGACAATAACTAATCTATAATTTGATCATTAGAAAAAATAAATAAAAATACAATAGTCTTGCAATTTTTCAAGCCAAAAATATGTAGTTTATTATTATTATTATTATTATTATTATTATTATTATTATTAACATTTATTAATCGGGAACTGATATTCCAGAAAAGGAAACGACAAAAATATAGCTAATTACAATAGCAAAAACATAAACAAGTGGGTAAGTGTGATCGAAGATTGCACAAAGGGTTTCGTTTAATATTCCTTTCAAAACACTTTATCCTTTCTTTAATAAAACCAAATAAATTTCATTTCCAAAAAAAAAGTTCTGTTTTTTATAAAGTAAAAATTTACCGGTCTATTATACTCTGTCATAATAATATCCGTCATGTGGACTAAATGCGATATTAAAAAAAAATCAATATCAAAATTAAACATGTTGTATAGAGACCTTCAAAATGTTAAAATATGGCAATATTTCCATAATCGGGTTTTTATCATGATTCAATACGTTCCTCAAAATTATATATTTACTATTCTCTATTACTCATAGTGATACTCTCTTTGTATTATTCTCAAACAATTGAAAAATCCGTTGTGACGTCAGATTAATTTTCTTTTTAATTCTCTAATGATGTCATATTAAGCTGTTTTCTGTATTTACACATACTCATACTCCTTGTATTATTGAGAAATATTTGAAAATTACCGTTTTATTACTAATATGACGTCATATTAATCTTTTTTTTTTTTCAGTTGGTGAAACTTTTTATTTCATTTTCATTTTTCACGTGGAAATCTTTCAATAGAAAAGTAAACATTTTAGAAAGAAGTTTATTGTGGATTTTTAATTGTTGGCAACTGCTATAACGAAAAAAGCTTAAATTTAATAGGAAAAGGCTGTTAGATTTTTGGTCTTTTATCTCTATATATTAAAATAATACGATTTTTTCAAATTTTAGTATTTTGAGATTTATAGTAGGTATTTAGCTATAACTACACAAATTTTCATGCCTGTAAGTTATATAGTTTCTGAGAACGGCTCTGTGACGGACAGACAACGCAGCGGGAGTAATAGGGTTTCGTGAGATGAACGAAACCCTAAAAATATTAAAATATACTTAATGATTGCTGAAAAAATGGAACATAAATATTCTCTGTTATTCAGTGATTTCTCAACTGTACCCGCACCCTTAAGAGCCAACGCTAGTTAGAGTTGCAAAGACTGGTAAAAGGACCGGTTTGAACTGTGGAATAAACCGGGATTATTAGGAATAAACTGGGTTTTTTGCAATAAACCTGGGAATAAATCTGGGAGAAAACCAAGTTTTTTGGATTTAAAACTGGGAATAAACCAATTGTTTGTAACTCTAACGCTAGTAACGCGAAGACACTAGCAAGTTTGCGTTAAACCAATGGCAGCGTTATTTTCAAATTACTCGTTCGCATTTAAATATTTTTATCAAAAGATATCTGAGGTCGATTTTCAAGTGGGTATCTTCGTATATTTTGGATTTTTTTTACAGTTATTCTTTCTGAGAACACGTGAATCTTCGGAACTGGTTCTGAAAGTGCCCTCAACAAAACAAAAACTTCAACTATTTTCGGTATGCTTTCTGATGGTGAAAACCATATTTCAATAACTATATTAGGTGATGAGTAATCACCTGTTTCACTTTCCCCATAGGTTGATACGAGATTTCGCGATTAATGAGGAAAGATGAAGTATCTCATCAATACATAAAGAAATCAATGGTTGAAAATATTAATCAATGGAGAAATAATTTCTAAAATATAGAGAGCTACGTAATTCTTAATAAAACCTTATAATGGATTGCTTTACGTTTGTTCCATGGTAATATTTCTGGTATCGGAAAAAAAATATTTATTACTGAATTTGATTTTGGGTATTATTATTTAGTACATATAATATTTAATTTCTCTTTCGCTGCAAAATAATCTACTCAAAAACGAGAACCTCAAATAGCTCATTTTTTAAAGCATGTGATAAATATGTTATGTGATAAATATGTATATGTCATGCTCAAATATAAGTAAATACTTAAAAAGTAATTTTCAAGACAAAAATTAAAACCGACTTTAAGGTATTGTTTCTTCTTTTTGTATTTTAGTAGATTATTTTTATCCAGATAGTGCCCTGCAAGTGGTTCGGTATCCGAACCCGAAAATTCTCATTGAACTGAGCTCGAAACTCGGCCCTAAACAGACCAACACCTACTTTATGTCAAGGTATGTGTTAATTCAATGCCCATCAAATCAAAACCGACACGAAAAAAAAATCATATTTTAATGCAGTTATGGAATAATACTCTATAATTATCTTTCTAATATCATTTTTATATTTTAGGTAGAAAAATTAACATATACAGGATGTCCCTTCTTATCATTGACCAATAGCTAATTGCTAAACCATTAGTTTTAGAGGTAAGGTCATTGTGCCTAAATGAGACGGTATTTCCCATAAATTTGTTGCATACCACAGTCCGAAAAATGTCTGTCCCAGTCGGGCCTGAGTCTTCAGAAGAAAGTAATGACCGGTCTCGGTCCGGTTAGGAAAGAGTAAAGACTGGGACCGGCCCAAGTCTCGTAAATGAAATTTTGTCCGAACCCGGCAAGCGGGTAGGGACGAGCTCGGGCTTCGATCCAGGCCTGGGCACGCGCAAGTCCCTACCTTAAAGCTGTTTCGGGATTATTCGTCGTATTTAGGGAGTTATGATGACGCTTGGTAATGAACGACACTGTTAAAAATTTGAAGCACACTGTCCAGTCATTTGACCGTTTTTGTAGAAAACGGTTACATAACCATAATTTAACTATATTCTGACCATATTCTTCTATATTCTGAAAAATGAGCAATAATACGGTCAGAACATAGTTAAATTACGGTTATGTAACCGTTTTCTACAAAAACGGTCAAATGACTGGACAGTTTGCTGCAAATTTTTAACAGTGGATGTGTATTGTAATGGGAATTTTTTTTAAAGTAATGTTTAAAATGTAGTAAAATGTTTCGTGTTTTGTTCTCGAAGTTTGGGTTTTTCATTATTCAATATTTATATATGATTCTTGCGTTAATATTTTAGGTACGAGAACATTGTCGCCTTTATGGGTCGTCACATTTAGGCACCTTAGAGTTCCAACTGCAAAAATGTTTCAAATGTTATTCTTCAGCATATGAAAAGCCATTTACGTCAAAGTAGTATATATTTTTTTTAAGTTACCAAATTTAAGTTTTTATACGGTCCCTGGATCCTATAAGATATATTTAGAAAAACTGTCTCCATGCTCTACAAGTAAAACAATAAAAATTCCATTTCTGCATGACAAAAATTTTCCAAGCTACGTTATTTCGAATTTTAGGAATTTTCGACATTTTCTGGCATTAAAAAGTGTTTTTGCGTATTTCGTTTGAATTGAGGTTACGGAGTTCTTTCTTAAGTAAGATTTTCTTACGCGGCAAATGTTACAAAAATCAGTATTGAAAATTTTACAGATGAAATTTGTCTCCATTCATCTGAATACACAAACTGATAAATTATCATATGAATTGCAATTCTTTTCGTTCTTCATTACAGCGATTATTATAATTTACAGACAATTTTAACGCTTAATCACAGTATTTAAATAATTCACGTATATTAGTACTACTTACGTATTTTCATATACAATTTATGTACACATATACATACCATGTTCTTAAAACACGACATATAAGCCCTAGTACCATCGCTAGTGACTTCTAAATAGGTGAAGTTTAATTATAATAGTCCTTTACATAAAAAAAAAGAGTATTAAATTTTTGACAAAATATTCTTTATAGAATTTTTTTTTTGAAAGAAATTATCTCTAGACAGCAAACTTTACTGAAATCAATGGAGGAAATTTTACAATCAAAACTAGTCTCGATCCATTCCACAAAGCAATGTGTCGGCGAAAAAAAATAATTTTCGATCTACTATATTACTATTTAGTATTTATGTTTTTCATTAAAGAATTCTCAAAGAATTATAATATATAGACCTTTCCGAAAAATAATAATGCATGTAAACAAACTTTACCTAATAATAACATACGTATCAATAATTTGCTGTTGTTCATTGTGCATTTTCCGCAATTAATTTAAAACAAATACTTTGTTCTGGTGAATTGTTTATTATTATAAGTTTTAAGAAAATATTTATTGTTAAGTTGTTAAGTAATATTTTATAGTGTCTTTTGGTTGTCTATATTAGGAAGAGTTTATTTGTATATTTAAATTGACGTAAAAATTTGCTGGCATCTGCACAATTGATGTGTATATACATTACTTTTCATAATATGAAGAGTTCAATTTCAAATTTTGAAGTGCGTTGCATTGCAACCTGAAGAATAAAGGAATTAACTTGAAGAATAGACAAAGTGATTTTTTTCTAATTTTTTCAAACATGACTGAGTCCAAATCATGTGCACTCTAAATAAAAATAAATGTTTCTTAATCTCGGAAAATATAATATAACCACACACGGAAACATACAATGAGCTCTTCCGTGTTACCCACGATTCCGTAAAGCGTTCTTTTTCTTTAGAAACCTCATAAATCTATGTAATTCCGATAATTAAAGAAGCATTTATAAAAACAAAGTTTCTTTTGCTGCCACTGATTTTTGGAAACGTGTCCGAGTAGTTTTTATAGTGTACACTCTAAATAAGAAAGAGTGACTATTCACTCCGGAGGAGTGGATATTCACTCTATCGCAGAGTCAAAATTTGCCCAACCTCTTTAGAGTGACTATTCACTCTAGGCAAAAGTGAAATTGTTCACTCTCTGAAAGAGTGAATACTCACTCCGGAGAAGTGAATATTCACTCTAAACAGGGGTGGATACTCACTCTTTCAGAGGAGTGACTATCCACTCTTGCAAAAAGAGTGGGTTTTTTTACCCTGATAGGAGTGAATAGTCACTCTTTCACAGGAGTGGCTATCCACTCTTTCATAGGAGTGACTATTCACTCTTGCAAAAGGAGTGGATTTCTCACTCCTGACAGGAGTGAATAGCCACTCTTTCATAGGAGTGAATGTTCACTTTTTATGGAGTGAATTATTTTTTATGTTTCTTTTATGGGCATTTTAAAAGAATCATATATTTTAGAGCATGCAATGAAAATAGACGTGGTAAAGATTGGAATAAAATACTTTATTGGCAATATTTATTTAATTCATAGTTTGTAACAGTAATTGAACTCTTAAGGAAAAATTCAATTAGAGTTACATAATGAATTAAATTAGATTACTGACAGAAATAAACTAAAATATTTTATTCCAAGCTTATCACTATTGTGTTTGCTTTCATTGCATGCCTTATAAAGATATGATAGTTTTAAAATGCCCATAAGGGCAAGTAATTAACCAAAATCTTAATCAGTTAATACTATTTTTTTTTTTCAAATACCCATTAAGTTGTATTTAGTATTGTAATAATTCCTGTGATGTACGTTATGGTTTTTTTTTTTTTCATATGTAATTCAAATTTTAAATCTTTAGATCTCTGTATTAATTGCTAATGAATTTAAATCTAATCAAACATTATTGTTTACTGCATTTTAGTTTTTTTTTAAAGTTTTATTTATAACTATTTAATAGATTGATATTCTATGACTAACAATGTGTGATTTCACTTTAATTTTTGTTTTAAATATAAACTCTTATCTTTTGACCATACTTTTCAGTAAATTAGCACTATTTTGCAAAGTCCTATTATTCTAAAATCATACATATTATTTCTGTTGTCAACATCCCTTTTTCTATGAATTTACAAAACACACAACAACAAATGAGGTATCAAGTCAATAAACTTGTATTAAAATGTAATAAAAATAAGAAATATTTCTAAATATCTCATTACAAAAAAATTGAATTATATATTTTTTAAATAAAAAATATATTTAGCAGGCATTTTCTTTTAATAAAATATTTCTGTGTGCAAATATTATAGTACATTAAAGAAAGAGAAAGTATTAAGGTGGAATTTAGAACAGTGATGTAGCCCAACCATAAATCTTCTTGCATTATAAAAATTCTTACTCATATTTGTACACATTTGTGATACTTACCATTTAATGTATTAAATGAGCACACATGAAAGATATTTGCCAAAGAAGAGGGCAATTGCTCTCTAAATATAAGGCGAATTTATAATTATTTTTTAATATTATTAATTTTGCAACGTTTTGTACTGAAAGTTATTCTTGGCATTTTTTAAAAACCTAAATCATGTTATAACAAAAATGCATAAAGTGAGATAGAGGGAGATACGTGTATTCAACAATGCTTGGTTTTCACTTGAAAGTTCAGCTACAATTTCTAAAATAAAAATGAATTTCTCCAATTTTCTAAGAATATAAAAATATAGAATTAAAAATATCCAATTATAGACTTTATAAATACATTTTCAAAGACAACTTTACAAACAAGCATATGTACAGTACACCCTATTCATATTTCAAGGACATGTTTCTTTCTTTCATTTTTCTTGGCGAAGACAAGGATTAAAAAAAAAAAAAGAAAAAAAAATATTAGTTAATAATATTGATCTCAATATTTGACAAACAAGTTACTTTTGTCTAAAATATTTTGCATATAGGAAAAATAACAGTTGCAAGGTGATATAACCATTATGAATAAATATGGGAGGTAACTTAAAATGATTTAACAAACACTAGGTTTTCTAAAGAGAAAATTTTCACTATGAAATAGGTTGACTACAAATTGTAATCAACAATGTTGAAAACTTGCCGATTTTACTCGTACATGGAAGCCAATATATATATATATATATATATATATATATATATATATATATATATATATTTTCATGTTCTTTACCGATCTTTTTTTCATGTAATTTATACTGTTTGTTTTTGACATTCTAATTTTTTTTTTTTTTCCATTTAGAAAATATTTTTTTTTTTTTTTTTTTTTTGAGGATTTCAATCATTTTTCCAAAAAATAAAATAAGAAGTAGCATATTTTAAAGTTTTTCTTTTCTTTTCCTCTGTGAACTTATAAATCAAAACAGGATTTACAATCTTAATTTAAAATAGAAACTCCTTTTAAGAAGGGAAAAAAAAAATCAGAAAAATTATTAACCACTGATTATCAGAAAATGGATTTTTTAAAGGTAAATTTATAATGGATTCTAAATTAAGATATAAATTAAATACTATGAGAATTATTTCAGCTAAGTGAAAAAAAAAAAATTAACATATTGCATATTAAATCAAATTTAAAAATAGAATTTTTTTTTCTCTTGTATTTAAAGATTTAAATTTCTTTTAAGGATCACTTGAAAATAAAATTCAAACACAAGTGAAATGACACAAATAACATGTAAATAAAGTTTATTTTACAATCAATTTTTAATATTATATAACAAAAATTACAGAAGTCTTTTTCTTGCAAGTCAATACTATACTTTTCTTTGTTGCAGCCCCTAGAAAAAATAAAATTAAATAATTAAACAAAATTAAATTGCAATTAAACAAAACTGAAATGCAATTAAACAAAACTCTTGTTTTCAAACATATCCCCCCCCCCTTCCCCCTTGAAAGAGAACATGAGTCCTGAACTCGGGTTGAGCAGCTCTGGGACAATTTTTCTTGGCGTCAATTCATCATAGCTAAAATGTTTTTGAAGGCGATGATGATAAAAGTAAAGTTAATTTAGTTAAATTATTTAAGGATTTTTTTTTTCTCAAATATAGAATTTTAAATAACATTTTAGATATATTTGTCCTTTAGCAGCTTTATACTAAAATACCAATCATTAAAATAGAGAGGATTTTTTTTTTATATGCAGTTTTTGGGGCCTAGAAATATTTATCCATGACAAATTGATGCAACACGGGGTTGAGGCCTGCCTCATCTCTGTCTTTTAAAACAGGCATGAGAATAGCTAAAATGCTTAAAAGAAGAAAATATTTCTTTTGCTTTTCCTATCCTTCCCTTCCCTAATGAATATCCTTTTGCTGCTGGGAAAGGAGATGCAGAAATTTCATGAATGAAATTTATACAATTATTTATTGTTACTACAAAGCAAAAAATGAGGCAAAATTTTTCTTTACTACAAAAATATAAAGTGAAGATTAAATTTTGAGTGTTACAGATGTCAAACTTTGTGGGCTCATGGAAGGGGGTCGAAATTGTAAAGATATTTACATACTATTACAACAAAAAAACCCCAGAAATCTGTTTTTGTAGCAGGATAAATTGCAGTTCTGTAGCTCAGTTTAACAGTTTTGTAGCAGGACAAACTTATCAAATAGAGTTTTCCATTTTTCCATAAAAACAAAGGATATTTTAGAAAATATTACCAGAGATGACATTTTTAACTTAATTTTGGAATGCTACAGACCTGGAAAGGTTTTTATGATTCAAAAATCACTTATAACTCAAGGTGAGATAAATTTATCAAAAAAGGAAAAATACTGTTCATTTCCAAATTACTTCAGTAGTTATGCCTTACCAAATACTTTTACGTCTAAAAAAGTCTGCAAATATGTCAGAATGCTTCGAATTGTTGAGCGGTTAAAAATATTTTCTTTGAGAATAGCCATAAATGCAGAAAATCTTTTGCAATAATGTTATTTTTCATAGATTGTACAATAGCTGTGTTTTGGAATAATCATCCTCTTTGAATTAAGATATGTAATAAATATTTAAAAACTGAAATTTAAGATACTGAACCTGTATCAGAACCCATTATTCTGATAAATTTTAGACTTTCATGATGTTGCCCATCTTAGCTACCTAGTCTGTTGCCAAGCTTATTAAACAAGCTTTCTCCAGCTACCGTTAGTTGATGCACACCATGTCCTTTTTTTTTCATCTGTTTAACCATCCTTCGCTTGCAGTAAAATTGGGATCGCCTTTAGGTAACTGTTTGTTTAAATTTAGGGCTTTTCATTGAATGACTGGTCCTGAAAATGGTAGGCCATATTCTCTTTCAACGCAAAACCAAAGAAATAAAGCTTTGTCCAGCATTTCAAGTTTACCCGTTTTAGCTTTTTTTGATCATCCAAACTGTCACTCAAATTCAACTTAAAGCAAAAATCCTCACTATTTTTTCTCAGTCAGACACTGTTCATGTTCCTATTACAAGATCAAAGGCAATTTTTTTTAATGGTTCACCTTTATCAATTCTATCAAACGCTTCCAATTTCTTTTGCATAGTCACAACAATATTTTTTCATTTAGTCACCATTACTAACTCAGTTCACTGATATTTTGCAATAAGAGAGCTCTTTCTACCAAAGTCTCAACACATGCATGCGCATTAGAGATTGGCAACGTCTTTCCTTTTAGGGAATCGTTCCAGCCGGAATCGTTCACCGAAAGGAACGAGTTCTTTGGAGTGATTCCTTTGGAATCGTTTCGAAAAAAAAAAGAACGATTCCGAGAAAAAGGAACAATTCAAAAAAAAAAAAAAAAAAAAAAAAAAAAAGGTTTTTGAGAAAAAGAAACATTTTTTAGATAAAAATAACAATTTCAAGATAAAAGGGATAATTTTGAGAAAAAAGGAACAAATCCGGAAGTATTAGAACGAACATGAAATCCATAATACACTGCTCAAAACAATTAAAGGATATTGCAGTTTTAGGTGGATTTTGTATCTGGGAAACTTTTTAGCTGATTGATACATGGTCGACAGACATAGTAGGTTATATGAGAATAAATTACACATGTTTGGCAGAAAAAAATGCATTTTATTGCGCATTTGTGTACAAAAGGAAAAAAACACAATTTGTGCATATGAGAAAACAAGAACGAAAAATCATGCGTCAAGCATAGATTATGTAGCACTTTCCAACGCTTCCAAAATAATTTTACAAATCATACCGTTTAATAAGCTAAAAGATAACTTCTAAGTAAACAATTTGGAAAACGCATAACATATTTAAAAACATAATTTCAGGAATTTCCAACATATACAATATTCGGAAAAATATCCGAATACTTTTATTCAGCCCTGTATAGGATATATAGAATTGTATATATACTACATAGGATGCTAAATTTTAGTTCAGTTAGGAAACGTGTAGCACATTTTAAAATTCTCCGTCTGGAGTTTGTCAATAAACAGAAATGTGTTCGCGAACTTTTGTGCTGCCCTGTATAGGATCTACAGAATTTATACACACCACGTAATAGACAAAAAGCAAGTTAACATTAAAATCGCGTTCAGTAACTTAAAACGCACTTCCAGGAATTATTGTTAACAGACAGTAGATAATTCTTTTGCGTGTCCCTGTAAATGAACGATGACTGCTATACACACAATATTCCGTAGTAAGTCTCTTGTAATGCACCTTAGTGATCTATATAAATTTCAATGCGTTTAAAATAGTGAAACATTATTTAAATAAACCGCAGACGATTTTTCTCCATAGACGTAATGTAACGGAATTATTTTTACTGTCCCTGTAAAGTAACTATAAGTGCTATGCACACCCTGTTCCATATTAAGCTTCTTCTAATGCACCTTAGTGATATATATAAATTTCAATGCGTTTAAAATAGTGAAACATTATTTAAATAAACAGCAAATGATTTTTCCCCATAGACCGCAATGTAACGGAATTCTTTTGAGTGTCCCTGTAAAAAAACTATAAGTGCTACACACTTCCGTTGAAATAGGGAACATGCTATAGATAACGATAATAACATATAAAAATTGCAGAGCAATCCGAGCATATTTACGGGAGTTAGAGCACGGACAGACGGCAGACGGCCAGACGGCCAGACAAACCGAAGTCATAAGCACTTTTCAACTAGGTTGGAAAGTGCTAAAAAGAATCAGAAAAGGTGTTTTCCTCAAAGAAAATCATTTTCAGTAGGGGGTATGGTTTCCACGGGCGGCCAGCAACGTTGAACACCTTTGAGGCATGGACTCAATGAGGCTATTAATGACGAGTTGGGGTATTCTGCCCCACTCTTCCAGAAGAGCTCTTTCCAGTTCTTGGAGAGTTTGTGGGGGTTGTTGGCGGCCAGAAACTCGTCTTCCTAGAGCGTCCCAAACGTGCTCGATTGGATTCATGCCTGGAGAACACGCTGGCCATTCCATTCGAACGGTTCCTTCCTCGAAAAGGAAATCCTCCACCAGGTTTGCACGATGTGGCCTGCAGTTATCGTCCATTAAAATGAAGTTATCTCCGATTGCTGCAGCGTAAGGGACTACAATAGGTCTGAGGATCTCATCCCTATATCGGCGACCAGTCAGAGCTCCATCTCGAATGATGTAGAGGTCAGTGCGCCCATCAATGGAGATGCCACCATACACCAACACTCCTCCACCGCCAAATCTGACACTTTCGTGCACGAACTCAGGATTATTCCTACTGCCACGGTCCCTCCAGATGAAAATACGCCTATTATCCGGATGCACAGAAAAACGGGACTCGTCAGAAAACAGAATATTGCTCCATTCATTTCTCCTCCAGTTGACATGCTTGGTTGCCCACTCCCTGCGGTCGCGACGATGCCTTGATGTTAATCTAACACATACCATCGGTCGGCGAGCATACAGACCTACAGCATAGAGCCGGTTTCGGACAGTCTGAGTTGAAATCGTGGTACCTGTAGCCGAGCGAAGGTGTTGTTGGAGAAGAGTAGCGTTCATGTTTCGGTGTCTCCGAGCTGTTAACGCTAAATACCGATCTTCATTGGGCGTTGTTGCCCGTCTACGACCTTTCCCTGGTCTTTGGCCTGCACATCCACTCTCCAAAAAACGGTTCCAGATCCTGTAAATGACACTTTGTGACACTCCAATGGCTTGCGCTACTTCGTCTTGAGTTTGGCCTCCTTCTAACCTACCAACAATTCTCCAAGCTTCTGAATCTGTCAAATGACTTCGCTGAGACATCGTCGGGGGGGGGGAAATGGGAAGGCTTTTTGTGAAAACAGAAAAAAACCCATAACTTCTTAATTATGATACGTATCGAATCCATTTAAAGTTATTATTAATTCTAGGTAAAGGGCCAAAAATTTATGTATGACAGATTTTTGATATCATTAAAAAAGGCCCCAAAGGGGGAAAAAAGGGAGGTTTCAGAAGAAAAAAAATTAACTTCGTCAATTCACAAGATATCAAATCTGCTTAAATTTATTATAAATCCTCTTAATATTAACTAAAACTTTTATATTGACAAGTTTTTTATAGGACCAACACTTATAGCAAAAAACAAATAATAATAACAAAAAAAAAATCCCTGCCGGCTCCGCCAGCAAACAAGTTAGGTTTCGAAGTGGGCACTTCCAACAGCCGCATCATGGCAAAAAGGTCATTTCTTCCGCAATTCCCAGCAAACGCAGGTGATAAGTACATAGCTAAATAATAGACAATATTTTAACTGAAGTACAATAATATACTTCTATTTATCTTAAGATAAGTTTAAGAGAAAGTAATACACAGTTGTAGTTTATTAATCAATCCCCCCCCCCCTCCCGCACTTCTCTCTCTCTTTAATTATTTTTTTATCACATACACATTAGAAGGATTTTTTGGCCAGAAACTCAGCTTTAATAGAATCAAAATCTGCTATTTTAAAATAAAATAGCGTATTTTAATTTATTAAAACTGGCCAGTCTACAAGAACAAGGACAGATTCCGAGGACTCGATCTTTTCGGAGTCTACATTCAGGACCGATTCCGAGGAATCTATCCTTTTTGGAATCAGAAAATTTCGATTGATTCCTAGGAATCGTTCCTTTTCGGAATCGCTACATTTTTGACTAATTCCGAGGAATCGGTCCTTTTCGGAGTCGATTCCGAGGACTCTGTCCTTTTCAGAGTCGGTATATTTTGGACCAATTCCTAAGAATCGTTCCTTTTCGGAATCGCTACATTTTGGACTAATTCCGAGGAATCGGTCATTTTCGGAGTCGATTCCGAGGACTTGGTCCTTTTTGGAGTCGGTACATTCTGGACCAATTCCGAGGAATCAGTCCTTTCTGGATTCGATATGTTTTGGACCAAATCTGAGGAATCGTTCCAAAAAGGACAGATTCCTTTTTAAAGACTGGAATCGTTCCTTCAATTTCACTGCCGGAGTCGTTCCTTTGGAATCGTTCCTTGACAAATGACACATCTCTAATGCGCATGCAGAACTCTACCGAAATCTTGGCACATGCATGCACATACAGAATTCGGCTCTTTCACAAATTGAGATGGATAAGGAGAGAAAAAGAATTATGATGTTGCTTGACCTTGTCTAGAGAGAAAAGTGATTGTGTGTGGTATCTTTCACAAAATTCAGAGAAAGAATAGAGAGGCAGTGAATCGTAAAATTGACTTGCAATATGAAGTCTGTTATCGCTCAAATCCGCCGCAGAATTCACGGAGCACGATGTTTAGCATGTTGGTCCTTTGCTACGTCCCTTTTATACCGGGACTCTTGCAGAAGCCAGGTAGAAAGGGAAAAAAATGTGAAAATTGAAACCGGACAAATTTAAAAGGGAAATTTATTAAATTAAAGACGCCGAATTGCGGGAAGGGTTGGGCTCGGGGCTCTGAAGCTATCAAAAGATCCTTGCGGCTTTCGAGCTCTATGTTCTATGTGGCCCAAGGGCTGACTTCATTGGTCGGAGAGAGGCTGCACGTGAAACAAGGACTGGATTCATTGGATGGGGAGAGGTTTTCAAAGAAAGCCACCAGCTGTTTGGGCCGACTGTAGGGTTGCATTTTCAGCATCACACCAAACATAATCATATCATCTATATTTATTCTCTGAACACTGTGGGTATTTCTGCTGATCAGGGCAGCTTCGTTAAGCAGCATTTCCTGTTAAGAAGCTTTGAATACCAATTGTCACTGGTGATAAGAAACGTAACAATAGTCTGTGGCTGTTTCGAGGAATAAAACTTGGAAAGCCCTAAGGTTGTGTTTAGTGTGCAAACTTGCAAGCTGTCCTCAGTTGGCATAAATCCTTTCCCTTCCCATTCTTCTCGAATCAATTTGTGGTCATGTACAAAAGAAAGGGGTGGTGTAAACAGCTGTCCCCTCCTATTAACTGCTATTGCTTTGACCTCTGAATTTTAGACATTCTGTGAAAGTCATAAAACATCAAAGATTCTGAAAATTGCAAACGAAAACATGCTAGTTAAGTTTACAGGGGTTGATCCAGGAAAAATTAGGGACCCCTTCACAAAAATCCATTTAATAAAACAAGCCCCTTCACAAAATCCCATGCCATAAAAACATTCAGGGTTCATACAGAGTTGGGAAGAAAAAATCCAAGGAGTCCAAAAAATGGTTAAGGATTTGCTATTTTTTGTTGTTGTTGCTTTTATGTGCTGCATCGTTATGTGGTATGCACACTCCAATTTTTAATGCCCAATTTGGAGACAAAAACAAATTTTACTCTATTAGAATCTAATTGTTAGTGCTGGAATTGCAAAGTATTCACAAAATATTGTTTACTGATTTCGTAAGTTTAAATACAAAATAGACAATCAACTTTTTTATGCAGCGACCAATGGTCATATAAACAGAGATTAGTCAAACCCTAAACACTTATTATGTATATCACATACATGATACATTTTAAAGAAAATTTTTAAAAAAATGCTAAACGCAACATACAAGAAAAAATATAACAAGTTTTGAATTTATACTTTTAGAACAGCTGTAATAGATTTCTTTGATGGTGAAACTTTGACGAAATTCACGTGTTTTTTGTGACCTTCTGGGGGAAATTCGCAATCTTCTGGGAGAAATTCATGTTTTTTTGCAATCTTTTAATAAAATTCACGTTTTATTTCAATCGTTTGACGAAACTGATGTTTTTTTCGCGATCTTTTGATGGAAACTGCGTGTTTTTAGTGATCTTTTGACGAAATTCGCACGTTTTTTGTGATCTTTTGAGAAAATTCGCATATTTTTCGCGATCTTTTGAGAAAATTCGCATATTTTTCGCGATCTTTTGAGAAAATTCGCATGTTTTTCGCGATGTTTTCAGGAAATTCGCGATCTTCTGGGGGAAATTTGAGTCTTTTTTCACGATCTTCTGGGGAGAAATTCGCGTTTTTTCGTGATCTTTTAATGAAATTTACGCTTTATTTTGATCGTTTAACGAAACTGACGTTTTTTCACAATCTTTTGATGGAAATTGAGTGTTTTTCGCGATCCTTTGACGAAATTGCCGTGTTTTTTGCGATCATTTGAGGAAATTCACATGTTTTTTGCGATCTTTCTAGAAAATGCGCGTGTTTTTTGCGTGTATTTCGCGATCTTTTGAGGAAGTTTGCATTTTTTGTGATATTTTGAGGAAATTCGCGTGTTTTTCGCTATATTCTGGGAGAAATTCGCATTTTTTTTTTTTTTTTTTAAACGATCTTCTGGGGATAAGTTCGCGGTTTTTTTTTCACGATCTTCTGTGGGTAAATTCACGTTTTTTCGCAATCTTCTGGGAGACATTCGCGTTTTTTCGTGATCTTTTAATGGAAATCGCGTTTTATTTCGATCGTTTGACGAAACTGACGTTTTTTTGCCTTCTTTTGATGGAAACCGTATTTTTTTCGTGATCTTCTGGAGGAAATTCGTGTTTTTTCGTGATCTTCTGGGGGGAAATTCGCATTTTTGCATGATGCTGTGCTTCAGATAAATGACGTGCATAAAGGATTTACCGTGCATTTTACAAGTACGATTTTTCCCCCTCGGCAGCAACATCGCTTGTGTCCGAAGCCGCAATACAATTTAAGGAGTTTCTAAGGAGTCGTTTGCTTATCTAAGTAGTTCTAAGTACTACTTGGGAATGTTTTCATTTCTAAGGAGTTTCCAAGGAGTCTAAGGAGTCTGTGCGAACCCTGCATTCATTAATTATTTTAATTTTGTTAAGTTTTAAAATGTGTAATTTGTAAATAAAACAAGTTCACCAGAAAGAAAAACTTTAGCAGGACTTAAAGAAGTTATTATTAAATGCTCTGTTTAAGTTTCAGTAGTTGGATTTCATCTTTCGTTGCAAAATGTTATTTTTCATAAAAAATAAATTTCACAAAATAACTTACTATTTACAAAATGGGCCCCAAGGAAAAAAACCTGCATCGACCCCTGATCTATGCACTGTTCCAGCCTTTAGGCAAAGCCCCACTACCTGAAACGCCTTCTTTTTACTCGCAATCATAGCCATTAGAAAGTTTTAGGATAGAAAATATATTTTTAAAATGTAATGTGAATGAGCAAAAAAATACTGTTTTGGAAATTCAAAACTCAAGCAGACTTAGTCCGGGTTATCCAGAGATCAGAGTTAAAAGGGTCCCAGTTAGCAAGGTTCCACTATACAATTAATGATGTTATATAAATAAAAGTATTGTTAATGTTGAATGTTTAACCCTTTCAGGAGCAAACCACTTCTACTGCTAAAATGTGAAATGAGTGAATGAAACTGGAATTACAAGCAAATTAATTTTGAAATAAGAAAAAGCACATATATAATGAATGTAAAATTTTAAACCAAAATTTTGGTGCTATTGTGGCATTTAGGAATATATATTTATATATATATATTAGGAATGCACCGGATATCAAGCTCCTGTCGGATATCCTGCTTACTCAGCACTCAAAACAGATATTCTGTCCGGACGAATACTTCAATATCTGGTTGCCGAATAGCAAAAATTTTTTAATTATATTTTTAACATTGTCAGAAAAAGCTAGTGCGAAATTAATGTGCTATCCTATTAAAACAATGTTAATAGAAAGAAATTCTCATTGTCACAAAAATGAAATTATAGGATTTATATATGAAACTATAATATTTTGAACATGAAAATATAATATTTATAAATAAACAATGACAAAAAAATATATATATATATTATGTAGGAACATTAAGTGCTTAGCATTTTCAGTCTGCAATCTGTTATATTTTTTTATCAAATATTTCCTGTATCTGAGAATAAGTGTTCAATCTCAGATGGTCTCCTTTTCTTGTGTTTTCAACAATCCTAAAATAAAAATGATTTTATTCTTTTTTTTTTGTCTATGGATGAAAAACTAGCTGTGGTAAAGTAATACTGACATGAAAAGAATTGTGTCATTTTCTTCAATAGTTAACTGTCCCTTTTGTACTACAAAACAAGATACTTACAATGAGGAGTTTCTCTATTTAAATTCTGTTAGAAAACATTTGTCATGAGTAAAGTAAGTACTAATATGTACGAGTATGTTGGAAAAGAAAAAGCCACTTCAATAGGATGTTTAATATTTATAAATAACAAAGATTTATAAGTATGAAAAACAGAGAAATTACTTAATTGTTTATCTTTTTATGTTCAATGACACAGAATAAATGAAAAAACTACTAATATGTGTATTAGAATAGGCAAAGGCAAAACATGATTAAATATCAATATTTAATTACTACAATGCATTTGTTTTTAAGTAACTTAACTTAAAAAATGAATTTAAATCTATTATTTAACATTTGAATGACATAAATAAAATTATAATAAATTAAAGTTTTTCTTCTTTAAGCAAGCATAAAATAGAAATATTACTACTGAAATTAAAAACAAGAAAGTATTCGGCGGATACCAAATATTGGGTAAAATTTTGTGCCAGATATTTGATACCTGGTATCCGGCAAAAATTCTATCCGTTGCATCCCTATATATATATATATATATATATATATATATATATATAGTGATCTCTCACTTATATGTGGTACACAAAAATTACTTTTCAGTATTTTTATTTTTTTTTTAAATAGAATTTTAGCCTTATTAAATTGCAGAAATTATAAATCGAATTTTACTATTTTAAAATAGTGCTACAAGAAAGTAATTAATGAACATCGCGTATAAGTGAGAGGTCACTGTATATATGTGTATGTGTAATTTTTAGAATTTCTATAAAATTGATATATATATATAACTCTTTCTATCAGTATAATGAAAATGAGATAAGGGAAGAAGGGGGGAAATTGCAACTTACAAGTAAGGAATGAAACTTTTTCTTTATTTTTTTTCTTTCAGTTGGGCTTCATACTGGAGAATGTTGTTCTAGCAAGTCTTTTTTTAATCCACGTTCCTAGTAATGTAAAATGAAAGAATATTTTCAGTTTGTATACTCTTTAAAAACTTTCAACTAATTTATGTAGTAAATAAATGTTATATAATATATATACAAAACTACAAAACATAATGAGAGTGATATTCCACACTGAAGTTCCTAAATTTATTTTCATGACTAAATTTGTTAATCGCGTGAAAAAAATCGGGAAATTCTTTAGTCGGTCGCATGAAAAAACCCCCGCGAATTTCGCTAGTAAGCTGCAGGGAAAAAATATGTAAATTTGCCGATTGGTCGCAAGAAAAAACTGCACAATTAGCCAATTGGTAGCAGGAAAAAAATTGCGATATTCTTGAATTGGCTAGCAGGGAAAATTTGAGAAATTTGTCAGTCGATCGTAAGAAAAAAAATCACAAAATTCTTCAGTCGTTCACGAGCTGAAACTTGTGAGTTCATCATGGAAAAAAATCGTGCAATTCGTCAATCGATCATGGAACAAACCTGTGAAATTCGCCAGTCGGTCACATGAAATTATCACGAAATTTGCTAGTCAGGGCCGAAAAAAAACTGCACTATTTGTCAATCAATCAGGGGGGGGGGGATTGCAAAATTCTTAACACGTTCTTAGGAAAAAAATCACAAAATTCGCCAGTCGTTCAAGGATTACAATGGAATGTGTAACTGGAAAGTGACTGTGCAGGCGTGGCGATCAATGACAATTTTTTAATTGCCACTTTTACAACTTTAATCACCACATGGCAAGTGGCGACTGCTAATTTTCACCTATATCACATGGGAATTGTAGTTTAACTATAAATAGTAATTGTCAAGTCCTAATTTCTGTGAATTGAACAGATCAACTAATTTTGTGTTTCTATATGTGTTTCCTTGTAATTCGGATTTTATTTTATTCTTTTCAAGTGCACTACAAGATCTTTCCAGTTCTTCTAATCTTATTTTTGTTTACTGCAGACTTTAAAACAATTTGGGAGGATGCAGCGACCGGTGGCCCTTACTGCCCTTTTTTATCTTTTCTGCAGTCAATGGGAAAAAAATCATGATGTACGTCCATCGGTGATAGAAAAAATATTGTGAATTTTGTCAGTCAGTCAAGGCTAAAGAGAAATTGGGAAAATTTTTTCAGTTGGACCAGAGGAAAAAAATCGTGAATTTTGTCAAACTATCGTAAGAAGAAATTCGTCAATCAGCTGCAGAAAAAAATAGAGAAATGTGTCAGTTTCAAGGAAGAAAATCATCTATTGGTCACAGGAAAATATTGCAAAATTTGTTAATAAGTCGGTGAAAAATATCAAGAAATTCATCAATCAGTCATGGAAAATATTTCAAAATTTGTCTGTCAGTTGTAGAAAAAAAAAAAAAAAAAAAAAATTTTTTTTTAGTCTGATGAAGGAAAAAAAAAAATCATGAATCTTGTCAATCTGTCACAAGAAGCTGTGAAATTCTGCAATCAGTTGCTTGAAAAAAAATTACGAAATTTGTCGTTCTGTTGTGGTAGAAAAAATATAATAATCACAAAATTTGTCGTTTTGTTGTGGTAAAAAAAAAAAAAAAAAAAAAAAAAAAACTAAATGCGTTGTTTGGTAGCGGGAAAATATAGCAAAATTCCTCAGTCGGTCACAGAAGTTGATCGTCGTTTAAAAAAGAAAAATTCTCCTGAAAGTGATAAAATATTTTGGTCAGGAGTCTCTTGCCCAAAAGGGATTTCAAAAATTTCGATGTGAATCCATCCTGAAATTAGAGTCCTGATATGTAATTTTAATTAAATTATTATGCATTATGTAGTTTAATAATAATAATAATTTTTAATATATGTTACTGTAATAATTTATCATTCAGATAATCCAAAAAATCAGCAAATTCAAATAGACTTTGGTCCCAATTTGTTTGAATTGGAGAGGTTTTAGTACATTTCAATTTTGAACAAAGAATTATTTCTTATTGTTATATTTCAATACTGAAATATGATAAAAAAAACCTCTTAATGCACATAAAAATCTTAATTTTAAGTACTACTGCACTGATGATATGTAATCCATAAATATTTAAATTAGCAGCAAGGTCATCTCATACAAACTGCTATTTTATAGCTAGTACACAGGAACACCATATGAATGCATATCTTGTAGTATAATTTTTAATAGCCACCCTTTTTTTTTCTTTTTGAATCAACTCTTTCTTAAAATAAACTATCTTTGGATTGGCATTTTAGTATTGTATCAAATTTGTTAAGATGGCGGAAAAACTAAATATTTATAAACATACGTTCATTAAACCGTGTTTTTGCACAATCGTAAAAAGTTAGTACAATGTTAAAACAAAAATATTTATCAGCATTTTCAATGTTTTAACAGATAATGAAAATACTATAGCCGTACAGAGTACTCAGCCAATTTGCCGAGTACTTGGTACTTATTCAAATTTTAGCCGAGTACTCAGCCAATACCAAGTAGTTTTAGAATTTCCTTTTTTAAGCATTCACAACTGGAATTATATTTAAAAATAAACGCAAAAAGGAAAATATCTATAAAAAATTCTCAAAAAAATATATTTACACAATATTACATCTAGGGGAAACCGGTATACACTGGACCTATGAGCACAGTGGACCACCCCCTAATATTTTATTTATTTACTTTTTTTTAAAGCTTCTCTTCTATCCTAATAGTCAACAGCACTGCACAGATTATTTATAGCCTTCAGAAAATATGTTTAGCTCAGATTGAACTATTTTATCCTGATTGGTTGTTTTGAGCTTCAAAAAGTAAAATTTTTCATCATCATATTTTTATTTTTTTAGTAATTAAAGGTTGTAGATAAATAAGATAAAACAGCTTTTTTGCAAAGCTGAGATAACTTGTTTTTATTTAACTTTAAAGTTAATATGTTTAAAAGAAAGCTATAATAAACAATATTAATATGATTATTTATTGAACTTCAACATGGGGCACAGTGGTCCACAATCCACTCTGATCCTGTAATGCAGAATGTTCAAAATATTTAATTGCTTATTTTCTATAAAGAAATATTGTTTTAAAGTAATTATTTAACTGTAAAATAAAGTAAACAAAGAAAAATAACAATTTATTTAACATAGTAAGAAATATTTTGTTTTGTATTTACTGCCATTGATAAATATAACTGTAGTCTAATTGGCGATGATTCTATTCAAGTAAGATTCATGAGATGCAAATTGAATGGAAATCAGTTTATATTTCCTGAAACTGTAGATGAATCTGTTGTTGATGTCAATGATTTCATAATGTTGCTCCCAGACCCAAAAGTATTTCAGGAAAATTCCAGGCTCAATCTTACTCATAAGTATTTTGGAATTTCATTTGCAAATTTTAACGTGCGCTGATTTTTTGTACTTAAGTAATAACTTCAATTAAATTGTAATTGTTCCTGTATTAATCTGTTATTATTTTCCAAAATATAATTAATTTTTTTGTTCTGTTTTTGTTTCAAAATGTTACTTGTAAATTTATATTACTATATTATTTTGTGGATAAAGGGGAAATAAAAAAGAATTAGATTAATAAAAAATAGATTTATATTGTATTTCAGATAATACCTAATAGCGGTCCACTGTGTCCCGGTGGGTGGACCAGTGTGCCCCACTTCTGGGGCACACTGGTCCACTTTACGGGTGCATATAAAAAATATTTTCTTGAAAAATGTATTAAAAACTGTGTTCTGAGAAAATTATGATGAATGTATAAAGGTTTAAGGAATATTCAAAAATATTTTCATGCAGATCGGTTTGTCTGTTAAGAGAAAAAAAATTTTAACTGAAAAAGTAGTCCACTGTGTACTAGTCTCCCCTACATAAAAATATCATTAAAAAAATAAGAGTAAAAATAAATAATATTCTTCATCTATTATTCCTAAAGCTGTTTTCAATAGTAAAAAATGGTGTTTTTATTAAATGACTAATTTTTAAGGAAGTAAACAAGACTGTTACACATCCAATAAAGTTCTTTAAATCAGTTATAATAAATATATTATTTCATTAAGTGAGTGCTTTTCAAATTAAAAATATTTCTCTATTTAAGTTAAAAAATAAATGTCAAAAGTCAATTTAAATAAGACTTGTATGTTGTTTAAATCTAATGACTATTTTTCAACTCTGACTACAAATCACTGTTTTGATATGTATGTTACTTTATTAACAGGGCTGGGGAATTTTCAGTAATCTTACCAGTCAGCATAGAATTGAAAATTGTTATGACAAAATGCACGTCTTCAAAAATAGTCAATTGCTACTGCTACAATGCATTTTCATATTTTTTTTCTATAAAATTAAACAGTCAATTGGAAAGTTACAAAATATAGTGAACTAGTAAAAAAAATAAAGTTTTTGGCATATCTTCTATAGTCTGCAATTTTTCAAAGACTTCCTAAAAATTCACTCGCCCTGTCAGAAAATCCACTCACCAGTAATGAGTAAAAACATGTATTTCCCCACCCCTGTTTATTAAAATTATAAAATTAAATTTTTTAAAAGTTAGTTAAATTACACAATTTATTACTTAATTTTTTTTTTTTAAACTAAAAATACTTCATTATACAAAAACCAATAAACATAAAAAAAATAAAAGCTGCTGGCATAGCATTTTAAAATTTTAGATAACTTTTTTTGTAATCCCACCCAAGAATCACCGATTCAAGAATGCACAAAATTAAGAGTAATTATAAAAAAGGTGAGGAAAAGTTGATAACAACCATATTAATAAATTTAACAACATAATAAATTAACAACATATTAATAAATTTCATTTTGACAAATACAATTTTACACCCAGTCATCAGTTTTAACATAAAATTTCTTTTAATAATTTAAATAAGCTTCCTCCAACTAATCAACAGTTTAGTTATTGTCTAAAGAGATTTTTTATTTTATTAAGTAAGAACTATTCCCTGCAGTTTTGCTACTTATAGGGCATTGTTTCGAATTATTACATATAACCTACTATCAAGTCTGGTTCTGGTTGCTCTTTGCTCAACCCCCCCCTCTCTGAATACAAAAAGTAATAAAACAATATATAAACAGACGTTAACATACACAGATTGTTTCTCTAACACATTTAAAATCAGTACAATAATAATAATCCCTATCATCAAGCATAATACAAATTTTAAAAGTAGTAAAATACAAAAACAAACAAACTTGGAAACTCTGATTCAATCGGCGCTAAAAATTGTATATACATTTTGGTTTAAGCTTAAGCACATTCATTTTTCATTCGTTGAGATTAAAATGAAAGATCTCAGCCTACACTGAAACTTAAAAGACAAAATGTTTGTTTACCTTTTAAGTATGTAACCATATAATATATTTTTTTTTTCTATCTTTAAGATTATTTTTCATTTGCTTACTAAAATATGTTATAAATACATGCGTTAATTTAGGAGTAGCAACTAGAAAGAAATGAATTATCCATTATCAGATTTCGCCAAACGTTATCGAAATATAAATATATAAAAGTGGTACATTTATAAGCTTTTACGTAGCCTACGATGATACGACTTTTACGAGTTCAACTTAGGCTTAGAACGTTAGAACTTTCATTTTACTCGCCACGAATGAAAACTAAACTAGTATGCATAAAATAAATATGAGTACGACTTTTATTGAGGTATAGATTATTACTGCAAGCAATAGTACAAAATATTATTAAAATATTTTTTTTAACTTACCTTGAAAATCATCTGAGATCACGACAAGGATCACGATTCACGACATACATCTTCGTCAAAACAAAATACAGCAAAGGCGGCAACCGGCAACATCTACATCTGCGCGCGCAGCTTTTATCTTTTCCGATTCAAGGAACATCTTGCGTGGTTTATCATGTGACATTTCGCAAGTTTGAAGTAAGTTTCAATCGCTCTTGAATTGCCAAGCTTGCGCTGCCGTGTTAAATTCAATAAAAAATCAAACTTGATAGATAGATAGATAAAGTTTTGAACTGGGGAGGAGGGGGGTTGGGGTTCTAGGGATCACGATCGGCGTATATCTGCAAAATTTTTCAGAAATTCCAACATAGGGGAGAATGTAATAGGTAGCATTTCTTACGAAATCTACCTAAAAAAAAAATGATAATTTCGTTTCTCTCAATAAATATATAGGGACAAAATTACATAATGCCAGGCTTTCACTCTTCAACGGAGTGAAGCATTTCACTCTTGTCAAAGGAGTGAGACAGTCACTCTCGGCAACGGAGTGACATATTTCACTCTTTTCTAGGGAGTGGAAAATTCCACTCTTTAAAGAGTGCATTTTTATAAAATTCACTCCAAAGAGAGTGAAAATGCCTCTCACTCTTCCAAAGAGTCAACTTCTCACTCCTCCCAATTTTAGAGTGTATTAATCAGTTTTCTTAGCTCAGAATAAAGATTTTTCGGACGCTATTAATTCTCAAGTAAACATTCACATGTTCAACAAACATGTTTTAAAGACAAATATGACAAATAAACTACTTTAACATTAACATTAAAATTAATATTATTATGTTACTCGTGAATTTATAAATTCGATTACACAGTTGAAAGTGTTTAATTGAGAATTGATAGCATCGTATAAACCGATATTCCGATTTGAAAATAAATGACTAACACACTATAAAAACTACGAGTACTTGGAAACGTTTCCAAAACTCAGTGTCGGATGTCTTTAATTTTTTAAATGCTTCTTTAAATCTCGAAATTACATTGATTCTGGGGGTCTGAAGCTAAAGCACGCTTTTCGGAATCATGAATAACACGGATTCGGTTATGGTATATTTTCGTTCATGATTACATAATATTTTCGTATATTAACAAACATTTGTCTTGTTCACAGTGTAACTAAGCGATGATTGATTATTCCGACTAACAAATATATTTTTCATTACACTTACTGTCATCAGATCCATGTATCGAAAGGATATTCAACGTGCAAACAAAGACCTTGCAATGATGTTTTCACGCTACGAATACATTCCAAACCACTGTGAATCGGAGTAAATTCGCCGATAAATTAACTCAAGAACAGAATTTTTTTTTATTTCATTCCTTTTTTTCACTAATGATGGATATAGGTTTTACTTCTCCCTTTAACTCTTTCTTATTCACATAAATTTTCAGAATGCGTGCAACGCCTGAAACTACTTTGTTTGCTGATGATCATCTCAGAACAGGTTACTCGAATTTGAAATCAAAATGACTACGAGGTCATTTCAACAAACAAAACGAGGAAACAAATTATTGAATAGCTAATGTAATCTGGATGTCGGTGAACTTGTAACTGATGCCTGGGCAAAATGCTGGCCATCAAATTCACAGCTAACACTTGTTTTACGGTAGAAAATGTTAAACTCAAACTACAGTGACGATTCTGATTAACGTGTCAACGCTCAAGTTGTTTTAAATTTTTAATTTAGGCAAAATGCTTTTAGAATATCTTCACAACGTCAAGGAGTAAGAATTTCTGAAATTTTGTCTCATACTACAGCAGCCCCTCGCTATATCGCGCTTATTGAGAGACAAGAAAAAAAAAACACTCGATATAACCAAAGGCATTGAAAAAAAAATAAGAAAATGATAACTTACCTATAAATGTATTATAATCGTAAGTAAAACGTTAATTTAAAAGCAAACTAAAATTTTCTCAAAAAATTAACAACGTAGAATAACATTTACCTTTTTTATTATCCACATACATAATTGTTTCAAATCTATGACTAAGGTAGAACTTTTTATGACTTTTCTTTTGAAAAGATATGGAAAAAGATAGATTTATCCAAATGAGCTATATATAGAGACGCAATATAACAAGGGGCTACTAGAACAAGGAAAGAAACGTCTTAAATGTACCATAAGGCAGAAGTTAATGCAACACGTACTTTAAGATTTTTTTTTCACCAGTCTCAAAAGGACGCCTTACCACTCTTACCACTGTGAAAAGGAAGTCTTCCTTCTTCTCTTAGAGTAGTAGTACGTACACATCAACTGTAGAAATTTTTAAGTGTGAAATGAAAGATCTACTTCAAAGGCAACAAAATGCGTTGTTAATGCTTTAACAATGGACAAAAGAAGTAGACTATATCGGTTCCCAGTAGAATAGAATAACGAACTGGAATGCTGCGATACACGCACGTGCAGAAAACCAAAAAAAAAATCTTCAACCACTTAAATGGAGATAAACTGTCCTATTTCGTCAGACACTGGGCATTTATAAGTTAGAGCACGCAGCAACGGAATCATGGCCGTAATTAGCCACCTGACTTTGGAGGTCTTCATATGCATTTTGTTAAATTTTGAACAGTTTCACTAAAATATCTATTTTTCTAGTTAAGTCTTACAACAATGTTTCCTGAAAGTTTTAATTCATAAAGCAAATGCAAATAATCACAAGGTTCATTATCTCATCCAATATGCCTTCTAGTTTCCTTTTTTTCTCCTTTCCATTTGTTCATCGAATTTACTAGTTTGATTTTTTTTTTGTAATAATAAACTTCCATATGAATAGCATACAAAAGTATTAAAATCTTAACTGAATAATAGAAATTATGGTAACATCAATGTTTTCCTACTGATGAGAGGCATATTTCCTTTTCTTCTGAATATGCTAAAATATTATCGATGATATAATTTTTTGTGACAAATGTCTTTCTGCTAATTTCAATTGATTTACTTCATAGATGAGATTTTGTGTTTTGCATTTTGTTAATAATTTTCTACCCTTTTCTGAATAAGATCAATATTAATCAATAAAAATAATTAATTGTACTTTTAAAGAATGGAAGAGGTTAAAAACAAAAATATATTTAGATGTGTATTTATGTGTTCATACAAGTATTCTAAGGCCATCAGAAATGTTTAATTTCTTGTCATGGGATAGGGAAGTGGACGCGAATGAAATCAGCACCTGAGATTCGCTTTGGACTTAATGGGCACTAGGCACACATATTAAGTATCGAAACTCTAGTTGAATCCTATCGTTGAGATTATATTAGATTTTCATGTTTATCGGCTTTCGATTTGTTTGAAATTTGATGGAGGTGATTGTGAAGTATACGAAACTAAGTACAATCAGTAAAAACGGTTTCAACTGAGTGGTCTTGGATCCGTACTAAATCTCCAGTTCCATACTCAAAGAACAATCCTGTGTGATATACATAAGTTTGAAAAATGCAAATGGAAAGATCTATTGTGTGAAATTTATAGAAAATGACTACTAACAGCTATGTTAAGTATGAAGAGTGTTTGTGTACCGGTAAATAAATGTATGCAGTGTCATTTTAAATAAGTTTATTTCAAGAAAAAAATGAAAAGACGTTAACAGAAAACACCATGTCGATTTTTGACCCCTTAAAGTATTCTTCAAGGCTTTCCACCATGCGCTGATGACGATGTAGGAACCATTGAATACCCCCCGCTTCATCAGAAGTGACTAGACGCATGCGTTGTATCACAGCGTTAACAAAGTCTTCGGAAAACAAAAAGTACAGGGTGATTTTTTTTAAGTTGTGAAAGTAAAACACTGTAACAAAAGAACCACTGATCCAAATGACCTGAAATTTTACCAGTATGCTCCCAAAGCAATTTTATAGGCATGGTTAAAAAAAACTTAAAATCGCACCGACAGATGGCGCTGTAAGGTAGCAAAGAAAAAGAATATCGTCTGTGGGAGGAAAACAATGGACGGTACTTTCAGAAAACATTTTCCGTAGGCCCTCTGTCGTCATTGGACATTTTCTTAAATTCTTAAGTGTCCTAAATCTCCTAAGAGCAGTTGCTGCGCTGTCATTATTCTGATAATACAGTTTCACTAACAACGCACGGTCCGTCAATGGCGCAGTCATTGCGAGGATTTCTGTAGAATAATGAACACGAGGTGTGCGTACTTCACGTTTTTACCGCCAGTGTGCGTGGGCAGGGCGCAAATTCGTCTCCCGCCTTTACTGCATGTACAGCGCCATCTGTCGGTGCAATTTTAAGTTTTTTTTAACCACGCCTAAAAAATCCCCATTGCTTTGGGAGCATACTGGTGAAATTTTAGGTCATTTGGATCAGTGGTTCTTTAGTTATAGGGTTTTACTTTCACAACTTAAAAAAAAATCACCCTGTATATCACGCAGTGGTTCCTTTGCTTTTGGTACCAGATATAAATTACATAGTGACAAATCAGAGGTATATGAGAGTTGTTGTTTAAACCGAGTTACTTCCATTCTTGCACACCACCTGTGGTTGGATTGATTTTCTTATGCGTTTCGTCTAACAAACTTGTATCACAATGTTGCCTAGTTACGCCTCTACATACTACTACGAAGAAGCTCTTAAGCACGTAGCTGATATTGAGATCGTATATTTTATATGTAAATTATAAAAAAAAATTCCATGCATTATGTCCCTAACCGTCATGTATTTTATAATTTATTTCTGTAATCTATAAGTTAGTTAAAGTTCAGTTAATTATTTCGTTTTCATATATATAAATTGACAATTTTGAATAGACCTTTTTCTCCTGTGAAAAACATTTAAGTAAACATTATTACGAAAAACATTAAGTGCTTCTTTAAAAGTCCTTTAAGAAGATAAAACCCACATTCCATTCCTTTCACGTCGAAATCCTGGAATATTCATCCATTTCAGGCGACAAATTCAGGCAAATTTTATCAAAATTCTTCCTTTTTATAAACACTCCTTTTAATAGTAGTGCATAAATAAACAATAAGTTGCTTGACAATTGTCAAAACATAGGTTATTTTACGGTGCATCCAATAAAATTATGTCTATCCATAACATTGTACATGCATCTATGTCATCTTTGCATGTTGTATATTATACACAGGGTACACTCTAAATAAGAAAGAGTGACTATTCACTCTGGAGGAGTGGATATTCACTCTATCGCAGAGTCAAAATTTGCCCAACCTCTTTAGAGTGACTATTCACTCTAGGAAAAAGGGAAATTCTTGACTCTCTGAAAGAATGAATACTCACTCTTTCAGGATTGAAATTTTTCACCCCTGATAGGAGTGAACAGTCACTCTTTCAGGAGTGACTAAAATTCTTGAATAAAAAAGAGAAACTCATTTTTACACACGCTTGTTCGTAGGCGGTCACCCTCCCAAGTAGTAACCGAGCTCGCTGCTGCTTGACTTCTGCGCTCGGACGAGAACTGGTACCTACAGCTTGCTACAGCCGCTTACAATTTAAAATGTTCTTATTACATTATTTTAGCTTTGTTTCTTTTGTGATATTCGAACACACTTATTAAATTTGTGTAGAAATCATAAATATTTACGGTGTTTCTCAACTGTGTAAATAAGAAACTGAAACCTTCTTTTTGTATCATATAATACAGAGACTGTTCGCACATTTTTTAGACAAATTTGATAAATTATTTAAAAAGATGGAATTCTTTTAGAGGAAAAAATTCTGACAACAACTTATTATGTGTAATTTATATTATCGTCTGATAATTTCAAATTTATTCTTATTTCAAGATTGCGCATGCTAAAAAAGCTGTGAATGGGAAGATGCGTTTGCGTTTTTTTTTTCTTCTTCCGAACAGAAGTATGCTAATTCCACAGTCTAAAATGATTACAAAGCGCATAATATAAAAACTTTTTAGTGCGAAATAAACATAACAATTGATTGGAAAGTGCTATTCCAAAAATCAGTACATATACATAGTAAAAAGATATCAGATGAAAAAAAAAAAACAGGGAAAAAAAGAGCCCATTTCAAGGCGGAAAACGAAGTTTCAAGTAAGGATTTATAACTATCGCAAATTTATCTTACATCGAAAACATCCATCGATATCCATCGAAAGCATTATGCAGAATTAGAATCAAGAAACAAGATTATCATACAGATTATTTCAGAAAGCAATATTCATATTTTAAACGTTAAAAACAACAACGCCGAAATCGTCTAAAAAATGTGCGAACACCCGTCTGTACATTTCCGCTATGACAAAAATTCCGTTACAACAAAGCAGTTATTTATTTATTCATTCATTTTATTCTTGCTAATAATGTTTTCATAATTAGAGCCCGATTAAGATTGTCCGAGGCCCAGGGCCTGTTTACCAAATAGGCCCGTGAAGCCGAAGTTTACTCACTGAAATACAAAGGGGCCCCCAAATTTACTTTTCAAAACTAATTTTTAGAGGGAAAATTTTAGTCAGGGTAAAAAACGTTTTCTTTTTTCTTAAATTATAGCTGTTAAATTTTTCCTAAGATTATTTCCGACACATTTATACTCTTTTTTTTTCTATAATAAATGTTATTAAATCAGTGATTAAATGCAACGTTTTTCATTTCTCTTATGTTTAATTTCAAACGTGCTAAAAATACCAGAAAATTTAATCTGTATAGTTATATTTTGTTTATATTCATAAAGAGGTTAGAAATGATATAAAATATGTAGAATAGGTTATTTAAATAAAGAGGAAAATAATTAGCATTCAGAGATATTAAATTTCTGTTTATAAAATAGAAGCAAAATTGTGTTGCAGCTAAGCATAAATTTACTTCAAATATTTATTTTCCCTGCACTTTTCTTAGCATTGGCAAATCCTGCAATTTGTAAAGCATAAAATATATTTCCTGTCCATAATTCTATCGATTCATTTATTATTTCAATGCCTTTTTCAGTTTTTTTTAAAATCGTGCTACTATATATAAAGGATTTCATTTTAGGTGTTTCGTTTCGATAACGGAGATTACTCGGATTCTCATCCGTCAGCTGGCGCCATCTTGTGATTTTATTGGAAAAAACTGTTTTTCCTCACTCTTCAACGGAGTGAAATATCTCACTCTTGTCAACGGAGTGAACAGTCACTCTCGACAACGGAGTGAGATATTTCACTCTTTTCTAGAGAGTGGAAAGTTCCACTCTTTAAAGAGTGCATATTTATAAAATTCACTCCTAAAAGAGTGAAAATGCCTCTCACTCTTCCAAAGAGTCAACTTCTCACTCCTTCCAATTTTAGAGTGTAGGTAAACGTCTTTGTTCACCCTTTTATTTCCAATACGGAAAAAAAATTAAACATCTCACTTCCTCAGCAGCGGCGAAGTGTCAGGCCATTTACAGTTTAGGATGAGTCCGGAGTATGAACCAGCTTGAAATACGTAATATTTTATCAAGGAAACAGTTTTCAGATGGGAAGGGCATCATGTAACATAGAACACAGTCATGTTCTAAGAAATCGTTGCCCCAGTCAGTTTTTCCATATCTTCAATTATTTAAGAGCTATGATTGCCAAACATTAATAATCTCCATATTTTCATTCTTTCAAGTTTTTATAAGAGTAGTAAGGTGAACCGTCAGTATTGGCGTGACAGTAATCGTCACTGGACTGATCCATGGAAAGTGGTTGGTGGGGTGAAGGTAATTGTGAGATGCGTCATATTAAGCACCGATGCCGTTGGATCTTCATTATATTGCAGGGAACTGTAATTTGACATCCTCTAATTCTTTGAAAATATAATAAAATGAATGTATACTTTCTCCCGGGCTGCTTTGATCCACGAAACTGTCAAAAGTAGTCAGAAAGTGTCAAAAGTGAGTGTTGTAATTTGAAAAATGAAGTTGGTACAATTTTTAATATGTATATGACACTTTTTCAAAAATTTTATTCATATTAGGAAAGTAGATACAATTCTCAGACAAACGGTGCCTCTCGCATCTCCTCGTGACACATTCGAAAATTGCACGGGGTAATGAATTTCTTTCCTCGACTGAACATAAAACTATTGTATTCATGTTATTGAATGTTATATACAATAAATAGAATATCATGAAACTTTGATTGGAAGAGCTATTCAGCATTTCTTATGTATGCGAAAGTATATTTTATATCTTAAGTATTACAAGGGATAAAAGCCATCTCAAAGAATCATTAATCACACGAGAAAATGTATGTTCGATCTGTCAACAAGCATTCTGCACATTCTTTTGATATCCAAGAAAATTTTCTTTGCAGTAATTTCCAGATGGATGCATTATTTACTCACAAATAAAATATAAGCAAATGATTATGTTCCTATTTATTTGTAGATTTTATAATATTTTGAATAGACTATTTTGTATGTCATATTATTGTATATGAAAACATGTAAAGAGATTCATATTATAAATTAAATGTATAGCATGTAACGAGAAAAGAATGTTTCAAATTTAAGAAATGATATTGCATGTCAAGACAAACAATTTTTCTATTTAATACTGAAGTCACAATTCACTTACCATACAACACACTGAAATCCTAAGTCCTGCAGAGGATATCATATTCAGGATAACGAGTGAATGGTTGTAATTATCCTGTTTCCAGTCACAGGACATTCTTAGGATGTCGAAATGTCAAACCTGTAGACGTTCTTTTAATGTCTTTTTGTGACATTTTAAAGTTTATAGAATGAAGGAAGACGGAAAATCCCAGAAAAAAATGTCGAATACGCATGAACTCTTAATAACAAAATTCACAGGCTTTATTTACATTCTTCACAAAGAATGTAATAGATAATCCGTTCTGTATATCTTCTGAATATGTACTGGATAGTTCTCATAGGTATGGCAGCTACAGGATATGTAGGATCACAGTAGAATGTTCTGAGGCAAATTGTGGCTATAAGGGTTGTTTAGCCAAAAGTACAGTGTGCCTCAACATCAGTGTGCCAAACCTGGAATTTCGGTCATAATAATAACAATAATGAAAATATTGTATCGATATTTTTGACAGACTTATTTCGTTTTTGTGAAATATGTGATAACATCATGAGAGGTGTCTAAAACAACACTCAACTAGACGCCCCTTAATTCGGAATGTAGTTAAGTGTATATACCTTGTCACTGATCAAATAGCAGCGCTCTTTCAACCCTTCCCGTGATGTCGTCATTCTTCATACAAAACAAAGTTAGACTATTTAAAATGTCACTAACATATCTACATTATCTCTAAAGTTATGAACGAAAATCCTATTTGGATTGTAATGGTACACTCTGTATTCGTGACTAAATTAATGGGTTGCAGCTCTAGTTTTCCACAAAAAAAATATGTTTGTGTTGAAGTGTATTATCATTCTTTAAATTTGTGAGGATATTTACTGCTACACACTGTATATTTTTTACTTCAATCATTATCTGATTTTTATTGCTAAAATGCAATTTTTTGTCAGTGAAATTCATATTCTTATTGATTGAAAACTTTCAGTCAAGAGAAGCAGATATCATTTGATAAAAACATTGAATGTATATTTATCTCAGAGTTTCTGCTATTGTTATCGACTGTTGACATTCTGGATCGATTTTATGTCACTTAGAATTGTATATAAAATGCATTTTTGATGCTATTACTTTTCTTTCTTTCATATTTTATGTTTTTCCAACATTTTTAAGAATCTAGAGAAAATAATAACTTAAATCTGACAAGTGAAACATATGAAAAACTCATTTTAATGATTTATGAATATGTTGTGAATAAATTGATATGTTTACAAATAAAAAGATTTTTTGCAAATATTTTATGCATTTTATGCAATAGGAAAATATTTTACACTATTATTATTTTTACTTATTTAAAGTAAAGGCAAACACGAGAATTGTATCTTCAGTTTAATACGCAAGTCAATTATAAAATATCTTGCCAAAATGAAAGAACAAAACTGGCTCATGGAAACAAATAAATATTACATCGGAACATAGGATCGTAATTCCCTTCATTAGTAAAAAAATACAGGATATTACATCGAAAACTGAACACGAATTTTTGCACAAAACTTTAACAATAATTTAAGCATTATATCGATGTTTTCAGCAAATTTTCTATGTTTGCATGAAATGCGATGACATAACACGAAGTGCTAGAAGTGCCCAGTAATTCTGTCTATGACACTGTAAAGTATTTGGGTTACATTCCGAAATTGAACGTTTGACTTAATGTTGCTTGGACATAGATGGTGAGTACTTACAATAGTTACCATGATATCATTATATTCCTCACAAAGGAAAGACACTCCTGTGTTATCTTTTCTTAATATCTTCATTGATGTTAAACTTACACATAATTATTCAGGTTAGTTTAAAAACAATAAGCACTGTAAATTGTACCGAATTTGTAATCCAATCGCACGTTCGTAATTTTTGCTTTAAATATTAAACGTAAACAAAGCCGTCAACTTGTGCGCTATTTTCAATTACGTTGTAGGGTGGCGGAAAAATATGCGAAATACACTGTTAAAAATTTTCAGCAAACTGTCCAGTCATTCGGCCGATTTTTTAGAAAACGGTTACATAACAGTAATTTAACTTTAATCTGACCATAATATGGGCAATAATTTGGTCGGAATAAAGTTAAATTACGGTTATGTAACTGTTTTCTATAAAAACGGTTGAATTACTGGACAGTTTGCTGCAAATTTAGCAGTGTAGCTACCAACTTTTACGCTATTTTTCCTGTCAAATACACATGTTTTGAACTATAAAATTTATTTAATAAAATTTATCTTGCCTACCACAGCTATGCCGATTTCATTTACTAAGGTAATCGAATTTAAAAGTCGTTACAACTTACGGTGATTATTGCTTGTATGTGCCGTGTTAGAATGAAACACCCTGCATTTTTGCTTAAATAAATTATTGTGACTCTATGTTCCTACGTAATTTTTGTTTGTTTCCTGACGATAATATTTTTTCCAGATACTTTAGACTTATCTTGTATATAATTTTCACTCTTAAAAAATAAAATATATTTATGAGTGAAATTCAGATTCTTATCAATTCAAAACTTTTAGTCAAAAGAAGTCGATAATGATACCATAAGCAATGCACGTATACTTATCGCAGAGTTTCTATTATTGTTATCGACTATAGACATCCTGGAGCAATTTCATGTCACATAGACATGTTATAACAGCCACTTTTGATGCTATTATTTTCTTTTCTTCCATATTTTATGTTCTTCCAGCATTTGTAAGAATCTAAAGAAAATAGTTCCTTAAATCTGAGAATTAAATTGTCAAACATCTGAAAAATTCATTTTAATGATTTGTGAATGTGTTGTAGAATCATCTCGGTAAGTTTACTTGTAAAAGAGTTTTGGGCAATGAATCTTACTTTTTTTTTGTTCCTAAGTACAGGTAAAAACAGAAAGTTATATCGTAAAATAGATAGAATTTGAATTTAGAAGTAATAAAATGTGATTTTATTTACACTCGGAAAAGGCTGAAAATAAAGGAATTTGGCATTTTGAAAAGATTTTATGGAAGGTCTCATAGTTGCTTTCAATTTATTTTTATGTAAATATAAAACGAAAGAGAGTGGTAGTGTGAGAGTCATATACAGTGTTGTAAACAAATTTTGAATTTAAAAATACTAAATTGTGACTTTATTTACATTCAGATATGGATGAATACAAAATCATATAGGATTACATATACAGATATGACACATATGACATAGGATTACATATACAGATATTATCCTTTAAAAGGATTTTATGGAATGAGTGACTATCAGCATTTTAAAAAATGTATAGCTGAGTAAATGTAAAAAAACAGAAAGATCGATAATAGTATCGTGAAAATAACATGGCTGTGTTGTAATTCAAATTTGGATATAAAAATACAAAAATGTGACTTTATTTACATTCAGCGAATGGTGAAAATAAAGGAACATAGTGTTTTGAAAGTATTGTTATGAAAAAACTCTCAGTTTTCTTCCTTTATAGTCAAATAAATATAAAACAAAAGAGAATGGTATCTTGAGATTGATATACAATGTTTTAAATCAAATTTGAATTTAAAAGTATGAAAATACGATATTATTTACATTCAGAGAAGGGTGAAAATTAAAAAACTTTGTGTTTTGAAATGATTTTATGGAATGATTCTTAATTTTCTTCATTTAATTTCAAGTAAATATAAAAAATAGGGAATGGTATTATGATATTAATATGCAATGTTCTAAATAAAATTTGAATTTTAAAATACCAAAATATGACTTTCTTTACATTCAGAGAAGGATGAAAACAAAAGGAACATAGGGTTTTAAAAGGATTTTTTGGTACGACTCTAAACGCTTTTTAAAAATTTATTCCTTGGCAATTGCAAAAAGGAAAATGAGAAAGCGAATAACATCTTGAGATTAATATACGGTGTTCTAATTGGAGTTTGAATTTTAATGTACGAAAATGTGGCTCTCTTTATATTCAGAGAAGAGTGAAAATAAATGATCCTAAGAAGACACAGTACCTCAAAAATGGTCAAAATATCCATTTTTTATTAGGTCAAATTTTATATTTTACCTTTTCCGACATGGGATTAAAAGGTGTGTGCAGGAATGGTGTACTAGTTTGGGTAAGTACTGAACAAGATTATAGTTCAAGATGTTCTTTTTCACAAATGAAAACTTTAAACGAATTTTTCTCCATATTTATTTGTTCTTCGTTTTCATAATTTAAAATTTAAAATTGCTAAAGATTTTTTTCTATTTAAGATAGATATTTATAGTTTTTTACATGTTCTTTATTAAGCATGTGACGAACATGTGCATGAAAATTATATAAAATCTAATATTAGATGTATCTAAAGATCCCTGCACACTCTCATCTAATATATTTTAATAAATGTAGAAAAGAATGTCAGTCATTAAAAGAGTAGTAGAGATTTTTTTTTAAATCAAACATTTTTATTTTTGTAAAAAGTGTAATTAAATGTGCAGTTTAAAATGTTTTATTTTTCAAAATGTGCTTTTATTTGACTATTAAAATGCAATCCAGTAACGGTTTTTATCATACTCCTTTTTTAAAAATTTTGAAATGGTATCTTGTGTTTGAATTACAGACAGTAAAATCATTCTTTGGAAGTTTGATTCATCATTGGATTTTAAGTAGTTCAAACTATATTTAAAACAAGAAAGAAAAATCATGCGTCAAGCACAGAATATGAAACACTTTAAACCCGTAACGAAACTTTATCGTTTAATAATGTGAAAGATGATATCTGAGTAAACAATTTTTAAAAAAAAGTTTTTTAAAAACCCATTTTCAGAAATTACCATCTATAGTCAGAAATGTATCCGAATTCTTTTGTGCAACCCTATATATGATCTATAGATTTGCATATATACTACATAATATGCTAAAATTTAGTTAATTTGGGAGACCATGACAAAGATGAAAATTTCTCATCAGCAATTTCCGTCAATAAATGAAACCATACACGAATTCTTTTGTGCATCCCTGTGTATGATTTATAAAATTTATACACACCTAGTAATATCTCCAAGTAAGATAGGCACAAGATATCTGGTACCACAGCGTTTTCGTCTTATCACATTAAAAGATACACGTTAAAAACTTTTGTGTGAAATATCGGTTAATCTACTGGTAATGTATCTTAAGTTTTATGTAAAAGTAGTAAGTTATCTGGCATCTTAAGTTTTATGTAAATTCATAAAGATCTGAAAATCTATATTCTGTTAAAAACAGAGGAACTAATCTGGAAATTTGCGTATAGATTCTGTAAATTTGCATTTATAAAAATAACCAAGAATTTGTAAATTTAAATGCATAGAAATACTGAGGAATTTGTAAAAATTTATTTACTTTTACATGAAAAAAAATTATGATAGCTGTTATTTTTGCAATTCATATCGTGATTAAATTATATCACACTTTATGCAAATATTTTGTATAGCTATTTTCCTAAAGATATGAGAGACTGCTAAACTATAGCTGTAAATTGAAATGAATTGGATTATACCTGATGTCTTCCTCTGTACAAAGTATCAGTGCAAGCACTAATTTTTTCCACTAATCTATAGAAAACTTCTGCATTAATGATCGACAATCTTCATCAAATACTTTTAACCGAGAATTAGTATAAGTTTAACGAGAATCTCCGTTCCTCTTCTGTATGTTTAAAGACAGTTTTGAAATTGTGGAATCACATTAACGTTTAAAAGTGTTATCAATTTTCTCATCAACAATGTAATAAAATGCACAAAAAATTTCTTACACAGCAGAAACAAGTATGAAAGTTCAATTTAACCTCATTGTTACCCACAATTATAAAAAAAAATGTCCTATCTTCAGAATCAAATTAAAGAAGTGTCAATTAGACATTTAAAAAAACAATAGGCTTCGGAAGTTTTTGGAAGTGTTTATGAAAAAGTAACAGCTCCTCTGCTGCCCATAAATTTTAAACAAGTTGTTTTTGTTAATTTCGGAAAATAAATTTTACTAAATTTGTGCATTATTTCAAAAGTGCTTTAATTTTCGGTGAATAATAACAAAGTTTTTATTTTTGAAAAGATTTTTGGATATCTGAGTTGTCGTTATTTTGGATCTGCAAAAACTACGCGAAGTTTACAGAATATAATCAAAATATATCAGCGTGATTTGAACTGCTATTTTATGTTCTAAAAAACAGTAATTACTGTCCAGCAGCTGTAATGCTAATGTTTACATTACATTAATACTTACTTACTCAGAAAAATCATTAAGGCTGGTCTCAATGCTAACAGGGCTACTTTTTTATTCATTCCTGAATTCATTGTTTTTTGTATGGCAGGTTCTTTTATTCGGAAACTAGGAAAACGAATAGATTTTTATATTTTTCGATAAAGACAGATCTTTTTCAAAAAATGTTGTCAAACTGGGTATTTTGGACAGAATTTCCAAACGCGATAACCTGATAAAGGTCGTTGTAAGAAAACAATCGCTCGCAGCTCAATATGTATTTCATTTATCGAAAAATGAATAAAATTATTTGATTCTAAATCACTTCAGTAGTCATGCATGCAAGTATCATGCTTTTACGCTGAAAAATGTGTCAGAAAGTTTAGCAGGGAAAAGTATATTTTTAGAACGCGCTTTACAATAAATAGTGTCTTTGCTTTAAGTTTGTGGACAATCTCTCATTTTTCAATGAAGGTTCTACTTTGTAAAATTCGCAAAAATGTTTTCTGATACAGAATAAGCCATTACTAAAACGCAATGCAATTTCGTAGTTACCTACTATAGTCCAGTCAATCTAGGCTTCTGCCTGGGAAGTTTTGGAGAAGTTTTTTTTCTTTCTTCTTTTATGTTTTTGGGGGTGCTGAACACTAATTTCAACTGTGCCACCTCGTATCTGGTCTGCTTAAAAACTTATAAGCGAAAAACCATGAAAAAATCGGAGTTTTTTCGGTTTTTCCCCTGTATTCCGGAAAGAGTTAAATTTTTTTGAAAAACTTATAGCACCAAATTAAACTAGAGAACATTTCCTACATTTTTCATATACAATGTTTGTTTCTAAGATGAATAGTTTTGGCATACGAGTAAAAGGAATTTCAGCGATATAATTGAAAACGCGAAACCGCGATCCAGTCACTATGCATCCATTTTAATCACCAATTTGAAGCTGTTTAGTTATTTCTGGTTGCATTTCGAATATGTTTACATTTTCTTACCAAGTTGTAAACCTTTTATAGCACTAAGAAAATAAATTGAAATCAGATGATTAGGAAAGATATAAAAAAAAATCACTCTGCATAGATGAGAGAACCAATTTCTATTTTTCTGGTAATCTGATTTAAGTACAATTATAAGTATTGTAAGTTTAATATAATAATAACATATGTGGAAGATTATAAACAGGAAAAAAGAGGAATGTAGTGTTGTTTCCCAATTAATGTCGTTTTGGTCACTTTGAAGGACCTGGTTGATATTCTTCAACAAGAGGTTCATCGGTATCTTCTTCTTCATCATCATCACTTGATGGCTCAGGTTGTATCTCTACTTGACTTAAAATATCCTGTATTGGGTCGTCAACTTCTGTTTCCAAGTCATCTTCGGCGAAGAAGGAGCTGACATTGTCACAATGGCCATCGCAGTTCAGGCAGAGGAGCGAACAAAACAAACTTGCTTTCTTACAGCCACACATTCCACTACAGTTTGTTTTGCATTTGCAGGATATTTTTCACAGAACAGTTTCTGGTGCGGGAGATTTGACAGTTTTTATGGGTATGACGCCTGTCTTGGTTTTATTTCAGCCCCATTCCTCAGCATTTTTACAGTTACCTAGCCATAACTGTACTTGGTGGTAAATTCGCAAACAGTGACATCGAGTTGCATCTTCTGTTGCAGGGAGCGATGCTATATTTGCATATTTTAAAGCAGATTTTATGCAGCACCTGTACTCCAGGCTGTTTAGATAAGGTGTTGCTTTCCCTCTGAATCCGTATAGGTGTACCAGAAACAACAGCCCAGCTTTAATAACATCATAGGCTACACCACTAGGGTTTAAAATATATCTACCCCATGTTGCAGGTCGGAAAATTTCTTCAAAGTTTGAAGGTATTTTGTTTTTCCTTGACTGTACAATGCAGAAGTGGTATCGCATCCACTCATGGCATTTAGAAATAGGATGTGTTTGGCAATTAATTTGTCTACTGCACAAAAAGGTGAATAGATCTTCTGGGGGACTTTTCCCTTTTCCTGGTTTCAAGAATTAAACATTAGGAAAATTGCAAAGTCCAATTAAAATTACCAGAAGGTCTACATCTTCACCAATGATTATCACGTTCTCATAGTTGGGTGCCAACTTGAGAGCAGTGTTGATAATGAGGCTGTCGCGTCAATGCGTCGCGTACAATTCATCGTGGAGCAATTCATCGCGGCGACAACTCATCGCAGCGTCAATTCGTCGTGGTGTCAATTCGTCGCAACGAAAATGTTTTTGAAGGCTATGATGATAAAATTAAAGATAATGTAGTAAAATTATTTAATGATAATTTGTTTTTTATATAGAGAGAACTATAACTAACAATTTACATTATTAAATAATTTTACTAAATTAGTTTTACTTTTATCATCATAGCCTTCAAATATATTTTCGTTGCGACGAATTGACACCACGACGAATTGACGCCACGACAAATTGACGTTGCGATGAGTTGTCGCCGCGATAAATTGTTCCGCAATGAATTGTGCGCGACAAATTGACGCAGAACCGATAATGAGTGTGTCGGCATCTTCTTTTGCCTGCTTACAAGCCATATTTTCAGAGCCAAATCTACACATCAGCAGGGCTATTAAACGGTTTTTTTCTTGTCGTTTGCGAGAAATTTTCCCTGAGAAACCGTTGGTACCATAGTCTCATTAAAAACAACCTCATTAGATACCGTTTTGCGAGATCGTCTATCACGCTCAATAAATTTAGTGCTAATTTCAGTAATGTTTTCTGGGGTTTCAAGGACACCCTCCCACCCGTTTTGTCTTCACAAAACCATTACATTCAGCGTTTTTGCCTACAACACTACATTCCTCTGTTTTCCTATTTATAATCTTCCACATATGTTATTATTATATTAAACTTACAATACTTATAATTGTACTTAAATCAGATTACCAGAAAAATAAAAATTGGTTCTCTCATCTATGCAGAGTGATTGTGTTTTCATATCTTTCCTAATCATCTGATTTCAATTTATTTTCTTAGTGCTATAAAAGGTTTAAAACTTAGTAAGAAAATGTAAACATATTCGAAATGCAACCAGAAATAACTAAACAGCTTCAAATTGGTGATTAAAATGGATGCATAGCGACTGGATCGCGTTTTCGCCCTCCGATGATGGAATTTCAATTATATCACTAAAAATCCTTTTACTCGTATGCCAAAACTATTCATCTTAGAAAAAAACATTGTATATGAAAAATGTAGGAAATGTTCTCTAGTTTAATTTGGCGCGATAAGTGTTTCAAAAAAAATTAACCCTTTCCGGAATACAGGGGAAAACCAAAAAAATTCCAATTTTTTCATGGTTTTTCGCTTATAATTTTTTAAGCAGACCAGATACGAGGTGGCAAAGTTAAAATTCGTGTTCAGCACCTCCAAAAACATAAAAGAAAAAAAAACTTCTCCAAAACTTTCCAGGCAGAAGCTTTTTTGGGTCTAAATTTACTGGACTACTAATCGAGAAACCTGTTTCTTATCTCCAAAAACATTTAGGAGTAAAACCATTCACAAACTCAAAAAAAAAAAAAGATAAGTTTCTGAAATTAACAGTAACAAATATTACTTCGGCTTATAAACTGAATTTTAAATTTTATCTTTCGCGACATAAGTATCGCAAAACGTCTATCTCGTATCCAAAGTAATTCGATAGATTTCGCCCTCTTAAATTAATAAGGACCAAGATGGCTTTTTTTAATTTACAATTTTGATTACTTATAAATAAGACTAAGAAAAAAATCTTACCTACAACGCTTGTTTCGCACTATTGTTTTGTTTCTCTAAAACGAAATGTATTAAATAGTACGTAATAATAATATAATAAATGTAATAATGATGTAACGTACGTCCAACGGGTGTGTAGCGACAGGTGTTGACGTGTTTGTCATTTTTCTGCATAAATCAACTTTGTACAGTTGGCCAAAGAAACAAGAAAACACCCCATGCATTTTAATCCCCAAAATGTCCGAGTAACTAACAAGAATAGCAATTCGACTGGAAGTTATGGCTTCTGTCAAGCATATTAAATTAATAGGCCTAGGGGGTATGTGGTAGGGTTTCGCACTGAAATTTCCAATACGAACACCCAATTTTGACAGGATATTTGGTTGTTTCGGCAAATTTTACTTTGAGATATCAAACAGAAAGTCATTCCGCCAAGTAGTTTCGCAATCATGAGGATTTTTAACTTACAACTTTTAATTCTAAATTAATTTGTAACCGTTGCAAAACAGATTTCAATGCGGACAGTTCTTTAAGCATAACTTAAAAATTACTTGACCGAATGAGCTGTACTTTTGGATTTGCATATCTAAAGCTTCTAGAAATCAACAACTGTTAAAAAAATCTTAAGTTACATTTCATAATTTTTTTGAAAATATATTTCGAAAACATCTAAATTTTCGAAATGTTGCAGTCGTGCAGTGCAATTCATGTCACACCCGCAACATATAAAACGTATTTTTTTCAAGTTTTAAAATAATGCTTTAGAAAATCGGTTTTTTTATATTAAGACAGTTAAAAATTGGGTAAACACCACAACCAACGTTTGAGATAGGTCGCGATACTTGTATCCCTCTTGGCTGTCACGTGATCAAAATAGATTTGTTTCCGCAGATTGTTGAACTGTCATGTGATCAATGTAGGCTGCAAAGCAGCCGAGATCGGTGGACTTCCACGGCCTAGACCCTTCGTTAGATACAATAAACATAAAAGTATTTAATTTAAAAATTTGTGCTGTATACCTTTTAAGTATAAAACGTATTTAGGTGTAAATGCGACAGACACTCCCCCATGGATTTGGTGAGTAGTGTTATCGAGTAGATATTCTATTCGATGCGACTAAATTACTCCTGACATAGAATGCGGCTCGATTTGTGTAAACCTATAACACACATGGGTAAATATTTGGCTTTATTTCTATATATTACATATGACACACCGTGCAGTAATGGGTTAAAAAATTTTGTCCTGAATCTACAGTTAATTTTCTTGATATTTATTTATATATGTAATACAGGGATTTTTAATTCGTTTAATCTAATACTAATAAATATTTTTATTTGGGATTCTTTTGCACGCAATTTTTTGTTTGTGCGTCTGCCCATAAATCACCCTATGAATGTTGCAGATGTTTTACACAATAAAATATGTAACTTCTTTCGTAGAATATACAGGATATCCTTTAACTCTTGTGACAAAAACTGATGTGTGAAAGTATACAGAAAAAGAACAATATTTGCCACCGAACGTAAGGGATTCAATCCACTTATTCGTTTAATAATACAGAATGTCACACCCCAAGAGAAATCCTAGTTTTCATCAATAACTGTAACAAATCTGATGATATTGTAACAAAATTTTAATTTTTAATTTTCTTTGTGCCAAATGTGGTGCATTACGAAGAGTAATAGGAGTTCCTAGCTCAGTATATGTTGGACACAAATAGTTAGTCTCTTGCGGTGCTTGTTATGCTGTTATCAAATTTTTCCTGAAACGAGATAAGACGAATGAAAAGTTCCTTATTATTGTTTGCGTTATGAAAGAAAACTGTTGTTACGCTTGGAGGGAACCTGTATATTTGACTGAATGAATGGATAAAGCTGCACTCAAATCCAAATTGATGACTTTCTGAGAAAGCATTTGCGAAATCAATTTTAATCATAGACGCATGAAATTACAAAGTGCTCTTTAGCAAAAATTATTAAGTCGAACAGTGATTTTCCTTGTTCAAAAAATGCAAAGGATTTTTAGAAAATGCCATCAAAGTTGGCGTTTTAAACTGAATTTCCGGACACAACATCCCGAGAAAGATCTTGAGACAGCAATTGTTTAAAACTCAAAATGTTACACAATTATCGAAAAATATAAAATGCTATTCGATTCCAAATTACTTCAATATTTATGCCTACAGATTTCATGTTTTCACTTAAAAGTTAGTCAGTGAATATGTTAGGAATTTTTACGTTGTTGAGTAGGGGGAAATATTTTTCAGAGGAGAGTCTCAAAACAGTAGGTGCTATCTCAAATTCTGATTATCTTGTTGCACAAAATCCCTTTTCCTTTTTTTTTTAAAATTCTAGAATTCGATACACTGTATATTTTCTAAGTTTTTACAGAACGCATTATTTGAACATTTATAAAACTTATTACATACCATTCAATTAAATATTTAAAAGTTAAAACATATAATGCAATATTTTAAAGTTTCTTTTTTTATTATACAATAAAAATGTAAGAAATAATTTTAATTTTTGGAACAATGTCAGTTTAATCTGGTGAATATTCTTTATTTTTATACTCGATTTCTCGTGTTTCAAATACTGGCTTTAGATATCTTCTGGATCAAAGCCAGTTGTTTCAATTTCTTGTAAAATTATAAATCATGAGATAATAACATCGAAAGTGATTCTTTATTTTAAAATATTTCAAGCTGTTTTCGAAATAACAGATTAGAATGAGAGAAGAATTAGATAATAATAATATTTATACATGCTAAAAATTAGAGTCAAATCACTGTCTTTTTTAATATCTATTTTTTATAATTAGAATATAATATTTTTGGAGTAAATTGTAACATTGCATATATGATGTTTAGGAAAAATTATGATTGAAAATATCAACACACTCTTAAAACTGAATAATTAAATTAAGTAAAAAATATTCATTATTAAGTATTTTAATGTCTTATAACAGCTCTGAATCTTAATTTTGAAAACTCCTCGTTCTTTTATTTTTCTTTATATATTTCGCCTTTATGAAAATTCGCTACTATGCAACTTTGTGTTTACGACTGTGAAAATGATAAAGAACTGTGTCAAAAAAATATATAAATGCTATGAGACACAACAATGCACAATAATCAAGTACGTAGCTTTTATACTTCGCTTACAGAGATACACAAAATTTTCGATGAAATTGATTGTATGGTTTGATTTAAAACCTCGTTTAACCCCTTCGGGACCGGTGGCTTTTATACAAATTTTATTCGGTTGGCACCACTTTTTAAAAAAAAAGCTACCTTTATTTAAACTATCACAAAAATGCTCTAATTAGAAAAAGCAAATAATACTTTTATTTTTTACTGGGGCCTAAAACAAATTATGTATGCTCTTTTTGAGGGTGCATATATGCACCCATGGTCCCGAATGGGTTAAGCGTAGGAAATATATTTTAGCCTATGGACAATTTTTAAACTATGATATCAATAAAATTTTAACATTTCTGATATAATTGCCTCATAAAAATTCATTTACATTTGGTAAGCCAAATTTAAAATTTCTCGGAAAATTACCTTTCACAAAAAAAAACTAACTTAGAAGAAGTGACGCCAATTCGTTTAATTTGTATTAAATCTGATGTATGTACCTTTAAAAAAACGAAGATATGAATCTGCTCTTCACACCTACCTGGTGGGACTCGTTTAAATTTTAACTTTTTATGTAATTGCATTTTTAAAAAATTACCTTAAGTTTGCTTCATTTGTATATCATATATATATATATATATATATATATATATATATATATATATATATATAGTTTTGGAAGCTCTAAAAAATCGAAAGGCTACTGGAACTGATCGAATAAATTCTGAATTATTTAAAAATGCAGACCCTATTATAAAGATCAGATTGCTACATCTCATTAACTTGTGCTGGAAACAATGTGTAATTCCTGATGACTGGAAAATCGCTAAAGTTATCTCTTTATTTAAAAAAGGAGATCGTAATATATGTGATAATTACAGAGGCATTAGCCTACTAAACACTGGATCTAGGATTTATTCAAGAATTTTAAGTAATAGGTTGAGAAATATCTCGCATTCTCTATTACTAGAGGAACAAAATAGTTTTAGGAGAGGACGATCTTGTATAGACAGTATTTTCACTCTGAAACAGCTTTTTGAAAAACGTCGAGAATTCAATCTGGAAACGCATGTTGCTTTTATAGATTTTAGCTTTTGACCAATTACATCGAGGAAAATTATGGGAAATATGATTACATGGGATACCCTTCCCATCTCATCAAATGTATTAAGAGCCTATATAAAGAAACTTTCATTGTTTTGGATCTGGGTTTTAAAGTTTCAGAGAAAATAATTATTAAACAAGGTGTACGACAAGGATGTAGTTTATCACCACATCTGTTTAATATATATATTGATTATGTTATGAGAATTTGGAAAAATAAAATCAAAACTGGAATAGATCTCGGAAACATCATGTTTAACACTATATTATTTGCAGATGATCTTTGCTTATTTCAGGATAATGAAGATAATTTACAACGTGCAATTTTTACTTTAAACAAAATTGGAAAAGATTATAATTTAAGGATTTCAAAGAATAAGACAAAGGTAATGGCATTTAGGGGCAAAGATCCTATAAGAACAAAAAATGAAAAAACAAGAAAAAGAAGAAAAAATCATAAAAAGAAAGAAAAATCATACTTTACTTTTGAATATCTTTTAAGGTGCTGCACATTATTTAACAGTGAAATACTTCGCATGATAGATACGGGTTTGGGAGGAAAAAATTAAAGAAGGAGCAAAAAAGTCAAATAAAAATTAATGACCTTGAAAAAGTCATAATCAATATTAATAATAAGTTTAATTTTAATAATAAATTTGTCCAATAATATTAAATATTGAAATGGTGGATCACTTACCTCTATTATTATAATTGTTTTTTCGTTTTTAGGAATAAGTTTGATTAAATTTAAAGTTGAATTATTAAAACAATCTTAAAAGATATACCTATAGATAGGATAGAATAAATTTAACTTTTATTATCATCTTTATTTTTTCCATTTTTAGCAATGGTCCCTTGACATCCATGGCGTATTTTGTGTACTGCATTATGTTATCGTAGACAACTAAATGACATATACAATGCAAACGTCATATGTAGAATAAAATAATAAAAATCTACCCTTAAAGCTGGTATATATATATATATATATATATATATATATATATATATATATATGTGTGTGTGTGTGTGTGTGTGTGTGTGTGTGTGTGTGTGTGTGTGTGTGTGTGTGTGTTAATAAAGCGATCTGCTTGCCAAATTGTTATTATTCAATTTAGGTAAGTTGTTGAAACAATGGTAGAAAATATATCAGAATAGAATAAATATAAAACGTAGATTCAATTACTTTATTTTCATATTTATTTTCTTCATGTTTTTCTTCATGTTTTTCAAATGTTTTTCAAATGTTTTTCTTCATAGGTTTGATTCAATTTAAAGTTGAGTTATTAAAACATTGGTAGAAATGTATAAGGAAAGAATAAATTTAAAATGCGCTTGCACTTTTTTAATTATCCTACTTATTTTGTTTTCGTTTTTAGAAATAATTATAATTCGGTGCAGTTAAGTTATTAAATTAATGATAAAATACATATAAGAAAACTATATATTTTAAAAGTGGATTCATTTACTTTAATTACTATATATATAATCTATTTTAAGCTGTTATTCGATTTATTTCAGTTATTAAAGCAGATATAAACAGAAGATGTGTAAGTTAATGTGTACTTTGACTCTGTGCAACAGATAAAATAAAATGAAAAGTGCCCAGTTAAACTGATGGCATTGAGCTCACAGGCTATTCACACTAATTGTATATTATACTCTTATTTCAAAGAATAATGCCCCTCGAAAAATAAAGAAATCGACATTAAATTAAGGGGGATTAGTCCCCCGTTCTCCCCCCCCCCCATTATACTTAACTAATAAAACCCCAAAACTGATCAGGGAAGCGCCTTATCACAATGAAGCTATATACAAAATTTGAAGCAAATCGATTAATTCTGCATGAAAATTAAGGGGGGATTACCCCCCCCCCCTTACACTTAACCAATGAACCCCCAAATGTAATCAGGGAAACGCCTTATCACAATGAACCTATAAATAAAATTTGAAGCAAAACGGATATTTCTATCAAGAGTTATCGCGTATGTACATACATACGTACACACACAGACATACAGAACCGGCGGAAACATTAGCTCTCAGGCTTTGATAGCCTGTGAGCTAAAAAACTATATCACATGCTTATTCTTATGTTCACCATGCAGTATTTGATTTCGTGATAACGCCATTATATCTCCGAACGACTGTATGCTATCTCTTGACATAAAACGTGAGCCTCACTAGATCGTATCATAAAATAGCTTAATAGAAAGAATAGAAATAAGTCATTTGGTGAAGGTGGTAATTTTGTTATAATTTCAGAGTGAAGTATTATCGCATTGAAAGAGAAAATCTTAGAGTTTTTAAAAAACAAAAATCGTAAGATATATTTCTTAATAAGGGAAATAAATTTTTCTCTGTGTTGTTTTATTTTTATTTATATATTTGTTTTAACAGACTTAAAAGAGAAGAAGTTATGCAATTCGTCAATAGTTTTTTTATGAATGTGCATAAATTTTAAACGGATGTTCCAATTTTGTTAGGGCGTTCATTTTCGTGATAGTTCCGTATATGTTTTATTAACATTCAATCATATGTTCAATAAGTTTAGCTATCTGTCTCTATATTCGATTGTCTATGTTCTAAATTTCGCAAAAATTGGTCAATCTGCACCTAATTCGGATATATTATTGAAGTACACAATAATACTTTACTTTTAAAACTTATCATCGCCTCATATATATAGTTTTATGAAAAATATGCATATATTATTTTCTAGCATATACGCAAAAGGATTTAAATTGCTGCGAAATTCGATTATGTTTCTTTCATAGACCAGAATAACATCTCCTTTTGAAAATTATCATCCTGTGAGACATGCATTTAAAAAATAACTTACCAAAATTCAAATATCTATTTTCATTTCAGAGGTGATGTTTTTTTAAAAATTCACATAATATTTTACATGGTTTTATCACGACGATATATTGAGTGTTAGGCAATGTATCTCAGCATCTTGCAAAAGCAAAAGAAATCAATACCTCAAAAAATTTATGCGTGATGCTAGTACGAAATAAAATTTTACAACTTTGGGCGCTTAATCATAAGTAACCGTAACTAAATATTCTAAATCAAGAAAAATGTATACACATAATAATGATTTGATAGTTAAATTTCGAGGTTCGGAGTTCAAATATGAAATAACAAGCAGATCAATAAGTAATGAAATTCGATATAGTGTTTTGTTGTTGTTGCTGACTTATGACCTTTGGTTAATCGAGCCGTCAGACCAGGTCTTATAAGAAATAGGAAAGTGGAAAAGCTTCTATTTGACAAGACAAAACTGCGGAGGAAGGCTGACTTTTTGTCTTAAAGTTTCTTCTATAATTTTCATACTTACTGGAAAAAGGAATTCTAGCAGTTCGGTACATTCCTCACACTTATTGACCTCCCAGCGAAAGGATTCTCCGCACCACAGCAGTGGAGTGTTCCCATGAAGTCAACCTCCCATCTACTGAACACGCTGTAAGCTGCTTCACTCCGAGATTTAGTTGGGAATAAATGTTTTACAGCATGGTATGCCATTGGCCCGCAATGAATGTTTTAAATAGTTATATTTCAATTAAAAGCAATTAAAAACTTGAGTTATGATAAAACACCCTCATTGTATAAAACATGATATAACACCACTCAGTTTTGTATATAAAAACACCTTCAGTAAAGTATTTTATAAAATGGTACGTAAGGTAAAGCTAGGATAGTCTGCGCACAATTCAAAAGAATAGCAATAAAAAATCCAAATATTAATTTTTTGCTAAACTATTCATGAATAATTTTTCCTTCATTTGTGTTTTATGCATTTCCATTGCTATTTTGATGTTATGTTGCAATTTAATAGAACAGTTGTAATAAAACCAAGAAAGTTATTTTGCGCAATCTATCCTTACAGGGTTGGTGTGATTGCGCACATGGGTAGGAGAGATTGTTACTAATAATAACTACAATTAAATTGTTAACAATAATAATTACACTTAAATGACATTGCTGTAAGGTTGTTGTGAACAAATATTATCGTATTAGGAGTGAATATTTCAACCTAATGATTAAAGAATCAGAAAAAGGAAATAATTTTAAAAACGATTAAAAAATTTTAATTAAAGGAAAAAAATTAAAGAATCAGAAAAAGCAAGTCCAGATAAGATTATAAAATAAAATTGTTACTTATTAACACGTTTAACTTAAAATTAGTCCATTTTCAATTTTTCGTTTTTTATGCAAATTTACCAATACGCTGCGTAATCTCTCCTAGCATGGAAACCTATGGGAACACTGCGCCATCTCTCCTAAGTAGCAGATGCGCAAACTCTCCAATTTCGGTAGGAGAGATTGCGGGGTCTTTTATTTAAACATGACCTCTTCTAAAACGAACCGTTGACGTTCACATTGTTAGTCTAGATTAGTAGCTTATGAGAAATCGTTTAAGTTAAAAATATTTTATACTACTGACATTGTATAGAAATTCTGACGAATAGCTATGAAAATTCAAGCACTGACTTTGGGAAAACAAAACAAAATAGCAATACTTTATCTTAGACGCTCAAAGCAATCAACGTGCACTTTCAAGTAGACATTCCACTACTGTTGTTGTACAACTACCTGGAGTCGCTGCGCGCTCACTCTACTCCTTCCCCCGAACCTCTATGTGCGCAATCTCTCCGACCGCGCCATCTCTCCTGGCTTTACCTTATATGTTTTTGGACATTTATGTTGTTTTTATTAGTACTTAGTTATATTTCGTTCGCTATAAATTGGTTAATGACTTTGAAAGTGCTGGCGATGCTACGGCAAAATAAAATAGCCAATAGGCACAAATGGAGAAGAGAACGAATAATTCAATGTAAAACTAGATTTTTATAGTCGCTAGTTGTCATTTCCACCTTCATTCGAACGTCAATTCTTTCCTTCAAAATTCCAATTGGCTAAATTTGTGTTACTCATCGGCCAACTTATCGAGGGCGGACAATTTATTTTTGGAGTTGCATTTTCATGAATGAATGGAGTTGAAATAACTTCACTTATACTATAAAAACTCCAAGTAAAAAATATTTGTAGAGAAAATATTCTCTGAGATGTAACAGCAGATGTTCAATAGAATAAAAAATCAACTTTAGTACTAAGGATATAAAAATAAAAACTTATAGATAGGAATTAATTTTTTACATTTATACATTTTTTAGAATAGGTTATTTAACTTTTTATATACAAAATACATTTCTGTAAGTATTACAAAATTTTCGTGCACTGTAAACAATTTTCGCACTTTAACTGTTTTTTTTTTCTTACAGAATGGCATTGAGGCAGTTGGCAATTTTACAACTGCTTTTGTTATACAAACTAAATATTTTTCGACATTTTGAGGCTGCTGAAAAGTACGTAAGGAACACATAGTAAATATTGTTTTTTTTCTTTCAAAAATGCCTTATGTAAATTTTATTGAATGCACATTGCAGTGAATATATACGGCCAGATCATCCAGTCCTTATTCCATGGGAAAACAATGTATCGCACTGCACATAAAAGTTGTGTATTTTTACAGTGAAAACAATATCATTACACTGACCCCTGTCCCTCTTCACAACAGCCACAATATGCAGCCATTGGACAGAGTCACTTCTAAAGTTTTAAAAATATAACATCAATAAATGAAAAAAATGGATCAAAAATCATGGGAGAGCAACAATGATATTTCAGATTGCTTCTTATCTTTACAGCAGTATACAACAATGTCGCAAAAGTAGCATAATTTTTTTAATTTGGATTTAAGGTTTGTTTGACTTCTGAGATAATTGTTTTGTTTTTTAAATCCTGTGGACCCATACGAGGCACTGTCGCGACAAATTTTGAGATTATTTGCTGATATGGTTTTTCATTAATTTTTAATTAACTGAAGTTTTTAATCAATGTGATTAACGCAATGTGAGTGTGCTATGTCAAAAGCCTGTTCAAATTCCTTTCGTATGATATCTAATTCATCGTTGTTGTACATAGACAAAGAAATATTGAAATTTTAAATAATATATATGATCGGAAATAATAAGTATTTATAACAGAATTTAAAAAGCTAAATAAAAAGAAAACTAAAAATAACTAGAGATGTCGATCCTATGAAGAAATCTCTCAAGATCAAATCTGAGAAATATGGATCGAGTACTCAACAAGTCAGGAATGGTGATACGAAAAATGGGCAGGCTGTGTTGGATTCAGGATGTTCAAATGATTTTTTTGTATCAAGTAATGCAAAACAATACCCTGCGAACGCTCACTCAGATAACATCACGCATATTTATCCACTTTAGGATGCGTAAAGGTAAGTGTTTATCTTTTGTGTGATTTCTTTAAATGATTTTTTATAATGCTATTATAATTCTAACTGTTTTGGTAATTTGTAAATTGATTATGATCGTTTAATAAAAATACAAATAATTTTGAGACATTCATTATTTCTTTCTTTATAGACATGTATTAAATAAAAATGCATGTTCTTATGTTCTTACCTATGTAAATTATTTTTGTGAAACTATAATAAATTTATAAAATATTTTTAAAAAGATATCATAAACATAGAATATTTGTAAGTAGTCTAATAAATCTAAAGTAAAATAACAAATCTACAGCATTCATCTCTCCATTTTCTCTCTCGCTCTCTGTATGTATGTGTATCTATCACTCTATCTATGTATTTAAAGGATGCATTTAAAAATTGAGTGGATGTTACAAATTATTAAAAATAATTTTTAAGTAAACGACGAAACCTGTTTTACTTCCTTAGAGTTCTATTTCGTTATGGGATATTTTTTAAAATTAATCTTGTTGATAAAATATAATACCTTTAAATTTAATATTCAAATATTTAAAAAAAAATGATTAACATTGCTCGTGTAGGCGTGCAATTTGAAATATAAATTTGCTATCTGTTCTGTAAAATAAGCACACATTTTCTACATTTAATTGATTTTTACTATTTTCATAAATTTAATCTTATTTTAATTTTAATCGTTATTAAAAAGCCATAAATCGTTATATTTTACTGCATAAAATAAATAAAAATCTGTTTGATATAAATCAGTATCATGTTACAAATTTAAAAGTTGATAAACTGCTCTCAATAACATTTAATCTCTTAGAGAAATGGGAGAACACATATCTGAAATTCTGATGCTAAAAATATAATATTGCAAGTGAAATAGTCTGAAAAATTGTATGCTTCCGACTTCAGAGACGGATAAATGTAATTATTAGATATTTGTTCTGAGTTCAAAATATATTCTATCATATTTCTTAGCTTAGTGGGCATTTTCAGGCTCCATCTAAGAAAAATGGGATAAAATACATTAATTTTGACATTCTGTTGGTAAAAAAAATAATATTGCAAGTGGAAAGTCTGATAAATTTTAAGCTATTGATTTCAGAGATAGAGATATGTAAGTTAAGAGATGTTTGGTATGATTTCAAAAAAAATTTTTCGGGATTCTAAGCTTACTAAGCATTAGGCGTTATCTAACAGACATAAAAAATAAAATTAAGTTTCTGAGTACTGATTAATGTAACGACATATACTAATAATGTATTAACAGATTGACAAACTAGAGTTCATACTTCTTCAAACACGACGTTAAATATTAAATAAAACTGGAAAACATGCACTAATAATTTATTTTTTTCAACAGATTGACAAACTGCAGTTCATACTTCTTCAAACACGACGTTAAATATTAAATAAAACTGGAAAACATGCACTAATAATTTATTTTTTTCCAACAGATTGACAAACTAGAGTTCATACTTCTTCGAATATGACGTTAAATATCAAATAAAACTGGAATCTGCTTCATATAGATGTGCGCATCTTGCAGACATTAAAAGGCAATAAACTGCTATAAATGACATTTAAAATCTATTAGAAATAGAAGAAATACTTTATTTTCAAAATTATGTTGCAAAAAAAAAGAATTTTACAAGCAAAGTATTCAGACAAACCTAAAAATATATAATGTTATCGATTTCAGAGAAGGCGTAGTTAGGAAATATTCTAGGTTCAAAGTATTTTCTATCGGATTTCTAAGCTTAGTAATTACTTAAGGCTTCATTTAATAGCTAGGTGAAATAAAATAAGATTAAGTGTGTGATAATTGATTATTAATGTAATTACATACACTAATAATTCATATCCTTTTTAACAGAATTTATCCGGAAATTAGACTTTACATTGCTTACAATATAACCTTAAATATTATATTAAGCTGAACAAAATCAATAACGTTCATTTATTAGCAAAATAAATCTAGAAACAAATTATACTGTACAAACGAACTATTCTTTGAGACAAAATACAATTTGATGAGAATCACGCTAGAGATATTAAATGCCCATAAACTGTTATGAATAACATTTAATACAGAAGAAATGAGAGAAAACTCTATGATACTCTACAGCTAAAAAAGCATTTCTACAGGCAATATATTCTGATAAACAGAGTACTTTCCACTCCGTTTTCTAAAGATATTACCATTATATGTTTTCTTATAAACAAAGAGATAATGGGCTTTTAGCATTCATATAATGTCCATTATAAAAAGTAAACCATTTTACAAAGGGTTGGTATAGTTATATTTCGCAAAATGAATTGTACAATATTAGTATCTTTTTTAAAAACTTACTTTAAAAAAAGTTTTTTATAAGGATATGACAACTTATGTTTATAACTTTAAAATACAGTCAAAATCCTGTAAAAACGACAGCTGTTACTGCTACCAATCGTGTTACAACTATGCAATTTAAGCTGCATTTATTAAGTAGAGTTTCGCATTCCATGCAATCATTTTGTACGTCTAAAATGATGGCCCGACGAAATACTTTAAATAAACTAGAAAAAGGCAAAATTATTATTTACAAGGAACAAGATCTTTTAGACAGAGCAATAGCTGAAAAGCTTGGACGATCTCGTGCAGTTATTTTGTATTTACTTCAGCTGGGCAAATCACTACGATATAAAATAATCACCTGAGCGACCTAAAAAACTAACTTAAAGACAGAAAATAAATTGCACACTAATGTGTAAAGTGACACAACTCAAAAAACGTGAATTATGAGTTATCACTGCTAAAATCATAAGTAAACATTCAATTATCATTTGACAAAAATGCATTAATTTTGTAGTTTGCACCTCATATTGGATTATGAGTCATTTTACATGCTGCATACTAAATCTTACTATGTTCTACAGAAGTAACACATTTTCAGTTACAACCTACGGTATAGCGATTGTATCTAAAATCTGAAATCAAAAATGCTAGATTTTTTTGTATATAAAATGTGATACATCGTCAAGCAATATTTTAAGTTAAGACAGATTTATTGATAGAAATTTAACAGAAAAATTGTTTTATTTAGAAATGTGTCAATTTAGACAGTTAATATTATAAAGATAATCAATTATAAAAATTTTCTTACAGTTTGATTTGTGTCACAATTGGAAGTTAAATTCATTGCATTTTGAGATGTATCACTTTTAGTGAAAATTTGTTGTTCTTTTTTGTTTTAAATCAGGAATAATATTTTTAATGAGCCGTTATAGTCGATCATTTTGAATATACACATGCTTACATTATGACGTTTATTACGTTTTATTATTTTATTAATTAAATTTACAGTTGTGTCGTTTCTGATGCAATGCACCATTGACATCACTTGGCATAACTTAAAATAGATAAAGGATGCACCACATCGTAATTTATAAATAATTTCAAAAACAATTAAATATAGTCATTTTTAAAACAACATCTATGTCGTTGCCGAATTCTGCAGCAATTTTAAAGTTTACTTTACAATTAAAAAAAAAAATTTAATACGTTATGAAGCGAATTATTTATTTACTGAATACATTCACTTCTTCTGACTTGTACCAAATTTATCTATTGGAAAACGGTCGCATAACTAAACATACCTGTAATTCCATTGATAAAAAATTAAGAGAACAACCACGTAAGAGGCAAATTTATTTTAAATTTACGGAATGCTAATTTTACATTGAATTTAATCATGTAAATTGAGACATAAATTACATTTCGTTTTTAAAAAATATTCTTGATTTATGTTACCTTGAAGTTATGCAATTTAATTTCGTTATTATTTTTATTTTGTATGTAAATATCGCTCGAACATAATTTGCCAAATCAATAGTTCTGATTTATTATTGAAAACGTTTTACAATAATTCCTTATTTTTATTATTATTTTCGAATATTTTGTCTTGTAATAATAGAGGGTTTCCGTAAATTATTTTCAAGGTTTCCTTACCTCATAACGTTTGATTTAAGAATATGACGAAATATATTACTACATATTTCTAAAGTACAACTCAAAAAGTTTTTTAATAATGGAAACAAAGTTACATATGCGTAAATTTGCAACTTAAAACGTTAATAATCAAATAATGATTATAATCAAACAATAATTAATATTAAAAATTTATCAAATTTATAAAAAATGTATTAATGAGCTATGTAATATCTAGTATCTGTCTATCTATGTGCTCATAATTCATTAGTAACATTTTGAAAATTTTCATACAAATTTATTATTAATTATTATTTGATTTTATTCATTATTTGATTAATAACGTTTTCAGTTGAAACTTTACACATATGTAATTTTTTTTATTATTAAAAAAACTTTCTGAGTTTTACTTTGCTAATATGTAATAATATTTATCGTCATGTTCTTAAATCAAAAAGTATACGGTAAGGAAACCCCGACAATAATTTATATACACACAGTATTTTTATCATTTTTTTAAGAAGCGTGATAAGTAAAATGATAAGTAAAATGATTAACGAAACTCATTACTTCTCAACGTACTATTTGTATACCGAACTTCATTTAGTCTTATATAATCTTTTATTACAACAATATTTTCTATTGTGTTTATACGTACCTATTCTAAATAATTAACCAAAAGTATATTAAATTGGTATAAAATGCATTATTGATTCGTTTAATACTAATATTATATCATTATTATTCATTTTCTGATAAATTATACAACTTTGTTATTTCTTGCATTATTATTTTGTTATTATCATTGATGTTATTAATTTCTCTATAAAAAATAGTAACACAATAATTTATCATATCAGTATCGTCATTTATGATTTATGATTTAAAAAATCCGATCATAACACAGTTTAATTCATATTTTCTTTTCATATGTTTGTTTTGTAGCAATAGTCTGATATTTATATTTCGGAAGTATGTATGATAAATAAATGGTGAGGAAATCTTTTTTTGACAACGTAATAGTTATATTTTTAATTTTACTTCATTTACGCCTTTTTATATAAGTCCTTAAAATTAAACAGAAAAACTAATTCTTACAATTAATGTTTTAAAAAATCATCAAAATTATCGCAACAGGATGTATCTCATAGAAATTCAGAAGAAAAGTGTCACAACTCAAATTAATTCGCTTTCATTTTCCTGTGATATGCATTAAAAATGACATAACTCACAATGGAAAATTTTCAAAGAGAAGGCATTCAAAAGAAACAAAAATGACACTTGATTCTTACTTTTTACAGGCTTTCGCATTAATAGTTTTGTTTTGTACTAATTCATTTTTACTAAATCCATTAAAATGGATTTGTCCCTTTTCTCAAAAACTTCATTTTTTGAGTTGTGTTACTTTAGCATATCTGTGAAATGTTGTAAAGTAAATTTCGCAAAAAAACCCTAAAATTCGACAATGGTCATGTCATGTAGATTTCCATGTTTCTTACAATCAATTTATTTTCTACAATTAAAAATAGAGATTCTTTTGACAGCCCTCCTGAAAATGATATCCCTCAGAAAATGATTATTTTTCAAAAGCGAAATACCAATACCAAGGTAATAGCACAAAAAGATTGCTAAAAATTATGACTGTGACAACTAATAGCTTATTTTCTTTTCACAGTTTGTTGTAGAATCAGTAGAAATGTAAAAAAGAAAAAAGAAAAAAGAAAAAAATCATTTCAGAATTTTTTATTATTTTATGTTGCCATCAGAAAATGTGACTTATAGTTTTTTGTCCAGGCGTGTCTAACAACGACCTTTACCGCCCATTTCCGTGGGTATTTTTATGATAATAAATGCAGATATCAGCTGCGAACACGTGTGACCTTGCCCACTGTTTAAGTTTGAATAAACAAAAATATAGCGGACAAGTATGTACAATGGTCTCAAACAAAATGCATTACTATCAGATCTATTAGTGTTATTATCTCAGTATCTCAACTTTATCACAATGCTTAAGACAAACGTTAACCTGTATGATATACAGGGTGACAATTATTGAACTATATTAAATAAAACGTAAATTATTTAAAAACTACTGAGTGCACAAAATTTATTCAACATATAAACGTCACCACAGATATTTGGATTTAGGTTATGACATGTTCGATACGGCTGCCATCATTGGCTATGATGTGGCGCAGGCGAATAGCAAAATTCTGCATGACCCGCTGAAGTGTCGGAACATAGATGCTGTCGATGACCTCCTGAATGGTTGTTTTCAGCTCAGAAAAGGTTTTGGGGTTATTTCTGTACACGTTGTCTATAATGTAGCCCCACAAAAATGTGTTCAGATCCGGAGAATATGGCGGCCAAGTTAGTCCCATTCCAGTAGCCTCTGGGTACCCCAGAGCCAGAATGCGGTCCCCAAAGTGATCCTCCAGGTCATCAAACACTTTCTTGGTTCGATGGGGTCGAACCGACATTGCCAACACTGTCATCACAAACACTACCAGTTCTCTCAAACTTGCGAATCAAATTCTTGATTGTTAGCACACTTGGACCGGTTGTCTTCAGCTTGTACTCGGTCGCAAACTGCCTTTGAGCCGCAAACGAGCTGTTATTGCTCGCATAGTTGGCCTTCACAAGCGATATACGCTCAGGAACGCTATACAGTGACATTTTCACTTGCAAATGGCCGACAGCAACAAGTTTCGTGCGCATGCGTATACAAATTTTCATCATGCCCTGTGGCCAACCACGAAGTTCGAACTTCATCACGCAAACCGTTCAGAAGTTATGACTGTTTAATTTCATATAGTTCAATAATTGTCACCCCGTATATGTTTTCAGCCATACATAATACATGAGAGAGATCATGTAATGTCATTTTAAACACTGCGTTTGGGATTTCCCAAGTATATACAAGAAACTTTCTGTTTGGACCTACCGTGTGGCGGTTCCTTGGTGGTGTGTGGAAGGCTTTGGGTGTATGAAAAAGTAACCATAGCGATTCCAAGAGGACAGATGAACACTGCGGCATATCAATACATTTACGGAGACAACTTTTCTCCTTTGCTTAAAATATAAGAATGATTGGGTATTTCAACACATAAATATACAAAATAATGCTTCCCTTTATGCAGCTAATAGTCTCTGGATGCAATTTATGCGTCATGCAACGGGATGGCGGGAAGTTTCACGGGATTTAAATGCGATTGACAATGTTTGGAGTTTATTAATCTACCAAAGGAGAATAATACTCAAGCGTTACCAAATTATGGACTTCTATAATTTGTCAATGGGAAAATATTAACTAAACTGTGGTTAAAAAACTGCATCCTTTCATTGCCAAATGTTATTCAGTGTTCTGATGCGTATACACTGTAAAATTAAAAATTTAGTATGTAACAGTACACTTTGTAGAAAATGTACAAATAATCACTTATTACATTCTGATATTTTTTACTTTGATTTGAAACAATAGGTAGACGCTAACTTTTTGAAATAAAATGTATAACTTTGAGCATATGGCTTTTGCTGTGTTTCTATTCTCAGAAAACATGGTGGTCATATCATTATGAAACCGTATGGTCAGTCCGTATATGCTATTGATTTCAGTGATGAAGATATACGCTGCTCAAAAAATTAAGGTAGCCAGCAAACAAGGTGGATAAAACCATGCGAGATAGCCACGCATGGGTATAAAATTTAAAGTACACATGTATATTAAGTCATAATACAAAAAACAAGATGTCAAATCATAAAATAAGAATTGCTGTGAAGAACATGAAGAGACGCTGAAAATCAACTATTTACATACCTGTAAATGGCGCAAAGAACGTTGTTTGAAGAGGGTGGAGAATATCAATATGTTGTCTTGCCCCCTTAAACAGCTAAGACTGTTGCACGCCTGTTTAAAATGGGTGCGATCAGGTTGTAGATAAGACTTTGGGGAGTTCTGTTATACTCTTTAAGAAGTGCAATCTCCAAGTACTGGGCAGTCAACGGAGCTCCAATACGTCGAATGAGTGTATCCGAGACATGCTCGATCGGATTGAAATCATGGAAGCTTGGTGGCCACTCTATACGCTGTATTGTTTCCGTTTCAAGAATTTTATCTACAAGTCCAGCTGTATGACGTATGGCATTATCATGCTTTAAAAAAAAGAAATCGCCAATGTCTGCAGCGTAAGGTAAGACGTGAGATTTGAGTACCTCATCTGCATTCCTTTGGACCGTCAAATTGCCATTATATTATGCAGCTCCGTACTTCCACCCTTGCTGATTCCGGACCATACCATCAACCTACTTCGTCTGATCTTTTTTGTACGAGCGGGGAGTTATTTCGAGTGTCCCTTTATCTTCATACAAGAACATGTCAGGTGTCACACTACGGACTCAATCGGAAGTATTCAGTGAAAAGCACTCAGTCACATTGCATCCAATCTCGATGTTCAGTAGACCAACTTATTTGGACCACATAGTGTCTTGGAGGTCATATGAATACACACCATTGTCCTACGTACAGAGAGGCCAACAAAGAAGCTTATTATGGACTATTTGGCTTGCCCCCACCGTCCTGCTGTCTAAAGAAACTGCCTTTGAAACGGAGTAGCATTGTGTGTTCTATTTCATTGATCTGATAGCATCAAATACCTGTCATCAGTTGCTATGGTAGCACGTTCACGACCTTGCCCTGGCCAATGTATATCATGATACCACACAATTACATCTATATCTTTACACATTATAAATTTTATTTCAAAACGCAGACTATTGCTTGCTATTGCGGACTATATCTATTGCTTCAAATTAAAGTAAAAACATATCAGAATGTAACAAGAGATTATTTGTACATTTTCTACAAGAATTTTTGTTACATAATAATGTAATCACTTTCATTTATTGCAGTGCATACTCATCAGAACTCTGAATTACATAAACAATATCATCTGGCAATGAAAGGATAAACTTATTGATTACAATTAATAAACACAGTTTGATTAATATTTTCACAAATATAAAACATTCACAATTATAGAAGTCCATAATTTGGCAACACTTGAGAATTATTTTGCATTGGTGCTTTAATAACCTCCAAATGTTCTCCATGGGATTTAAATCAGGTGAAACAGTCCGCCAGTCTCCTACATGAACCTCATGATTAATAAACTGCATCCAGATAATCGCTGAAATGACACTCCTTGCCACAACTGATTCCGCTAGACTCTTTCTGTTTGCCCGGATTTCAGTCTTCCGAAAATTCACCAGACCATGAATTCCGGTAAATAACGTTGCTGTGACATTTGCAAATCACATATTCAAAAAAAAACCTTTGAACAGTTTTGTTTTATGAACGATACAGTAAAAAGAAAAAGCTTATGCGAAATCGCGATTTCAGTACATGTACTCTTTTTCTAGTATCTGACATTATGAATGTTGATTTGCATATGATGTTTTCTTTTACTTCTTTCTGCTACACTTTTAGAGTATGACTGTATCGTTTTATGCTAGTTATCACTAGACTTTGTATAATTCTGTTAAAACCATATGTTCCTCTAATTTTGAGCAGTGTAATTTGTAGATGTTCAGTCTGATTCAAAGTTTATTTTATCGGGTTTCTAAGCCCACTAAACAATTAATGGTCATCTAATAACCAAAGTATAGAAAGTAGGATTAAGTCTCTCAAAATTGGTTAACTTAAAGATATATGAGCCATTTATTGTCTAAGTTAAAACATTATCCTGAGATATTTAAAGGTGAATTTAACGGGCTTTCATGCATTTCATTCAGAACCGTAGAATACCACAGCCATTTGTTGCTCACGTTTAAAACCTAAGACTTGGTACGTTATGGCACCGAACAAAATATATTCTATCGAGCAAGGATGTATCTCAAACTCGATTGAACGAAAAACTGGACATAAAATTAGGTTTTGAATGCCTCATATATCAATAAATGATGTATTTTTTAAAGAATTTATCGGTATATTAGAGTTTACGTGATTATAATACTACGTGAAATATTCAATAAAACTGGCGCAATCTATAATATAATATCATTCAGAAAACAAATCTACCAACGAATTCTTATGTTGAGAAATGGAAAATCTAAATATATGTTTCATACAGATGAATATCATGATAGACATGTTAATACATTGTTGACCTTTTACGAGAGTACTCGTGTTTGCATAGCTGCCAAATTTTGCGCTTTTTTGTTACCACTATTTTTTGAATAATAATATTCGCTCTATTTAATTTAAGATATCTGCTAATAACATAAGAAAACAAAAACAATATTAAAAGTGGTTTAGCACAATATGTGCAATATTTGAAAATATTTTAATTTACTTTTATATTTTATACATGTTTTAGAGTTTCAATAAATGGCAAAAAGAAAGGGAAAAAGTACTTTGGCCGGTGCTGACGTTGAAAGAAAAATTAGTAGAGGCAGTCACGGTACAGAACCAATCGTGTCTTTACATTCTAAGAAAAACAATAGTGAAATGTACAGAAAGTAAATACTGGATAAAATGTTTACAGGATCGCTCTACTCTAAAATGTAACGGGATAATATCTGTGTTTGTAGCATTTTCCCACCGGTGTAGAATTTATCTTAAAAAATTAAAACTCCGGTTCTAAAAGTTACAAAAAGAAATAAATAAAGCTGTTTGTTATTAAGTTAATTCTTTATGATTTTCTCTATTTCTATGATCAATTCGTTTTCGTGAAAGATTGAGTATATATTTGCCATCGTTAGAGCTTAAACGTTTGCACTGAAATTCTTAATGCGATTTTTATTTCTTTTATTCTTTTTGTCATGCTTCATTTACACCCAAATAGAATTTTTTTCTGTTTTATCTTAAAAAAACATGATAAATTTCAGCCATAAAGTATTTTGGTACTGTATGAAGATTGCGTACTTCATTTGGAAAATGGAAAAAGACTGTTATTATACGCAATACACTTATTCAATCAAAAATAGCAAGGACTTCCTTCCAAGCCAATTTCGGGTTTGAGTTCCTAACTTTAAAATATTGGAGCTATTTTAGAAACAATGTTAATAAATTAACTTCGCATTGTATCAAATGTGGTGACATCAGAGGAACTGCTCGATTTTTCAATGTAATTTGGTCAATGGCATCGTATGTATTGTCAGCAGCATTCCAAATCATGAAGCGTCAATCTCAAAGTTGTTTGAATGTTAATGGTGGTGATTTTCAGTACTTCGGGTAATGTTATCACATTTTACACAAATCCAAGTAATGTTGCTGGCAATATTTTAATAGTGTCAAAATTTTGAGCGAAAACCCGGTTTGAGTCGAAGAGAGATATCCTGTATTTAAATTTGATTACATAAATTGTGGCCCTGGTTTCCAATTCAAAAATTGTTTGTCTGGATTACCTTTGAAAGCTTTGTCCAAGCGGTCTGAATTGCCCTGTATATAGCGACAGGAAATCGGTTTTTCATTTTAATCTACAATAGAGACTCTTAATGTTACTACTTTAAGTATTTGCTCATAATGAGACAAAAACAAGGTCGGAATAGAGCGACTTATTACTAATTTTTTTAAATATAACATTTATTCTTTAATATCGATTTCAATTTTCAATAATTAATATCGCACCAGCCTCTAATTCACAGTAAAAGAACATTTGTCTTTCTAAGTTAGTATACATAGGTTTTTATTGTAATTTTTTTTTTCGAAATATAGATGTTATTATGTTATTCTATGTCTGTATAAAACTCTTGATACAAACGGTAAGGGGCGACAGATCACAGCTAGAACAAATCAACGTAAAATGCAGTGTCGGAAGTCATGTCGTGTAACATGTTGTGTAACATGTAATCATGTTGTGTAACACTACAGGGCGCTTTCTGATTTTGAAAAGACATATTTACTTCGCAGTATCGAGTAAATGATATTCGTTTTGGTTTATATATAATATCTCTGTCAATCATTTTTCTAAAATGAATATAATTTACAAGAATAAATCGTTAAATCAAAAACTAAACTCTCATTATTTCAAACCAAATGTTCTCAAGACGTGGGAGGATATTAAATTATCCCGGTTTGAACCATATTATCTTAATTGGTAACTAATACACATGATCAGTTACTGTAATACTGTGTTAAGTCAATATATATTCTTAAATTTATAGATTTTCTTTCATTTCTTCCCTATCACTAACATTTATCACTATTTTATAGGATAGCAAGTATTACATAAGAGCTTAAAAGCGAGAGTTGATAAAAATCATTATACGGTTATTTGTACTTATCTAGTTGTGGTCTACCGTCCCCTAATGTTTTATACCATGAATTTCCATATATGTATGTATGAAATATAATATATATCTATATATATATGGTTGAAAAAAATTTTAACTAACTTTTCTAGCATCATGTATGACTTTCCTCCCATTAAAAACAGTTGACCTGGCAAGTATGTATGTATGTATATATAATGGAGCGCCCCAAGTAAATAAAGTCAACAAAAACTTTTAGAAAAAACATTCAGGAAAACTGCATGTGTTTCGGACAAAAAAACTCCATCTTCCATGTAGATAAAAACCTATATCTTCACTACATATTTCTGTCTGAAATATCTAAAGTTTTTCTAATTGTAAAAATACTTGAAGGTGATTTAAGATTTGCTGACTTTTTTACTGCGCAACCTTAAGAGCCTATGCTAGTCACGCGATGACACTCGTAAACTATTGTTCAACCAATGGCAGCATTCTTTATAATTATTTTATTTGCATTTCAATATTTTTGTTTTATATCTTTTTTTTTTTTGGCTTGGGATATCTATGGCCGATGTCTAACTGGGTACCTTAGTACATTCTCGATTTTTGTTACAGTATTCTTTTGTCTAAGGGATTGAGTCTTCTCAGAAAATTGCAGAAATCATTGCAACCAAAATAGAAAAATTACAAAGATAACCAGTTAAATATCAATCTCATATATCCTATCCAAAAACAACAACCTTTGAAATATTTTAAATGTAAATGAAATATTTGTAAGGAATGCTGCTATTGGTTTAACATTAGCTTTTACGTGCCGTCGCTTGACTAGTGCAGGCTTGTTTCTGGAAATCAACCATTGTTATAAATAATATATTTCTACGATTTTACCTTTATGCACAAAACTAAACATTTTAGAAATACAGTTGAACCTCTCATTAAAGGGACACATACCCTTTAAACATTCGAAAAAAGTAAAATTTGACGCTGATGTTTAATATGAGAAATTAACTTCTATCTTTATATTTATATTACAGTATCTTCCGTCTTAAATTTAATAAATAATTTTCATTTAGAATCATATAAATAAATAAAAAAAAATTTAAACGGATAATGTTTTTCAAAAATCAGGATATACACAGCTTTTGCACAGGATTTAAAAATATCTATACATTTCGCACTTTAGTGTTCAGTATAGACTTAATAATGTCACAGATGTACATCGAACTAAAATTCATTAAAATGATATAGAATTTCTATATTTTGTGTACTTTAAAATTGTAAAAATGATATTTATAAATACCTTTTCGTCTTTGAATGCACAAAACTTTAGAAATTTTTACTCAATATATTATAATTTAGTTCAATTTCAGGAAAGGTATATATAGTAAACATACATGTAAAATATCAATGTTTTATCTTTGATAGAACTGAAGTTATCTGCTTGCACTACAGACTATTTTTAAATAGAATCGGACCCGTTTAGCCCGTTAGTTTTTTTTTTAATCCTTCATTGCTTACAAATAAAAAAATTTTCATTCAAAATACAGAATAAACCAGAAGATGAAACGAGGAAGAGCACGAAAGACCTGGATGGATGATATAAAAAAGCCATGAGGGATAGGGGTCTGGAGGAAGAATGGACCCTTGACCGGAAGAAATGGAGTGGTCTCTTGTAGATTTTTCGGATGGCGACAAATGACGCCATAAACCGAGTTTATATATACATTCATTCTTTACAAAACTTTGCTTACTTATATTTCTTTTCAGTGTCAAATTTGTTTAGACAGACACATCACACATTATTTGAGAAATTGTATTACTTCGTTTATGGTGCTCAATCTAAAAACTTCTGCTGGCAGAACAGTCAGTATTAGTTAAATCCTCATTAGCCGTCTCTATTAAATCATCGTTAACGTCAAAATCAGGAGCATTGTTGTCCTCCTTATCAAGAAGATCATCATTAATCGTTAACACCAAAATCCTTGGTAAAAATCGATTTATTGGCAGGAAACATTGCAATGCACAAATAGTCGCTATTAGCTAAACTTTCATCAGCCAAGTTATTGGTGATGACTCATCTAGACGTATTTAATTAATTTAATTCATTTTTCTGGATTTGTAATTTGTTATAGCGCTGAAATACATTGGGAATGCAAAATGATTCTAAAACAGCACACCGATAGAATGGGAAACTGCCGGATTATTTATGTTTGCGTATTTTCAGTCCGCAAAAGAATTTTTAGATCTTCAATCATATTAAAATATTGAATAATTCAGTGATCACATGTCTTTATTCTTTGTTTAAATATTATTACATCATATTCTCATACTCTTGATTAAAATTTTGAAATTTATTTTTGATTATTTCAAACACATATTTATTTACCCAACCAAAGAAAAACACAAATGCATGACCATTTGGAAATTCCTAATTTATTAAACCAATAAAGATTAATTAATCACAATTTCTGTTTTAAACATCATTTTAATACAATATATGAAAATACCACATATACTTGCCACATAGGCTCAGTAAATCTTCTAAAAGTCTCTCCCCATTTGACATATCCACTTCGTCGCTAATAGATCTCTGAAAAAAAAACAGTTAGCAAAATGCGTGGAATATTCTGGTACAAGTCTCAAATATGTCATTATATAGCATTCATATACGATTCTCGCGTTAAGATTTTAGGTACAAGAACATTGTCGTATTTATGGGTCGTCACATTTAGGCACAATGACCTTATATACATATATATATATATGCGCGTATATGTGCGTGTGTGTATACATAGGCTAAACATAAATACCTATTGTATACGAACGCGGATTTTCGTTTTAACGATATTTTCGAAATTTTACTTTGCTTCTTTGAAATATGATGGTAACACAAGAAGTGCTGGCAAGGGCCACTATGCACGTCCAAACAACACTGTGGTTTACGATCAGAAATTCAGACTGAAAACGGCAGTACCTACGGTTGTGTTCACCGAATTACAATAAAAATGTTTGAATACATAATACTTCATGTGTTCTATAGTGAAACATTCTAACTTGAATATACAAAAAAAATAACTAAAAACTTTAAATACTTACTTAGTTTTAAAGGTTTTGTCAAATCATTCTATTACTACTAGAAATACTTCGACAACTTTTTTCTCAGATTTCCCTTTCACGTCTAATGTTGAACGTTATATAAGTTTCCTATATGAAAAGTTTTAAAAGAATTTCTACTAAAGAAAATGCTATAAAGAATTCCCAATAAAGTGAAACACTATTATCGATGTCTCCTAACTTTTGAAAATATAAAGTTTCGAAAAGAAGCGCTTTATATGATACACCGTTACTATATCTCTAAGATTTAAAATGTTGTTTTCAGTACAATGTTCATTATTTTGAAAAGAGATATTTTTAAAGGTTTATTAGTTTGTTTGTGAAAACTGAAATCTCTAACATTGTATTTTTCAGCTAATACAATACACCGAATATTTTGTTCTGCATTATTTATTAGCAAGTATAATATTACGTTCAAGTATAAATAGATAAAATGCCTTTTTTATGAACCAAGAAGAAAATGAAATTCTGCAATCCAGTGCACATATACAACACCCCGTCTGGTATTGTAACCTGGACATGCACATATTCTCTATTTCTTACGTACTCTATTTAATTGACTTATGGGTGGCCCATGGAACATTAAGTATTTATTTATATGGCCCTCGAGTGTGAAATGTGAAAGGCTGCATTACTGTTTAATTATAGATATTGGTAGGAAAAAAAATTACTTGACGCTCTTTGAGTGGTTTAAAAATTTCAAAAATGACTTCAAATATATTATTTCAATTTTCAAGCCGAAAACTTCACCTTTTAAGACACAGTTAGCACAAAAGGCATTTTATCAATTTAATACAGTTTGACAGATATGGCAGAAAACCCTCTTAAATTAAAAAGTATTATATATTAGACAGATTCCTTTCTTAAACTATATTTTTATTTATTTATAAATATTAATAGAAAAATAAACATGCCTCTAACGCTTGATTCCAATTATTTACAGTAGGAACTCGGGTCCCGAACTCCGCATTTGTCGAGCAATACGGTTCTCGGACAAAAAATTCGAATAAAATTTGATTTGGTTCTCGAAGAGAAATTCGCGTCTCGAACAGTTAGAATGTAGTCGACAAGTCAACTGAATGACAAAAAAACAAAAAAAAAAAAAAAAAAACGTCGCAAAAGCAATCGATTTTTTTTTTTTTTTTTTTTTACACAAAGCACACATACCTGAAGTAGGGTGATTTCAGTGTTTAATATATCAGACGACTGCAACGGCTTCCAGCTCACTCACTGATCTCAGAGATTTTCTTAGAAATTTTAAACGTAAAATTGACATAAACATCTATCCTCTGCTATTGCTGAAAAAATAAGTTTAATTTTGCATTTTATTTATCGGAATGTTATTTTTTAGATTTTTAAAAAATTCTTATAGGGCTCTACACTATAAGGTGGGAGGGAAGTGGGAGTGAAGGGTAATTGGGTGGCACATTTATATGTAATATATACACACTGGCCTCCAAAAGTTAAGGTACAATCGTTTTTTTTCGTCTAATTTGCAAATGAATGAATATAGAAACAACAAATTTGGAGGAAATGTGCGCTAAACTGTTATTTATTAAGTGCGACATAGAAATTTACTTAAGTTAAACGTATAAATGAAATTACAACAAAAAAGCACTCATGGTGGAAAATTCCATCTTAGAGAAATCAGCACATCGCAGTATTATGCAGTAAAATGTGACAGAAACATTAAAAACCTGGTTCTAATACGGAATATGTCCACCCCGGACTTGAATGCATTGGCGGCATCGACTTTCCATGCTCTCAATTAAATTGTCGGACACCGAAATAGGTAACGCTGACCAGACTTGTTCCAGCTCATTTAATGACCTTGGAGGAGGACTTAAAGCCGCAACATGTCTTCCAAGATAGTCCCAAAGATGTTCTGTAGGATTCAAGGCTGGAGAGTGAGCTGGTCATTCCATTCTCTCCAAACCGCGATCCTCAAGATAATCCTCAACAACCACAGCTTGGTGTGGTCTCGCATTATCATTCATTAGAATGAAACCATTGCCAATTGCGCCGGCATATGGGCGCACATATGAATCAAGAATCTCATCCAATATCTCGCACCAGTCACAGTTCCTCCATGAAACACATGCAGGTCAGTGTGGCCTCCGAGTGAGATCCCTGCCCAAACCATGATTCCACCGTTTCTGTACCTGTGTGTTTCGACAGTGTTTGATTGATGGTATCGAGTTCATTGTTCTCTCAAGATCAAAATACGTCTTGAATCACTCTCCAGTGTGAATCTGGACTCGTCTGTGAAGAGTACAGAAGCCCACTGTTGTCTGGTCCAGGAAACATGTTCTCTTGCCCAACATAAGCAGGCCCTTCTCTGTCATCTGTTAAGGGGGACACACACAACTGGTTGCCTTGCATAGAGACCTGCATTGTGAAGACGACTTCGCTCCGTAGTAGCGGAGATTCTTCTTACTGATGCTACAAAGTGGTCTGCAATGAGTTGCGGCACAGTAGTTCGTCTTCTCCTTTGGGCCGAAAGAGTTAGGAACCGGTCTTCTGCAGGTGTTGTAACACGTGGGCGGCCTGGAACATGTCTTCTGGACACAGAATCTTCAGATTCATACTGATCCCAGAGTCGTTGGACTACACTGCGAGACACATTGAGCCGTCTATCAGTATCGGCCTGTGACAACCCCATTCCCATCCATCCTACCGCCCGCCACCTTAATGAATCGGGCAAATGACTTCTTCTAGACATTTCTAGACTCTACTGGCTGTTGTGAACAAAACTGGGAACAATAGTTCGAATACAACAAAACATACACGCGAAATTACGAAAGATTCGTAACTGCATATTTTTCTCTCATTCACAAATACCTATTCTTTTCTATAAAATAAAAGTGGTAGCTGTAATTTTTGCGTAAGTTTTTTTAAAGCTTATTATTGTCATTCTTATAAACTATGAAGTTAAATCTGACTGCCATTTTTTGTCTGGTGAGCTTTGAAAAACGTGTTGTACCTTAACTTTTGGAGGCCAGTGTATATATATTCACATTTTGTCACTTTTGCATTTTTAAATCCTGTTACGCAGCTGAAAACGTTTACTTGAGAATTGATAGCATCCGAAAAAAATATTATGTCATGTTGATACCGTGTTGGGAAAATTGATTAATAAACATTAAACTCTTCTTCGTTTTTAAATATTATGGACAGCAAAAGTAACTTTTTTTTTCAGAAATTCTTCTTTAAATATCGAAAATGTATTGGTTTGGGAGGTTTCTTAAGATAAAAGAACGTTTTTCCGAATCTTATGTTGGCTGCTTGGTTATTTGGTGTTTTTGACGGCCGGGATATAAGAACATAAACTGAGGGGGGAAGTGCCCTTTGTGGGCGGTCTTTCTGGGAGGAAACTAACCCTTATTTCTGCCAGGTTCTAAGAAAACAACGGGAAATTGGCTAGGCCGACGAGCACGACACCAGCACGAACGGTGTCTCGTATATAACGCAACTAAGAGGGAGGGGAAATATGGAATAATGAAAGGGGGAATGAATATAAATGGGGAAAATATGGAAAAATACTTAAGATACGGTTTTCGGCATTGACTTTTCAAATCATTCGGAGGAATGGAGAGTGAATGGGGAAAAATTTGCGTTCTGATACATAAACCGCACGAACCCATCATCTCCCCTCTACCAGCTTTACGAGAGAAGAACCCCTCAGCCACTGGTGTGTTCGGAATATTGGGAAACTCGAAAGAGGTTATATTACATTTTTATAACTCTTCTTATTAGATCAAGAAACGCTTCTATTTTTTACAGTGTAAGATATAAGGAAGAAACATTATTTAGATTGTTAGCCTCTTTGCCGGACAGGAAACAATGATGCAGAATTTAGTACGCAAAGGCGATTTTTGGCATTGTTTACATCGACAGAATGCCATCAGGAAAGACTTTTTCATATTCAGATAAATTCGTATATATATTAATAAAAGAAAGTTTGACTTTGTGCGCGTGTGTGCCTGTCGGTTGGTTGACGATGGCTAACGAAATCTACGGAACAGCGGTTATACTTTGATTTAATTTTGTATGAGTGGGAAGACAACTATATCTAGAGGTAGAGCAGGAAGTAATGAAGACAACCCCTACTGCAGAAATGGATTTGTACTGAGTAGTTTCGCTGAGGCCAGCGATATGCGCCGGATGTCGGCCAACAGTATCGTCTTGTAGGCAGTCGATTGTTATTCATCAGCGTCTGCATAATAAAGAGCACGTAGTGTTATTCGTTTATTAGTGGCAAAAGGAGTGGGGTTTCCAAAGTGCATCGGTGAAGGAAGGCAGTGTACGGAGAACATGCATGCCATTTACTTGTTTGAAGGACTGGCTCAAAGATTTCTGCAATGGATACAAATATGTGAATGATGATACACGACTTGGTCAAGATCACCTCATCATCACATAGTCATATCATCATCTTGTTCCGTTGAAAAGGGAATTGATGGGTCGCTGTTTTTATTCGGACATCGAAGTCATAGATAATGTTCGAAACTGATTCCAATTTCAGCCAAAAGACTTCTAGGCGCAGGGTATTCACCATTTGGTGAAACCGTGAATCAAGTGGCTCTGTAACTTTGGAGATTACGTTTGAAATAAACAATGTCATTTCATTCTGTGGCTTTTGTTTCGTTTTTATTTGATCCACCCTAATATATTATACACAAAAGGATAAAAAAATCAATTTGAATTTTTATAATTGAAAAAAATGCTTGAAACGATTCTAGGATTTAAAATGCATATTAGTATTATATGTTAAATATTGATTTTTTAAACAATTTTGTTAAAAAGAACGGCACATTTAGTTCAGATTTAAAAATATGTTTTCAATTACCATTAGTAGAAGAAATATCTTTAAGAAAATATCCCACCAGTAACAAATTAAAATTCTTCAAAACAAACATATTGGCGCAGCATATCCCTAAAGGGATTTTGTGTCATTAAACCCTATAAAACCAAACCAATCAAAACAAACATGTTTTGGAATTTTTTATTAATGACTTGCATAGCAACTAATGCAACGTTCATACACTCATTCGAATTTGCAAAGAGTATGACACCACTGTTACAAATTTAAAAAAATCTATTTAATATTTAAATAACAGAATTTGAAATCGCCTTATTTAACCTCAGAATGTATAATCACCTTATATAATCGTGGAAATTCTAATATTTTTCTGCGATTAAGACAAAAAATTACATTCAAAAATTGTGGTAGAAATGTATACACCCTGCTAATGATTTACTGCTTTCTTAAAATAAAATCAACAGTTCTTTATATATGCATATATATATATATTTTAAATTCTTGATTTTTATTTCTACTTTTATTTTATTTATATTATATTTATTTATTTTGAAGGGTTCAAAAACATATTAACTATATTTTAACACAGCAGTTTCAAAGAAATATATTTCAGATATTAATAAAGATTTTAGAAAAAAAAGTACTATGATTATCTAAAAGTAATCTTGATTTAAGATAAGAATGCGCTTTCAAAATTAACCTTGAATTAAGATTAAAATGTAACAGGATAACTTGTCACAAAAAGGAAAATATATCTAATGGTATCCTTCTTACAAACCAGAAAATGCATTTCATAGGGTGAACACCTATTTTTAATGCATTTCATAACTTTCTTCTAAATCAAAAAGCAATTTAAAGTATTATACATAAAAAAAATACACAAAACATTTTTAGTAGTTAAAAAAACCAGGTTAATGTGAAATGTGAAATTGCAGAATTTTAAAATTATTTTGTTAAAACGTAATGCATATTTAGTTAACAATTAAAATGAGGTTTTGTTTTCCATTAGAGAAAAAATATTAAGAAAAGATTCCATTAATTGCTAATTAATTATTTTTTAAAGCAAACTTGAGATGGGAATTTTTATTAACGATTTCGAAAACAACAAATGCTTTGTTTTTAATATGAAAAATAAATCTTCAATTTATAATAAACAAATAGCTTTGAATTTAATGTTTTTTTTTTTTTTTAAATCTATTAGAATCAAATAAAAATTTTTAAAAGGTTTTAACTGAGCAGTGATAAGGAAAATAACTCAAGTAGTTATAATGACAAAAACTTAATATAAAATATCGGAAAGTAATCTTGATTTAAGATACAAATGTTTATTATGAAATATTACATATCATGTACTGGTGTACTTTTTAAGCACCAGAAAATACATTCAACAAATGACTTTCTAAATTGAAAATATTTTTTAAATATTATGCACAAAATATGTAAAACTCAATTTATATTTTTATATTTGAAAGAAATACGCAAAGAATTCCGTAATTGCAAAGAATTTTAATTTAAATCGTTAAAATACTGAATTTTGCAGCTATGTTGTAAAAACTAATTTAATGCATATTTAAATGAGATTTAAGATTTTTCAATCGCCATTATAAAGACAAAATATTCAGAAACGATCCTATGAATCACTAATTAAAATTTCTCAATGCAAACAAGAATTTTTATTTATGACTTCGAAAGCAACTAATGTTTTTTTTTTCGCCCTCTTATTAAAATTAAAATCTACAGTTCATAATAAACAGATTTTTCCTTTCAAAATTATTTATCAATTTTTATTCTTTTTTTTTTCGATACAGATTTTTTTTAATAAATTGCTCTTAAAATCAAATATTTTTTTTTAAATTACTATAACACTACAGTATTCAAGACAATCATTTCAAGAAGGTATATATAGACTAAATTATAATATATAACACTGAGAAGTAATTATGATTTAAAATAAACATATTCACCCTAAATAATGTATCTTATTATCCAATGATATTCTTCTTAAGCACATTTCTTAAACACATTTCCTATTTCGAAGAGTACTTTAAAATATTATACACCAAAACATGAAGAAATCAATTTTAATTTTCGCATGTGGAAAAAAAATGCGCAAAAATATTCTGTAATAAAAAAGCACATTAATGTTAAATGCTAAAAAACTGAATTTTACAACTATTTTCTTTTTTTAAAAAAATAATACATATTTAATTGCGATTTAAAATCTTTTCACTCTCCATTAGACGGGAAAATATTCAAAAATAATCTCATTAATCACTATTTAAAATTCTTCAAAGTAAACAAGAATTGGAATTTTTTATTAATGACTTCGAAAATAACGTTCTTTTTTCTGCTTATTAAAATTAAAAACGGTCGTTAATAATAAACGGATATTTTTTCTCTAAATCATTTGTTGGATTTTTTTATTAATTTTTTGAGACAGTTTCTTAAAATGCTTTCAGAATCATATAAAATTTTTAACAAACAATTTGTCTAAAAATAAAAAATAAAACCGACTTCGAGTAATTATTTATTTCATTCGTGTTTCTGTGGTAACCATTTTTTCTTATTCACTTTAGAATTCTGAAGCAGGATTGCCACTTGGCCTCCTGTTTTTTTTTGTTTTTTTCAAAAATTTAATCAGAAATTTGTTATTCATAATTTGTGTTTTATTTAATAACAATCATTAAATGATTACCTAATGTAAAAATTCTTCTTTCAGAATTTCCGGTATGAGTTCAGATTTTCTGAATGAAAAAGAAGGTCAAACAGGCCACCCTGGTCTAGTCTCCGGAAATTTTTATTAAGCGAAAAACTTCATTTGAAGTCAACACGAAAACCGACTCGAAACCGGAAATGAAAGAAAATTAATCATAATTTTATGCAATTATGGAGAAGTACGCTACAATTATACATTTAATATCAATTTTATGCAGAAAAATGAACATCATATATAGATATTTATATATACTCATTTATATTTAAATATATAGTTGTTTTTTAATTTAAACAATATTGTGGACTTTCTTTAGAAAAAACGGGTTACAAAACTCAAAACACAAAGCGTCAAAACCCAACCCGAAAAAATTAGAGCTTACTTTACCCGAACCGTGGGTCGAGCCGGCGTCAGCTAAAATTCCCGACGCGATGCTAGAGTCTCATCCAAATTCAGTTTAAATCCCATTGTTGCCAATGTCACTCATTCTGACGTGCAATCGACGATATTTTAAAACTTTGATGTGATCCTCTAACAAAGAAAATACACACGATTATCTTTAAAACGTAAAGTAGTGCTATGTACCTAAACACTATACTCAAATTTCGTGATAATTGGTCAGTTTTTACGAAAGTTAAAGCGTATTTAGTCAAAAAAGAAGAAAGACGACAGATTATTTTTAGATCTTAATGAAACTGAAACTGGACTACTAAAAGAATGAGACTTTTTCAACAAAAAAAAGAAAAAGAATTAGATCATCCGTTCAATAGTTATGCGTGGACATACATAGAGAAAAATATACAAACGAATTATGTAACCAGCTTCATTCGAAGTCAGCTAAAAACATAACACAGTAGTGTTAAGAACAACTATTTCAAATCTATATTATAAAGGACAAACGTTTCCGTGCGTAACGCTGACGTCATTTTGCGAATGGCAACAGTTGACGATGAAATTTCGGTTTTGCGATTTTTGCTACTGCAGTTTTTTTTTTTTTTTTTTTTCTTCTAAACATCGCGCATTTTTACTTTTTACACCGTTATTTTAGGAAAAAAAATCTACTTTCAAATGCAATTTGTTTGAAAACTGTATCTTAGTTTGCTGATTTATTATAGCATTTAAATTAAATTACAAGCATGATTTTTTTTTAATATCTATCTCTATCGCTTGCAGACGATTACAAAATATTAAACGAAACAATATAAAAAGTTCAGCATTTGTCTCCAGCTAAAGTATTTAATATTAAAACATCATTAAGGAATAAGTAAAATAGTATAAATAAAAAACAGATTTAACAGACATGTAATTGAAATAAACGCTTAAAACTGCTGAAATTATCAGAATAATAATAAAAAAAAAACTGCTGTATATAACGAAATTTTTAGCGATTTCTTTGGGGTTGTTAGCGAGCAATCTAACAAAAATTATTAAATATAAAAAATCTATTAGTTTTCAATAATGGTGAAAAATAAATAAAATAAATAAAATGGTTTTCACAAAAATTCTCTATCCCGGGAAGCCCGGGTTGGATGTTCTAGTACTTATAAAGGCTCAAATTTAATATAAAATATCGAGAAGTTATTTTAATTTAAAATGGAAATGCTCAATCCTGTTTACTAGACCATATCTCCTAAATCAAAAAGAAATTTAAATGCTACGCATTAAGTTAGTGTTTTTCAACATATTTTGTTCGCGGTACATTTGAACCCATGCTTCAACTTTCGTGGCACACTAAATTTATTATGATGAAAAACATAAAAAAAAGATGCATTTTGAAATTTACTTAATAACAAACTAAAGTTCAACCACAGCCAAAAAAGTAAAATAATTTGTTACAAGTTGTTATAAGTACATATATCATAAACAACAACAACAACCGTTTTTCTTTTCCCTCAGCTGCTGGATGTAGGTCTCTCCCAGATTCTTCCATTGTTTCCTGTCTAGTGCTTTGGACATTAACTCCAGCAGATTTCTGATTTTGTCGCTCCATCTTACGCGAGGTCGTCTTCTTTTTCGCTTTACAGCTCTGGGATACCACTGCATGGTGTTTGTACTCCATATATTGTCTTGTCTTTTTGTAATGTGCCCAGACCATTTCCATTTTAAACAACTAATTCTCTCGAAGATGCCAAACACTTTCATCTGACTTTTTATCCAGGATATTCTTTTTCTGTCTCTTTAAGTTCTGCCTAGAATACATCCTTCCAAACTTCGCTATGTTGTTTATAATCTTTGTACCATCCCTTCTGTTAGCGTCCGTGGTTCCGCTTCATAAGTTAGGGCAGGCAAAACACATGGGTTAAACACTTTCTTTTTCAAGCAAAGAAGCATGTTACTCTTCAGAATAATACCGTTCTTAACAAAAAGCACTCTATCCATTTTTAACACTTTCCAACCTAGTTGAAAAGTGTTTATGACTTCGGTTTGTCTGCCGTATGGCCGTCTGCCGTCTGTCCATGCTCTAACTCCCGTAAATATGCTGGCATTGCCCTGCAATTTTTATATGTTATTGTCGTTATCTATAGCATGTTTCCTATTTCAACTGAAGTGTGTAGCCCTTATAGTTTTTACAGGGACACTCAAAAGATTTCCGTTACATTACGGTCTATGGGGAAAAATCATTTGAGGTTTATTTTAATGATGTTACACAATTTCAAACTCATTGTAATTGATACATATCACGAAGGTGCATTACAAGAAGCTTAATATGGAATGGGGTGTGCATAGCACTTATAGTTACTTTACAGGGACAGTCAAAAGAATTCAGTTACATTACGTCTATGGAGAAAAATCATTTGCAGTTTAATTAAATAATGTTTCACTATTTTAAACGCATTGAAATTTACATATATCACTAATGTGCATTACAAGAGGCTTACTACAGAATATTGTGTGTATAGCAGTCATCGTTCATTTACAGGGACAGACAAAGCAAGTCTCTACTGTCTGTTAACAATAATTCCTGGAAGTGCGTTTTAAGTTGCTGAACGTGATTTTAAATTTAACTCACTTTTTGTCTATTACTTGGTGTGTATAAATTCTGTAGATCCTATACAGGGCAGCATAAAAGTTCACGAACGCATTTCCATTTGTTGACAGAAACTCCAGAAGGAGAATTTTAAACTGTGCTACGCGTTTTCTAACTAAACTAAAATTTAGCATCCTATGTAGTATATATACAAATCTATAGATCCTATACAGGGCTGAATAAAAGTATACGCATATTTTTTCGAATATTGTATATGTTGGAAATTCCTGAAATTACGTTTTTAAATATGTTATGCGTTTTCCAAATTGTTTACTTATATGTTATCTTTCAACTTATTAAACGGTAATGATTTGTAAAATTATTTTGGAAGCGTTGGAAAGTGTTATATAATCTATGCTTGACGCATAATTTTTCGTTCTTGTTGATTTTTCTGTTGATTTCATTCATGATGCTTTTATCCGATGCTATTTCCTGCCAAAGGTACACGTAATTCTGCACTTCCTTAATCTCGGTGTTTTTGTAGATGGTGCAAATGAATTGAACATCATTTTAGTATTTTCCATATTTATTTTTAATCCAACTTCAATGGATTCTGCCTAACTTTTTAACATATGTTTCAATTTTTCAAGGCTGTTACTGAAAATTAAAATGTCGCCAGCGAACCGAAGATGACTTTGGTGTCCCCCATTTATTCTAATCCATTTTTACTCTCAATCCAGCTTCTTAGAAATATTTTCTAAGACAGCAGTAAAAAACCTTAGGTGAATTCGTGTCTCTTTGTTTAACTCTTCTTCCAAGCTTCTTTGCTTTTCCTCTGTTCAAACAGATGGTTGCTGTAGCTTTCTTGTAAATTTTCTTTATAATATTCATGTTAGGTTTGTCTGTACCTATGTCCTCCAAAGACTTTACTACTGCTGGTATGTAGACAGAATCAAATGCTTTTTCATAATCAGTAAAAGTGAGGCAAATAGGTAAATTATATTCCTTATGTTTCTCTGTGGATTCCCTTACTGTTTGAATATGATTCATTGTGCTAAATCCACTTCGGAATTCTACTTGTTCTCTAGATTGAGTTAAGTCTAGAACTGATTCAAGTCTTTTAAAAACTTTGGTCATTTTTTTTAAACCACTGATAGTAAGCTGATCGAACGATAGTTTTTAATTTTTTCCATCTCTTCAGCTTTTGCCATGTTTTTTTTCTCTGATCAGTAAAATTCCTTCTCTTAGATATTCGCATTTATATAGATCATTATAAAATTTTTCGACAATACTTACGATTTCATTATTGATTTTGGCGATTGTTCTATCTACTCTCTTCGGTGTAAAAATACCTTTTCTTCCAACACAGTTTGCACTGAGCTGATTTTAAACTTTTGTTATCTTCTAGAATTTTTCTGATATCTTCTATAAAGCACTTTATACGCTTTTTGCATAATTCTGCATAGTCAACTCTTGATTCGGAATTGTTTTCTTCGTTTTAAATTCGTTGCGTTTCTTCATCAACTTTCTTTTTTCTTCGTTATTTGCTTTTTCTGTTTTATTAGTGATTCAAGGATTATCGTATTTGTCGAGTTTTTATTATTATTATTATTATTTTCATTAATATTCGCAGCAAAAAAGTTCCTTCCTCATAAATATAAGACATTAAGAGCAAAATATTTCTCATGTAATATTTGCAAATTTGTAATTTAGAGGATATCAATATATTTTAATATCCTTTTTATAATTATTAACACTTTTCAACCTAGTTGAAAAGTGTTTATGACTTCGGTTTGTCTGGCCGTCTGCCGTATGGCCGTCTGTCCGTGCTCTAACTCCCGTAAATATGCTCGGATTGCCCTGCAATTTAAATTTGTTATTGTCGTTATTTATAGCATGTTCCCTATTTCAACTGAAGTGTGTAGCACTTATAGTTTTTTTTTACAGGGACACTCAAAAGAATTCCGTTACATTACGGTCTATGGGGAAAAATCATTTGCGGTTTATTTTAATGATCTTACACAATTTCAAATACATTGTAATTGATATATATCACTAAGGTGCATGACAAGAAGCGTAATATGGAATAGGGTGTGCATAGCACTTATAGTTACTTTACAGGGACAGGCAAAATAATTCCGTTACATTACGTCTATGGAGAAAAATCATTTGCAGTTTAATTAAATAATGTTTCACTATTTTAAACGCATTGAAATTTACATATATCACTAAGGTGCATTACAAGAGACTTACTACAGAATATTGTGTGTATAGCAGTCATCGTTCATTTACAGGGACAGACAAAGCAAGTCTCTACTGTCTGTTAACAATAATTCCTGGAAGTGCGTTTTAAGTTGCTGAACGTGATTTTAAATTTAACTCACTTATTGTCTATTACTTGGTGTGTATAAATTCTGTATTTCATATACAGGGCAGCCCGTGAAGTTCGCAAACATATTTCCGTTTATTGAAAGAAACTCCAGAAGGAGAATTTTAAACTGTGCTACGCGTTTCATAACTAAACTAAAATTTAGCATCCTATGTAGCATATATACAAATCAATAGATCATATACAGGGCTGAATAAAAATATTCGGATATTTTTCCGAATATTGTATATGTTGGGAATATATGTTGGAAATTCCTGAAATTACGTTTTTAAATATGTTATGCGTTTTCCAAATTGTTTACTTAGATGTTATCTTTCAGCTTATTAAACGGTAATGATTTGTAAAATTATTTTGGAAGCGTTGGAAAGTGTTACATAATCTATGCTTGACGCATCATTTTTCGTTCTTGTTTTCATTGCAGTTATCTGCTCGTTTTTATTTCCGATAACTTTACCTCTTTTGTCATATCTAAACTTGCTGAAGCAGATGCACATGGACATGGCACTAAAACAAAGAATTTTTTTCTGAGGGTCGTGTTAAGTGTTGGTGGGAGGACGTGTTCTTCAAAATTTTAGTACCATAAATCTAGAAATTATAAAAACTTGTTCAATATATCTTATATCATTTTTTAATTCATAAAAGCTTGATAATACATTATTAAATTTTCGCAGCGCACCTGAAATCTTCTCGCAGCGCACCTGAAATCCTCTCACAGCACACCGGTTGAGAAACACTACACCAATTGATGAAAAACTCTTTATTTTTATATTTGAATAGAATGACGTGAACAAAATTCAGTAATTTTAAAAAGCAGATTAAAGTGGAAAGTTAAAATACTGAATACAATAATAATTAATCATATTTCAAATATTTTGGAAAAAAGTAATGATTATTTTGTTGAGTTAGTTTTTAGATGTTTTCGTTTTCCATTAGACAGAAAATGTATTATGAAGCTATATTATTAATCACTAATTAAATTTCTTCAAAGAGGATATGCGTTGAGATTTTTATTAATGATTTCCATAGTAACTAATGCTTTTTTCTCGTTATTAAAATAAAATCTGCAGTTTATTACAAAGAAGTACATTTTATTTTATTCTTTGATTTTTAAGTCTTTTTGAGATAAATTCTAAAAATGATTCTTATAGCATTTTTTAAATTAAAAATTCTCCAGAATTTAAAATTTCATTTCTCTTAACTAATTTCATTATCATTCGTATCAATTTCTATAAAAATACAGAATTTATGGAGAATCTTTATAAATATTAAACACCAAAACAATACTTTTCCCAAATTCTGAAATTAAGCTCAGCACTGTGTCATTTTGACCTATGTCAAATGAACATGTTTTGAACCAGAAAATTTTATTTTCTAAAACATACCTTTTTCTTTAAGATACTTATTTGATTTATTTTGTTAAGCAAATATTCTGGTTCAAAACAAGTTTGGATCAAATTGACGCAGTGTACCGCTTAATTACGAAATGTTGACAACTACGCCAAAAGATAAAATACTAAAACTTTATAACTTAAATTAAATACACCAAAAAATCCGGTTATTAAAAAGCACAATTATGTGAAATATTGTATTTTATATATATATATATATATATTGTTTTTTTTTAATTGTATTTTAACACTCTTTTATTTAACGTAAGTTTTTATATATAAAGATGGAATTTTGTAATCGATTTTTCACTCACTTCCTGATATGCTACACTGTTAAAAATTTGCAGCAAATTGTCCAGTCATTTGACCGTTTGTATAGAAAACGGTTACATAAACATACTTTAACTCTAATCTGACCATGTTATTGCCCATATTATGGTCAGAATAGAGTTAAATTACGGTTATATAACCATTTTCTATAAAAACGGTCAAATGACTGGACAGTTTGCTGCAAATTTTTAACAGTGTAGATTTATAAAACGTATGTACAAACGTGTATTTGCGATGACAACACAACATTTTAATATTTTTATAACTTAATTATGAATTAATAAATTAATTTTAAAGCATCTTTTCGTTAACCGATCACAGGTGATAAATCTCCAAATTTTCTTTATTGTTATAATTATATCTGAGTTGCAGCAACAATGAAATTCATGATGCGCCAAACCACGTTCGCCGAAATATGCAAACTGGCTGTGAAACTGTAACAAACAAATAATTCAAACACCAAAAAGTATAAAAATTAAAAACAAAGAGTGTAGTAATTAACAAAATACGCTTTAATCAATAAATAGTTTACTATTAATTCAATTATGATTATACGTTGAGAAAACATTTTAGAAATCCTGAATTGAAATTTCAATAATGTTTTTTTTTCTCTTTATTGTTGCCATATCTTAAAAAAGAAACAAAGCCAAAATTATCTTTTTTTAATAAATTTACTTCGTAAATATTTAAGAGTAAATCAAAGCGGTGAATTTTCCATAATCGGGGCCCACGTTTAATTAATGTATTTTAACGCAATTTTTTGGAACAAAATCAATTGTAGTCATGATTTTTAAGATGAACATTGAATGTTTCTAAAAGAGTGTTTTTAAAAAAACACACATTCACCGACTTCGAAATGAAAATTCACCGCTTTGATTTCGACATCGCTTTAGTATTCGATTTGTACTATTTTTTCTTTAATGCGTATTAAATACTAAGAACTTGTACTGCATAGTTAGTTGACATTTAAAAATATGTCTTTTTCTCGATTAGAGGGAATATATTAAGGATAGTTCCCATTAATTACTAGATAAAAATTCTTCAAAACAAACATATTTACTGATAATTTTAATTAACGATTTTCAAACCAACAAATGTTTTTTTCTACTTATTGAAATTAAATCTGTAGTCTATAAGAAAAGAAAAAAATACGTTTTTCCGAAAGATTTTTTGTCGATTTTTTTAATTTATTTTTTACACAAATCCTTAAGAGTCTACGCTAGTCACTGGACAAACTCGCAATCTAATGTTAATCTTATGGGAGCGTTCTTTTTTAATTTCTCAGTTGCATTTCAATATTTTTAAATGATTTTTTAGCATCGTATAGCTGAGGTCAATCAAGTGACCACATAAAAAAATCTGCAAAGTCCTCTGTGAAAAAAAAATCATTTACAAATAATGAAATGCAAACGAGAGATTTGAAAAGAACGCTTCCATAGATTTAACATTACATTGTTGGCCTGTGTGTTTATGTAACCAAAAGTCACTGACTAAAGATCTGTTCTGAATTCTTAGTTCCACCTACATAGCTGCTAACCATTCTGCTTTTATGTTAGCGCTGTTTCTGAGTAGTAATATACTCCTTATTTAATCACATAATTCTGTGATATAATTAGGCGAAGACTACTGTTCAAAAATATTGGTAACAAAAAAGGACGGTATGGTTTGCAGCTAAGCATCTTTCTAACTTTTTATTCATCAAATGTTGATAAAATTTTGTCAGAAAGAATATATATTTATAACATATACTTTGATCAAAGTTTTAAAATGTAAGATATCTTACATTATATACATACATAAAGAATAACTCATGTATACATTTAAAAAACCTATCTATATTTGTATACATTTAAAAAACTATACCACAAACTTTCAGAAGAAGATTCTTTTATTTCGAAATCAGAGTTCAAATAATCTTTTTCAAAATATTCCAATACAGCAATTTCAAGGACAAATATTTCAAATAGTTATAAATACAAAAATTTATATCAAACGAAACTCTTGATTTAAGATAAAAATGCACTAAGGAAATTAACCTTGATTTAAGATCAAATTATTCACCACACAAAAGATAACTTATCATCTACTGATATCCTTCTTAAGCAGCAGAAAATACATTCCATTAGACTTTTTCCTAAATAAACCAGAAATATAAAACATGCGTCAAGCATAGATTATGAAACAATTTCCGACACATTCAGAATACTGTTACAAAACTTCAGCGTTAAAAATGTATCTAAATAAGCAATTTGGAAAACGCATAACACATATGAAAACACAATTTAATAATTTACCATCTATATTCGGTAAATTATCCGAATTTGTATGTGTAGCCCTGTACATGATCTATAGAATTATACACACCAAATCACATGCAAAAAAAGGGTTAAATTTAAAAACTCATACCACAGCTGAAAACGCACTCCTAGCAATTATCGTTCATAGATAGTACTGTAAGCTAATACTTTTGTGTGTCCCTGTAAACGAACTATAAATGCTACGCACACCACATTCTACAGTAAGTATACCGTAGTGCACTTTATTGATGTATAACAGTTTCAATGTGCTTGAAATAGTTTAACATCATCACAATGCATTGCACATGATTATCTCCTTAGACCATAATGTAACGGAATTTTTTTAGTGTCTAATTGCTACAATCTTCATTTTAAATATAGAACATGCCTCCAGTAACATATATCAATTGCATAGCAATCCAAGTATATTTTCGTAAATTAGAGCACAGACAGATGGACAGACAGACAGCCAGACAAACCAAAGTCATAAACAGTTTTCAAATATATTGGAAAGTATTAAAATGAAGTTTAAATTACTATACTCCAAAAGATGATAAATTAAATTTGAATTTTATATTTTGAAAAAAAAAACATGAAAAATATTCCAGTGATTAAAATTCAAATTAATGTGAAATTTTAAACAGAATTTACTAAACTACTTTATTAAAAAAATATTGCATATATAGTTGAGACTTAAAATGTTTCGTTCTTTAGTAGAAGGGAGAAATATTGAAAAAGAAAAAGATAATTTCGCTCGCAAATTAAAATTCTTCAAAGCAAACATGCGTTGCAAATTTTTATTAGTGACTTCTAAAGCAACTAATCCTGTTTCTCCTTATTAAAATAGAATACGCTGTTCATTATAAGCAGATCTATAATTTTTAAGATTTGTTGGATTTCACTTTTATTTTATTGTTATCATTTTATTGATTTATTTATTTATTTAAAAATTTTCTAAAAATTCTGTTATAATCAAATAATTATTCAACTACATTTTAACTCAAATGGATTTTAAGATCCTACACTAGTCCCGGAAAGAAACGCTCAAGCTAATGTCAAGTCTATGGGAAGATTCTTGACAGGTTTCTTGCTCGCATTTTAATATTTTTAAATGATTTTTTTTCCATAGGATATCTGAGGCCGATTCCTAATGTTGTTTTTTTTACGTTTTTGATTTTGGTTACAGTTTTTTTTATAAGCGGACATTTTCAATTTTGGAACAGGTTGGAACCGGTTCTGAAAGTGAAAGTTCACTTATATTAAAAAAAAACTGGAACCAAAATCGAAAAAGCAAAAACTAATAACGTTAGAGGTCGACCTCAGCTATCCTATGCAAAAAACATCATTTAAAAATATTAAAATGCGAGCGATAAATTTGCCAAGAACCTTCCCATAGACTTAACATTAGCTTGCGCTTTTTTTTCGCATGACTGATGTAGGCTCTTAAGGATAAATATTTGAAGTATTTATAAAAACAAAAGAAATAATATGCAATATATTCCCTAACGGCAAAACAATATTGAATAAAAAATGCTTGTATTTGTTATATCTTCGACAATATTGACAATATATTATCATGAATTGACAATAAACAAAACTATTATGATTAACTCCTCAAAAACAGCTGATTTGTTAAGACTGTCACCTTCAGTTAACTTATTTTTTGTCTGATAGATTTTATTTTATTGGACAGATTTTATTTATTGTGCAGACAGTTTTCGTTTTCATATCCAAAATTTATCTTCGATTATTATGACATATATTGCGTAATAGATAAAGCTTGTACTGTTAAAAGGATGTCAGGTTGCACTTAACAGTCTCACATGAAAATCGGAAAAAAAAATTAAATGTCAGTTACCACGATTTACGCCCGAGCCCTTCAATTATTGTCCCAACATTTGCATTTATAAAACATTGGTGCAATATTTATTTGTCTGTTATTGGTGGAGTGTATTTCTAGTGAATTCACTATTAGTACAACACTGGGCTTCAATATAAACATTATTTGTTTAATACTAATGTTATTTCTATTATTTTAATGATCTGAGAAAGTATGTCTCATTGCAGCTAAATATTTCGGTAAAGGTTAAGTTTATCTAGCGTTATTAGTGGTACGTGGTTATTCATATTATTTTAATGCAGTTTATTTTATGGTTCCTTATGTTCTTTGTTTTATATTAACACAAGCATACTTTTGTATTTATGTTACTTTTTTTTCTTTTTTTTTTTACATTATGTAATATTTTGTCGAAATTTGCTGTTGTTATTGAAACTTAAAAAGGTTGTACAAATTTCCATATGAAGAAATTCCCCAAAACGTAACTTACTAATGCTCTTTAATAAAAGTTATTACCAATCCATTGGCACAGGTACATTTTTTTCTACGATGATTTGAGGCAAAATTATTAACAAGGGTGTTAACATTTTCTGAAGGACTCTCTACATCGTTTGAAAAATATTTTTATCCTGATACAATACACAATTTTTACAGCTAAAGCAAAAAATAACAAGCCCATTTCTACAGTGAATACGCTGCATCATTGTTCTTCAGAGAAGTTTTTTTTTACTCTTAAGCTCTTAACTCAATCCAAATAAAAACAATCTTCTTCTGTTGAAATGTCTCTTCAATTGACAGTTCTTTTATTATTATTTTTTTTTACTTTTTTCAGCTGCCACTTTGTTTTCGTTTTGCTCATTTAGTTATTTGAAAAGAAATATAATAACGATATCGCAGTAGATAAAGTTTTGGGGGTATCTGATGAAAATAGTGTTTCGGCCAACATTTTCGGAAGGTTGCTGAACGCGAATAAAGATATAAGATTAGCAAAAAATAAGATACGATTTTCTCGGGGTTTTGGAATACAGCAAAATACAGCTCAAAAAAAAAAAAAAAAAAAAAAAAAAAAAAAAAAAAAGAGAAGAAAACTTTAACTACAAATAATTCAATGAAGTGCTAGACATATGTTAAAAAAAAAATTTTGAGGTACAAAAATTTCCCTATAAATATACCTGTAGCAACTATCAAACAGAGCATTCGTAGACGTGTTTTGCATATTTTGACAAATTCACCACACTTAGAAATATAAAATATTATTTTGTGATTACAATTCACAGTTTACAATGCAGACGGACATACTGGGTGTTTACTGTAAGCATATTAAACATGTATGTGAAGGCATGTTGTACATTAAAATGTATAAGCCTGTGTAACATTTATTTGAATATTACAGCACCTCGTTTCAACAATTTTTTCAAAGTAAAAGTTTTATGTAACAAATGACAAGCGCAGAGTCCGGATTTAATATTACCACTAATTTTAATGGTAATCTTTGTCTTATTCAATCCCCGAAATGCTGCATTAAATAAAGCTATTATTAAAAAAAAAAATTGCAACCAAAACCGAAAAAGTACAAAAGTACCCTGTTAGACATCGACCTTGACTGCACCTCATACTAGATATTTCTTGAATGGTATTCGAAAATAGTGGTACTCAAAAATCCGTGGGCTTGGCAGTTTTGAAAAAGCATCATTTGAGTTATCTGCACTTTAAATTTCGTCTGATTCCAGCAATAGAACGTATCTCAGAGCTCTCTGAAATCGATTTTTTGTTAATCCTATATTTTGAAGGGGTTTTTTTTTTTTAATAAACTCCGTCAAGAATCATTAATCGCTCCGAAAATTGAATTTATTCAGCATGTATACTCTGTTCCGGAGAGTTGCTTCCGTGACAATAATTAACCGTTTACTACACAAGTTTTTCTCTTTTTGTGAAAATAAATAATTGATATTTTTAATGGGGTAAAAAAGGGGGGGGGGATATTTTTTAATCTTACTTTAATGTTTAAGTAGAAATTTTGAATTTTATCCTTCAATTTTATTTCTAGAATTTTGTGACACAAGTTGTAAAAAAAATTGTAGTTTATTTATCCAAAGCTGAATGACAGGTGTGCAGGGGTCGCAGCCTCCTATATTTTCTCTATCAGTATTTCTACAAAACAATCTTCGGACAAATTTTCTTTTGCACATTTTAAAAAAAATTCCTGGATATGGCACAAAAGCCACTCAAATTAATAACTTCACATTGACCAGGTACAGCCGGCAACAAAAGACAGAGAGAGAGAGAACACCCTATACAATCACCATATTGTCGTAGGAAAAAAAATACGATACTAGCTATTTAACTAGAAATTATGTCATCTTTCAATTTATATTTAAAACATAAGCTTAGGGAACCGTCTACATATTTAAATACTGACAAACTTTAAACATTTTCAGTACTAACACCCAAATTTAAATTCATATTTCGATTCGGGAGTAAATTTTAATTTCGATACCAAACAGGAAACCATTCGATCAAGAACTTAAGGAGTTATCTATATTAATAAAAGAAAGTTTCGCTCTGTGTGTGTGTGTTTGTTTGTTTGTCTGTCTGCCTGCGATGGCTAGCAAAATCTAGCCCACCTAGAAGTCTAAAATTTAGGTGTAGATAGTCCAAGGTCTGGCCATGTGCACCTGAGTCTCAGAATTTTAATATTTTGATAATTACCCAAGATATTAATTAGTTTCTGATTAACCATCGCTTCTAAAATGCCATATTTTTCTGAAAATGGTGCAAAAGAAATGTGAAACCGCAAAATGAGGTGTATGTTGGGTGAGGGAAAAAGATTTTGGGTTTACTGGAAAAAGCTTGGGTTACCACAATGACTTTTAACTACGCCTTTTCGACACATGTCGAAATAACAGAAACTATTAGGTCTTTCGACACGAAAATTTGCAGATCTATATAAACAAACAATCGCAGATTCAAAAAGTCAAATTTCAAAAAACTCCATCCACAACTTTCAGAAATATTAATTAGAAATGTTTAATTTTTCGAGCAATTTAATCTTGGAATGATCAACACGTTATTTGAAAAAATCTCTAAAGCCCTGCTTCAGTCGTAGATCATTTTGCGTTATCCAGGGTGCACCACGTGGAGGCGATCTATCATAGAAAAAGAGATGAATTGATTAGCAGAATTAACAATGCAATGATGGTACTGGCCGATTGGTGTAATATAAATGAAATGCAAGTAAACATTGAGAAAACTGAATACCAAAATTTTACACCAAGCCACCAAGAAACGGAAATGACCATAAAGTATATGGGCATACCTATTAGGGAAACCAATACATACCTAGGAGTAACATTTGAAAAAAGACTATCATGGAATTACCATATCCCAAATATTTCAGAAAAGGCCATTAAGAGATTTTCAATTCTCAAAAGATTAGCAGGAATGATGTGGGGCTGCTGTAGAGACACCCTTAATACTACGTATAATATGTATATTAAGCCTTTGATAACGTATTGGTGTGAGCCACTGATAACATGCTCAGGGCTTTATATTGAAAAACTCGAAAGAGTTCAGAATCAAGCTTTAAGACTGATAACCGGTGCGATTAAAACCACACCGATCCAGGCAATGCTGTGTTTGACGGATAATAAGCCTATTGAGGAGATTGTTAAAGAAAGGGCACTAATTTTATTTGAGAAACTTATTAGACTGCCTTCAAATAATTACTGGAGAGAATATAATACTGAACAATTAAGAAAATTAAAAACTCAGCAGGGATTCATGCAGAAAGTGACTAAGTATCGCCTTGCACTAGAAATTCCTAGCAATCCTGAAAATCTGCTTCCAATGTTGAACCCGACAGTACCGATTTGCTGTATCCAATTAGGAAAAAGGATGCTGGGGATAAAGAGTTACATGCATAAGCAATGGAAACTATTTATACCAGATACCCCATAAAAGAATAGCTCCGCGTTTATACGGACGGCTCCAGACTCTCTTTGGAAGAGAATGCGGGTGCTGGAATCTACTCGGAACTCTTCGCATTTTATGCATCCTTGAAAACAAACACAACACCGTTCGATGGAGAGGTGCAAGCTATCTGTATTGCCACACAACAGCTAATTATACGAGAAAAAGATTTCAAAAAAGCAGTTGTCTTATCGGATTCAATCTCTGCTATTCAAGCAATAACTTCCTTTAAGATCCCCGAATCAAGAAGAATTGAGGTCTGCAGGAAAAATTTTAAACAACTAAAAGAGAGTGGAAAGGAAGTGGAACTACAATGGATCCCGGCCCGTTGTGGAATATGCAGGAATGAAGCGGCTGACCAACTAACCAAAAAAGGAACTAAAATAATACAAACACCAAGCAATGAAATACCTTTCAATTCAATATCAAGAATTATAAAGAGAAAAATGGACTCAATATGAAAGAAGAAAACTAAGTGAAATCGAAAATAAAGAATGGAAAAATGCAATATCTCATGTCCCTACAGCACCAAGAAGAACAAGTGTTACCTTATTTAGACTTGCCACGGGACACGATTGTCTACCTAATTACCTTTTCAGATTTGGTATTCTTGAAAGTCCAAATTGCCCTATTTGTGGAGAGGATGTAATCTTGAATGCACAGCATTTACAACTGTGCCCCGCACTATCAAGTAACAGTATATCTGGCAAATATTGGGAGGCCAGGGAACTAATGAGGACCTCAGAACATCAGTCTAATTGATTGTATTCCCTGTTTACAGTTGACTTTTTGTTTTCTCTAAAGTCTCTATATGTCACTCTTGTTTCATTTGTTGTTCTGTTTATTCTTCAATTGATTTGGTGGCATATAAAAGTGTACAGATATTTTTCCAAGTGCTATTGCTTTGAAAAAAAAAAAAACACGTTTTGTGATAAAAATTTGAGCCGCCGCAGGTGTCTCGATAATGAAACCGCAAAGAAAGAGGTACTAAGAGATTTTTTAGGTGACTCAAATTAACAATTCTAATTAAGCTACGATTTTAAAATTAACACCTTTCGAATCCTCACTTTTTCTACATTACAGGTTTGTAAAAATTAGGATTATCCGATTCTTATAACCGAAGATATTTATTATTTCGCATTAATTTGACTGCAGAAAAAAAAATTGACGTGTTTCTTTTTTTTTTCTACGAGCAAGCATAGCAGACAAGATGTCCGTTATCTCTTGAATAAAGAAAGATACAAAACAAGTAAATAAAAATTTGGAATGGTGCTATTAGAAGCTGTGTAAAATTATTAAAATTCTTTGATTTTTTTTTAAATTGGAAAATTATGCATCCTTATCGAGTTAAAGATATAAAATCATACAAACTTTTCGTTTGTTTAACTTTATTATCACGGGCCCGGGCAACGTCGGGCGGGTCAGCTAGTAAAGATATAAAGTTTTAACTTCCTAATGTGAAATTAAATTATATATATATATATATATATACATATATATATATATATATATATATGTCACTTTTTTATGAACACGATAACTGGAAAAATTCTGCATAAATCTCTTCCAAACTAATACATAAAATCAAGGGGCATAAAATCTCGGTCAAGTTCGTTAATGGACAAAATCGAACCAAGGGGGGGGGAATGGGGGGGCTTTTTGTGAAAACCGAAAAAAACCCATAATTACTTAATTATTATACGTATCGAATCCGTTTAAAGTTATTATTACTTCTAGGAAAAGGGCCGAAAATTTATGTATGACAGATTTTTGATATAATTAAAAATGGCTCCAAGGGGGGGAGGGGAGGGGGGTTTTAAAAGAAAAAAAATCATAGCTTCGTCAATTCACAAGATATCAAATCCGCGTAAATTTATTATTAATCCTCTCAATATTATCTAAAACTTTTATATTGACAAGTTTTTATAGGACCAACCGTTATAGCAAAAAAAATTAAAAACAAAAAAATCCCTGCCGGCGCCGCAGCAAACAAGTTATTTTTCGAAGTAAGCGGTTCCAACTCCCGCATCTTTTCGAAACTGATACATAAAATCAAGGGGCATAAAATCTCGGTCAAGTTCGTTAATGGGCAAAATCGAACCAGGGGGGGGGCTTTTTGTGAAAACAGAAAAAAACCCATAATTTCTTAATTATGATACGTATCGAATCCGTTTGACGCTATTATTACTTCTAGGAGAAGGACCGAAAATTTATATATGACAGATTTTTGATATAATTAAAAATTGCCTTAAGAGGGGGGAGGGGGGGGAGAAGAAAAAAATGCATAACTTCGTCAATTTCAAAGATTTCAAATCCGCTTAAATTTATTATAAATCCTCTTAATATTATCTAAAACTTTTATAGTGACAGGTTTTTTATAGGACCAACCGTTATACCAAAAAAAAAATTAAAAACAAAAAAATCCCTGCCGGCTCCGCCTGCAAACAAGTTAGGTTTCGAAGTAGGCGGTTCCAACTGCCGCATCATCGTAAAAAAGGTCATTTCTTCCGCAATTCCCGACAAACAGGCGCCCCACGGTCTGCGTCTTCGAAATCTACCTGTGCCTGTAGGCCGAGCCGTCAGGGATTTTTTAGTGTACATTGTTTTTCTTAATTCAATAGACGAGTGTGAGTGCGCATCCACGTCACTGTCACTTCATATCGATGTCATGCGACGTCCCATCGACGATCACAAAGTCACAATGTAACGTTTCCTTGATGTCACAATAATATACGGGAATGAACTTAAATATTATATAATATTGAATACATATAATAAGAATAAAAAATTATAATACAAGATTATTAGAAGAAACTTTTTGTTCAACATTGAAAGGGGCCACTTTCATAGTTTTATTGTAGTAATCTTTTTTACTGTACGTTGTTTTTAAAAATTCAATAGAAGAGTGTGAGTGTGTGAGGCATTTTCAGTACATTTAATTTTAATAAACATTTATTTAGAAAAGTCACCATCAAATTAAAAATCAATCACAATTCCATACAAAATGCCTGAAAAGTTTAACAATTCTCATAGCTAATTTATTTTTACATATTTCTCTACAAATACTAGTTAAAAGACAGAAAATCTCTTTAAAATTTCAACAGTTCTCAGTTAAATGATTTTTATGTAACTTTTCGATCATCAAACTAAGCATTTCAGAAATGCTTTGAACATTATCTCAAAACCTCTGAAAAGGATCAGACGTAAGTTTTATTTTTAAATGTATATACAGAGTGTCCCAAAAAGATTGAAACGTTCTTTTATTTTTGTCTTTTTGGAGATAAATCGGCAATGTAAATTGCAAAAGGTTAAAAAAAAGGTAGTAGATATCATTGTGAGAACATATTAGTGAAATATCCCTGCCGTTAATTTTTAAAAATAATTCTTTAAATTTATATACTATCCTCGTAGACAAAATTGGTCAATAGGGAAAATTTTCTTCAAAACAAGAAATCGTATACTTTTATCTTTAAAATTTAATGAGTTATGCTTAATTTAAAATTTATCATTATAAATGGGGTCTGTATATCAAATTAGAAATGTAAGTCTATTGCGAAAAGGAGAGCAGTGAATACGTAAGGAAAAATTTTGCTGATAGTATGTAGCCTCACAATACATTTACCGATTCTTATATACCCGTTAAAATGATACATTGCATTATATCATTTAAAAAGTAAAAATGATTGTATTTAATCTTTAAAAGCAGCACACGCCGGTGAGTCCTTGACAGTTGAACTCACACAGAATTTCTCTCTTACTTTTCATTAAAACTGAAATTTCGCCTTGTTTCAAATATTTATAGCAAAATATTTTTAAGAGATTGAATAATACACTTCAGATAATTTTGTTATTTATTTCTCGCTTTATTTCATACAGTATCACTCGACAAACGTTTTAGCATTTTTAGATATTTCATTATTTCTATTTATGTAATGTTTTATTTACATGTATTTGTAACGCAATTTTTCCACCCTTGTCAATGAATTTTTGATATAAAACCGGATATCGTCAGTCAGTGTATTGTCTATATTTTCACAGATGGAATATCATTTTAAATACGGCAAAAAAAATGGTGTGAGTAAGTTTATTTTCTCCATTATAATTGAGTTAAATTTAAGATATGGTTATCCAGATGTTTGTGATGATTTCCTTGCAACAAAAGGAAAAAAAATTCTAATTGATCAGTTTTGTCTAGAGAAGAGGGCATATAAAACTTTTAAAAGTGTAACATTTTGAAAATAATGTCTGGACTATTAAAAAACACCAATTAAAATATATTAAGACAGACATAAGCTCACTTTAAAAAATAAAATTTTATAAAAAAATATACTTAAAAACATTTAAAAATACAAATAAGTAGACGTTTCGCCATACGACACGCAAGGCATCATCAGTACAAAAAACAATCCAACGCATAACAGACCACTGAACAATTCAAGAACAGTTAAAGTTACTTTAATAACAGACAATATTCACTCGGTACGGCACGAGCTTCATTCAGTGTCTCCGATCGCAATTCAGTGAGCCAACCCTCAAGGAATAATCTACCATGGTAGTTGTTACAGCCCGATTTCAAAATGCCGGCGTTCGCAATTAGCGGGATGTGATTCGTTTTAAGTGAATGCTGGACAATTTTTGAATTCAAATTACTATTTTTTAAAGCAGTAGTATGTTCTTTTAAGCGAATTTCCAATGATCTACCTGTTTCACCAATGTAGACATTATTGCAATCTTTACAGGGAATAATATAAACAACACCGGGTAATTTAGACTTATCATATTGAAATTTATGCTTAGTGAAAAAGGAACTCATTTTATTAATTGGTTTAAAAGAAACCCCAATATTGTATGATTTTAGAATGCCAGAAATTTTTTTACAGAAAATTCTGTTTACAGAAAACCTACATCTACTGGTCAATATACTAATTTCAATTCAATATGCCTTTTCAGCCATAAAATAGCCGTTATTAAAACTTTAGCTTTCAGGGCCATTAGATATTGCAGTTCTAGTAATGATTTTGAAATTGAGAAATGTAAAATTTATCGCGATTTGGTTAATAATAGCTATCCTATTGGTCTTGTTAAAAAAATCTTTAAAAATACTTTAAATTTTGTGAATTCTACTCCCCCCCCCTTTCCAACGTAGTAAACCAAATACTTTTATCTGTATCCCTTATTATAAAAACATTTCTGATAAAATTTCTGGCATTCTAAAATCATACAATATTGGGGTTTCTTTTAAACCAATTAATAAAATGAGTTCCTTTTTCACTAAGCATAAATTTCAATATGATAAGTCTAAATTACCCGGTGTTGTTTATATTATTCCCTGTAAAGATTGCAATATGTTTGTTTTGTTTATTGAGAACATACATCTGACTTGTGTGCTTGACATCAAGTGCCCGCTTATAAGTCATCGTCAATATACAGGGACGAGATAGCCACAAGGAAATTTACAACACCAGAGAATTACATCCGGGAGCTCCACAAAGTGTGTGCAATGGAGCTGGCGGGAAGATTGCAATAGTGTCTACATTGTTGAAACAGGTAGATCATTGGAAATTCGCTTAAAAGAACATACTACTGCTTTATAAAATAGTAATTTGAATTAAAAAATTGTCCAGCATTCACTTAAAACGAATCACATCCCGCTAATTGCGAACGCCGGCATTTTGAAATCGGGCTGTAACAACTACCATGGTAGATTATTCCTTGTGGGTTGGCTCACTGAATTGCGATCGGAGACACTGAATGAAGCTCGTGCCGTACCGAGTGAATATTGTCTGTTGTTAAAGTAACTTTAACTGTTCTTAAATTGTTCAGTGGTCTGTTATGCGTTGGATTGTTTTTTGTACTGATGATGCCTTGCGTGTCGCATGGCGAAACGTCTACTTATTTGTATTTTTAAATGTTTTTAAGTATATTTTTTATAAAATTTTATTTTTTAAAGTGAGCTTATGTCTGTCTTAATATATTTTAATTGGTGTTTTTTAATAGTTTTTACATTCAGACGTTAAATGTATACATATTGCAATGTCTGGACTATTTTATTAATATAATCTCAATTTCTACCTTATTTTAAGCTCGTTTGCAATTTACATATCCTATTTATCTCCAACAAGCAAAAAATGAAGCTCGTTTCTATCTTTTTTGGACACCTTGTATATTTTGATAGTTAGACATACTTTGCACACTAGAGATGACAGACTTTCAAATTTGTTTAAAGTAGAATCCGACGCACTACAAAAGTCCATACGTCAATCGGGATTCGAACCCATCATATTTTTTTTAAGTAACCAGCACAGCGTCCTATTCACTAGACAAGCAGGCGGGCCGTGCCATTGAAAAAAAATTCTTAAAGATTCCTTAGCACACATTTTACTTAGTAGCTTAAATTTTCTGCTAGTATGCAATCAAACGGCTACAGATTCGATTCCAAAAATTCTATAAAATTTACTCTCATAAATTCAAGTTAATTTTTAGTATTTATTTTGATTAATTTTGAAAGCAAAGGATGACTGTATTGTAAAAAAAACTGAATGTAGTATTAATTGTTTTCTGTTAACGGCTTTTTTTTTTTTAAAGTTTTCTCTGATTTAAAAAAAAAAGAATTCTGAACTCTATAGTTTTGCATGGACTGAATATAAACTAGTCGTTGGGGGCCACCGTAATATTTACCCGTCATGGATATGCATAATATAAAATATGAAAATAAAACATGTGTGTAAACTGTTTATAAGATGCATTGCAATTCGAATAAAATCGTAGCTTGATGACGTCATAAACTTTAAATGCTCTATTACTGAATTTCGTAAAAGAAACATCCTTATAACTCCAAAATTGATAATCATATTAACTAACGGTTTACTGCGTCGGATTAAGCGTCTCAATTCCCATTAAAATATATCTTTGAACTGAAATTTTAATTAAATACAGGATCATGAATAATCTAAGAGTGTGCAAAATATGATAACAAATATCTCGGCAACTCATTATCCGATCGACTTCATTCTTTATGCAAAATTTATGTTTTTTTATTGTATTTTATATTCACTCCTTAACATAAACAATTTCAAAAATGTTTATATACCTTTTATCAGAACGAATATTTCGAGAGTACGAAAAAAAAAAGTTCCGGATAATCGAGGTTACTGAAATTCAATAAGCTTCTTCCCATTATTACATACTAAGTACATACCAAATTTCAAATCTCTATCTCAATTTGTTCGGGAGATAGAGCATTTACGGACACTCGCACAGAGACAGGCGGACGGCTTTTTTTTTTTCTAAAAATGTTTTTTGGAATCTCCAGTGTCTGAAACGTGTAAATCCGTCAAAAAAAAATTTTCAATTTTCAAAACGATTACAAGACTTGCCCTATATTACATATAATGGGTAAGTAACAACCGACAATAATTTCCCGGTAATTTGGCAAAAATTTTGTAATAAGCAGTATACGTATAACCAGTATAACGTATTTAAAATATAAAATAAGAAATTTCTTGTAAAACAAATCAATTCTCAATATGTTCAAATATCCGGTTTTCAGACATTACCTAAGATAACCTAAATAAATCGATTAAATCCTTCTTTCTTTAATATGTAATATTTTCCTACACCCACGATCAAATTTCTTGTAGAATTTTTTTTTTCATTTTCGATTGCATGCTATGCTTATATATATCCTTAAAGTGTGTTATCGAAACTAGGTCATTTATAGCATAAAATGTATGTTATAAATAAATCTGTCGTCGATCGCTTAAAGCGTTGAAGTATTTAAGCCATAAATGCTTCAACGCTTCAAATAGTTCTTCTCTAAATATACTTTGATCAGTGAAATAAATAAATACAGTTCATCTTAATCTTTCATTAATAACTTTACAGTACATGCAACTAAGCACAGAAGATTCCAGGATACATTTATTTAATAAATAAGAATGTAAATGAAGACCACTCGGCCAACAAGGTAATATGCTGCACATAAAATGATGAGCACAGACCTGAAGTTCGTGAATTCAATACAAACGTGATTTACACCCAGTGAGTGTCATGATTTTCAGGGTTATCGTTGTAAAAGAAAGGAACTAAAAGAACACGGACGAAAATATTTCGGATACTTTCATTTTAAAATGTGTCCCTTAAGGTCTTAGGTAAACCGTATGGGCAAAACTGCACGATGCTGACTAAATCGTTAGAGATTATTAAATCTTAACAATAATATGAAATATTGTAAAAATAATTTCATTTTGGCGTGAAGTTGAAATAATTTCATTTTGGCGTAGCATTTTCTCGTAAATACGACAGGGTGCTAATTAAATTGCCTTGCTTCTACTTGAGCCGAATTCAATTTCAATTTATGACTTGGTAGCTCGCAATAGTGCACTAATAATAATTGAAAACCAGTATGCTGTGGCCATCAGAAAACTTTCTTCTATATTATTGTAATATATCATTTTAAATAGTGCTGTTACACACCAACAATTACGAAATTTAGTGGATTTCTATGAATTTAACGCAATAATAATTTCTGCGAAATTCAGTTCTTTCTACCCAATAGAAACTGAGATGCAGCTAGAATGCTTATCGAAAAAAAGTGCATAGCAATGAAGTCCTGCTAAGTGAACAAATCCAAAATTGAATCAACATAATTTTTAATAAACGTCTTACACACAAAATTTGGTGACATATGCACTGTAAAAAAAAAAAACGGGAAAAAATACTGCTGATTTCGCTGTTAATCGCTTCACTGGCATTAAAAAACAGCATTTTTGTAATTTCAATACCGATTTACAGCAATTGCCGTATTTTTATGGTCAACGAAAGCACTCGAACCGCATTCCTAATGAGATACGCACGATGTGTGTGAAGTTGGGACTAGAGCAGGGTATTATTAGCATTAGTGTAGTTCGATGTTAGCGTCGTTCTTCATATGTGCTTATTATTGCAATTCACAATGTCGTTTTTGGATACACAAACTGGAGCATAGAGACTGGATAAATATTTTAAAAATTCAGGGTAAGTTTTATTTTTAGGTTTATTTGTGTCATTGATTTAATAACTAAAATAGTCAGTTCTCAAATAATGTAAGACACAAATTTCGTTTTTGACCACGTGTATGCAAACGTTCATGTCTGTTTGTTTATTGAGAACATACATCTGACTTGTGTGCTTGACATCAAGTGCCCGCTTATAAGTCATCGTCAATATACAGGGACGAGATAGCCACAAGGAAATTTACAACACCAGAGAGTTACATCCGCGAGCTCCACAAAGTGTGTGCAATGGAGCTGGCGGGAGTCGAACCCGCCGACCTGACTCCTACGCTCACAAGCGATTAGCGGAAAGGGCGTTCACCTCAAACGTTGTATAAAGATTAAATATTTTGGCTTCAACTATAACAAAACATTATTTTAGCATTTTATCTAATTTTTAAGTAATTTATTTAGCATTTTCTCATAGGTCTTTATTATTATTTACTTAGTATCAGATTAAAATAAAAATATAACGAAGATCCCTATTCTTTAGCTATGCTCAATTTCGTTTTTATATATTTTTCGAAACTTCATTTTATCCGTTTGTATTTTATATAGTTACTAAACTAAATCATATAAATATTTTATTTTCCAAAAGTTTAGGTTCATTTTCAGTGCTTATTTTAATAGTGTTATTTATTTAATGTATTATCGTAGTTGACTAAATTTTCAATAACAGTCTTATTACACTGTTAATTAAAGCTGATTTTCGGCCGGTGATATTCAGATTTTATCGCTTATTTTTTACGTGTATTTATTTTAAATTTTTTATATGCAATTTTCAATTTATTTATTATGAGCAATCTGGATACACTACTTTATTAATTCATAAAATATTCCAAGAGTTTGTTTACTGTTATCGCAGCATTAAATAGGAGCAGATCGCATTTTGTTTTTGTCCATTATCTAAAAATAAAAAAAAATTCGCATCCAAAGATATTTTGAATGTTCTCGATGTATATTGTACAGTATTCTACTTGAATTTGGCATATAAAACACTCTTTACAATGAGTTATAATACTTTGAAATTTTCTATTTATTACTTATTTGGTGTATTTTATTTATTATTTTGCTTTATGGTGCTAAATTTGTATCTTACATATGTATAATAAAGCTGATTATATAAAAATGTTACTACAACAATGATATAAGTAAGCATAAAGATAACACTTAGTGCCCTTAGTCTTTTGAATATGTCTCAGTATCATTAGAAAAATTCAAAATAAAGATAAACAATACACGGGGGGGGGGGGGGGGATACAAATATATATCTACAAAAAAGATTTCAAAACATTTTACAGCTATGCTGTTAAGAGTGTAGTAAAATTAACAGCAAAAAATGCTCTAAAATTTACAAATTTACTGTAAAATCTAAACAAAATTACCGTAAAATTAACTGCAAAAAATACTGTAGAATTACAAATTTGCTGTTTACCGATGAAAAACAAAATTGCTGTATATTTACAGCAAAATATGCTGGCACCCATATTGCCAGCATTTTTTGCTGTAAAACTACAGAGGTTTTTTTACAGTGTGGCGGAATGTATGCTATCATGGAAAGCGTGCACCACGCAGCAGAGCAACCTGATGAGCAACATACATCTGAACTTAATAAGCACTGATTTATGTCAAGGACTAACGGAATATGAAATTCCAATAGCTAATCGCAGAAATCGTGAAAATGCAGAACAGCAGCACCACCTGTTGGGTTATATACAACAAAAACCTATTCAGCACCTCTATGTACCAAGGTCTAAATATCATGCTTGATGAAATTCCATCCCATAGATGCCGAGATATAGCTATCACGGAAATCGTGCATGGCGGCGCCACCGGGCAATATACACCCAAGCCTAATTAGCACCAATTTATGTCAAGGTCTAACAAAATAGGCTATTTAATAAAGTTATGTGCCTTAGTTCATGTGATAGAGCATAGTTGCGATCATAAAGTTTGTGTCAAATACATGCATACAGACAGACATTTTCTAAAAATAGTCAAGTCGCGTTCGGGATATCCCAAAACTTGTAGATCCATCAAAAGCTGGAAGTCGAAATTTTTCAAGATTCCAATACGCTATTCTTATGTATATAGAAGAAAGTAAAAATGAATAAACAAACAAAAAATTGTTAAATATTTTCTGATTACATTTTCTAAAAGATTATGTCTCTGTACTCATCTAAAATTTTATAACGGTATAAAATCAGACGATTTTACAGGACCCTGCTACACTTATAAATTTACTTTATAAAACCACTAGATGCATGACAACCTGGTGTACGTGGTTTCAATTGCATGAGCTCACTCGATTCTTTGGGGGAAAATGAAATCTAAATTTATTGTAAATTTAGAAAATTTATAATATTAATTTTATTAAATACAATATTTCAAATAAAAAAATTTATTTCCAATTTCAGTCAAAAGCTTTACCAATAAAAATGCACATTTCCTATAACTTTGTTTGCCAAAAGCTTTTCGTTCTTCCAACATTTGGCTTCTAATTTTGGAGCTGGTGGAAATGGCGTCATTTCGGTAAACTTATACAAAAATGACTTTGTTTTGACGATTTTATTCAAAAGCACTTTATATTTATGAAGTAAAATAAATGCTTAGAAATATATCATTTTTCTCGCTAAAACATTATGCTTTGAATACTCTTGCGAAAAGTTTTAATCATCATCTTAAGGAAATAGTTGAAAATCTGCTTTTCTTCTTTAAATAATTTTTTTCTAAATAGGGAGCAATAATTCTCTAGTTAAATGCAAAAATAACAATTTAGTTTTTGTTTTTCCTCCTTGGATTAATGTAAATTTTTAAAAAGTTGCAATAATTTCTTGATAATTTGTCGACGGACATTTTTTTTTCCTTTTTAAGATAAATATGTTAACACATATTAAGCTTTTCATTTATTAAGATACTCATTAAGCTTTTATTTCTTAAAATGTTATTGAAAATGTAATTTAATCACGATATTGTTTTCGCCATCTGCTCAAATTAAATATATATATTGTTATGAAATTTGATTAACAAAAGGACATCAATAAATAATAATCCCTATTAATTTCCTTTTCCCCTTTCTTATCCACAAAAGCGTTTACTTAAATGACGTCATTTGAACGAATTTATTGAAAATATTTCCAGTTTATGAATTCAAATAATGCTTAGAAAATTTTATTTTCCTCGCTAAATCATTTCGGCTTTAAGCGCCTTTGTGAAAAGTTTTAATCGCTAGCTATAAGATATATTTACTTGCAGAATTGGGTTTCTTCTTTAAATATGTTTTAAATGAAAGAAGCACAAATTTTCCTTTAATCTCCCTGGATGAAGGTAAAACTGAAAAAAGCTACTATGGAATTATTTTTTTACGTCAATTAAATTTGTGTCAACGTTCAAGATGACAGACTATTTTTGGCTTTTTAAAATAAACTGATTCTTGAAGATCAAATATGTGAAAATAAGTTTTTATTTCTTCAAATTTTATTGAAAAGCATAATTCAATCACAATGTTGTTTTCACTATCTATTCAAATAAAAAATATATTTAATTTTCAATTTCAATATGAAAATGATGACAAAAAAAGAAATCTAATACTCCCTATCGTTTTCCCTTTTCTCTCTTTTATCCACAAAAATGGAATAATTTAGTTGCCATCATTACAGAAATGTCATTAAAATTTCGAAAAAAGTTAATATCTTGAAAACTAATTCAAATTTTAAAACTCTAAGACCACTTTTGACATCCTCGGATCAATCCAGAGAACTGGTGTTAATTTGATTGCCCAACATTCCACATTCAAGGAGAAACAGCTGTGAAATATTCAGGGCCTGTTTACCGAATAGGCCCGTGAAACCCGAGCTTACTCACTGAAATAAAAGGGGGCCCCCAAATTTACTTTCCAAAACTAATTGTTAGGAAAAAAATGTTCAGTCAGAGTAAAAAATGTATTTTTTTTTCTTAATTATAGCTACTAAATTTTCCCTCAGTCTATTACTGACACATTTATACTCTATTTTTTTTTTCTGTTGCTATAATAAATGGTATAAAAAGAGTGATTAAATGCAACTTATTTTCATTTTTCTTATGTTTTACATTTTAATTTCAAACGTGCTAAAAATGACAAAAAATTTAATCTGTATAAGTATATTTTGTTTATATCCATAAAAAGTGGAGAAATGATATAAAATATGGAGAATAGGTTATTTAAATAAAGGAGAAAGTAATTAGCATTCAGTGATACCAAATTTCTGTTTATAAAATAGAAGCAAAATTGTGTTGCAGTCAAGCATAAATTTACGTCAAATATTTGTTGTCCCTGCATTGTTCTTAGCACTGGCAAATCCTGCAATTTGTAAAGCATAAAATATATTTTGAAGTTCAAATATTCGCACTTGTTCCATATTTGTAAATTCATTTAAAAAATTAATTTGTTATGAATAATTACGTATATAATAAAATATTTTTCATATGTATATAGATAGTTAGTTTTAGTTTAATATTAGAAGTGTTATTTCCTCGACATTTTTATGGTAAAATTTCAAAATGTTGAAGCATAATTGGCAGAGTAAAAAGGGGGCCCCTGTGTCACGGAGGGCTTCCCCTACTTCTAAGTCTCAAGCGCGCCCTGTCCACAACATATAATAGTTTAATCAGTCGTTTAATATATTCCTTTAATTAGGATTTTATATAACTGGGGTAGATAAAGCCATCGTCTTTTACCTCCCATTCATTACATGGTACTTTACCTACATTAAACTGAATATACCGGTATGTTTAGCTCTTGTAAACAAAGAATATTTGAAAATGACCAGAGGATACTTGTTTAACTAAAATAATTTATTTTATCTAAACTTCAACTGAGAATTAAAAGCCCCCCCCCCCCCCCAAATGTTTAATAAAAAGTTTATTCTCTGCTTATAAAAACTCCCATTCCGCTTGAAATTGAAGAAGTATTCAAACGGAAATTCCAAGGTAGCGTAATTCAATGAAGAATTATTTGATAAGTTAAAGATTATCAGAAGTAAATTGCTTCAAATTTGTTAATTTTAAATCTACAGCTTTTGGAAGAATAGTTTTTTTTTTTTTTTTTCGAATAAAGTTCACAACATACTAAAAAAATTCAGATTATAATGCTCATATTGGTTAAAAAGTCCTTTTATTTTGCAAGTAAAATATTAGAAAAAATCTCGTTTGTTTGAAATCGTATTTTATCCGCTGTAAAAATTATTTTCGTTTTCGTTTATTTGCCACTACTGTCGTATTTTTATGGTAAACATTATTTCGTGAATGTGTCAGAAAGTGTCTAATATGGATTTCAGAATATCTTTGATGTATAAAAGTGCTGAAAGTGTAGTTAAATTGTCATTTTCAACAAAGGCTGTAGGATTTATTTTATTTTTACACTGTAAAAAAAAAAAAACCGTATTTTGATAGTCTCCTTGGGGAAATTTCCATTTCCTCGGATTATTTATTTTCTTTACTGTGCAAAAGTAAAACTAAATTCTACAGTATTAGTGAAAATAGCGATTTAACTGTCCAGATAGCCTTGTGACAAAATGACAAAACACCGTGACCGAAATGTAACTCTTACTGACGTCAAATGACGGAGAAAATGAGTCAGTGTGACGTCGCTTGTTTCATTTTGTGACGAGTTGCAACTGCCGTCGTACTGCATCGTCTTGTTATGGTCGGACAGAAAAATCGATCATTGTGACGTCACAGAAGTGTCACTAGAGAGTCAAAATGTGGTGATTTAAAGGTATCACATTTTGGTAGCCGTTGCGACTGTGACACTTTCCAAAATTTGTGACGTCACAATGACATCAAATTGACTGGCTTTGCTATTAGGGGAATTTATATGCATAAATAGCATCTAAAAGCCCGAAACATATGTTAGTACAATTTAATTTATAGAATAGATATGTAAAATTTTCATAGTGGAAGTTTATTACCTCCATAACTAACATTCCATTTTTACATTCTTTAGTTATACGTGCTTTTTAGCTATTCCTTGAAAACCGTATAAACAGTATAATACATTAACTGCATAATAATACATTAACTGAAATATTCAAGTGATGCCGTTCTCTGCGCTGCTTGTTATTCAGTTTGAGAAAAGGTCTATGGAGAATTCTCGTTAGAGAATTAAATGGGAACCTTTTACTGCGAATGAAAGTACGCGAAGGGAGAGAGAGCAAAATGAGGTGGGGAACACCCCTCATGCAAAAGTTATTTCAGTTGAATAGTCACTCAGTCCTTGAGGGAAGGTGATAATGGTGACGCGGAGTTCAGATGATAAACAAACAAGTTCTGGTAAAAATAATCTATTAGCTAGATTGGGAGATTTCTTTTTTTTCCGAACTGGTGTAAAAAGACTCATTCCCTGTCCTTAGCTATATATATATATATATATATTAGGATTTTCAGAAAAATATTTTATTTAAAGAGTCTGATACTTTTGAAATATTGAAAGTTGGTAAAAGGTTTAAAGTTAGCTGTCGTAAAAATTACTAAGACCACTTGTACAAAATTTTAAAAAGATATTTAAGCATCTGTACATTTTAGAATTTTATTTTTTAAGAAAATGTATTTAATTTTTCCAATTAGAACAAATGAAGAAACAATTTCTTTTAAAATGTAATCTAAATAGATTAGAAGATTTTGATTTCTTTCGGAACTGGTGTAAAAGGATTTCGTTTTGCTATTCTTAGTTTTGTATCTACGATTTTTAGAAGAACACTTTATTTAAATATATTATTTATAGCGAACTGAATATACATTTTTAAATTAATAACCTTAGAAACTCATTTAACGGAAAAGAAGTAAAGGATTTTTTTTTTTTTTTTTTAGTCTAAGGATTTAATTTTTCTAATAGTACATTTAATTTTTATAAATTAAAACAGATGATTAAACATTTCTAAAAGTTCTTTAAAAAATAATATAGTTATATTAAGAGATTTGTTTTCTTAACTTTTATAAAAATGACTTTGTTTTGCTGTTCTTAGTTTTGTATCTGCAATTTAGAGAAATATATTTTATTTAAACGTTATTTATAGCGAATTGAATAAACACTTTTAGACTAATGCACTGCAGGAAAAAAAATACGCTGATTGCCAGTTCAATTTCTGTATTTTTACGGGTTTCTTTTTTTTCTTTTTTTTTTTTTTTTTTTTTTATGAAAGTGATTTCGTGAATGATTCAAAAAGTAATATGAACATGAATTTGAGAGTATCTTTGATAAATAGTGCTAAATTTTTAGTATCTTTAAAGATCTAAGATTCGATTTTAGTATTGCACTGCAAGAGAAAACAAAATTAGTAAAGATACGCAAATTGTGCTGGAAAATACGGGAATTTCTTTTAGAGTGTAAAACTATAAAAAATACCAAAACCTCAGCAAAAATAACAAATTAACTAGACTTTTAATACTATTATCCGTCTAGGAAATTCTAAAATCCATATTTGCTACTTTCTGGTACGTTCAAAAGTTATTTCATTGGAGAAGAAAAGTTTTGTAAAAATACGGAAATTGCACTAATAATCAACGGATTGTTTTTTTGTTACAGTGTACCATTAATGGTATTTAACCAAAACAAATATGTTTTTTTTTTTTTTTTTTTTTTAAGTCTAATGTCTTTTTTTTAATTAAAACAGATGATTAAATAATTTCATTTTTAAAATATATAACTAGATTAGGAATTTTTTCCTGAACTGGTGTAAGAGGATTTTGTTTGGCTGTTCATAGTTTTGTATCCGGGATTTTTAGAATATTTTATTTAAACTTGTTATTAATAGAGAACTAAACATTTACTTATCGGCTAAAACGATTAACGACAGTAAACTGTACCGAATATAAGAATTTTTATTTAAGTCTATGGTTTTAATCTACGTAACGGTAATATTTCACGTGTAGAAAATAATATTATGATATTTTAAAACAGTATTGCAGTTTTAATATTTTTAATATTGATACACTGACAATAACATTATTGTAATTTAATAGGAAAAATATTGTTAAAAATAAAATTTAATTGTTTTTATTGTTGTAATCGCAGATTTCCTGCAGATAAGTGATTGTACTATAGAAAGCGATAATGGTAAAGCGGAATTTAGGGAATAAATAATTAATATTAAAAAAATATTGTAGCTAGGTTTTTTTGTTTGTTTTTGTTTTGTTTTGTTTTTTGATATTTTTTCCTTTCCGAACGGCATAAAATAAATTTGTTTGTCTGTTCATATTTTTACAATTACGATTTGTAGAAGAATATTTTGTGTAAACTTGTTATTTATAGCAAAGTAAATATATACTACTTGCAGTCTAATAACGTTAGCAACATTTAACTTTCACGGAAATATTTTTTTTTTTTATCTAAGGCTACCTGCGTAACGGTAAATTTAATGTTTATAAATTAAAAAGATGATTAAACAAAATATTTTAAAATTATTCTAGCTAGATCAGATTATTTATTTTCTGAACTGGTGTAAAATTACTGTTTTTGCTAATCATAATTTTGTATGTATGATTTTTAGAAGAATATTTCATTTAAACATCATGTTATTTATATCGAGCTAATAATACATTTTTAGGCTAATATTATTAGCAAAGTTTAACTGTAATGATTATAAATATTTTTCTTGTAAATTTAAGGCTACGTAGCAGTAACAAAAATGATCGTTTGCACTTTATGGAAACAAGTTAATTTCTATGCATAAATTCAGTTTTTTTAAACGTTTTTCCTCTATTGGATAACATTGGCTCTTGGCTATGGCTCAAAATTCCTGTGATATTATACATTGTCTTAGTATACTACAATTTTTTATACTTTTTCATCCCCCCCTTTTGTATGTAAGTACTTTTTTTTGTCTTAATTTTGGATTGTTTATCTTCTTTATTTTTCTTATTGATGAATTTATTTGCTTATTTATTTTTATGTATTATTTATAGTTTAGTATTCTATAATTGTACTGTGTTTATTTTTGTGTTACTATTATGTTTACTGCTCAATTTAACAGATTTACGAAACTCAGACGTAAGCGTGTAAAATTTCTTAACCACTTAAATTTTCTTCAAAATTGCAAAAAAATAATGCTATCCCTAATTTTATTCAACTTAAGTGTTCTGTTATTAGCTCTGTCAGAATTTCTAAAGCTATGGTTTGTTCACATTTTATTATTTTAAGAGCTTGTATTCAAGATGTTCGGCACACTCTCTCCAAAATTGAAGAGCTTTATGACCTTCATTTGTTCCTTAGTAAAAATTTTGACAATTTCTGTGATATTGAAAATAAATGTTGGCCTTCTCTGCTTACTTTCAAAACTGCTCATCAAAATAAGCTTGTTAATAAGTTTTCTTCATTTTGCAATAAGCAAAAAAAAAAAAAAGTCTCATTTTTTAAATAAGGATCTATCCAATGAGAACTGCATCGTTAATCTCTCCTCTCATATCTTAACTCCTGAGCAAAAAAGCATTTTAGATCTTGGTTTAAATTTTTCTCAGTCTTTCAAACCTTCTCTCACCAAATTGATTACTCCTATTGAGTCTTCCTTTAAACATAGTAAAGTCACTCCTTTTCAAAAAGAAACTCTTCGTCACATCCTTGCTGATACTATTTCTAATAATAACTCAAAATATAAACTTAATGTTTCACGTTCTCAATATATCGCTCTGAATGAGCTTAAGTCCAATGATAATCTTATTATTACTAAAGCTGATAAAGGTAGTCAAATTGTTCTTATGGATAAAAAAGATTATTCTGGTAAAATTTACGCTCTCTTATCTGAAGGTCCTTATGTTGAAGTTAAAAAAGATCCTACTAATTCGCATCTTTCCACTCTCAAGAAAGCTGTTAAGAAATCTGTTGTTTTAAATGACAACACTAAACATTGTGTTATTCCTTCCTCAGCCATCTGTGCTCGTTTTTATGCTTTGCCTAAAGTTCATAAAACCAATGTCCCCTTAAGACCTATTGTCTCTAATATTGGTACTGTTACTTACCCTCTTGCCAAATTTTTAACATCCATTTTTTCTCCTTTATGCATTTCTCATTCTCATACGATAAAAAATTCTTATGATTTTGTTGGTAAATTAAAAAATATTAACCCATCCAGTTGTTCTATGCTTTCTCTTGATGTTAAATCTTTATTTACTAATGTTCCGATTGAAGGTGCTCTTTCGTGCTTGGAAACAAGATTACGAGAATTTCATTTCTCTGATATTGAAGTCAAAGATTTTGTTAATTTAACTAAAACTTGGATCTCTCAAACTACCTTTGAATTTGATAATAAATTTTTCAAACAATCAGACGGCTTAAGTATGGGTAATGCTTTGTCTCCAATTCTTTGTGATATTTATATGCATTATTTTGAGGAAAAATTATTAAATCTGGTTAATTTTATGTTGGATGCGTTATGTTGACGATACTTTTGTTTTAGTTGATAATCCTTTTGATATTTCTATCATTCTTCAAACTGTTAATTCTATCGACCCACATATTCAGTTTACTTTTGAGTTAGAAAATTGTAATAAACTTCCTTTGCTTAATGTTTTAGCTATCAAATGTGATTCTTCTTTCAAAACTTGTGTTTATAGAAAACCTTTTTCTGTTTCTAACCCACCTCATGCTCTCTCAAATCATTCTGTCAGGTGTATTTTATACGTATGTAAATCGTGCTCTCAAAATTTGTTCCGACTCTGCATCCCTTAAGGATGAACTTAATTACTTAAAAAGTGTTGCTGTCAAAAGAGGTTTCAATCTTTCTGTTATCAATAATGCTGTGAAGAAATTCAATAGACCATCTAATAAATCTACTCTTTCCAAATCTGTGAAAAGCAAACCTGATAATTTGGTTGTCCTCCCTTTTTATCCTCCTTTATGTTTCAAATTAGCTAAAGTTTTAAGACGCTTCAATTTTAACATTATCTTTAAACCTGTCAATAAATTCAAATTCGCCTCCACCAAATCTCCTGTTCCTGATCTTCGTAAATGGGGAATTTATAATGTTCCTTGTAATGGCTGTGATTTATCTTATATTGGTCAAACTAAAAGAAATCTCGAAATCCGCTCAAAAGAACACTCTCGTTATGTAACTAATCAAGAAATTTCTAAATCTTCTATTGCCAAGTACTCTTGGGATTCCGGCCATTGTTTTAATTTTTAAAAATGCTAAAATTATCTTTAATGCCAATAGTATCTCTGAATTGGACTTTCTTGAAAATTTAGCTATTTATCTTAATCGTGAAGTTATTGTTAATGCCACAATGCTCTCTGCTGCTTGGAAAAACCTCTTCAGTACTACCATATAATTTATTTTTGTATTAATTAATATTAGTCTGTTTTTATATATATTTATATATTTTGGTTACTTATTTAATTCTTAATTTTCATCTGTTTCCATTTTTTTATATATTTGTGAGTTTTATTTATTTTTTATTTTATTTATTTTATTTTATTTATTTATTTATTTATTTAATTTTTATTAATTTTTATTTATTTATTTATTTATTATTTATTCATTTTATTTTATTCATTTATTTATTCATTTTATTTTATTTATTTATTTATTCTATTTTATTTATTTTTTTTTCCTCTTCCTTATTCCCCTTCTATTTGTTTTGATTTTACTCTTCTGTGATTGGCTGGTGTCTTCTCCTTCTGTTTTCCTATTGGCTGTTGATTTCTACTTTCCTATTGGCTACTAGTTCAGCTTGTTTCCTCTCTCTTTTCTCTCATTTCAGTCTTGCTGCTGCTTTTATAGTAGAAGCACGTCTTTTTGCGCCTGACGAAGAAAGACTCAGGTCTTTCGAAAGGCCTAGCACATTTTAATGTTTTTGATGGTGTTTTAAGAAGATATTTTAGTTCTTAATGTTTCACACCAGTTTCAACTTATTTTATTTGTCTTAGTATAAGTCATGTCAATTTTATCCTACACATCTTGGACGACTTTCCAAACATCTTGAATGTTCATGAATGGCGTCTTCCTAACGCTCGCTTTCACAAGCCAAATGCAAAAACGTCCATGAATGAAACGTCAAGTGAATTTTCAGTCATTTTTTCAAATGGGACAAATTGTTCCCATTTGTGATTTTTGTTTCGCTAAATATGCGGAAGTTGATTTAAAAGTGTGATTGGAGGCTTTGTTCATATAAAGCTCAATTTTGTTGATACCTTTTCCATATAAAATTGGAATTTCTTCTTCAAAAATGGGTTCTAAAATATTTTGCTGATAATAGAGTGAATTTACTTTAGTTTTACTTAATTTTTTTTTTACTTTAATTTACATTCACAACAAAATTTAGAAGCAATCATGAATTTCTTCAGAAACTTTTTCTTGCATCCATAAACACATTTTTTTGGTGATTTTTCTTCCATTAATTTATATATTTTTTAAATGCACAGTTTTTGTTACAGCCACTTAAATAAAGCCATGCTTCATACAGGGGTACAGCAATTTCCATTTAGCAACAGCCAGGTATTTGTTAAAGCGAGTGTTAGAATGACGCCATTCACGAACATTGAAAAAACATCGGAAAGCCCTCCAAGAGGTGTGCGTGAAAAATTATATGACTGTACACTGTAAAAAAATCTGTCACATTGACAGAAAAAAACTGTCAATTTTGGCGCCAGTGGAAAACCGTTTAATTTACAGAAAATATCTGTATATTTTCATTAAAACAGTTTGTTTATGTAAGAAATAGATTTTTCTGTAAAATTACAAAATTCAAAATTTTTTTACATGGAGAAACTGTTTTTCTTTAAAAGTTTTTTCTGTAAAAGAGACATTATTTTTCTCTCAAAATTACAGATTTGTTTTACAGTGTAGTGAGAAAAATATACCATCATGGAAACTTTTAGGCAGAGCTATAGCCAGTGCTATCCAATAGAGTCAAAAAGTTTCAAGAAATGGGAAATTTATTTACAGAAATTAATTGTGAAAATCCTTTCCATAAAGTACAGACAATCTTCTGTATTCCAAAATTATAATATAAAATTTTAAAGTTGTATTATGGTATTAGTATTGTTTTTTATTTCTGTAAATACAGGTTCCTAACAGATGAGTGATTTAGCGACCTGCATCGGGTCGGGTAAACCGAATTTACTCGCACCTGACCTGACCTGTGGCTCATATCAGGTGGAGTTGGCGTAATATTTTTAGCTACATGTCGGGTCGGGTTGATTCTAATTGTTTCAAGTTCCGGTTGAGATTTGATTCTTGCGACTCGGGTTCGGGTATATCCGATTTTTCAAGTCCAGAATATTGTTTCACATGAAAAAACTTTCTATTTCAATATGAATGACTCTTTACGTATTCTTTTTTCGTCATAAAAGATAAAATTGATATTAGAAATATTATTATAGACTATTTTTCTCTAATTACATTAAATAGTGGATCAGTTATTTTGAGTGCGGGAATCGGGTTGGGCTTGGGATGTGTTATGATTTAAAATTTTACTCTTAATTTATTCAGTATTTTAATATTTAACTTTAATTTATTCATCCATTTAATTAAATTCATTAAGCTAAATTTCGTTATTTCATTTTAAATCAAACATTCTTTTTAAATTGTTTACTTTTGGTGAGAGTATAATTTAATTTCAGAATCTTTCCATTACATATGTTTTAGGATATTCATTTCAAATTTAATTTACAATTTATTCACTTTGCAATATTAATTAAACTTCATTTCAAATTATCTAAAATAAAAACATTTCTAACTTACTTTTTCTAACTTTTAAATAATATCCGTTTTTCTTAAATAACAGACAGTATAAAATTAATAATTATTTCAAAATATAGAGTATTTCCTTTTTAATAATAATTATTAAAAAATGGTTAGTAGCTAATTTTATTACTTTCGGAAAGTTCAAATTCACTGATTTTGATCAATGCAAAATCTTTCAGAATCGCGAAACTTTCATTTTTCATTTCAAAATTTCTAAGTCCAATAGTCATTTTTCAAAATTCTTTAAATTAAATATTTTTACTTTCAAAACATATCTGGTGGAAAGAACTTTTTATTTTATTTAGATTGCTAAAATTTCATTTATTTTCATCCATAAGTTTGGCAGTTATCGATTTTTAATTACTTTCGTTTATTTTGTTTTGAAGTTCGTGGAGATTCGCTATGAGACGCCATTGATAAATTTTCAGATGTTTCGAGTAAACAACCAGGCGTTATCTCTATTTCCCGCGCATTTGCATCTGGGTCAGTCACTCACGATAGGCAAGGTCATTGTCAGTCCGATTCAAGGTGACTGATGGAAGCTCGTAGAACATCTTTAATGAGGTGTCGTCAGGGGTGCGATACAGTTTGAATTTAACTTTGACCGCGTGGGTGAGTTTCTTCAAAAACTCCGTCAGGTGGTGTCACGCACGCTACAGTTAATTTTGGAACCGTTGGCAAATGCTGTTTTCTGATTGGAGGGAGATTTAAAATCGTAAGTTTTCCAGTATTTCGGAAGTGCCGTGTGGACTCTCTTCTCAACGAAATAAGAGCATGTAAGGTACCATCTTTTTCATAGGCTGCAAGGCCTCTGGCCTGGCAGCGTGCCGTAGAGTGCCGATTCGGCGAGCGTTGATTTAACAATGACTTTTGGGATTCTCAACATTTAAGAAGATGCCTGTTTCAACTTTATTGTTATGGACGAAAGATTCTACATCAATCATCCTACCAGGATTCGTTTTCATAGTCATTTAGCATTGCTATCGATGATGATGATGGGTTTACAGCTTATAGCCACCAGATGATTAGGAGTTTGTTTTTTTTGGGATACTTACTGAATGCCTGATCAACGCCTATATTCACTTTCCAGTGGGTGTCTTGATACTCTGCTTAGAAGTTCCTAATAACAACGTTATGGTTGATTCTACTGTGCTTAATCTACAATAATCCTCCATCAGTTCAAACGTCATTCAATATTGTCCATTTAACTTTTATAATAACTTTCTCTTCTTATGAACTTAATTTTCTTCAAATGAACATTCGTAATACTTCTAATGATACAGCTACAATTTTTAGGAACTATATATATAACCTCCATGATAAATTGAACAATTTGAACTTTGCAGAAATCAAATTATTATTTAAATTAACTAGAAAATCAATATAAAGAAATATCAACTTACTTATGTGAACTGAATACTACAAATTTTTAATATGGTAATAATTATATTAAATGATTGATTTGAGAAATATTACATAATATCTATCTTCATGGTGAAACTTGTGATTTTGTTCAAATGATATATTAATATTGAAATGCATTGAAGATGTCAATAAAAGCTAGTGTTTTTTCTATCTGGTGAGTTCTTTTGTTTTTATACTCTCCTTTTACACCAGGATCAAGTTGTTATGCAGATGAACTTCAGAATAATCTTTATGCTGTGCATATATTATAAACTCTAGTCTTTGATTTTATATAATTAATATTTAATTTTAACTTTGCTTAATAAGGACTTAAATTTTAACTTAAGATTTAACGTAATATTTGATGGCTTCTCTTTAGTACTGCCACTTTCGTTCACGCCTATAATGATATTTGAGGAAAGTATTGAATATATGTTTAGTCTAAATTTTTAGGTATTCAGAATCACTCCGGTGCTAGTCACTGGTGATTCATCCCTTTTATTAAATTTTTCTTTTATATTCCTCACGATCCCCGAATGTCATTATAGGATGCATCATTCCGAGTTTGGGTCGGGTTGCGAGTTGACGAAAACTTTTTGTCGGATTAAGATCGGGTAGCAAGTTGGTGATCAATTTCTTGTCGGGTTCAAGTCGGGTTTTGGGTTCACATTAAATAGAATTTGTGGATTCGGGTAGAGTATAGTTCGACTTGTGCAGGGCTCAAGAGTGGTTGTATTGTAGAAAGTGATAACCGTGACGCAAAATTAAGCACATAAAAAATTTCTGGTAGAAATAATCTAGCGGGATTTTTCTTTTTTTTTCTTCCAGAGTGTGTAAATGACACTGTTTGGCTGTTCATAGTTTTACAATTATGATTTATTGAGGAATAATTTGTATAATCATGTTACTTATAGCGAATTAAAAATATACTTTTAAACTAATACCTTTAGCAACATTTAACGAAAACAATGATTTTTTTAAATCTCTGACTTTAATATACGTAACGATGGTATTTCATGTGTAAATAAAGGGTACTACGATACGTTAAAATAGTAAAATAGTATTAATACTATTAATATAAGAATTATCACAATAATATTATGATAACGGAACAGAAAAAAATAATGTTAAACTATAATATTCAGCTTTTTTTACTGCTGTAATCGCAGGTTTTCAGCAAATGAGTGGTTGTATTATAGCCCTCTGTTGCTATATAAAAAAAAACATTTTATTTCCTGTGAAAACAACAACACGAAAAATAACAGTAATATTTTGTTTCTGTAAAACTAAAACTAAATAATTGAATGAATCTAAATAATTATTTCTTGCGTTTTGCTATAATTTCTACATTTTGTTTTTTATTCCGAAAATATTAAATTTATGTAACTAGATCCGAGAAGAGTAGCAGTGATAGATGCCCATGCGGACAAGGCACTGAATTTTAACAATTTGACTGTGATCACTTTATTTTCTTAATTTAAAAAAATAACATTCAATAGTTACTTAAGCAAAATCAACACTAATAGAAAACAAATGATTATTGATGTTATACAAGTGTTGCTACTAATTTTATTAAAACATCTGTTTATTACAGTCCCCACACACACAGACAGACTCTTTGCTTCCCACTACCTGTATATTATTTTCTAACGTTTACGGTGATAGGAGTAATTTATAACTAAAAAAATTATTAATTTTTCATATAATATAAAACTCAAATGGAAAACTCTTACTTTAAAATAAAACATTTGTTTTCGTTTGTTTCGTTATGTTTTTATATCATAATTTCGAATTACATATTAATTGAAATTGATCTATCCAGAAATAATTTTCCTGTAGGCCAGTAAATCAATTGATGAACATACGTTAATTTACAAGAAACCTACGCAATTAATCCGATCCAAATCCAAACCCCCAAATGCATTGACGACCAATTTTCAAAGATTTTTAAAATTCGCATTTTCGTCACAATGTTGCTTTACAATGTGGATATTTTTTGGTTACACATTAGCGTGACGTACGTGACGTGCAGTAACGTCACAAAAATATAAATAAAATGCTCAAAATTTATTTTCACAATTTGTTTGAATAACATGTTTTGAAGCGGGTTTTTAAGTTTTCTAAGCAGTTCACATTTTACACGCAATGTAACTTCACTGAGTGGTCATATTTTTGTCACGGTTGTGACGTGACTATCGTAACTTACAGCAATGTCACTGCGCCCATACTTCCTATACGGATTCCAGTGACGTCACTGCCACCATCACCATGCTTGATATACCAGTAAAAAGCATAAATGAATTGTCGCTCCGAAAACACAAAAGTCTAGCTCAGCCACTGTTAGGGGAGGGCTCTGATACCTAGTTGGTAAATTTCTCTTTCCGTGAGCGCTGGCAAGAAATGAGGGAGGGCCAATCGCACTCCCTGGATTTTAACATTTAATTATTTTTTTTTTTAATGTTTGAGTATTAAAAATGATAAAATTCATTCTTCGAAGTGACTATAGAATAATTAAGCACGCTAAATAAAAAATGATAGAATATTTTGTCATGTGATCACCCCCCCCCCTCCACCACCACGCATGAATACCTTGCAGAAGACAATTTTTAATTATGTTCTCTTTTAAATGTTCACGTGCTTTTAACTTATTTGAAACGGGCGGGGGGATAGGGAGCTTACAAAATAAATAAATAAATCAATAAATGTTTCGGTTCTTTATTTTGAAAATGCTTTTACAGTAGTACTACACTATATTGCCAAAGGTGACCGGTCACTTACGATTTTAGACGTTTTGTTAACTATCTAGAAAAATACATGAGGAATTAACCTGAAACTGCAGGTGTGTAAACAGTATAGTACAGGTTATATATTTCCGTGAATATTTTTTCACGAAACCCCATAAGGGACTGTCAACAAATTGAAAAAGAACGAATATCTTTTGGACAACACTGTACAAACCAATGTAACAAAAGCGTTCAAACTCGAGATTATTAATAAGTGGCTTATTGTAATATACTGTGTTCATTTTTATGAGGATAGCATGTATACTCGTAGAGAAATTAAGGTTTTTATAAAAACAGTCCAAAATTTCGCCTAGTTTTTTGCTTATAATTTGCAGAGTTCTTAATATAAAAAAAGTTCTTTTCAGAAAATATGACAAACAACATTGTACATAATACTCTGCAATCAGAATTAAAAAATAATAAAAATTGGATGAAAAATGAGCAGGTTTACTAAAAAATATTTCACTGCGCATGCGCGAATGCAATCAAAATATAATATGCATAATGTATTAGCTAAGTATGTAGAGCAACTTTTGTGAAAGTCTCAAAATCATATCTTGAAAATTCTGAAAATTATCGTCGATAGAATAAGCTCGAAATCCGTTGTTCCCAAAAGGAAGCAAAAATATGAGGGGTTGTATCCAAATATACGTGCAATATTGTGTACGCTATCTTGGCACTAATCAACAGATATTTGATACAAACCCTCATCTTTTTGCTTCTTTTTGGGAAAAACGGATTTCGAGCTTATTCTATCGACGATAATTTTCAGAATTTTCAATCTATGATTTTGAGACTTTCACAAAAGTTGCTCTATATACTTAGCTAATACATTATGCATATTATATTTTGATTGCATTCGCGCATGCGCAGTGAAACATTTTTTAGTAAACCTGCTCATTTTTCATCCATTTTTTTATTATTTTTTAATTCTGATTGCAGAGTATTATGTACAATGTTATTTGTCATATTTTCTGAAAATAACTTTTTTTTACATTAAGATCTCTGCAAATTATAAGCAAAAAACTAGGCGAAATTTGGGACTGTTTTTATAAAAACCTTAATTTCTCTACAAGTATACATGCTATCCTCATAAAACTGAACACAGTATATTACAATAAGCCACTTATTAATAAACTCGAGTTTGAACGCATTTGCTACATTACTTTTTACAGGGTTATCCAACAGATATTCGTTCTTTTTCAATTTGTTGACAGTCCCCTATTGGGTTTAGTGAAAAAATCTTCGCAGAAATATATAACCTATACTATATCGTTTGCACACCTGCAGTTTCAAGTTAATTCCTCATGTTTTTTTCTAGATAGTTAACAAAACGTCTAAAATCGCAAGTGACCGGTCACCTTTGGCAATATAGTGTATACTTATGCAAGGGAATAACTGAAATGAAATGCACATCCCTGAATTATATTAAAGCCTTTTTATAACATCTACACTTAGGCTCTGTCTTTTAATATTTACACACTTATTTGTGTACACATAATCATGTGTAAATTCGTGTAAATCCACACATTTTTCTACATTTAAAAATTTGTCTGATTTTTTCGAGAAATAACAAATATTACACACTTAGTTTCATAAGCTAAATACTTATAAAAACAGGTACAATTTTGCAAAAAATGTGTAATTTTTATAACAAGTGTGTAATTTTAGAAATTTACACATATATACATGTAAAATTGTCTAATTTACACATTTATTGTTTAGAGTGTAAAACATCCTTTTCATCTATCAATCAGTTTTATTCTGACTCATTCAACGCAGAATGCCTTGAATCAAAAACGTTTATGTTAAAAGAAAGATTGGCTCGTTTAATGTTTTCTAGTGTAATTTAAAATATTTCATCTGAAAAATTTATTTTATTTTTTGTTCTAAATTTTGTATTGAAATAAACTATTCTAAAAGTTTTTCATGAAGGATTTAGATTTTGCTTTTTTGTTTTTAAGATTATTTGGAACAGATGCTTTACACTCACGCAAACATATAAACATAAGTTTGGCGACTTTTTGGTTGGCGCGATTTTCAAGACCGCGCCAAACGAATAACTTAATACAATGGCTAGGTTGCCATTAAAGGAAAAAATCCCCTAAATTTGACGACTTTTTTCCTTTTTATAACCGATTTTAAAAAACTGTGCGTGAGTGTATGACATCATAGCCCATTATTTTACGAAATATGTAAATAAAATTAAATTGTGGTTGAATTACAAAGACGATTTTTGATTTGGAGAGAGTGAAGTCAATTTCGACAAAAATGATGTATTTGCTAAGTAGCAAATAAATATGAAGGTTTTTTCCAATATTTGAATATCATATCAAAGCTTTAAATATTCCTTAATGAATGAGATCAATAATATTCAAATAATTCCATTTTATAATACTGAAATTATCAATTTAGAAACAAATATTTTCTTCAATGCAACCATGCATAGGTAAAATATTTGTAGCAAACTAAAAAGTGGCGTTTTATTCATTAATGTATGTTACAAATATAATTATAGAATATCCAGAAAATTGAAATCAATGTAATAAAATTCTTTGGATTTCAAAGGAGTTAATTAAACTTGGTTCTTGTCTGTAAGCATATAATCAAACTCGTGTACATAATCTTCCAAGCTCGTTTATAAGCTTAATGAAATTTAGCCTAGGTAATGTGCGTAAATATAAAGAGTGACAGTCAGCTTTGGTTCTATTGCATAAGAACTTCTCATCCTTCAGACAGTTTGACCCACCACTTGACAACATTGTGTCTTCACAGCCAGCAATTCTACATAGATAACTACCAGCCGTGTTGTAAAGAAACGATTCCCATCCAAACATCGAAGTAAAACAGCATACTGTGTGGTTAACTGTTTGGAGGATGACTGCCTGGGAATACAGAGCTACTACTGGCTTCCGTGTATATAAAATTCACGTAAAATCTGTGGTATGTAAAGCCAATTCCGTTGGAAGTTGATATGTGGTAGAGACGTACTGACACCGAGCGTGCTTATGTTGTGTTCGGGCAGACGTTTTGTCCAGCTATGGCAAATATACATTCCACAACTTAGAGATACGCACCCGGATGAGTTCGATTAGACGAGTAATATTAGGATGCCTGTATGTAAAAGTGGTGACATATGCACAGGACGCATGCTCAGGTTGTACTCAGACAGGAATGTTTGTTCAAACTGTGGCAAACCTACATTCCAGATACTCTCTTAGACAAGAGTAGGTGCGCAAGATAACAAATATTAGCTTGGCGATAATTGCCCAGCTCACCGTAATGCTTGGTGATACGTTTTTGTCCAAAATCGTCTCAACGAATCAAATTTTACATTCCATAAGTCGCCACTCTCATATACACGCACCCAAGTAGCACTCGTCTAATCGAACTCGTCCAGGTGATTCTCGCCATGTTTTCAAATGTAGGTTTGCCATAGTTTAGTCAAAATCTTCTGTCTGAGTACAATCTGAGCATGTGTCCTCTGCGTATGTCGCCACCACTGAGTTCCAGAATAGTACGGAGAGCTAACTCCCTATTCTGTTACACTTATTCCAGAGGTCCGCCTATGAATACAATGCCATTGAATTTCGGAGGACAATTTATGGCAAAACACTAATTTCCTTCCATAGAGTAGTGTGGAGTAAATACACTGCTCAAAACAATTAGGGGAGCACATGGTTTTAACGAAATTACACAAATACTTACACCAATAAGTAATTTAAATTAAAACACCCATAATTTAAAGCATAGCAGAAAACAGAAAAATAAAACTTCATATGCAAATCAAAGATAAGGCGTCAAAAACCAGAAAAAGGAGATAAGTGACGAAATCAGGATTTCGCAGAAATGTCTGTTTCACTGTCTCAGTTGCGAAATTCAATTGCTCAGCTATTGTTATGAGAAAAGGTGATTTGAAAATGTCACAACAACGTGATTTAACGGAATCCATGGTTTGGCGTATTAGAGATAGACTTGAATCCGGGCAAACACAACGAAGTGTAGCGGACGCTGTAGGAGTTTCAAGAAATATCCTTGCAAGGCTGTGAAATCGATTCCAAGAAACAGGAAAGGTTAGATGTCGATCAGGGCAAGGTCTACCACGTGCCCCACAGCAACTGATGACCGATATATCCTGTTAACAGATCGTCGAGTCAGAAAAGGGGATGATACTCAGTTTCAAAAACGGTAGCTCTTGGCAACACGAATAAGGATGTCTAGCCAAACAGTGCGAAATATGCTTCATCAGGATGGTCTCTATGCACTTAGGCCAATGATCTGTATTAACATTGACCACAAGCCACTGTGCGGTCCGAAGAAGTTGAACTGCTGAACATCAAGATTGAAGGCAACGGATTGGAGTCAAATGCTGCTTCCCTATTCAGTCTGGAGTGTGACACTCGACGTGTTTTTGTATGGAGGGAAAGGGGCACTCGAAATAACACCACATTTGTTCGTGAAAGATCACATTACAGACAGGGTGGGTTGATGGTATGAGCTGGAATCAGCATAGGTGGACGTACAGACCTGCATATCATTTGGAATGACACTTTGACTGCCCAAAGGTATACAGACGAGATACTGAGACCTCATGTCATACCTTACGCTTCATCCATGGTGATTCCTTTTTTTTCATGTAAGATAATGCCTGACTGGATACAGCTCGTCTGTTTGAGAACATGGTTGAAACTGAAACAATACAACGTGTGGAATTGCCAACATGCTTTCCTGACCTGAATCAGATCGAGCATGTTTGGGACACACTCGGACGACGCATTGCAGCAAGACGAAGGCTTTCTTTTATTGTCTGGGACAAGGAGATTGCAATTCTTAAAAAGTGGAACAGTATTCCTCAAAGTCTTATCCATAACCTCATCACATCCATGGAAAACAGGTGTGCAGCAGTCTTAGCTGTTAGAGGCAGCAACTTTTTATTGTTGTCGCCTGTAGTAAGAATCGGACCTATATCGCGTAGAACAGCCAATCAAATGCATGGAAAACTGACGAGGAAAAAGCGTTGCTCGGAACAGCCAATGAGATGCTTCGAAAACTGACGAGTTGCGTCAATTTTTGTCAAATTATCCCGTTCTATTACACCAGGCGTCAAAGCAGCCGCTAATTTTGACACCATGTTAAACCTATGACTTTAACCCATTCACGGTCAGGCTGTTTTCATATTTTTTACTTGGAAAGGGTAGACGAGGACGTCCTAAAAATCTTTATAAATGGTCAAGGTTCTCACATTGTTAAAAGTTTAGCAGCAACATGGTGAAATTGCTTTCCCCCTTGAAAAACACCTTCGGTAATGAATGGCCTATTGAAGTCCATTGTGGGCGTATCTGGTCAGACTTTTCAAGTGCAGTTTCTCAGTGTGATTGATTTGTCCACCCCATTATAATCCCCTTTCGAAAAATTCCTTGCACTGTGTAAACAGATAGGTGACATTCTATTCACATAGAAGGAAAGAAAAATAAAAGAAAATGTTATAATTCCATTTGATTTTAAAAACTATCAAATAATAAATTCTAAACTATTTCGTAAATAACTTGCATTATATTAATGAGTTACAATCTAATATCTTTTAATATTTTATCCCAGTAGGGATATTTAATGAAACACTACATCTCATTCCTCGAATAAAACTTGATTATTTACTATATAATCAATGTAAATATAAGCTAGTGAAATAGAATCTTCTAATATGTGGTATCAGATTCAGTTAAATTCAGATATATATTATTTTTTTTTAATTAAATCAAACCTAGAAGGAATAAGTCTTTATGTATCTAAGATGCCTTAGATTGCAGACTTTCTAAATAAGATAATTGTAAAACAAATGGTTGTTATTTTTGTATTGTTATTTACTTCCATTTCTTTCTTTTCTTTTCTCTTTTTTTTCTTTTTTGAACAATTTATTTATTTATTTTGTAGCTTCGGGATAATAAGTCTCTTCAGGGATCGTGTTTTAGGTAGCTTTCAATACAAAAAGCTACCTATTGCAGCCGTTCGGAGGAAAGCAATTCCAAAAAATTTTGGTATATTTTCACCGAACATGACCCCCATACCCCTAAACCACCCTCCGTTCAAATGTTGATTTATATATATATATACAGGGGTCGATGCAGGGTTTTTTTTTCTTGGGGGGCCCATTTTGTAAAAAATAAAGGTTATTTTTGTGAAATGTATTATATTTTTGTGAAAAATAACATTTTGTAACGAAAGTTTAAATCCAGTTAATCAAATTGGAACCAATCATTTATATAAAAAAAACTTTTTAAAATCCTTTTGCTGAAGTTTTCCTCTCTGGTGAACTTGTTTGTTTACAAATTACACATTTTAAAACATCACAAAATAACAAATAAATAATAGTCAGTTTTTATGGAATAGAATTTTATGAAGGAGCCTACTTTATCAAATTGATTTTTGTGAACGGACCCATTTCATCAAATTGATTTTTGTGAAGGATCCATTTCATCAAATTGATTTTTGTGAAGGGCCCCATTTTATCAAAATGATTTTTGTGAAGGGACAACTACTTTATCAAATTGATTTTTGTGAAGGGACCCATTTTATCAAATTGATTTTTGTGAAGGGGCCCATTTTATCAAATTGATTTTTGTGAAGGGACCCATTTCATCAAATTGATTTTTGTGAAGGGACCCATTTTATCAAATTGATTTTTGTGAAGGGTTTCATTTTATTAAATTGATTTTTGTGAAGGGGCCCTAAACAGGCCCCAAATTTTTCCTGGATCGACCCCTGATATATATATATATATATATATATATATATATATGTAACGAATTATCCGGGGACCACTTGGGAGACTAATAATCGACAGAAGCATACAAATAAGTTGGACTCGGGACCTCTAGACAGATCGAACTCGTTTATTGAAGCCTTCCTTCTTACAGTCATATTCGCGCGTTCAATCGGAGGTCCCGCGAGCCATTTACGTTGTTTTTGAGATCTACATGGCCGAGGGTTTGGCTCACCGCTCAAATGTGCCAAAAATCCGTCTTCTTCCTTCTTGCATGTGGTTTTAATCAGAATTTAGGATATTTTCCAGCAGAGGGAGAAAGAGTCAAATTGGGAGGATCATTTATTTTAATTGGTCAATTAGCTTTTGATTGATGTCTGGGGTCTTATGCCGACACCAAGGCTTGGACGGGCCTGGGAGAAGCACCCCACAGACTGCTGCAAGAAATGCAAACTCATCACTTTTAAAACTTAAAGAGATGTCGAAATTGATAGATGAAAGTAATATTTGTGAGGCTGAGAAACAAAGATCACAGGGGCAGATTAGATTTAAGCATTAGATTTAAAAGTTAGAATAAATGTTTTAGGATTTAAATTTTTTATTTTGCATTTTAAAAAGGGTTTATTTTTATCCTTTCACATCCCCCCCCCTCCAAGATGAGATCCACCAGATTTGCCTGCAAAACTGGGGGAACTCACCCGGAAGACCGAGAATGCCAAAGTGAATTTAAAAAAAGTGTTAAATTGAATAAGGCTACAAAATAAGTTAATGTTAAAGTTAAATTCACAACTAAGATTGGTAAAAAGTGAGGGCTGAATTTTGCTGCTGGAAAAATATTAAAAGTTTACATTTTGACGCATAAAAATTGAGGAAAAATTAAAGATCTTAAGGTTTTATGCTAAAAATTTCTAAATTTGGGATATGGCTCTCGGGACAATATGACTGAACTTTACATTAAAAACTTATAATAATTATACCACAAAACATACGGAATCTATGAAAACAATAATACAGTAATATTAACACAAAACTATATGAAAAAAACATACTAATAAGATAAAGATTAAAATAATAGCCACAAGTTTGTTGTTTGTCTTTTGGCCATAATTGTATGGATTAAAAGTCTTTTGGCCATTTTTGTGCTATTTTTGTTCAAGTCCTTACAGCACAAAATTTCAAAATATTTTATAAAATATATATAGTTCTGTGAAAATTATAACTTTATGGTAAAAAGTGCAAAAATTAAATATAAAAGTAGTTATATAAAAATATATAAACATATGGTATCAATATAATAAAATAATAATAATAAACGTAAGATATTGGTGTGAAAAATATATGTTCTTTATATGTAAAATATTCACATTAGACAACTAGTTAGAAATGTGAAATTATGGAAAAAATTGAAAATATTTATTCACATTTTTTCAAAACGTGAAAATATTAAAATTGCAGCCATATAAAATTGTTAAAATTAAAAGATTATGTAAATATTTAAAAATAATGGAATATACTGTAAAAATGGACAAAACGGTGTGGACATAACGAGTGTATGATATAGAGTTTATTTACAGGGACTACTGGTTAGGTAAGTAGTTTTATTTGTATCCTAAACCTTTGGAGGTTTTAGCAGATCCTAAACCTCTGGGAGGTTTTAGCAAAAATAAAAAAAAAATAAAATTGAGCATGATATTTTTATTTTGGATGAAGATGTAGATGCAATTTAATTGTAAGCAATGGAATTTACTGTTTTGCAGACTGGGGTGTATTTGTTTTCCCCAGTGGCATCAATAAATCCGAGCAGCAATATAATAAATTACAACTACATCTCACTGTGAGCTCAAAGAAAAAAAATAAATAAATAAATAAATTCCTGCTCTAGACAAGTATAAATCACAGAACATTTTTCCTTTAAAATTGAGGCCAGAACGCTCCGAATTTTCCTTGCTAGTTTTTACGCAAATAGCAAAAACTTTTTTATTTTTAAGGGTTTTACTACTGGCAAAGGAAAAATTAATTAATAAAACAAAAAATAATAAACCTGGTATGAATAAAAAAGGACAGTGTTTCAGAAGTGCATGGCAACCTGATGATAATTCTGTTTACTAATGGATCTATTCTTACAAAAATATCAGCAGTCGCCACATTTGCACATGTACATAACTGAATCCTCTTTGATTGCACAGGGGTGTTTTTGGGTGGAGTTTAACCAACTCAAAAACTTAAAAAATTGTGGGCTTAAAGATTTAATGGAATGGAACCATGGTCATCTTTAAAAATTGAATGGGTGAATTTAGACACTATTGGACTTACCACGGCAAAAGTGGGATCACCAAGGTCATGCCTAAACCGATTGGTTAATGAATTGAATTTATTTTGAATATTTAAAATGGTAAGGACGGGGCCTTCAAATTTTACCTTTAAAAACTGGTTGGGGTTTAACCAACACAGGGAATGATGGGTCACGATATTTGAATTAAAAAGTGATATGGGTAATAAAGGGGTGATATGAGTAATAGAAAAGGAAAGGGTAAAAATAATATAATATAAAATATAAAAATATTGAATAAATGCACTGGAAACACAACATAAATACTTACTTACATGAAATATTTTTTAAAATACTGCCAATCTGATTGGTATCTCCAACAGTTCAATAAAAATATATTTTCATATAAAAAGAAACGAACTGTAATGATGAATAAGTACCATAGCTAATAATTAAACACACACAAAATCTAAAAATAATAATAATAATATATTTACAAATTTAAAAAAAATTCACCTGGAAAAAATGGGTAAAAACTCGATGAAAAATACTTGGTGAATAAAATGATAAAAACACTGAACGATCACTGCGTAAATGTATCATTTAATATCTTCATAGCTATTTTCTTTCCTGTTTCACTCTTATATGGAAAAAGTTATAAAAAAAAACAAAAATGTTGTCTATTTAAATGTTTTTACTGGAAAGCATTCATAAAAGTAACTAGAGTTCAACCCATTTATTTATAATACCATAAACATTAAATTCAACTGCATTTACTTTTTTGGTGATCGCACGTATGCTTCGCCTCATGAAAAAGAAAAGAAACTACTGTTATCAAAACTTGTCACAATTAATGTGCATAGCTGGCCATTCCCCAATTTCTTATAACTTTAATAACTTGCACTTTACAAGAAAAAATAAAGCTAATAACATTTTAAAATAATAAATTTAAATTTGTTTAAAACTTCTAAAATCCCTTTAACACAACTGTGATATTAAAAAAAATCTACTTTTAAACTTTCAAAAACTACACCTTGATAACAGCATTTTTTTTTCTTTTCTAACTTTTGATATTTCCAGGAATAACTTTAATATTAATTCTTTAAGCAAATAAATAAAGTAAAATATTGTTTAATTTAACAAAATTGATTTTAAAAAACACCTTTTCATAAAAAAAAATAACGTAAAAGAAATCTGTAGTATGGCTTAGTTACTTTTAATCCAAAAACTTATTAAAATATTTAAAAATTTAAGCTTCAATTAAAAAATATCAGTTACTTTCAAACACTTAAATGAAGAAATTAAAAAGAATGTAATTAAACTTTATACTTTTTTTCTACAAAACCATTAAGACGGAAATGTATATAGCAATAAAACTTACCTGTGGATTAAAATATCCAATTTGCTTTAACACACCCACACACACAAACAAAATAAAATAAAATAAAATAAAACACAGGGCTTTTTCTGACCCAGATCATTATCGTTATTTGTTCACTAAAGGTAAATAAATAACATTTTCCGGTGGTCGGTTCACAGTGCATCATGAATCACTTTAGTTTAACGTGCTCAACTGAAAGAAAAGAAAAACTTTAAAAAATAAATGAACACTGAATGTTTTTTCCTTTTCTTACTCAGTTCTAACCACAAAAATTTAAAGTCGGGATCACACAGATCACGAAGGACACAGATAAATATTTCAGTTCTGTATCAGTTTGCGCGATCTTGAAAATCAGCTATCTCTATGACCTACATATGTTGAGGATGAGGTATAAAAGAGTTTTTCGAAAGATTCAATTTGATCTTCAGTGAGTCTAAAGTTAATAAATTGATGCGATTTGCCAATAGATAAGTTTCTTTTTGACGATAACAGAGTGAGGAAAAAAAAAAGTTTCTTGGTTGAGGACCAGAAATATAGCAAATAAATTTCAGCATAAAGGATGTTTATTTTCGGTTTTTCTCAGATGAATACGAAAATTATTTGAATGTTATCTGGCGAGTAAGCACACTAATGTTACGGTTGGTTTCAACCAATTTTTTTTTAATCTACATTAATTATTTAAATCACTTTCTCTACATTTATTTAAAAGCACTCTTTTTTTTTTGTTTCTAATAAAAATTTAAATAAATAAAAGTAATTGTAATAATAATAATAAAATCAGTTTTTATTTTTTCTTCTTTCTTTTGGCAAAGTAAATTCAACGTTTTTAGTCTAGCATAGCTTCCTGTTTTCAAATACGAAAGATAAGACAGCAAGGGAGGGATGTTTTGTCAGTTAAAGACCGCACAGGTGGAAAATTTGGAGTCATCTAGTCTGACTTTGATATAAGAATGACCGACCGCCCTGTATAGGAATTACGTTATCTTATGAGTGTACTATATACGCAATTAGGCTTTGTAAGCTTACGACAGGCTTCAATGAGCTCTGCTATCAGGCGGATAGCTGGCGCCCAGGTCAACAGAGGCTCACAGGACCCCCTTCAGCACACGCCATGGGGGTGAAACATGGCTGCCTTCCCCCATGAAGCGGCTGGCAGGGTGGAACGACAGGCTGGTGCCTTCAAGGAGAGTCCATTTTCCCTTTTGTTTCCATTCCCGTACCTCTGGCAGAGTGGTTCGGTCCCGTTTTTCAAGCAGCGCGGGAGAATGAATGTTTACGACACTTGTTGCTTGGCCAAGAGACCTGTCGTTTGACTCGTAAAAAAAAAATTCGACTTATTACGGGGCTCGAAGACTGGCCTGTGGGCTGGATCGCGAAGTTGTTGAAGGCGGACAGGTTTCTGGAAGATTTTGTTTTGAGAGTGGGGCATTGATGGCCTACTTTAATTATCCTAAATCATGAGGTTATGATGAAAAGAGGCTATAAGGGCATTTTCGAAGTAAGGATCTGTATCTGATGGAGGGCGAATGAAAAGAAAATATGTTTGACCCATCATGTAGTAGCGGCGTTCCTAGAAAAAGTGTTGTCTTGTGTTGACTTCTTAAGCGGCGGTTGTTAATGATACCTTGACGAAAAATGAATTAATGATTAGACGAGCATCATTTCTGGAGATGGGGCATTATCAATCCTAGACTAAGAAGGCTGGCAAGACTAGCTGAGTAGACTTGCCCGCTTTACAAGGTATCGGTGATGTGACGACGTTTTGAATCGGGAATAAATCAAAATCTCCAAGTGATGTATGGAGTAACGGTGTTGACTCGTAGAGGCAGCTGAAAAGAATAGGTTGAAAAAAAAAAAGGAGATTATGGCAGATCAACATATCTGCAATGAAGTGTGCCCACATTGACGGTAGTAAATATCAAAGTATATTGTAAGTAACCCATATTTCTTCTTTATTACATGTTGTCTACTGTTGTGATATTTATAAATACCTGGAGAAACAAAAAAATATAATTATTGGTATTTTAAGATGATTAACATGTAACCTTTTTGTTTATGATTGAACGACATTTGAATTGTTGGTTTGTTAATAGTTTAAGATTTATGATATTTAATTGAAAATTAATCAATAATTAAATTTTGAAAAGTTGATCCATCTTTAAATCATGGTATTGTGGTAATTTTAGGGACTTTGCTGCTTAATGTAAAGTGTTGTAATAAGTAATTTCAGTATTTTTTTTTTTTTGATCAACTTTGTTATTATGTTATTATTATATTTTGTTTGAGAACTACCTTACTTTTATAATTTTTAATTATTCAAATAAAGAAAGTTTTTGTTTATTCTCAAATATGGTATGTTTTTCTTTATATATAATTTTTAAATAATTAATATTTCTATAATTACAACATACCTATAAGGAGGAATTAACCTCTCAGTAAGTGAGATTAAAAATATGAAAGCTATAATTTTGCTAAATTAATATTTTTTTTTATTTCTTAAATTTTTAATTCATGGTAATAATTTATTTGAAAATTAATTGAGGTTTACGCAAGGTTATTAGATGTAATTATTGTTCCTATCTCAGAAATGGATATACTGATAATTGATGCTAAAGTAAAATTAAGTCTAATTTCATAATTGATTAATTTAATTTTTAATTATCCTTTCTTTGAAGTATTATTCAAGGCAAACAACAAAATGGTTGTTTTTTTGACAAAGTAAAAAAAAAAAAAAAAAAAAAAAAAAAAAAAAAGTTTTCAGTTATTTTATAGCCACTATACGATCCTTGGTTAACCGATCTGATCTTGTTCACAATCTCCATAGTTGTTCTAAAATTTAGTACATCATCATATCCCTACTCTATTAACGGATTTAACTCTTTCTCCTTTTGGTCCTCATATTGGAGGAATTTCAGGTTGTCTGCATTTTTCCAAATTATATGATGATTACACTTTTGTTAATTTAATGTGTATGGAGATTTGAGCTTGATCGGGTTGGAGTGGAGTTGGGTGTTCTTTATGCAATTCAGTATGCTACTTGATTTAGAAATCTGTTGCCCCTTACTACATTTAACATTGTCTTAAAGTGATGAGTCCAAAATTATCATTGTTGTATTAACCTATTCGGATTCTTAAGTTTTGATATTTTGATTAGTTTAATATAATTTGCTACCTTTTCCATGGCAACAGATTTCAGTGGAGCTAATCAGGGTATACTTATTTTTTTTTAAATATTTAATTGTCAAGTGAAGATTGAATAATAAATGTGCTTTTTAAATTTAAATAAATTATTCTAGAAAGAACCCCAAACCCACAACAAATGGAGCCGTAACAATTCGGTCTCTGGGTTATTGATTTTTTTTTACTTGTATGTATTTATGTATCAAAGAGCAACTGGGTGTTTTTGCAATTAAAATTTTATTTATATGTTCAAATGTAAAAAGAGGTCTAGGCTCTCTCTCTGTGCTAGTAAGCGACAATTCCCAGTCAAAATTATGTCTTGTGAGCATAACCTTTTCTTATTTACAAAAAGCATAGTCCTGTACTTAAGTTTTATGTATTTATAAGGTTTTCCTTTCCCCTCTCTTTTTCTCATTTTTAAGTTGTTCCCCCCCCTTTTTTCATTTTTTTTTTGGTTTGTTTGTCATTTTCTAACTCTAACTATGGCTGATAAGCACTCGGAAGCAATTGCCACTATTCAGCGAAAAAATGCTTTAGTGGATAATTTGTCTAATATTCCCCCATTCAATGGAGAGGCCAGCTCAGTCTGCTTCTCAGATTTTTCTGAGAAATTTGAGAGTTTTTCAAAATTATTCGACTGGACTGAGGAGGAAAAGAAGTTTGTTTTACTTGCTAGACTTTCAGGAGCTGCTTCTAGGCGAATAAAAATTCACAAAGCAAAAACATCTGATGAGCTATTAAAAATCTTAAAAGAGAGTTATACTTCACAGACAACACCAGATGTTGCCCTCAGTCATTTTTTAAATTTTAAACAGCCACCCAATATGAGTGTTCAGGAGTTTTATGACAAGGCATATGATATGTCATTAAGAGCCCTTGTAATTGAAGGTATCCAGGGTGAAGTAGTCGATAAAAGCCGAACGGCTCTACTACACTCCATGCTGTTGAGCAATCTTACACCAGAAGTGCGAAAGGGGGTAATTGCGAGAAATCCACAATCCCCAGAAGAGGTCCTCAAAATTGCGCTTCTTGAGGAAAAGGCTTATAGGAGCATTAACCCTTTCTACAACCACCGCGAGGAAATTCTCAACCCAAATTTGACCCAAAACCTACCCTGTGCTGCTGTTTTTCAGCAAGATAGATCACAAAAGAAGGAGATAGACCAACTAAAATCTCAAATTGATGTTTTAGCAGCTAAGATAGACAGTTTAGTTGATCTTAGGGCTAGGGATATGCAGGAAAATAACCAGGAAGTAAGACCCGTAACCTGCTATAGGTGTTCCGTACAAGGCCACTATGCCAGAGATTGTCCACTAAATTTTGTCGACTATAATTTTAGAAGGGGAGGTGGTCAAAATTTCAGGAGCCGTGGGCAAAATTATAGAAACAGAGGTGAAAATCCTAGAGGGAACCACAATCAGCGAGGCGGATATAGGGGAAGAAGAGGTGGTTATTACCAAAACAATAGGAGCACAGCTGCGAACAGAAATGAAGTGCAGGCGGTAAATAACACCCCAGTAGCTAACAGTGAAAGTGAGGCTTTAAACTATTAGTGGCCGGATCAAATGTGGTCAACTCGATCCCCCACAGGCCCCTGGACCCCCCAACTGTGTATAGTATGTTTCAGCCCCAATCATATACATTACCAACTGCAAGAATTTACATAAATAAAGTTTGCCTAAATGCATTATGTGACACGGGTTCTGCAATTAATCTCCTGAGTGGTACTGATTGTAACTGTTTAGAGAATTTTGAAATGGAGAATTGCAATATCCCCATTATGACTGTCACCGGTGAGAAAGTTCACCTAAATAAGAAAGTATTTTTAAAATTTGTTTTTGATAATGTTCAATGTCAAGCTGAATTCTATGTAGTGGAAGGTAAATTAGCAGAGGAATTTAATATGATTTTGGGAATGCCATTTTTGAAAGAGTACCGGGCAAGTATAAATTGTGATACAAATGCTGTCGCTCTTAAAGTGCCAGTTTCAGGCCAATGTAAACAAAGCGTAGAAACCCCAAGTAATACTTCAGGGTGTAATACTTGTCTTGCTACTAATTCTGTAAATATTTCTAACTCTGTATATAGTGTAAATTCTAATAATAATTGTATAAATAATGATTGTGTTAAAAATAATTCTGTAAATATAAAATGTGTCAACAAAGTAGGGGAGAATTCAAAAAGTAGTAATGCAAATAGCCCTCCTGAAAATTGTGCATGTGAGAAAGTTCATGACTCAGTTAATATTGAAAATGGGAATCATAGTAGTGAAAATATGGTAGTTCAGGACCCGCAGTTGAGTAATATGAGAAAAGATGTTGAGATAGTCATTCAAACTGAGTCAGATAAGGAAGTTGAAAGTGTTGCGCAGAACTTTTGCATGCAAACAACATCAGGCGGTAGCTCTGAGGGTAATAACACTGAAAATCTTTCAAGTATTCAAAGTGTCGACAACATTCTTTCAGCAGCGAGTCAGGTAACTCAGGGTAATTTAGCTGAAGAGACTACTGAAATTTGTAATATTGATGAAAGTGAAGATTTGGTAAGTATAGAGGATAAGGTACCTGAAGTCGAGGAGGAGAGCAATGAAGATAGCAGTAGTGATAATACCAATAAAAATAAAAATATAAGTTTCGCTGTGTTATGTAGCAAAATTTCAATTCCCCCGCAGTCAAAAATGTTAGCCCAGGTTAAAAGTTATAAGGAAAATTTTATTAAGGAAAATGATATTGTTATGTTAGAACCTTTGGCGAAAAATTTAAATCAAGGTCTCCTTACCTCCAGAGCCATTTGCACTAAAGAACATGGCCTATATATCTCATTTGCAAATTTTTCAGACAATAGTATTCATTTAAATAAAGGAACCTTTGTTGCCAAAATTCAAAAATGTGTAGACCAGTCAAATATACCCGTAACTAAAAATAACCTTACTTGCAATGTAAATTTGGCCCCTCCAATTGGTGACTTTGATCACGCTGATCTCACTTGGAGCTCTGAAATTAATTTAGATCATTTAGAACCCCCATTAAAACTTAAAATGCAAAATTTTCTAGACAAAAACAAAGATGTATTTGCAGCATCGGTCTTAGATTTACCCGGCTGTGATACAATCCCGCATGAAATTAACTTAACTTCAAATAAACCAGTTAAAGGCAAAGCTTATAGAGTCCCCTACAAATTACGTCAAGAAGTGGAAGACCAACTTAATACTTTGTTACAGGCGGACATAATTTCCCCTTCCATGTCTGAATTTGCTTCTCCGGTTATTCTGGTTCGGAAATCAGATGGTTCATATCGACTTGCTGTTGACTACAGAAGATTAAATAAAAATCTTGTTAAAGATGCTTACCCAATACCTAACATTACCGACTCTGTTGATGCTTTAAGTGGGGCTAAATTTTTTTCAACGCTAGATTTAACTAGTGGGTTTTTTCAACAGGTTATTCGCCCAGAGGATAGGCATAAAACTGCTATAATCACCCACAAAGGACTTTTTGAGTGGACCCGTAACTGTTTTGGGCTCTCAAATTCAGGTAACAGTTTCCAAAGACTTATGAATGCTATTTTCGGTGATTTAGGCAATCTTGGAATTCTTGTTTATATCGACGACATTGTAATTGCCTCCAGTGATGTTAATTCTCATTTTGAGAAGCTTAGCATGGTCTTTGAAAGGTTAAGACTGCATAAACTTAAACTTAAGCCCAGTAAATGCACTTTCCTTTCGAATAAAATACAATATCTAGGTTTTGAGATTTGTAGTGGCCAAGTATCACCTATCAATAAAAATATTGCCGTAATAGAAAATTTTAAACCTCCAACTACCCGAAAAGCTGTTAGGTCATTTATTGGAACTCTATCTTTCTATAGGAGATTTATACCAGATTTTACTAAGAGAGCTAAAAATCTAATCAACTTAACGAAAGAGACAGGAAAATTTTCGTGGAATGAAGATGCACAGAAAGAATTTGAAGACCTTAAAATGGCTCTTATTTCAAAACCATGTCTTGCACTCCCTGATTTTGAGAAAGAATTCCATTTATATACTGATGCCAGTGGCGAAGCATTAGGGGCAGTGTTATCACAATTAGATGAAAATAACATGCTCCATCCTGTTGCCTTTGCCAGCAGAAAATTGAAAGATGCTGAGACCCGCTACTCCACCACTGAAAGGGAATTACTAGCTTTAGTTTGGGCTACTGCCCACTTTAAATGTTACATTGCTAATACCCATTTTTTCATCTATACAGACCATGCACCTCTAACATTTATGTTAAAAATTCACGACCCTACATCTCGCATGGCTAAATGGATCTGCACTCTCTCAGACTTTAATTTTACAATCAAGTTTGTTAAAGGTAAGTGTAACAGTGTCGCAGACTTCCTTTCGAGGTATGTCAACAATGATAACTCCAATGATACTGTTAATTGTAATTTTTGTATACAAGTCGAAAAGGAAGTTACTTTTATGCCTCATTCCAATCTACTTGAAAAAATTGGTGAATTACAAAAATCAGACAAGAAATGCTGCGAGATTGCAAGAAAACTAGACCAAGGTGTAGAAATTGCTCCTAAATACATGAAATTTTTTTTTAGAGATGACATTTTAGTTTATGAGGATACGAGGGAGTCAGCTATTTTGAATAAACCTGTAAAGTTAGTCGTGCCAAAAGAATTGGTTACTCAAGTTTTTGCACTAACACATGAGTCCCTAGCGGCTTGTCATCAAGCCTTTCAAAAGACCATTGATCGCATTCGTGAGCACTTCTATTGGCCAGGAATGTCGTCAGATGTCAAGCATCTAGTGGAGTCATGTATTAGTTGCCAGCAGAAGAGAGCTTATAGAGCGAACCAGCTCGCCCCTCTGCAACGTATGCCGACCCCCCAGTTTCCCATGAACAAGGTTCATTTGGATCTCATTGGACCCTTACCACAAACTTTTTCGGGAAATAAGTATATTGTCGCATATATAGATTCATTTACTAAGTGGCCAGAAGCATATGCGGTTAGTTCAACCACTTCAGATGTCATTGCGGACACTTTAGCTGATTTCATATCACGCTACGGTGCGCCCTGTTTTATTACGACGGACAATGCGAAGAATCTAATTTCAGATGCGATAGAGCACGTATATAAAATGTTTGGTATTAAACATATTAAGACCTCATCTTACCACCCGGCTGGCAACTCGCAAGTGGAGAGACAGAATCGTACTCTTAAAAATGCACTTTGTCACATAGTCAACCAAAATCAATCTGACTGGGACACTAAACTAAAATTTGCGCTACTAGCTATGCGTTCAGCTGTCCACTCATCAACTAAACTTAGCCCAGCTGCAGTTATGTATGGCAGAAATATGAATCTACCATATAATCTCTTTTCTCAACCACCTTCTTTTAATTATAATGATGCACCCTCTTTTTGTGAACTCTTAATCCCAGCTCTTCAAAAAGTATACACTGAAGTACATAGTAATTTAATTAAAGTTTCGGAGCAGCAGGAAAAATACCGTGAAAAGACAGCTGTTGATAAAAATTTTAAAATAGGAGATCTTGTGTGGTTATTTACACCCACAGTCGCCCCTGGTAATACAAAAAAATTAAGCAAGCAAAATAATGGTCCTTTTACTATAATTGAGAAGCTAAATGAAGTTAATTTTAAAATAGCGCTAGTTGCTAATCCCAAAAATTGTCAGGTTGTCCATGTTGACAGGTTGTCTTCCTTCAAAGACAGACTCCCCATCTGGTCCAGTGAACCAAAACAAACAATTGGCCTGGGATCGACTGAAAACGTGACCATCGATTCACCACACCAACCGCGCGATTCTCCTCCTGTACGCAGATGCAAGCGTAACCGATTCATTCCCTGGGCACCATATGATAGTAATCGCGCACCAGCAGTAGTGAACGTCAACAATAGCGAAACTCCGGTAGCGCCAGAAGTGGAGGAAACAGACAGCGACGCGACTGAAATCATAAATCCCTCTCCCCCACCTCCCATTTCTCCGGAGGTTGCAGCGGCAGAGAATAACGAGATGCGCGTAGGTAAAAATTCAGCCACGGCAGAAAGCAGTTCAGCTGCTGCGCACAGCGATTCGCGCAGGTCTCGTTCATCGATTCGTCCAGCTGCTAAATCGAATAGATGTAGTCGTTCAATATCGATTTCTAGAACCGACTATTCGCTACGGGATAGAAGAGACCGTCCGAGTTATAAATACTAACTATTTTTTTTTTTTCGTTATTCAGGCATTTTTATCAATTTTACCTTGTTTATTTGTATTTATTTATAGTTTAGTTAATGTGTATGTATATTTAATTATTTTCTTGGGCATTTTAAAACGGAACTTAGTTTTTCTAGCGTATTAAAGGTTTGTTTTGGTTGTGTTTTGATACTTTCATGTAGGCATTTTTAACCCTTTTTATGCTTATACTTAAGGTTTTTGTCTGTTTTATGGTAGATTATGTGGTATATACCCGTCCGCACCCCGTTTTCGTAGATTTTGGGTATTTTTTTGCAAAAAAAAAAAAAAAAGAAACGAATGTAATTTTTGTTACTTTAAAATTTTTTTAGGATGTTGTGTTTTGTATGCCTTTAGATATGTGTAGCCCGTTTTTTTTTTTGGCGTAGTGGCGCTCCAAGATTATGACTTCTTAACCATCAGAAGTGATCATAAATTTTGCCGAGGTAGATCTGTTTAGTTCAGTTTTTTTTAATGCATCAGTGTTTTGTATATAACTTTTTAAGTATGTGTTTACTTTAATTTCTACATTTTAACTAGATAGATTTATTATTTACTATACAGTTTGTGGTTTTATTTGAGCTTAAACTTTAAGGAGTGTGGGCCCTTTTTCTTTTTCTAGTACATACTGTCTCATGTACATGCCTGTATGTTGTTGTGTGTGGCTAAAAGTGCTAAAATTAACTATTTTATTTATTCTACTTCCTATTTTTGTGGAATGTGTGTTTTCCTTCCTGGTGATATATGTCACCACCCCTGTTTTTTATTTTATTTTGTGGAATGTTTTCCCTGTAGTGCCCAAAAGGCCCGAAACTGCTTTTTGCTATAAGTAGCACAGAGGCAGAGATACTCTTTCCCATACACATTACTTGTACGTGCATTTGTAAAATCTACATAATATCCCGAATCATTAGACTGTGTTCGAATACAAACATGTGTTCTCATATAAAATTGTTACAATTGTGTGCGTAATTCTCTAACATGGTCTGTGATACCATAATTTGTGTCTTACAGATGTATATGTATATATTTTGTTTGTGTGTCACCAGTTGCTCTTGTGTATTTTTGTATAATAGAATTAATATGTGTTTTACAAATTTCATTGACATTTACAGTGTTGTAACTATGATATTACTAGTACTTATTTACATTAATAGATAGTGTTGTAATATACTGTGATGCCAATTATTGAAGTTATGTATATAAGCAGTATAATGACAATTAATCAGTGGGCACTTCTCTTCTTTTTCGGCTATTTTTTTTTTTTTTTTCTCAAAATTCAATTTATGTATTATTTACAGTTCTGTTACCAGAAATTTCAGGTAGGATGCAGTTATGCGTAGGAATGACAGTAGTAGGGAAATGAGGTTTCACAGTCAGGTGGAACATGTGTTCTTTTACAGGTGCAGAGAATATCTTGGTCATTTTAGTGGTAAAATCAGCCTTGTGGTCCCTCCTCTGGTAGTACTCTTTTATGGTCATGTTTCAGGTAATATTTTAGGTAATGGTTTCTACGGATGTGCGAGCTCTGGTTGTATATATCCGGAATATATTGTCAGGGTGGTATTTCAGCGGTGAACTCTCTGGATCCCGTCCCGGATCGATGTATGATCTGTGTTTGTGGGTCAGTTTTTTCAGTGTTGAGGTCCCAGCATGCCATGTGGTACCCAGTTACCTTTCAAAAAAAAAATAATTTGTTTTCTCAAAAAATTTTTTTTAATTAGCCGGAGGGAGCAATCTTGTTACGGTTGGTTTCAACCAATTTTTTTTTAATCTACATTAATTATTTAAATCACTTTCTCTACATTTATTTAAAAGCACTCTTTTTTTTCTGTTTCTAATAAAAATTTAAATAAATAAAAGTAATTGTAATAATAATAATAAAATCAGTTTTTATTTTTTCTTCTTTCTTTTGGCAAAGTAAATTCAACGTTTTTAGTCTAGCATAGCTTCCTGTTTTCAAATACGAAAGATAAGACAGCAAGGGAGGGATGTTTTGTCAGTTAAAGACCGCACAGGTGGAAAATTTGGAGTCATCTAGTCTGACTTTGATATAAGAATGACCGACCGCCCTGTATAGGAATTACGTTATCTTATGAGTGTACTATATACGCAATTAGGCTTTGTAAGCTTACGACAGGCTTCAATGAGCTCTGCTATCAGGCGGATAGCTGGCGCCCAGGTCAACAGAGGCTCACAGGACCCCCTTCAGCACACGCCATGGGGGTGAAACATGGCTGCCTTCCCCCATGAAGCGGCTGGCAGGGTGGAACGACAGGCTGGTGCCTTCAAGGAGAGTCCATTTTCCCTTTTGTTTCCATTCCCGTACCTCTGGCAGAGTGGTTCGGTCCCGTTTTTCAAGCAGCGCGGGAGAATGAATGTTTACGACACTTGTTGCTTGGCCAAGAGACCTGTCGTTTGACTCGTAAAAAAAAAATTCGACTTATTACGGGGCTCGAAGACTGGCCTGTGGGCTGGATCGCGAAGTTGTTGAAGGCGGACAGGTTTCTGGAAGATTTTGTTTTGAGAGTGGGGCATTGATGGCCTACTTTAATTATCCTAAATCATGAGGTTATGATGAAAAGAGGCTATAAGGGCATTTTCGAAGTAAGGATCTGTATCTGATGGAGGGCGAATGAAAAGAAAATATGTTTGACCCATCATGTAGTAGCGGCGTTCCTAGAAAAAGTGTTGTCTTGTGTTGACTTCTTAAGCGGCGGTTGTTAATGATACCTTGACGAAAAATGAATTAATGATTAGACGAGCATCATTTCTGGAGATGGGGCATTATCAATCCTAGACTAAGAAGGCTGGCAAGACTAGCTGAGTAGACTTGCCCGCTTTACAAGGTATCGGTGATGTGACGACGTTTTGAATCGGGAATAAATCAAAATCTCCAAGTGATGTATGGAGTAACGGTGTTGACTCGTAGAGGCAGCTGAAAAGAATAGGTTGAAAAAAAAAAAGGAGATTATGGCAGATCAACATATCTGCAATGAAGTGTGCCCACATTGACGGTAGTAAATATCAAAGTATATTGTAAGTAACCCATATTTCTTCTTTATTACATGTTGTCTACTGTTGTGATATTTATAAATACCTGGAGAAACAAAAAAATATAATTATTGGTATTTTAAGATGATTAACATGTAACCTTTTTGTTTATGATTGAACGACATTTGAATTGTTGGTTTGTTAATAGTTTAAGATTTATGATATTTAATTGAAAATTAATCAATAATTAAATTTTGAAAAGTTGATCCATCTTTAAATCATGGTATTGTGGTAATTTTAGGGACTTTGCTGCTTAATGTAAAGTGTTGTAATAAGTAATTTCAGTATTTTTTTTTTTTTGATCAACTTTGTTATTATGTTATTATTATATTTTGTTTGAGAACTACCTTACTTTTATAATTTTTAATTATTCAAATAAAGAAAGTTTTTGTTTATTCTCAAATATGGTATGTTTTTCTTTATATATAATTTTTAAATAATTAATATTTCTATAATTACAACATACCTATAAGGAGGAATTAACCTCTCAGTAAGTGAGATTAAAAATATGAAAGCTATAATTTTGCTAAATTAATATTTTTTTTTTATTTCTTAAATTTTTAATTCATGGTAATAATTTATTTGAAAATTAATTGAGGTTTACGCAAGGTTATTAGATGTAATTATTGTTCCTATCTCAGAAATGGATATACTGATAATTGATGCTAAAGTAAAATTAAGTCTAATTTCATAATTGATTAATTTAATTTTTAATTATCCTTTCTTTGAAGTATTATTCAAGGCAAACAACAAAATGGTTGTTTTTTTGACAAAGTAAAAAAAAAAAAAAAAAAAAAAAAAAAAAAAAAAAAGTTTTCAGTTATTTTATAGCCACTATACGATCCTTGGTTAACCGATCTGATCTTGTTCACAATCTCCATAGTTGTTCTAAAATTTAGTACATCATCATATCCCTACTCTATTAACGGATTTAACTCTTTCTCCTTTTGGTCCTCATATTGGAGGAATTTCAGGTTGTCTGCATTTTTCCAAATTATATGATGATTACACTTTTGTTAATTTAATGTGTATGGAGATTTGAGCTTGATCGGGTTGGAGTGGAGTTGGGTGTTCTTTATGCAATTCAGTATGCTACTTGATTTAGAAATCTGTTGCCCCTTACTACATTTAACATTGTCTTAAAGTGATGAGTCCAAAATTATCATTGTTGTATTAACCTATTCGGATTCTTAAGTTTTGATATTTTGATTAGTTTAATATAATTTGCTACCTTTTCCATGGCAACAGATTTCAGTGGAGCTAATCAGGGTATACTTATTTTTTTCTAAATATTTAATTGTCAAGTGAAGATTGAATAATAAATGTGCTTTTTAAATTTAAATAAATTATTCTAGAAAGAACCCCAAACCCACAACACTAAGTAAAATAATTTGATGTTGGAGAAAAAAAAAGTTCTTTTTTACCGGCCATGGGGGGAAAAGTATTTTTCTTTTCTAGATGAATATATTCAGTTTTTATACACAATAAAAGTTCCACATGGTAAAAAGCACTTTCTAGAAAGACTATAAAGACCCGGTCGGTACTCATTATTTTTCAGCAGTCTCATGATTTTTCCGAGTGTAGCCAGGCGACGAAACACGAAAAGGGAGTTTTTTATCCGCAAAGGTACGCGCAAAAACATCTTTTTCTTTCTCCTGGTCAATCGAAGTCTCATTAATTGCTGGCAATCTTTTGAGATTGTTCGTGGGCCGATTGCACTGACACAACACAGATACTATTCGAATTTTCTTTGACGGGTATAGTCCCGGTCCATCACATTTACTTTATCCAAGAGGACAGAGCTGGATAGGCGACGAAAAGAGTTTTTATTTGCAAAAGTGAATTTTTTCACTTATCAATTTCTTTTTTCGTGGAAAGGCTGGGATTTTCCGTGGCAGAAAACTATCCTTTTCATGATGGAGAGGCAGGAAAGTGCACGAAGTCCGAGATTTTCTCCCGTGTAGCCGCGAGTATGCAGGCCGGGATTTTCCCGCAGTAGGCGACCGTCATGCCGACTTTATAAAATGTAACGAATTATCCGGGGACCACTTGGGAGACTAATAATCGACAGAAACATACAAATAAGTTGGACTCGGGACCTCTAGACAGATCGAACTCGTTTATTGAAGCCTTCCTTCTTACAGTCATATTCGCGCGTTCAATCGGAGGTCCCGCGAGCCATTTACGTTGTTTTTGAGATCTACATGGCCGAGGGTTTGGCTCGCCGCTCAAATGTGCCAAAAATCCGTCTTCTTCCTTCTTGCATGTGGTTTTAATCAGAATTTAGGATATTTTCCAGCAGAGGGAGAAAGAGTCAAATTGGGAGGATCATTTACTTTAATTGGTCAATTAGCTTTTGATTGATGTCTGGAGTCTTATGCCGACACCAAGGCTTGGACGGGCCTGGGAGAAGCACCCCCCAGACTGCTGCAAGAAATGCAAACTCATCACTTTTAAAACTTAAAGAGATGTCGAAATTGATAGATGAAAGTAATATTTGTGAGGCTGAGAAACAAAGATCACAGGGGCAGATTAGATTTAAGCATTAGATTTAAAAGTTAGAATAAATGTTTTAGGATTTAAATTTTTTATTTTGCATTTTAAAACGGGTTTATTTTTATCCTTTCATATATATATATATAAATGAAAACCCATATGAAGAACCCATGTAAAGGCAGAAGATCTTTCAGAACATACTCCCAAAGTCAGCGTTTTTATCCGAAATCCGAGGCAGCAGAGCAAGAAAGGTGAAAAATCGTGTCGTCAGGTGACACGAATCGCTTATAACTCGATAAACAGTCAAAATATATTTTACGTGTATATACGCTGTTTTTGTGATGTAATTTTACAGTCATTTCTGAATACTGGGTAGAATGTATAGACCGGTATAGATGTCAATCTTAGCAGAAAACTTTGCAACTTTGGTGCCAGCTTGGTGACATTGTGTGTGAAATTTCGTGTCAAACACTTATGTGTAAAAATCCAGAAATTAAAATTTTATAAACTTCTTTAACTGAATTATGGTCTAGATTATGCGTTATGAAGTCATAAGATTTTTCACGAAAACAAAGATTTAAATAAGATTGTTCAGCATTGAATGAAGTGGTCAGCCATTGCTTTCGATTTTAGAGACTTAATCGACACCTTGCATTTAATTCTTTATAAAGTTTTTTCTAAGAAAATGGCTTGCTTTGTTGAAGACTAAGCTTTGTGTCTAAACTTTTTTTGCATCATGCTTATTATAATACGCGTTTTTGTGAATTTTGTCATACGAGTGGTGATCTGTGTGCAATGACTGCTCAATATTATCTACAGAACGAAAGAAAAAAAAAAGATTTACATTATACTTTATTTATAAATTTTTTGTAAGAGTAAGAAAATATGAAAATTTTGCGACAATATTTTCATAATGTTGGAAAGTGTTTCACAATCTAAGAACGGCACGACATTAATATTTCTTGTTAAATTATTATAAGTAAAATTTCAAGCCTTGTTTTAAAACACGAAAAGATTTCATAGGTTAATGAAATATTTTAAATGACCAAAATAAATTGTGTGTGTGTGTCTTTTTTTTTTTTTTTTTTTTAATAAATAGTTTTAATTTACCTATTTTATGTTCGTTTATATTAATAAAGCATTCAAGTATTAAAAAAAGATTTTAGACAAGTTTAAAAAAGATACAGAGAATTATTTTAGAGAAATAATTTAATAAATAATAAATAAATTTAATTAAAAAAGCCATATCATAACATAATGTAACATAAATAAAACCCATCGTGAAAATAAAAAAAAATGATTAACTAAAAAAGAATATTCTGTATAAATTATTAAAATGAAAGTTCTATGTTCAAAATCAGAAAACATTTTGTCTTTTTAAAAATACAAAAAAGAAAGAAAAAGAAAAGAAAAAAGAAAGAAAAAAAATCATATTTATTTGGGAATCACACAACAACAGTGAAGTGACTATTAACAATATTCTCAAGGCGAAACTCATATTATTTTTAACACAACCACAAATACATTTTTATTCTTAAATGCACGAAAGTCAAATCCACTTATTAAAAAATGAAGAATGGTGTTCGATTCTAAATCCTTTCAATAATCATGCCTGAGAATTTAATGTTTGTATATGTAAAAACAAAGTCCGTGAATCTATTATAAAGTTTCGCATAGTTGAGCGGGTAAAAATGTTTTTTTTTTTTTTACAAACAACATTAATTGAATATTGTTTGTAAATTTTTGTACGTATATTCAAATTAATAAATTTAGAAAACATTAACTAAAACGGAAACAATTAGTATTCATGACTATATCTAGTTCATTAGTTTTCCTAATACACTTTACTCCTATACTAGCCTTCCACTGAAAAATGTTAATGCTCTTTTAACATTTTTATTAAATTTCCAATTTTTTTTTTCGTTTCACTAGAAATCATCTTTATTCTGAAAAAATCCCTTCCAGATATTGCAATTCTGAGTGATACTGATTTCACAAACTTTTATCGTTTGAAACGGTGTAAAAAAAGACGTCAAAGGATATTTTCCACATTTGTTGAAAATCCCCTAAAAGCCCAGAATTATAGCAACCTTGCCACGTTAACAATGACAAAAATACATAGTTGTAAAACACAATATTTGCTTGTTTTGGGGAACCTGTCTGTCAAGCCATGAAATAGTGAAGCAACCGCGCCAGATTACAGTAAATTTCATCTGTGACAGTGACAGTTGTACAAAGAAAACCATTTTCACAAGCAACAGCTAATCCGTTTGAGTCAAATAGTTTACAGGATACTGTTTAAACTATTATTTTCTAAAGCCGTTAATTTGAGTCATTGAGGAGGCGGTAAAGTGGATTTCTAGAGAGCAACAAAGCCAGAAATGTCTTACGCCGCAATCGCAATCTCCATATCTTTTGGATTGAGAAAAAAAAAGTTTTATACAAGGGTCTTTGGGATGGGTGTCTATGATTTCGGTCTTGTCTGAAAAAAGAAGTAAAAAAAAAAAGGAGATAAAGAAAAGTACGGAAATTTTAAAATGTTTTGATGAGGGGTCGAGTCAATCATACTCGGACGGGCAAAAAAATTTCCAGATCCCCCACCCCTTCCCAGCTACGGGCCTGTAACTTTTGCTGAAATGTTAAAAAAATGCGAGCAATTGGACTAATAAAACCATCTAGAACTGCTTGCAGTCTTTAATTTAATCCCAACAATTGTAATGGCAATTTTGAACATAGTGATCAACTGAATGTCTCTAAAAATGAAAAATTTGTGCATAATTTTCTTACATCAAATCAATTCTTCAAGATATATTTAAGGCTCTTACAAATATTGAGGAGTATTAAAATTTAATCAATCAATTTTATTGGTGTTCAGTGAAAGTACTAATAAAGTGAAAGTACTAATTGAGTGAAAGTACTAATCATCATTTTCTTTTAGTTCTAACAGGGCGTCTTTATAAAAACTAAAGTAAAATTATGATGACACCTGTACATGCCTTTGAATTAATTGATCAAAAACTTGATTTCCTCTTCCATTACAAAAATGGTGCTATTATATTTAAAAATATCAAACCAAATGTGAATGTTAAATAATGTCTGTGAAGTAATATTTCCGGTCTTATCGTCTACATTTAGACATCCAAATACACATTTTTTACTCAAATTATTTTTCTTTGGTTTCATATTCGAATAAATAATACCTGCAATTTCTTTCTCTTTTTAAGAGTAAAAATTGTAAATTCCTATTCTTTTTTTAATCACTTCTTCGTGTAATTTTACAAATCTGACAAAATGTAATAAAAATATGATTTTTATCAGATTTATTTATATTGTACACTCTTTATATATTTATTTAATAATGGAAAATTCTGATTATTTATAAGAAATAAATTAAATTTCATTGTATAATTCTAGAAAGTTAAAAAAAATTTCCATCTACATATATAATTCTAAGAAAGTTAAACTAATATTCCATCAATATATAATAATTATTCTACTATGTACTCTGAATCAATTAACATTCTGGAGCCTGCCTATAAATGTAACCTGTCTATATTGATACTTTTTCTGGTCCCTTCAGTAATTGTTATAGACAGGTTTCACTGTTTTATTTTTAAAGTTATGCTATAATTGGTGTAGCAACAATAGTAAATTAGTAAATAATTTTTGAAGTGTAATATTAATTTGGTATTATTAATATTATTTGGGTATTATTATATTTGTTTCTATTACAAAGCAAAAGTGCTGTAAGTAAAAAAAAGAAAAAAAAGAAAAAAAAAGAAAGAAAAATCGATTTTAGTTATTTAGTAATATATTTAAACAAAATAAATTGAAATACTGTTAGAAAAATAAAAACATATGTATTCATTAAAAAAAAATTAAATAAATTTAACATGGCAAAACATTTTAAATAATAATAATTAATGTAATGGATTAGAATCGTATGGACGAGAGTTTTAAAATAAAATAATAACTAAAAAATGATATTCTATGAAGTTGCTTCCTTTCATTTTAGGATCGGTTTTGAAATACAATGTCACTAGATGTAGGCTGTACAGAAAACGAAATTCTCTGAGACATTTTCTAACCAAATCTGTAAGGCATTCACCTAAAATACAAATAATCTAGTTGACAAATGGTCTACCTATACATCCATTGTATATGTGGGAAGAGGGAGTGTGCTGACAAACGCCTTCTTTACCGCCCAGTCTGGGGGGTGAGAAAAACGCACATAGACGGTCATGACCACTTAGAAGTAGAAAATCTGAACCGTTCATACGCTCCCATGACCATTTAGAAGTAAAAAATCCTGACCGTCTATAAGCGCTCATGACCATTTAGAAGTAAAAAACTTTGACCGCGTATACGCGTTCATGACCATGAAAGGGTTAAAGGGGTGGCAAAAAGAGGCAAGCAGCTTTTTATTGTCGGAGTAATTTTACCTCCTCTACAACTATATCGATTGGAGCAGCCAGTGAAATGCTTGGAAAACTGACGAGTAGCCTCAATGGAGGATATTCCATCTCCGTTCCGATCCCGTGGTCAAGGCAAAGAACTTCTAGCGTAAAGAAGAGAAGGCTCCGTAGACGTAATCTAAATCCCCGCCAGCCAGCGAAACAACTCATGGAGGTAAAGCAGTAGCAGCTTTCCTTCTTATCTGTTAGAAGTTCTTTGGGTAAATTACAGGTACCACATGACTTTATTCAACCTTGAATTCAGATTTGAAATGTAGTCCATTTTTGTTGCTTCAACTTAGCCAATGTAATGGCACTCGGAAGAGATGTGGTACACTCACGCATCGATGTTTGGCGACTTTGATTAGCGCGCTTTTCAAGCCAAGGTGGGGCCTCCGTGGCCGAGTGGTTAAGACACCATTCCGCTAATCGCTTGTGAGCGTAGGAGTCAGGTCGGCGGGTTCGACTCCCGCCAGCTTCATTGCACACACTTTGTGGAGCTCCCGGATGTAACTCTCTGGTGTGGTAAATTTCCTTATGGCTATCTCGTCCTTGTATATTGACGATGACTTATAAGCGGGCACTTGATGTCAAGCACACAAGTCAGATGTATGTTCTCAATAAACAAGCCAAGGTACTATTTTCCGTCGCCATCTTGGAATCATGACAAGCACAAATTTATATATAACAACAAATTAGAAAACACAGGAAAGCGTATTTTTACACAACAATAAAAAAAAGCAGAAATACATTTTTTGCAACATAAATTTAATGGAAAATGTTATCTACGTCATTTCAATCTTTTAAACTGCACTACTATATCTGACTAATCATTCGATAATCCAAATTCTAAATTCACATAAACTTTTAGATAAAATCATTGCGTCGTTTCATTCTTTTAAGGTACCTACTATATCAGAGTAAACATTTGATTGTTTAAATTCTAATTTTTGGGGCCTCCGAGGCCTATTGGTTAGGACACCATCCCACTAATTGCTTGAGAGCGTAATAGTCAGGTCGGCGGGATCAACTCCCGTCAACTCCATTGCACACTATTTGAGGAGTTGCCGGTTGAAATTATCTGGTGTTGTAAATTTCCTAGTGGCTATCTCGTCCTTGTAAATTAACGATGACTTATAAGCGGACACCTTATGTCAAGCACACAGATCATATGTATGTGTTAAATAAATCAAATCAATCAAATCAAATTCTAATTTCACGACAAACACCACATTCATAAACAACGACGTATTAGAAAACACAGAAAGCGTATTTTTATATAACTATTAAGTAAAAGCAAAAATACATTTTTACAACATAAATTTAATGGACAATATGTTACCTAAGTCATTTAATTCTTTAAAAGTGGATTGCTACAATCAAAATATTCATTCGGTAATTGAATTTCTAATTTCACACGAAATTTTAGTTAAAATCATCACGTCATTTCAATCTTTTAAAATGCCCTACTACATCAGAGTAGTCATTCGATAGTTAAAATTCTAATTTCACACAAACTATTAGATAAAAAACTTATCTGGCACTCTCGAAAATATCCATTGCCACAGACAAAATTTTAACATTCGTCAAAAACAACCTCACTAACAATCACAGCAAGAATGGCCGATTCAAAGTTCGTCTAAAACAACCTTACTAGCCACTACGTAATAAATCACATGACAATTAAAAACCAATCATTTAGTTCAACAATTATGCAAATTTTTCTTTCTCTCATATATGGTTCTATAATATACGATTCTAAAACCAATTACGTGCCATAGAATGTTCTTCTACAACCAGTCACGTGCTTTCTCAAATTTTCATCATCAATGACATAATACATACGTGCGCAATCATTTCCATTAATCTCCATATAAACAAAGGTTACAATAACAAATTTCAACACCAATAACTTAATACAAGCATAATATCCGGGTTACCATAAAAGAAAAACAGTCCACAAAGTTTGGCGACTTTTTTCCTTATCTAAATCTAGCACTATGATAGCCCTGTTATGGTGCGTCTCTATGACAATAGCGACATACGCACAGAGTGCATACTCAGAAAGGAATTTTGTGCAAACTATATGATCCCACGATACAGAACTTGGCAATACTTGCCTGGGAAAGTTCGTTTAAACTAGTTAGACAAGTTTAAAAACTTTAGCTTGGCGATAAAAGCAGGCTATCGAAAGTACTTGATGATTTGTTTTAGTCGAAAATCATCTTGACCATTCAAGTTTTATCTGCCGTATGTTGCCATTCACATATAAAGGTAGCCTAGTGTTGTGCCCATGGAAACAAAGACTTTTTCGATATCGAAAAATATAATGACAGCGTTCAGAATCTGGCCCTGAGAAGATATTTTCAAAATAATTGACTGCATTCAAAGAATTAATTGCCGTTGGTTGGGAACATTGAAGCTGCATTGGGCATACTTACTAACGGCGGAAAGAATGAATACACTGAATGTTTTTTATTACTTCAATAATGACATGATCAGTGATCCAATTAACGCTTTGCAGTGTTGCGAAACGCACTGAACAAGACCGAATCCTGTATTTTATTGAGATATGTTTGCAATTTAAAAAAATACAGGTTTCTAACTGGTTAATCTTTTATTGTTAGGGGAAGGGAGTCTTGGATTTACACATTTGTGTGACTCCTCAAACAACACATTGACAAACACAAACATATCCAAAAGCTATCACATTCAGAACTACCGATAGCCTCTGGATAGTTGAAATTTCTCTGTAGACAATCAAAATATATCCCCAGGATGTCAAAATAGCTTACCTGATTACATTTTGTGATATACTAGCTAACCCGTCGGCGTTGCCCGGGCCCGAGATAATAATAATCTGTTCTATACGAATATGACTGAAATCTGTAAAGCTATAAAAATCAAGTCGAATGAGCCAAACCCCGTTGTAATCGGGTCCATAGAACCAGAGATACTCCTATAGTTCCACTTTCCACCGCCAGGGAGCGCAATCTATTCTGGAAGAGGCTTTTTCAGAACACTCGATCCAACCAAATTTCCTAGTATAATAAGGAAATGGCATGTTTACAAACAAACACTTCCGTCAACCAATTTACCACTACATGTTTGTTGTAGCTATCATTGCAAGAATCGTCATGGCGATGTAGGCCAATCATATCACAGAGCTGTTTAACGTAGATCAATTAAATCGCCCATCTCATGTATACAGTAGGAGTCCTAAAGGACGGACAGGTTTTTCTTCCTATCCAACAGTAATTTAACCAACAGTGACGTCAGCTGCCCTTTTCTTATTGAAGTTAACCACGGGTAAACATTGACAAAATAGCGGAAATCGCGAAAGTGGGTTACGTAAATGATCGGTTTCGAAAGGGTTAATGTAGATATTTTTTAAAACCCAACTGTGCGTTTGAAGAAAATGAAAGTGTTTATGATCTGGAGTCCACTGTTTGTCCGTATTCACATTTCCCGTGTCAATGCCAATTTTTAAAACTGAAACCGAAAAACGAAAATCGCGTGAGGGAGTTTTGGAAAGGATTTTTTTTCGGCGGGTTAAGGTTAGAATTTTTCAAAACGGATACCACATTTTAAAAAGCAAAGGGGTGTAGATTATTTGCGGTATTTTTAGTTTTTCGTATCTTGTTTTTAAACGCCGATTACAATTTTTAAAGATAGGAGAAATGGTTAAAACAGCGAAATTGACTTACGGTAAAAAACGTTTTCGTAAGGGTTAACGTGATTTTTTTTTAAACCGAAGAATTTTGCCTAAACCCGAGAGAACGTAGATGTCTTTAGGGGTGTTTGTTTTTTGTTTAGTTATTTTAGAAAGCCGATGCCAGATTTTATATATCGCAGAAAATCGGAATTTGCAAAAGTGAGTTCTTCGCGCGAATTTTTTTCGAAGGGTTAATATTCGTATTTTTCAAAAACAAATACAGATGTCAAAAAAAAATAATAAATGTAAATATTGTCCGGTATGTTTAGTTTTTCGTACCTTGCTCTGAACCGCCGATGCGAATTTTTAAATATTGCAAAAATCGCGAAACGACATACAGATAATAGAGATTTTTGAAGGGTTAACTTTCGTATTTTTTAAAACCAAAGATACCTTTGAAAAGAGTAAAGTCAGCTCTTTAATTTGTTTACATTTGTTTTTCTGTATCTTTTGTAGTCCGGTGGATGCAAAGCTCGGAAAACGCAAGAAAAATAAAAAACATTAATTCGATGCATTTTGATTATTTTTTTAAAAGGGTTAAATGTGAAATTTTTTCAAACCAACCAGATCGTTTGAGACGTAAAAGTACGTTCTTTGAGAATATGTAGACGTTTTTCCGTATTTCCAGCCGTTCGCCCATGGCAAATTTAAAAATCTTATAAAAGAAGCAGGATGGCTCGTGCTTTGTTTCTTCTATTTACGGAGGAATGGATAAAGGGCTTCTGAGCATGCGCGTGCGGATTTCGGAAGAGTGATTTTTTATTTGGGATCTGTGATCAGTTTTTAATTAATAACTACTCTAATTTTCAAAATATTAAATTTCTGAGGCTCAGGTGCACCAGCAGAGGGTTTGACTACCTAAATCTAAATTTTCAGGCTTCTAGGTGGGTTGGATTTTGCTAACCATCGCAGACAGACAGACAGACAAACAAACACACACACAGAGAGCGAAACTTTCTTTTATTAGTATAGAGTATGATAAATGTCGAGCAATGCCCCCTGGAACAGCTAATCAAATGCTTGGAAAACTGGCGACGGAAAAGCTTGGAAAATTCACGACGGAAATCCTTTCCCGGAACAGCCACTGATATGCATGGAAAACTGACGAGTCGCGGCAACTTTTGTCGCTTCAGACCATCCCGTGTAATTGCACTTTACGACGAAAAGAACCGAAGGAAACAGTCTAATGTCCGATAAAGAATCCACAGGCTTTTCTAAAGAGAATGAAATAATTCAATCTCCATATCCTCTGGATATCTAGTGAATGTTTGTTAAAGGGTAAGAAAATTGTAGTATCTGTAGGACCACTGTAGCACGTCCGGGAAATGGTTATTGTTACATGAGTCGTGTAGACGTGTACTTAAATTTGGGATTTTCAAACGTGAATTATCTTGATGACTGAGCTCCAGTTTTTACTGCAATAAATGCATTATTAAAATTCATAAAACTCAACGCATTTAGCGCAGTTTTAAACCAATAAGTATTGACTAATACTCTGAAGGTTTAACTTCATATGAATATTAGTAGTAGGAAAATGACAATTTAAACTCAGCAGGAGTTGACCAAGAAACCGTCCCTCCTCCTGTCCCTCCTCCCATGCATCCGCTTCCGAATCCGATTCCAGCGCTCCCTAATATGAAAAATTGTTAAATATGAACTGTAAGAAGAGGGGTGAACATAAGAACTGTAAGATGAGGTTAAATGGGTAAGATTATTATATTATAAGATGAATACTATATTTATATATTAATTTTGAATAACGAACATCATAATGAGTATCACTAATTAAGCGAAACAATGGGAAAATATCAATTATTTTAAGGAAAAAAGCCAATTTCTTAAGAATTTTTAAACTATAAGACGAGGATATCAAACCATAAACTGAAGATTAAACAAATATTTTAGTTTTTGAACAATCGTCACATTAATGAGTACTAATAATTAGACAAAACAATGCAAAATATCCATTTTAAGGGAAAAAATCCGATTTCTTAAGAGTTATTCAATTATAAAAAAAAGGATATCATAATATAAGATGGAATTTAAACTTCTAGTTCCTGAACAACGGACACTTTAATGAGTATAATAATTAATCAAAAGAAAATGTGACTTTTTATTGAAAAATGCTGATTTCATAAGAATTTTTATATTATAAGACAAGGTTATCAACTTATAAGATGAAGATTAAACATATATATTAATTTTTAATGACAAGCACCTTAACGAGTATTAATTAATTAATCAAAAGAAAATATTTACTTTTAATGAAAAATGCTGATTTATAAAAAATTATTCAACTATAAGATTAGCTATTCTTACTGTAAAGGAACATTACACTTATATTTTATGTTTTTGAACAGTAATATATAGAAAATATTCAAAATTTGAATGATTTTTACCGAATTAATTGATTTTTCTATGCTATAATAGGAGTTTAGTAACCAGTTACTTAATTTACTATGTTTACTTGATTTTATTCTGTTTAGGCTGCACGCAACATAATTTTTATATTAATTAGACTCCATTTAGTAAGCCACATTCAAAATAAAGTCACCTGTTTTACAATACGTAAACATCTAAGAGGGAAGGTAATATTTAAAATTTATTATCCATTCGAATTTGTTATCCCCATTCGAAAGGGGAGAATACAATAGTATGCGCGGTCGTTGGTTTCTTCAAAAACGCACAGAAATATCACCTAGTATTGTAAGTGTTATAAAAGGAAATTTTTCAAATAAATAGACGATTTTTACATGTATTCGAGTGAACGTGGATATAAACATTAATTAACTTTCTATATATATATATATATATATATATATATATATATATATATACCGTAAAATCCCCCCCTTTTTCAAAATTAAAAAGAGTTAAATTTGAGAGGGGGCTTATAATCGAGATTTTAAAAAAAATCATTTAAAAACCTGTTTTTATTAATTAATTTAGAAGTAAAAAAGGGACGAGAATCTTCCGTATTTCGGCAGATTAAAGTAAATAAATACATAAATAACATTAATTCCCCCTTCCTCCCCCTAAAATCCTGCCCTCTCTCTAAAAAAATTGAAGTTTAAAAATCATTTTTTAAATATTTTTCTTTATTTCTTATTTTATTGTAACAATAAATAGTCATCTAAATCTCCCCCCAAAATTACTGTTTTCCCCTTTGCAACCCCCCCCCTCCTCTGGTACCAAAAACGCAGAGTTTAACCTTTATTACTTTTAATTTTAAATTTCTTTTCAGACTTATTAAATACTCTATATTAAAAATAAATAACTCCAACCCACCACCTAAATAACACCTCCTCCTAAAATCTCTGCTTCACCCCCTGCCCTCCCCCTACAACCTTATCTCATGAAGATCCTTCCCCTCCAAATGCAGCTCGTAAAATTTAAAATATTTAAAATTGTTATTTTTTTCCACTCTACTTGTGATTTTCTTTCCCAACAATATTTAAATAACGATCCAGATTATCCCCGCACCCTTCCCTTCCAAAAAGTCCTCTTTATTTCCTTTGTCCCCCCCCCCCCAGTACAGACTTTAAAGTCTTAAAAAAGAATTAATCTATTTATAACTTTCTTGCAACTATAATTAAATAATTATCTTAATTGCTTCTTCACTCCACCCAAAAAAATTCTGCTTCTCCCCCCCTGGAGCACACAAACTTTAAAATCTTTAAAACTATTTTTTAAAGATTTTATGCTGTATTGTTACTTTGTAGAAACAATAAATAAATGATCATCTAACTCTCCCCTTATAGTTCCATTCTCTATCCCCAGAAAAAGGGATGACTTTCTAGACAAGGAGGGGAGAGAGCAGAGAGAAGATTTTAGTCTTTTTGTAGTTTGACTGCTCTCACAGTTGATATTTTGCTAATGGATGGGGAGTTATTTTAGAGAGCATATTTATTTCAAAACATAAAATATACACGGGATTCAGGGAAGAACAGCCAAACTGAAAAAAAAAATGAAAAAAATGAAAATGTTTGCTTTCCTCTCACATTTAAAAATCCCCTCCTCTTCTTTGGGAGAAATGGTTCAGAGCAAAAATTTCAAAATGGATGATGATTTTAACACATGGGCTGATAAGTTCCCGGTCTAATAAAGAAAACACAACTTTTTAACATAACTTTACAACTTTATAACTTTATTACTTTAAAACTTTAATAAATAACATAACTTTAATAATAAATAATAATAATTTAATAATAATAATAATAATTTAATAATAATAATAATAATTTAATAATAATAATTTAATAATTAAATAAAAATAATAATTTTATAATAAATAACATAATTCTATAACGAAAAAGCTCCAAACAGTGCTTAGAATCATCAACTCGTTGTTGTTTTTGGTCAAAGTCAACATGCGCGGCAGCCACTTTGACAACATTTTCACTTTGACTTTTTCATAGACAAATGTTCATTCAAAATAAAACCTACACGTTTCTTGGATATCTTCAGAGTCTGAGCTATCGCCTGCAACTTCACTTTGCGGTTCCCCAAAACGATTTTGTGGACTTTTTTTATGTTTTCCGGAGAATTCACCTCTTTTGCGTGGTCCAGCACTGGTGTCCGTACGACCACGTTTAAATTCAGCAAACCAGTCAATAATGGCTGATTTAACTGGTGCAGTGTCCGGATAACGCTTATCAAGCCAAACTTTTGTTTGAACGGTGTTTTTTCCCATCAAATAACAATTCTTGAAATTCTTGTTTATTCATTTTTTTGTTTATCAACAAAGTCGTTCAACTAAAACCACTCTAACGTTTTATCCATACGGCGAATCGTCATAACATTTTTTCTGCTAACTTTTAAAGGTTAGTATTTACTAAAAAAAAAAAGCATCGGTTCGGCGATTGCAGCGCAATCTGTGTGCCAGACCGGGAACTTTTCAGCCCATGTGTTAGATCAGTGCTAGTTATATAAGATGATGTAGATGATATGAGTTACCTTACTGCAAAATAAGAAATAGATCAGCATTTAAAAAATAAATAAATATTAAAGATTTTAAACTATTTGCTGGGTGAGAAGACAAAGGGAGAAGTGGAACTTTTGGGAGAATAGGAATAATTTAGATGAGTGATTATTCATTAATAGTTACTAAAGAGAAATAAATACAGCAGTTTCTTTTTAATAGAGTTTTAAAGATTTAAAAATTTGTATGTGTGTGGGGAGGGGGGGCAGAGGGAGCATACACTTTTGGAGTACAGAGAAAACTTAGGTGACAAATTATCTATCTATTTTTACTAGTAGGTAACAAGTAGGATATAAATTTTTTTCACATAAGAGTTTTACAAATTTTAAACTTTGTATTCTTGGGGATGAGGGGGAAATATGAATTTCTAATGAAGGAGTTTGTCATTTAGATGATTTGTTATTTATTTATTGTTAATAGAGATCAACTAAAATCACAGCAGATTTTTTTATAGATAGTTTTAAAGATTTTTTATTTTTTAGATAGGAGTTAGCAAAATAGAGGAAGCAGACATTTTGGGAATGGAGAGTAAATTGAAATGATTGATTATTTATTTATTGTTACTAGAACGCATTTTTTTTAATAAAGAGTTTTTTTAAAGATTTTAAACTTTGTATCTTGACTCCTGAGAAGAGAGAGAGGGAAGGAAGGAGAAGTGTAAGTTTCAGAGGTAGAGAGGGTGGAGTGGAGGGTAATTTATATTATTGATCATTTACTTATTTTTCTTAGAGAACAACATATAGGGCAGAATATATTTTTTAAATAGAGTTTTAAAGATTTTTTGCTTGGGGGAGGCAAAAGGGCTGAAGCAGACATCTTGGTGGTAGAGAGATAATTTAAATGGATGATTATTTATATATTGTTAGTAGAGAGCAACAAATAGAGCATAATTATTTTTATAAAGAGTCTTAAAAATTTTAAACTTTATATGCTGAGGAGGAGGGGCATAAACTTTGGATGGAAAGGAAGATTGTAGTTTAGAGGATTGTTTTTTTTTACTAGCTACATTACTAGCAAGCAGAATGAAGTACAGAAGGATTTAAGATTCTCATGTTTTCAAACTTTTTGTGTTGGAGAAGGCAGAGAAGGGAAACAAACATTTCATGTGAGGGGAGAAATTTCATTTAACATCATACAAAAACATAAGTGGAAATCTGCCAAAAATGCCAAAATAATGAAAATAATTCCCTCCCTTTGTTTTTTAAAATAAATTTTTTGTACATAAAAAATTTTGTGTATGTGAGAGGCGGGGGGGGGGGCTTATATTTGGGAATGGAAAAGAAAATCAAAATTGCTTAAAAGTGGGAGGTGGGGTTTACTTTCGAGATTTTACGGTATATATATATATATATATATATATCTTTTCCTTTATACAAGTTGTTATGTATTAATTTTAACAAAAAATAGCGTCATTAGTATTAATAAATAGAGAAAAAAAGGAACATTTATATTTTTAACAAAAAAGGTGAATTTTTAATTAATTCTACACAGGTTTTTGATATGATTGTACTGTAAAACGTATGATTTTATCCCTTAGGTGATTACAATACATAGAAATAGGGAATATATCCACTTTTTAGATTGTTTTTACGTGAAATTTCAATAGTAATTATATAAACTTCTGTTTACATCACTAATTTACATATAAAAATAATGATTTTACAAGATTAATAACTAATATTTGCTTGTATTTAATAATTGTTACACAATACCGATGATTTTACAATGGTTTCCATGAACTTTTTGCAGTTTATAGACCTATTTTTTACATAACACCTTATTTAGCTATCATTTCTATGTGATGAATAATTATTTTTCCTATTTTGATATACTCTTTTAAGTTTTATATATTAATTGGTGATTTTATTTTAATTAACTTTCAATATTTCCCAAGATAAGATACCACTATCTAAAAGTTTCACTTAAATTCATATTCTAAGTATTGATATTCAATTTTAGTTATATTTTTCATGAACTTTTACTTAAAATCATGAGAACTTATAGAACAATTACCCAGTTTTTACATATCGTGTCTAGTTGACCACATTGTATTCTACATGTGAATACGAATACTACATTTAATTTTTTTCACTTTTAACAGAGTATGCACGAATATAAACTTTAATTTTATCTAAACCCTTTTTTTTTTCAAATAGCCTAGTTTATGAAAACAATACGTTCTACCAAATATTAGCAACATTTTAGCATGAACTTAGATACTACTCACATACCTATTTTAACATAACTTACAAGGGGACCGTCAAACACGATGGCACAGATTTTGATGATTTTAAAGTATGTTGTAGAAGCCATACCCCTAACTATTCAGGCCAAAGGTTTCCTTCAAATGAGACTTTGTTTTCAAGAAATTTCGGGTTAAAGTTCCGCATGTGTTTCAAAAACCAATTAGTTTGACAGTTTTAGCAAGGTCTCCGTGGCGCAGAGCTAGCGTTCGCAATTCGAGTCTTTGAGGTGGGGGTTCTGTCCTATCGTGTGCCTTTTATCTTTAATTAATTTTATATATCTGACGTGTTACAAGTTTTATGCAGAATTATGAATTCTGCATTTTTGAACTTTTTGATATTTTCCTAATAAATTCAATTTATTTTTCGAATTTTTCGTGAAAATTTACAATTTTATTTTTTTCACAAATTTGAATTTAAACGAAATTCTAAACTAATTTATGTCTAGATTTTGTTTAATTTTTTTTATTATTTACCTTTTATAGGTTAATAACTGTTCTGAAATAATACTTTTTTTTAACTTTATGGAATTTTAAATGAAAATTTATCATTTTTTATAACTCATAGAAATTTTTTTCATCTCGAATCTTCTAAACGTATGTCTGATTAGGTAATTCCAATAGCATATCTTGAAAAGAGTAATAAAATATTAAAACAGTAACGCTTATATGGAAGTTTTAAAAGGCCGTGTACACATTAAGTCGCGGCTAGTGGGGATTTACATTCCGTCTAGGGAGTTTTCCCTCTTTACGCTAGAAGTGCTTTACCCGAGGCTAACGAAAAAGAAAGGCTACCGCGGTGCTTTACGCGTATCTTTTTTTACAGACCGCGGGAGTCACGTGATGTTCGAATGCACCAATGCAGGTGTACGAAAAGAGCATCACGTCACTCTAGCGGTCTGTAAAAATGATAAGTGGGATGCACCGCGGTAGCCTGTCTTTTTCGTTAGCCTCGGCTTTACCTTAACCACGTAATCGTGGCGTAGATAGAGTATCCTCCATTATCGCAAAACACCGATTACCTCCCACAGGTTAGTATGGGATAGATATTTTCAAATTCGTTTTTCGTTTACAAGCATGAAGAAGATGCTACAATTTTAACTTAATTATATTTTGTATTAAAAACTACAGATTTTATTTGATTTCATCACAAATATTTAATTTTATTACATACAATAAAATCTCATGTAAGCTTAAGAAGAAACATGAAAAATTTTATAAGTACTGCTCATAAAAATGTGTAAAAACAACCAAAAAGAATTCAAAGAATGCACAAAAGTTTGAAAAAATACCGCAAATATTAAAAAAGGTTCAGAATTCGTTACGTGTGCGCATTTCAAGAGTGATAAGGTCGAACCAGAAAGTGGAGCGGTGAACTAGCACTCTGTTCTATTATGAAGCTCATGCAAGACACATTCTTAAAATCGACACTCGTTGAACTTGCACAGTTAAATCACGACTTATAACTTTATAAAAGGCCGGTTCATGACTTTTAAAACGTCACACAGAGTGGATAATCTTTACACGGCGATTGGTACAAAACAAGGCAACACTAGAAACCGGGCTTGCTCGTGACCTGCGTTATACACGGCCGATGCATGACGTTTTAAACGTCACATGGAGTGGATCCGAGGCTAACGAAAAAGACAGGCTACCGCGGTGCATTCCACTTATCTTTCTTTACAGACCGCTAGAGTGACGTGATGCTCTTTTCGTACACCTGCATTGGTGCATTCGAGCATCACGTGACTCCCGCAGTCTGTAAAAAAAGATACGCGTAAAGCACCGCGGTAGCCTTTCTTTCTCGTTAGCCTCGGAGTGGATCATTTTTACTCAGTGATTGGTGCGAAGTGGCTCGCTTCCCGTTTTGCACCAATCGCCGTGTAAAAATGACCACTCCATGTGACGTTTTAAACGTCATGCACCGGCCGTGTATAACGTAGATCGCGGCTTGCTCATTCATTCTCATGACGTCAAAAATAGTTGCTGGCCGCGACCAGTGATTGGTACAAAGCGAAGCGCCCATCGTTTTGTGTCAATCGCTGTATGTATTTCGTCGCTGCCAGTCAGCATTTGTGACGTTATGATAATGAATTATCAAGCCCGGTATCTAGTGTAGCCCTACTCAAAACGATAAGCGACGCTTTGTACCAATCGCCGTTCAAAAATGATCCACTCCTGTGACGTTTCAAACTGTGACGTGAACCGACCGTGTATAACCGCGACCTACGTTATACACTACACAGCCGTTTCATGACGTTTAAAACGTCACATGAAATGGATCATTTTTACACGGCGATTGGTGCAAAACGGTGGGCGCGCCTTTTTGCACCAATCGCCGGGTAAAAATGATCCACTTCATGTGACGTTTTAAACGTCATGCACCGGCCGTGTATAACGTAGGTCGTGGTATAACGTAGGTCGCTGTTAAATACCGTTATAGCGTCTAGAAGATGTAGTGTGCCAATCGGCTATTTGAAAAGTGTTAAAAAATGAATCCGATAAATGTTCAAAGATACTGAGCGATAAATGACGTTCACAGTGACACCTGGTTGCTCAAACATAAACATTACAAAAACAGAATTGAAAAAACATTTCTGAAGGTGAAGATCTGGAAGATGTTGCTTCAATCGACATTTATTGTTCAGCATCGTTCAACATTGTTCACATTCAATTTCTTAGTACATTTTAAAGCATTAATGGAATAGTCGGTTGCCGCACTATATAGTTTCGCCGCTATAATACCGCGTCCAACGAAATACACGGCCGATTCATGACGTTTAAAACGTCACACGGAGTGGATCGCGGCTAAGGAAAAAGACAAGCTACCGCGGTGCATTCAACTTATCTTTTTTACAGACCGCTAGAGTGACGCGATGCTTTTTTCGTACACCTGCATTGGTGCATTCAAGCATCACGTGACTCCAGCGGTCTGTAAAAAAGATACGCGTAAAGCACCGCGGTAGCCTTTCTTTTTCGTTAGCCTCGGAGTGGATCATCTTTACTTGGTGATTGGTTCAAAGTGGCTCGCCCATCGTTTTATGGCAAATACGTAAATCAAAAAACGACAAAAAAACATAAGAATGGCCAAGATCAACCAATACAAATAGTAAGTAGACAACTTGGAACAGATACTTTACACTCATAAAGAGATGTTTGGCGACTTTTTGGTTGGCGCGATTTTCAAGCCCGCGCCAAACCAGGAACTTAATACAATAGCTAGTTTACCACTAATGGAAAAAATCCCCTAAATTTGGCGACTTTTTCCCTTTTATAACCGGTTAAAAAGAAAACAACTGTGCGTGAGTGTATAACATCATAGCCGACAACTTAAGCAACTTGAGACAGCAGATACGAAGCTGTGTACGTTAATGGCGCCTGGTGCATGTAAAATCCGTCTGGGTGCAAAGTTCTCCAAGTTCCCTATGAATTATACTTTTGGAGGTGCCTAATAAGGTGAAGGTCTCGTCACCTGATCAAGGTTCTAAATTATGAGGTCAATTCCTTTCTCTTCATTAAATTTTGCTTTTCTTAAATCTGCCAATTCAACAAAGTTAAATAGAAACATTGAACCGGCAAAAAAAGAAAACTGTAGCAAACCACAACAGAGTACTGCAGCGATACCAACAAGGATCATGTCAGGTGGATAACAGCGCGACGTACGTGATACACAGTCGGTGCATGACGTTTAAAACGTCACATGGAGTGGATACGAGGCTAACGAAAAAGACAGGCTACCGCGGTGCATTCCACTTATCTTTTTTTTACAGACCGCCAGAGTGACGTGATACTCTTTTCGTACACTTGCATTGGTGGATTCGAGCAACACGTGACTCCGGCTGTCTGTAAAAAAAGATATGCGTAAAGCACCGCGGTAGCCTTTCTTTTTCGTTAGCCTCGGAGTGGATAATTTTTACTCGGCGATTGGTGCAAGCACCAATCGCCGAGTTCGTGAAAGATCGTGATCATAGCCATGCTGTGATCAGGCGAATATCGCCCAGAACTCAGATAGGAACTGGTCAAGCTAGGTACACATGCCCGGCAGGTAGGGGGCCTGGTTAGCGGTATATAAAATAAAAGAAAACTGCCCAGTTAAACTGACGGCATTGAGCTCACAGGCTATTCACACTAACTGTAAATTATATTCTTATTTCAAAGAATTTGAAATAAGCCCTCGAAAAATGAAGAAATCGACAATATATTAAGAGGGTGGAACCATCCCCCGTTTCTCCTTCTTATAATTAACCAATGAACCCATAAAACTAATCAGAGAAGCGCTTTACCACAATGAACCTATATACAAAATTTGAAAAAATCGGATAATTCTGCATGAAAAATCCATTTATCTAAATTAAGGGGGGGGGTGGTTAGCTCCCCGTCCCCCCTTTATACTTAACCAAAGAACCCCCAAAACTAATCAGAGAGGCACCTTATCACAATGAACATATATAAAAAATTTCTAGAAAATCTTATAATTCTGCTTAAAAAACCCATTTATCTATATCAAGGGGGGTTAGTCCCCCCCGTCCCTTCCCCTTTATACCTTACCAGTGAACCCCCAAAACTAATCAGGGAAGTGCCTTCCTTACCACAATGAGCCTATATACAAAATTTGGAGTAAATTGGATAATTCTGCATGAAAAACCCATTTATCAAAATTAAGGGGGAGGGGGGGTAGCTCCCGTTTCCCTCCTTTACACTTCACCAATGAACCCCCAAAACTAATCAGGGAAGCCCCTTACCACAATGAGCCCATATAGAAAGTTTGAAGAAAATCGGATAACTCTGCATGAAAAAAATCATTTATCTAAAATAAGGGGTGAGGATTAACCCCCCGTTACCCCCTTTGTACTTAACCTATGAACCCCCAAAACTAATCAGGAAAGAACCTTATCACAATGAACCTATATACAAAATTTGAAGAAAATCGGATAACTCTGCATGAAAAAAATAATTTATCTAAAATAAGGGGGGGGGGGATTAACCCCCCCGTTACCCCCTTTATACTTAACCTATGAACCCCCAAAACTAATCAGCAAAGAACCTTATCACAATGAACCTATATACAAAATTTGAAGAAAATTGGACAATTCTGCATGAAAAAACCATTTATCTTAATTAAGGGGGTTTAGCCCCCCCGTTCCGCCCTTTATAGTTAAACAATCAATCCCCAAAACTAATCAGGGAAGCGCATTATCACAAGGAACCTATAAACAAAATTGGAAGCAAAACGGTTATTTCTGTCAAGAGTTATCGCGTTACGTACGTACATACGTACATACATACATACATACATACATACAGAACGGGCGGGCACATAAGCTCTCAGGCTTTGATAGCCTGTGAGCTAAAAAGTCATGAACCTGCCGTGTATTTCATTGGTCGCAATAATACATTGTGGTGGACACTGTTTGTTGAAAGATGGAAATCAACTGCACAAGTTCAAAAAGTTTCCATTTTATAAATGCATCTATTTGGTTACTCTCGCGCTTTGCATTTTTGTCATATAAACGGCAGCACAAAATTAAGGAGCCGATTCTGAACGCTATCCTTGTACATTTCGTATCGAAAAAGTTGTTTCCATGGCAACAACACTTTTTCCTATCGTTATTTGTTTATTGTTTGTTTATTGAGAACATACATCAGACTTGTATGCTTGACATCAATAAGCCCGCTTATAAGTCATCGTCAATATACAGGGACGAGATAGCCACAAGGAAATTTACAACACCAGAGAGTTACATCCGCGAGCTCCACAAAGTGTGTGCAATGGAGCTGGCGGGAGTCGAACCCGCCGACCTGACTCCTACGCTCACAAGCGATTAGCGGAATGGTGTCTTAACCACTCGGCCACGGAGGCCCCCTATCGTTATCTCAGTGACCAAGAATATGGAAGTCGTAGCGACTCAGGTCCATAAAAGTCCATTTACATTATGACTATATCGTCCTAAGCGTTGGTGTATCAAGCTTTACATACAACCAATCAGCGGCGCGTAAACAACTAATGAAGCAAGCTGATTGGTTGGGGAAAACCTGTGCCTCTCAGACCTCGTTGACCTGGGAGGACGGTTACATCATAATGTAAGCGCAGCATTAATCTCGCCTTACAAATTTGCGAAAAATTTACCTTGATCCCCGCTTTTATTTTGCAGATGCTTAGAATTATGAGTGACACATGAATCCAGCATGGTTAATTATACTTTCCGATATTACTTTTAACTGTTACCCATGCAGTGATTGACTTAAAAGAATTGTAATGTACGTGGACTTGTGTTAATCCATGCCGTTGGTGAGGAGCTATTTTACTTTACTTAAGATTAAAAGCAATTGGATTATTCTCTCTTTTACATTTTAATGGCAAAACAACAAATTAAGCTTCAACCCGAAGATTTGAATGATCTCTGTCGGAACACGGACTTTACAAGTTCAGAAATTTTAGAATTGTACAAGAGATTTGTAGGCTGGTTCCCGACTGGTTATTCAAATATTGAAGAATTCAAGAAATGGTATAAGGAACTTTTCCCTCATAGTAATCCTAAGTATTCAGAACATTTTTTTCGAACATTTAATACTAATGTTGATGGTCTTCTTGATTTTAAAGAATTTCTTACTGTTTTGAATATGATAAACTATGGTACAGTAGATCAGAAACTAAGTTGGATGTTTCGAATTTTTGATATCGATGGAAATGGATACATAACATGCGATGAAATGCTGGATGTAGTTAAATCGATCTATAGGATTCATAATGACAAAAGCATGCCAGAATTTGATGTAACTCCAGAAAGACGTACAGCCGAAATTTTCAACGAGCTGGACATAAATATGGATGGAAAAATTACACTTAAAGAATTTATAGAAGGTGTTAGGCGTGATCCATATCTTTTGAAGCTAGTGCGCCAAAACCCTTTAACAATGTGAATTCTCATGCACTACTGGCAGCCTATAAGTATTTTGAAGTACTTCTCTTTTGGAAATACCCTGTCAAATGAAAATAACCTTTTGATGAAAAACTGAATTCCCTCTTCAGGTAAATCATTACCAAAGAAAAAACTGCATTAAGGAAATATACTGAAAATTTCCATGGTTCAGTTTGGAACTTTAATTATTTTATTTTTTTTTATTGGTGCTAATTAAGCGATTTTCTTGTTCTTAAAATTGATTTTTTAATGCCTTATTTTGTTTTATGATGTTTTATCATTATTTGACTTTTCTGAAAAGATTTTAGTTTTCAGTTTTGTGGGTAATGTCTATGATGGTGTACTTTAAGAAATAAAACATACAGACACTGACATCGCTTGAATTGTCAGGTTAAAACTAGATGTGGATTTATATAGTATAATTATAATAATTTAGTGTATTTCTGAGTATTTAAAATATGCATTTTTTGTCTCTTCATAACTGCCCCAAGTCTCTATTACCATATATATAGGATTTAAAAATGTCTTAAACTTCTAAAGATTATGAAACTCTGTCGTTTATTATTTTTTCATAGTAATTACATAGAAAATTACAGAATTTTTTTATAGCTAAATTTTCAAAATGAAATTGCTTTTGTTCTTTTATATCACGTATACTTAAAGTAACGACTCTAATGCAGTTCAGTTTTTCAGTTCTTCTACTTTTGCGTTAAATTTGCATTTAAATATGAATGGCATAATTAATATCGACAATGTTATCGTGAGCGTACTATAGCAGTTCCTATGCTGAATCTCGTCTATTAAAGTCAGAATTGATTTGACTAACAGCGAGAAAAATTTTATTAGTTTTTTGCCATTATTCTATCGCTTAATTTCCGTTTGACAAGAAAAATGTCGTTTGCGTTATGAGTTATCCAAATGTCCCTACAGGTTTCCCTTAAATCTCGAATTTGAGCTGTAGTTTAGATACAATTTGGACATTTGTTTATCAACCAAAGTAATATACTCAGAGCGAAATGTTGAGGATAATTATTCTGAAAAAATTTGTGCAAGACCAAATTTTTTACATTGCGACACTTTTTTTTTTCAAAATATCAGTGCAGTAACAAAACTGAGCTGACATTTAAATTCCAGTATTATCATAAAACAAAAATGCAGAAAGAAAATTTAACTTCAATTAAAAATTTACAGAGTCTTCATGTTATTTAACTTTATCTGGAATAAAAATATTCTCAAAATCACATATGTTAGAAATTGTTAGAAAAATGCAGACATTTTAACTTAAATCAGCGTACACTTTTGATTTTAAAGAAAAATCGTCATAGTCATATGAAATATTTATCATTTGGTGTCAAAAGTAAAAGACACTTTTCGACGGTTGTCTGTTTATGGAATTTAAATAATTTTTGTTGAAATATAGTATGTTTTTTATATTGTTATGGATGCTTCTAGAAACGATGTTTCTTTATTTTCGAAAATTTGCATCTAGATAGAAAATCTATCAAATGTTTAAGTATTGAATTTAAAGGAATTGATAATCTTTAACACAGTTAAATGTCACAGAAGACAACATAGAATTCTAAATTTGAAATAACAGGCCAATATACTGAATCATAGATTAAAAATGCATTCTTATTAGACATATTGCTTAAAATAAGACTAAATGTTTAAGCTTCCGACCTAGCTTAATTGTGCGGAATAAGTTACCTTCGAAAAATTTATAGAAAAATGATGTAATGCACATTATATTTTGTACGAATGTCAGTTAAAAAAATTGCATTCCTGAAAAAACCTTCGGAAACCTATATTTTCTTTTGTAAATTCCTAAAATTAACTTTTGAATGTTTCATAGTAAATAAACTTTTTTAAAGCTAAATTTATCCGTTGAATATACATGTTACAGAATAAACGAAGAGAAGGCCAAAATAACTCCATAAACTCAATTAATTTTCAATAGGAGAACAATCACATGCCGACGTTAAGCATGAGGCTAAATACGCAATGAAATTTTAGACTGCATTATTCTTCCAAAATCTGCCGGAAGAATATTTGTTTTATAGAGCGTCCAAGATATGTTATAAGATAAAATTTGTTTGTAAAATATTTCTATTAAAAATTTAATCTTAGATTAAAGTTAATTTTTAGCTTTGTTCCTGATATTCTTGGATTTTGAACTGAAAGATGTACTGGATCACATTTAACACTTAACTGCTGTTAGCGTCCTCACCGACAGATTCCTTTTTTCAATTTTCAGTTTTTTGGAATTTTCGGTTTAATTAGATACTAGTGAAATTCCATTTGGAGCCCTAGTGCTATCGATAGTCTTCTGAATAGGTGAAATTTAATATAGTCCTCTACATACAGTTTCGTACAGAAACATTATCCTATAAGTTAATCTAACATTTTATTCATCCTTCATTCAAGTGGTTTCTATGCGACAATTTGTCACAGCAGTTAAGGGTTAACGATGTAGGATTACCAGTTCCTTTAATTTCAACAACTTTTCTGGTAGATTTTAATCTGTCTAAATGCAATTTCTTGAAAGCTCAAAGAAATTTCTCTTCTAGAAACATCCATGAAACATATTTAAACAAAAAAAAAATAACGTAAACAGACTATTTCTAATTGTGTTACCGTTTACTTTTAGTATTAAATAATTTCATGTTTTTGTCTGTTACATTTTCTGAAACTTTAGTGTTCAGTAACTTTTGCGACATAATTTTAGAACCATTTGAAACAAATTATTAATTTTGAAAATATTTTTTTAATTCCAGAAAAAATACATAACATAAAGACGAAAAAGGAAACAATTTATTAAACATTAACAATTAATTAATCATTTTAGTGCATTTTATTTAAATGATAATTCTGGCATTTCTAAATTTACGCTCACTTTGATAACCGATTGTATATTGTTATCCAAGTGCCTTCTATTAAATAAAATTTCCGACATCCGAAGCTCCCATTTATTTCTGTAGCATCACTTTCTA